>OW028618.1:12074202-13306503 GCA_932294325.1 Allophyes oxyacanthae | reverse complement strand
AAAACAGAAACAAAACTGCGGGCGGTTTTCAGATATTGGAATTTTTCGAACTGTAGCGCGCTACGCTTTTGTTACGTTTGCAGTTTTTCGATTCATCATCGTGGTCCTAGGATGTTCCAATTTATCAATAGCTCTTAAGAAGAAGAGCCAGATAAAAATAACAATTTCAGTACCTACAAACTACTGCTCGATCCGTTTATGAGTATAAAATGAGCATTCCAGAATAAATTATTTATGTACCTATTACGGTATATTTTTTAAGTCTTTGTTACTAATAATCTTTGGTAATAAAGCACAGCCAGATTGACGCAGTTGCTAAGCACTTTGTTTGTCTGCGCTATGTATGGGATTATGAATGTTCTCATGCGTAATCATTTTTGTACGTTCCCAAATGGCAGATAGTTGTTGTGGGTTCGCGTGTAAGCAAAGTGAGATTTCTGTATGTAAATTTTACCTGAAGGATAATCATTGCACAGTGTGGCGAAAGGTTGAGTTTATCGTAAAGTTTGATGGGTTAAAAAAACAAAAAAATAAAAAATGCACTAATAATTAAAATATGACTTTCAAAAGGTCGCGCCAAAACATGGAGTCACGTGACATGACATCATGGCATCGCTCGTTCATAGAAACACGAAGGAGTGACGTCATAAACTCGATAATGATGTTTGAAATCACGTTCCATTTTACGTAATTTATAATAAAGATAGTTTGTGTAAAAGGTATAATTTTTAATTAAATCTTCACTTTTCACAACTTTTATTATTGATTTTTTTACATCATTTCTAAATATTTATAATTTAGGATCAAGTTCCCATTTATAAAAAAAGCTCATACGCATCATCGATAAATCGTGTTATAATTTTACATTAAGAACCCAAAATCAACAATTCTGTCTTATTACTTCATCGAAGTCATAACTTGCGCATAAGATACGTAATGCGTTTATCTATTAGTGCTGCCCACTGTGTATGATTATGTATGACTATTAGTGTTGCCACCGTCTATCTTTATGTATGAAGGGCGGAAGATAATCGACATCAAACTCGTATCATTGAAGCGATATATATATATTATATAATGGTTTGTATATTGCGCGTGTGTTTGTTACAAGGCCAGGGTCGTGTCACTAATAAAATTCAGTTAAAGCAGGGATGCGGTCGATTTAGTTGGGTTTTAATTAGTTCAGACCCTTGAACTCGATGGGGTAAATGTGTTATAGTTATAATGAAGTTATAACTACGTGCTATATGTTTGATTGTATATAAGTTCATTTACCGCTCAATTATCAAGGATGAGATGGATTCGGAATAATATATACAAGGACTTAACCTTTCTAGTCCTGAACCTTTTAAGGGGTTATTGTACTCATCAATATGAACAACTTTTACTATAGGACTAACCCTGACATCGCGAAAAAAATATCTGCTGTTCCATACAAATAATTCAATGTTACTCGAGTAAATGTCTCGCGGTCGAATTTTTATGTCCACAAGAAATTGTTATAGTAATAAGTGTTCATTATCATAGTACCTATCGTGTGCGTCGCTATTTAAAACCTACTAAAATAAAATCAGTATAACCGAGGTTAAAAGTCTGGACTTCTAGAACCTAATAATAAAATTATACAAATGGAAAATCGTTTTCTTGTGTTAAAAGTAGGTTTGAATAGGCGAGAAACGCAAGAAACTCGTTAAAACTTAAGGTGACACATTAAGCTTTGCATGACCACACCATTGTGTGGCGCCATTAAAAATATATTATATAATTATTTTCTTTTTATGCATATTGCGCGCACGGAGGAGTATGACATTGCTAGTTCCAGTTTATATGGAGAAGGAGTGCAGAAAGCTAAAATTATGGTCGAATTTCGATCACTGGGTGACCAATAATTTTATTAAAAATGTATTCTGCCCAAATGGCCAAAATTCAAACGACACGGAATCTAGTTTATTCACATCACTATTTCTTGAAGACACAACTATGTAAACATTACAACATAATATAGATAATGGTTTGGCCTTTACAAATATCCATTCATCTTACTACTTACAGTTTGCTCGGATCAAATAGATACTTTTTTTTCCTCATTTCCAGACGATAAAAAGGGATTTAAAGAGATCATGTCTAAAACGAACGATACGTTCTTACAAACCTTCATTCATCACAGAGCTTCAGTTCGGAAAATCGTAGGTACCTATACTATTTAGAGATGGGCCAAATGTGGGTTATACCGAAGCCGAACTTCGGCTGAATGTTCGGTTTGAAACCATTCCGAATCCGAAGTACGGGCCGAAATTTGTTCAATTATGCTAGAAACGTGTCAGTGCTTGTTTACGCTGAGCTGGCTATTTATCTTGAACGATTTTAATAACCTACTTTTTGTCTTGGTAAATATTTATTACTGGCCTACTTAATTTTTTTAGGAAAACATCAAGAGCCTTATAAAATTCTCGATGGTGTGTGGAGTCCATCAACCCGCGCTAGGCCAGCATGGTGGACTAAGGCCTAACCCTTCTCATTCTAAGAGGCGGCCCGTGCTCAGTAGTGGGACGGTAATAGGCTGGATTTATTATATTATTATTATTATTTAAATGTTATTGGTAGGTAATTAAACATAAATATGAAAAAGAAAAGATAGGATGAGAGACTCCAATCACTCATCTACTTTTACGTGTGATACGTAGACTGATTGTTTAAGTAAATGGTATTTAGTCAGAATAGTATCAGTAGCGTGCTCAATTCCATTTTTTAAAGTTACTTGTTCTTATTTGTAATATAATAATTATAGCACCGGTATTGAAGTATCAGTTTTTTTTTACTTAGTCCAGTACTATTTTCATTAGTTTGTTTCTTCCACGCTGCAAAGTAATATAATTATAGTACCAGTTTTGTTTTGACTTTGTTAGCATTGAGTAAATACCGAAGTTCTGACGAAGTTCGGTTCAAATTACCAAAAAGGATCGAACTTCGGATTCAGCCGAACATTTCTCAAACTGCCGAACTTTCGTTAGACCGAATGTTTACCGAATTTCAGCTCATGCCTAATACTATTTCAAAGTGTGTCTGCCACTAACCTTTCATTAGTGATTGACGAAGTTCAGTCTTTCGCCATCAAAGAACTGACAGGGCTGATCGTGGACCTACATTAAGGTGATTGCACAAGTTTCTTGTACCTACCCTCATTTGTAACTAAATGATCTTGTACCTCCGGATTTATATAGACAGGCTTATTGTCCTGTGTGATGAGATTGATTTTTGTTAAACATATACTCTTATCTTTCTAGTCTATCCTTTTAAGAGATTATTGTAACCACCATTAAGAACAACTTTTGTTATGAACGCTAAACATGAAATCGCGAAAAAAAATTCTGCTGATCCATACATTTAGTCGATTAATATTGAATTATATGTATGGAAAATCTGATTTTCTTTTTCGCGGTTTCTGGGCCAACCCCATAGTAAAAGTTGTTCATAATGTTAAGTACAATAACCCCTCAAAGAGGTTGGGACTAAAAAGGTAAGTTCTTGTGTATCGAGAACCTTTAAACTCGTTAGTTACCAATGATGTAGCTGTCTTTAACATTTTTTTATAAAAAGTCGTCGACTAGTAACTTTTGAAATAAGATAACAGATTAATCTATGTTCGCCATATGATAAGGTTCTAAGTAGGTACACTGTGGTCAAGGGTTCTAATGCGGATTGGAAAACGTTACCATACTATAAATGTTTACCCCCCTACAAAAAAACGCTGTAATGGGCAGTTACCATCCCAAAATTTTGACACCTGGAACAATTCTTATATCAGTAACGTCCAGTAATTGAGTTGCGTAAACTTAGCTAAGATGATACCCGATTAAACGAGCTTTTGATTTTGATTATCAATTATCGAAACTGCATTGAAATCGGCCAATCCGTTTTGGAGCTACGATGCAGACAGATACACCAATACACAATTATAAACTTATAACACCCCTCTTTTTGTCGGGGGTAAAAAATACCGATTATTCAATCGCATTTGGTTAGATTTGAAATTGGAAGCAACGAAGCAAATCCCAATTAAATTGGGAAAGACTAGAGTGAGACGACGGAACAGAAAAGCATCGGTCTCATGCTCAAAGTTCAACGCTACATTTTCAGCATATTATGATTAATTCAAACGGAAATTTTACAAAATAAATCAACGTCTTTGATACAAAAATTTGTTTAGTCTAACGTCTGTCATGTAATTCATAATCCGTTAGTCAATAAGTGCCCGTGCTTACATATGCTACAGAAACCATGGCACTCACTAGGAGATCCGCGGAGAAATTCCGTGTTGCGCAGAGAGGCATGGAAAGAGCAATGCTCGGAATCACGCTGCGCGACTGCAAACGCAATGAATGGATCAGGAGGAAAACTAAGGTGAGTGACGTGATGGGCATAATAGCCAGGAAAAAGTGGACATGGGCAGGACACATTGCTAGAATGCACGCTGGCCACTGGACCAGAAGACTCCTAGAGTGGAGACCTCGAGCCAACACCCGAGGGCGGGGAAGACCGCCGCAGCGCTGGGTGGACGATATTAGACGACGCGGAGGTCATGACTGGATGCGACGGGCACAAGATCGCCAGGAATGGAGGACAAGGGAAGAGGCCTATATCCAAGATTGGATCTTGAAAAGGCCACCATGATGATGATGATGATGATAGTCAATAAGTGCTTGTAAACACAATTAACAATATAAAATATATTTTCATCACTTTTAAAACACGTGTAATCTCAAAGGGAACAAGGCATCCGGTCCTTTGACCGGTTCAGTTAGCACAGGCCCTATAGGAACCCCCGAGAAGACGGCGCGCACTGGTCGGTCCTGCGCGCCGTGCACCGCACAGCGAGGGTACACTTTACAGTCTTTCCGGGACGTGCCTGGGAGGGGGACCTCTTTACAGTCTCCCTCCCCGAGAAGTGCCCTAATAGGCGTGGCACCGGGGTGGGCTTCGGCGCGGTCTTTTAAGAGTACCCGAAGCCCACCTGTAGGTGCCGAAGTGGACCACCGTGGTGAGTTTAGCCGGTAGGAGTCCGGCACACCCCTTCGCCCACCCCAGGCGGAGGATAGCTATACGATGGGTTCTCACCACGCTAATCAAAAATAAAAATAAAAAAGGCCCTATAGGAAACTTTGATCTCAAAAGGTACACACTAACTGGTAACTCTCATTGGTTGCACTATACAGGATGAGTTTTCTTAACAGGGTGTCTATTGCAACTATGCCAGCTGTGAGATAGGATGATTTGTTTTTAGAAATCATGTCCAGAATTCACTTAATAAAACAGCATTTACGGATTTTCTGATATCTATAAAATGTCCAATGTTCTAGACTATCTAAATAACCTTTGCCGATCGCTTAGTGTCTACTTTGAACAAAACGAAAATCTGATATAAATTAATGGATTCAATAAAAAAAAAGAATTTAAGAAGGAAGATTTAACAATCCTGTTTTCTCTGTGGCTAAAAGTAAAGTAAATCGCTTATAAGAAGACTAGTGTAAATACGCGTCGAATTGAGAACCTGCTCCTTTTTTTTGAAGTCGGTTAAAAAGGGAACTACTCTGGAAAGTACTGGGAGAGATAGGATAACAAACAATATATCAGGATACATAACAAACTTGAACGAAAGATCTTAGGCATCACGACTTCCAGTGGTTCTTAATTTAAGGTAAGCCGCACGTCGGTGGAAACAAAACCAGTATAACCTGGCCTCGCTTACTATTAAGGCCTGAATTCCTCCTACGCTAACGTCGCCGTCGGTCGCGTACGTCGGTGCCGCGAACGAATACACATTGTGTTCAATACAGCACCACATTGTGTTCAATACAGCACCACATTGTGTGCAATACAGCACCACATTGTGTTCAATACAGCACCACATTGTGTTCAATACAGCACCACATTGTGTTCAATACAGCACCACATTGCAACGCTGATATCACTGGCGCATAAATTGCCGATGCGACACAGGATGTCCTACGCGACCGACGGTACGCGACTGCCGACGACGGCGTAAATTCCTCCTATGCTGAGTTGGAGGAATTCAGGCCTAACACTATCGATTACAGAAGGCCAGGTCAAAGCCAAAATGGGTTTGTGCGGTCGGATACTTATCGTGATTTTTTTAGAGATATTTTACCCGTGTGATTTATGTAAAACTAATATAGACAGACGCATCGGACTAGTTTTTCGTTCAATATCAACATCTATTTTAATATTTTGTTTATAAGACACGGGCCGCGGTGACGCATGCGGCATCAGCACCCTATACCGTTCAATTTAAACAAATGCGTTGTAAATCAACTTTATTTTGATATCATAATTTGCGGCATCAACGTCGAACTATTTTTGACTACGATTCGTTATTTTACAGTTGTAAACAAATGTCGATAAAATTAAGGAAGCGATGTGTCTGATACACACGGATGTATGTATAAAATCGATGTGGTATGTATACAAATCTCTAAAATGTCCAATGGTTCTAGAGTCTCTAAATAACCTTTGCCGATTGCTTAGTGTCTGCTTTGAATAAAACGAAAGCCTGATATAAATGAATGGATTTAATTAAAGAAAAAGATTTAATAAGAAAAATTTCACTATCACTAGGTTGTCTGGAAGACATCGCTTTTAGCGATAAGACCGCCCATTGTACATGTACATATTTATGATAATGTTTTTTTTGTATTTCTGGTGTACAATAAAGTTTATTGTATTGTATTGTATTGTATCCTGTTTTCTGTGGCTAATAGTGAAGTAAATCGCGTAAATAACACTAGTGTAAAAAGGGAACTACTCTGGAAAGGGCTGGGAGAGATAGGATGACAAAAGTACTGCAAAGAGAAAACTTGGTACCTTTTATGCATACCTATTGCGCGCACGGAGGACTGTGCGATTTGGCATACCTATTAAAATTTATATGGAGAAGGAGTGCAGAAAGCTAAAATTACGGTCGAATTTCATCCATTGGGCGACCACTACTTTCAATAACTTTACCACGCAGATCCTTGACATAATAAAAATACAATGCATACGTATTGTGATGGGTTGCATTTCATACATGAAATTGGATGAAACTTAGAATTTGCACACAAACCAGCATCCACCAACAATTGACATTGAATTCCATATTGAGAATGCACATAGCATATGTTCATTGTACAGTCAACATCAAGAGTAAGTGATGAACAAACAGATGTCAAAACTAGTAAATCTACGTTAACATTGAACAGTGCAGCTTCATCACTTTTGATGTCTTTGATGTTGATTTGTACTGAAATGTCTTCCTCAGTGTGCACATGAGAATGAGGCAGCTTTATTAATAGATAGGTTAATTATTATGTTGAAGTTGTCAGGATGTTCCATATCCGTCATTGCGCGTATACAATGATACTAATGTAAACAATGACCATCAAAACAAACCGGAAAATCACTTTATTTATCTATTTTTATTTATTGTTTTAATCTCTACAACTTGACTGTACTCTTTGCTCTAACTTTTGATTGGAATGCCGCTAATATTACAATCAAATTGAAATTCTTCGATATCGACAAAGAATATTGAAAGTCAGATTTTTTTAAAGAAGCAATTTGTTTTTTTGCTTTGTACCTATTGACCCCTCCAATTGTGAGTGAGTGCGTTCACGTCAATAGTGCAATGAGTGGAAATAAAACTCACATCTCTCGATCGGTTGACTGACACTTGAGCCATTAAATATTTTATTATATTTTTCGCCAACAAAGGCAAATAATTCATTTATTTTTCGTCCAAAAATTATTGTCGTCTTTGATTTGCTATTAATTGCTGACTGATGTGCTGGACAGTGTTATTATCAGGATAAAAGTCTTTAATGGCTGCGAAAAATGTGGGAAGTGAACAAGCGGGAACAGTAAGCCACGTGATGCATACTATATAGTTTTCGTTACTGATACCACAACGAAACAGTGAGGAAACGGCCCAGCTGTGTCAAAGTGCGAAATATTCCGTGGGAGATATTGCGTACCGTTGTAGCAAATGTAGCAATATGCATGTAAACGTACCCCATAATACCTATGCACACACGTGTAAGTCGAAGCTGTTTATTGTGATGAGGGTTCGCCATCATTTATGTTAATAAAGTTAATTAAAATCGAGTACATCACAGCTTCGGGTTCGGGCCAGATGGATGCTTACCCTAAATTGTTTAGCGTAATTACTGTCAATGGTATTTCCACGTCATATTGAAAGCTTGTGTTATGTTATATGTAGGGATTTACAAAGCATACCAATAGATTTCGGACTCTTTTTTACATTACAAATTAAACGGAAAATTAACTACGATTCTATCCAAGTTTTCGATGCATAAATCATAAAATAGCAAAATATATATGAGGCCGTACCTTTCTAGCTCCGATCCTTTGTACTAGGTACATAGGTACCTACTCATCATTATGAATAACTTTTACTATGGGACAAACACAGAAATCGGTAAAATCTTTAATTGCAAGACTTAAAAAACAATAAAGGAAGTGATTTTGTAACGATAACATTTTAATAAATAAACAACCTCGGTATATTTTTATGCTGACTTATTATAGATAGGTACCTATTTCATAATATTTATTTTGATGCATTTAAAACTCCCATACAATTCGTCAATTTGTTTGTTACAATCCGATGTCCAAAAGAAAAATAGCAGTGTCCTTGGGGAAGCGTGGAGGATAACCGGAAGATTGTATAAAATACGCCACACCTGAGGAATTCTCAGAGGTGTAGCATCTTTTATGCATCCACAGCCCGGGAGAGTTTATTGCTACTTCCGGCGTTTTTGAAATACTGTAACCGGGAAATTCCGGTTAAAATACCTCTAATATACTTTTGCATGGCTTGGGGGCCAAACTTCGCAAATAAAAGCGTAGCATATTTATATCAGGTCAATGAGAAAGAAATGAGAACAAACTCGATGCACAGTGGATACGAAAAACATGTGTGTCCAAAAACTTATTTAACTTGTTTGTTTTTCACGGAAGTTACAATGTAAAGTGCTTTATTATTCGCGAACTATTCTAGTTCCCACAATTTAGCGAACTCATTTGTAAAATTAGTTTGATGAAGAAAAAAATCCTTTTAAAAGGTTCTGGCCAGTCATATTATATCTATAGAAAACTTTGTACCCCTCTTTAAGCATATTGAGCGCACGGAGGAGTGTGAGATTTGGCATAGTTAAAGTTTATATGGAGAAGGAGTGGACCTAAAATATATTTTTATAATATTACGGTCGAATTGCGACCACTAGACGACCTCTAGTTAAATTAAAACGTCGCCATTTCTAGTCTGCTTTATAAAATCTTTTTAATATAAGGTTTCAGATTAATGCCCAAAAAATGTAATAACTCAACAATACTTGCCTAATATAGGACCATAAAATTCGTCCCAAATATCGGGACGAACTTTGTCCATTATTCAATAGAACAATTTATAACTGTGTGACGTACCCCGCATAATATAAATACCGGTACGCTTCGGGGTATCAAGTATTAATTCATATTGGAATATAGTATGGGGTTTTATTTATGTTAAGCCAATATTCTTCCATCTGTCCAATGACATTTTATAAATAGACGGGCCATACACCAACAATAATGCACTACAAAATGGCGTAAACTTTACTATAGCTACAAAGCATTACATATAATTATACAGTGCGCGAAGAAAGGGAAAGAAAATGAAAGCCACCATACGCCATGTCGGTTGTTAGAAAAAGATGAATATAGACGTTTAGTTACGTGGCATTAGCTGCTGCATGCTCATTCTCTCAGTCGGTGCAGGGCATTTACCTTGCATTTATCTTGCCAACATAGAGCGCGGGCAACGCGTCTATTTGTAAAATGTCATTGCATCTGTCTAAATAGTTTCACGTTTATATTCTTGTACATACAGAAACGATCTTATTCTGGTTTGGATATTCTTGTTTTATTGCTTGGTGGATTCTTGTATGACCGTTTTATTTTTCTCATTTATCCTCAGGAGTACATATAGGTAGAAACACGGGTAGTTGGAAAGTCCTATCTGTCTAATCCCGATCCCTTTAATTGTTATACTAGGTATGACATAAAATGGCCAGCCATATTTCAGGAGGTAATAAGTGAACAAATTTCTTCAAAGAACATAGTTCAACTTCTCATAGTTCTCATACAAACGTGAGTGAGTCACGTGACCAGTCATTTTGTATGAAAATTTGATTTATTTTATTATTTTCTCCTATTTCATTCTCAAACAAATAATAACAGTGATACACTATCTTTGAATCGTTAATTTAATCCTAGGATGGTCTATTTTTCTTAAAAAACTATTTTATTTTATTTTGATGTAGTAATATGGGTACCTACCTAAAAATAGTGTAAAGTTGTTAGTTGATTCATCAAGCTGCGGATGTAAGTCACTGCAACTGACATTCAATTCAAATCGCCCGAAGAGAGAACCTAGTGACATACAAAAAGCATCCTTCATAAAGCAATTAAACCTTCAGATTCAACTGCTAAAACAAATTACTTTTATAATGAAGGACTACCCAGTTTCAAGTGTTTATTCAAAGAACTAGGTTTTTGGTCAACTAGATTAGTTTAGACACGAATCTAAATAAAAAAACATTTCACCTCGACTTTTAAAAATTAAATTACCAACTTATATTGTAGGACTAACTATTCTAAATTTAAATAAGCAGGCAGACTTGAAATTCCCAGAATTTTCCACTTCTTTAATAAACTTGAATAAGTTTAGCTGCTTTCTGTGGAAATTTAGTATAACTTGAAAGACAACAACAACTAGATAACTTAACTAGGTTATATATAATTTTCAAGATTATTAAACTACGTTTGTACACACGATAATTTCAATATTGCTTTAATATAAATATCTTGTTGCAATGTATGGACAACCTAAAAATCACTACATAGTAGTATAAAACAAAGTCGCTACCCGCTGTCTGTCTGTCCCTATGTATGCTTACATCTTTAAAACTACACAACGGATTTTGATGCGGTTTTTTTTAATAGATAGAGTGATTCAAGAGGAAGGTGTATAATGTATAATACTTTCATATTTAATGTAAGGATAGTAGAGAAACTGCATCCGTGCGAAGCCGGGTCGCTTAGTACATAGTATAAGGTTCTACTTTTCTAATCCCTATCCCTTTAAGGGATTATTGCATTCATTATTATGAAAAGCTTTCACTATGGGACGAACGCTGAAATCGCAAAAAGAAAAGATATCTTTTTATCTATTGGAACATTTAGTCGATTAGTATGAATTACCGCAGATTTTTTTTAATCGCAATTCTTATTTGGTCCCATAGTAGAAGTTTTTCATAATGACCAGTAGGCTAATTCACGTAACTAAAGTAGTGCAGTTGCCGCGCAGTTGTAATAAAATATTGATCAAAATAACACATTTGGTAATCTTCTGCTTCTTCTTTCGTTATGGCAATTGAGCCGATGTCGACTATTCTGCCATTTGGTAACCTCTGAGCTTCAGTGAGATACGCTCGCGTCAAGTTCCAGCGTCACTGCAATACGATCGGCACGTCTTAAAATTACGTGAATTAGCCCTCTGGTATAATAATATTATAAGCCCCATGCGAGGTCAGTATAAACTGGAAATATAATTATAGCTTGATATGTAGCCGTGCGACAATGTTTCCCCTTCATCATTTTTTTTTGAGATTCTTATTTTTTATTAAAATATATTAAGTATATAAAATATAAATTATTACAATGCGAACAATTTAAACTCCACGGCGTCTGTTCAATACCCTTGTCACAACGGTCCGGGAATTTAAAAAATGTTCCCTATTCAAAAAAGTTTGAGCATAAAAGTAGGAATTATCATAAATCTGCGACCCGAGTGGTCGAGATTAATGTATCAGGAATGGACCTATGTAGGTACATAGAGATACCATTTAAAAAAATATTTGTCACGTATTCGGTACTTAGGCTTAAGTCTGTATTACGCGGGTTGTTTAGGCGCCACCGTGAATTTGAATTTAGTTTTAATTGGTTTTAATTTTTCCTTTTCTTTTTTTTATCTGATATTTCCTTGTTCCGATACCAATTTTTTTTTCTAAATGAATGAGCAGTTTTCCTTTAAGCATTGTCAGTTAAGTTCTTTCATCATCAAGAGATGGCGCTCGCGTAACTTTGCGTATTTATTTTTAAAACATTATCAGTGCAGTGGAAATCTTTATTCAGCAAAAGTAAATAGTTCACTAATGTTTAAAAAAAATCAAAATCCTATAAAATTATATTTTATTTAATATCTTTGTGTTAGTATCTTTGTATTTTAAAATATTTACTATTATAAGTACATATATTAATAGGTAAAGACATGTTTACCGTTAAAATACACAAACCACAAGCAGACCAAACGAACGACAAGGAACCACACAGAATGTCTACGGTCATACGACACTACTGTTATCAAAACTGTTGTCCACGCCATCTAGCGAGAGAAAATAATGCTATAAATGACTACTGGAAAACTGCTTATTGGTAGGCGTATTTTATTGCATTTAGCTACCGTACAGTGAAAAGTTTTATTAATTAGCAGCTATACAGAAGAATTAGAGTGAGATTCGATTCGAGGAGCGATATGTTCTTACAGAATTGTAAGAACATATCGCATCTCGTTACGAATCTTACTCTTATTGTCGGTCGATATTTGATGAATTCAAATACGGTACTTAATAACGGAGCTATGAACATGCTCTAGTCATGTTCACAGCCCTGTTATTAAGTTACATGTTTATTATCGTGTGTCGATTCGCATTGAGATGCGAAATGTTCTTACAAAATAGCTATGCTGGTAGTACGGCCATCAGCATATTTTGTATCCAATCAACTTTGAAATGTTTCGCAAATTATTCCTTAGCATTGTTTAATTTCTGAATTTGCAAGTAGATACTTATTTTCCGAACAAGTCCTCCGTGAATCCAAAGGAGATTGCCAGTGTCGATTGTAACCTACTTATTATTTCTATGATTGTGACTGACTAAACTAGCGAAGGCAGATCTGGGACTAAACGCTCTAAACCTGTCAATTGCAATATCAATCAAATAACCCTAACAATAAAAAGGCCAAATGGATAAAACCTCTTAACATTAACCCTGACCGAAACCGTGCCATTAATATATAATATTATATATAAATATATTTTATATAGGTACTGGAAGACATTTTTTACCGTCTTGTGTCAAGTATGTGGAATAGAAGTTATGACACACTAGAATAATTGTTTCATACCATTGAGTTTATCTATATATTAATACGTGAAGAGAAAACTTTGTACCCCTTTTTAAGCATATTGCGCGCATGGAGGTCTGTGAGATTTGGCATAGTTAAAGTTTATATATGGAGAAGGAGTGGAGAAAGCTAAAATTACGGCCGAATTTCGACCACTCGGCAACCCCTAGTTTAAATAAATACATGAAAAAACCATACTACGGACTTGCGTAATAGTAAACATAATTGTATATATTTTATGTATAAATGTATATAATATACTGGATGACGTTTTTGTACCTTCTGGAAATAAATATGGTGTGTCAATTACGTGGAATAGAAGGTATGTACCAGAGCTGAAGAGAAATTGTTTCATACCATGGAGTTTATCAAAATAGATACATGAAAATAAACTAGGTATACTACGGGGCTTGCGTAGTAGTAAAATAAAGACTAGGTACGCATTTAACTGATCTAAGTTTAAATAGTGTACAAAATGGGCTATAAATTAGTAGTGTAAACGAGCAAAAAGACTTAAAAAAATGTTTGAAAAAAAATATTTTTTACAGTCACTTTGCAATAAGTTTCTACTTCATTAATTTATCACACCCAATTTTTATCCCGACGGTAACAATAGTCACCCAGTAATACTAGATTCTATTAGATAGATGTGTAATGTTATGGTAGATATACCATTATTTCGGTTTGATGCGCGTCTAATCTGTTAATAATCACCTCGTTTACGCGTGCCAAAGTACAAAATAAACAATATAATATATACTGACACCCGGTATAACATCGCTTAAGGAGTAAATAGATGGAACCAACGCGTATCAAAACATAGGTACATACACCGTCGTAGGTTGATCACAGTACTTTACATAGACTTAAATATCTTTACTTTTACATGGCTTTGAAGATATGAACTTCATGACTCTGATATTCAGCGAAAATGTGAAGAAAATGCGTATTTAAACTCTGTTTTTTATATAAACTGGGCCATTGCAGGCATTTTCAAAACATCGTCATTCTAGTAGGTAGTAGTAGTTCCAAGTTGGTTGGTATGGAGTTGATACCTGCAAGAAACTACAGAGATACCGACAAGAAACTCTATGAATAGAATAGATCTTTATTTCATGTAAACCAAATACAGGCACTTAAGAAATGTCGAGAATTAGGTGCGCAGTTCCAAATAGTAGGACCTATAATGCGTTCTTTTACATACTTACCAACCATTCACCTGATTTGATAAAACTTTGGTGATTGTACACGCGCCCGTGAATGTTTCTGATTCCGTACATCTAGTACCTAATATTATAAACTTGACAGTTTCTAAAATAGCTGATCCTAAAAATTATTGGCATAATCATACACATTTTTTGGCATTCGTTGAGTTGGTATTAATAGTTTGTTAGATCTTGTGTCAGTCGAGCCAGGAAGTAATCATACTTTCTAATTCGTAATGTATATTCTCGTACCTCGTACGCAAAAAAATTCAGTTGCTGACTAAGCCGCCCAATTTAAATAATTTAAAATTTTGTGCAACATCCACATCATCAGTCTCCAGCCCTTACCCCATTTTATTTGGGGTTGGCGCGATATGTCTTTTTCTTATATTCATCTCTATCAGACGTCATTTCCGGATTAATTTCCTTCACATTCATGTCATGTTTCACACAGGCCATCCATCTTTTCTTTGGCCTCTTCTCTGATAGCCATCAATATTCATACTTAAAACTCAAAACTGTTCTCTCCTTGCAACAAAAGAAGAAAAATATTTTATTTTATTTTAGAGAACACATTTTCGAGCTAATTTTTTTCGCGATTTCATGTTTGGTCCCATAGTAAAAGTTGTTCATAATGATGAGTACAAACCCTTCTTAAATGTTGCCCATGTTCAACCAGTCACCCTATATAGGTAATTAATAAGTTAAGATTAAATATAATATCTATAAATAAATAGATAAGATATGATACTATTGAAACAGGAGTAAGTTTTTGATAATTTCATCCAGAGGATCTCTTCGTAGAAATCGTTCAGGACTTTAAAATTGGCGTTTCTAACGGACTATTGAGCATAAATTATTACGTAGCAGTATAATGCATTCATATCACTAAGTAGTAATTATGGCGCGTTTCCTTTTTAAAACGTATGTACTTTATGCGTAATTTGATAAAATGTAGTGCAAATAGGCATCATTACGAAAACAATGCATGCATAGTAATAATATTTTATCTCAATGTATTTATATTTATGATATTTTATCAGTATGCTGAACTGCGCAATTATTATTCAAATGATTTTTTTACACAATTATTTTAGGAATATTAATTACTATGTTATGTATAAAAATTATTATGTTATATACAATAATCGCGGAGTCCATGTGTAGTGTAATGTCATTAATTTATAATTTTTATGAAGATAGAGAGAGAACTATATTTTTTAATGTTATTTTTTTAGTAGATAATTATAATATGGTGTGCCCGTTAGGTACATACATACACCATCAACATAATATACAGTTAGTCGGAAATTGTTATTGGGATAAAAAGGGAAATTCTGCTGTTTCATACTATACCAGTATATAAATTGTTTGTATGGAAACAGCTGATTGCTTTTCGTGATTTCAGGGTTGGTCTCATAGTAAAAGTTGTTCATAATGATGAGTAGATACAAAAACGCTATACATAAAGTTATTTTATTTTATGTACCTATTTGGGAAACAAGCAAATTATACAAAGTAAGATTTAACTAATTTAAACATTTCGATTCTATGACATGAATAACAACATTTTTACCATTAACGTATAAGCTTGACCTAACTTTATTCAGTGTTTAGTAGTAAAGGGGCTACAATTAAATAACCAATAAGAAAAAAAAAGTGAACGATTGATTACTATATGACAACTTGATACCTTTTTTGCCCAGCTAGAGTTTTGGCTTGGAGATAATAAACAATTGATATTTCAGTACATAAGATTCTATATCTATGCATAAGATGCATACCATAGATATAAGATACAGAAATAATCACAGATATCTTATTTATATAGGAGGCTAACAATAACATCACTATCGCAAGGCGTTATAGATAAGATTATTATCGGATTCAATGTTACTGTGGAAGTTTTCAATAATGGCAAATAATATTTTGCGATTATTGGGTTTCCATGTGCAGTTTAGATTTTATTTAATCCCCTCCTCTATGAGTCGTTTTCCTCACTGATGAGGGTCGTGACCTCTATATATGCTCACCTTCTTCTAGACTATACTCCGCCATTTTACCCTGTTCCCTGCAGCATGAATGGCGTCGCTCACACTGGAGTCGAGTGTCGAGCGGATCTGTTCAGTCCAACGCATTGGGCTCCGCCCCCTGGGTCTTTTCCCTTCAACCTTGCCCGTCATGAGCATCTTCTCCAAATTATCACCACGTTTCCTTACGTTTACGTACGTTTCGTTGTTTCGTTTCGTTTATTTTAATACCTACGTATAATTTCTTTATTTCAGTCGCAAAATGTAAATCTTACTAAAATCACTGACAAATATTTTGTGGTCGTAGGTATGTGTTGAGCGGTGATAACATAGCGGTTGAACCCTTGCCTTCCATGCAGGAGGGTCTAAGTTCGAACCCGACCCGCACTTCTGACTTTTCGAATTTATTTGCGGATCAGAATTTGATTATTACTTGTGTTAAGGAGGAAAACATCGTGAGGAAACCTACACATCTGATAGGGCCTCATAAAGTTCTCGATGGTGTGTGTAATCCACCAACCCGCACTAGGCCAGCATGGTGGACTAAGGACTCATTCTAAGAAGAGGCCCGTTCCCAGCAGTAGGACAATAATGGGCTGGATTTATTTATGTGTAGTATTTCAATTCATAAAATAAATAAGTTTAGAACAAAAATACGGTTCTATAGTGCAAGGACTTTCCTTAAAAACAAAGCAATTACAATAATACAATGGGAAATTAGGTACCACGACGAAATTTTTGAAATAGGTTGGATATCACCACGAAGAACTTATAAATGATTTTAATTTTATGGTGAGTACACATTAGATCATTTACTTGTAACAGAACATCAAGTTGCACATCGAGCTTACAATACGACGATACGACGCTCGACATTTGTTAGAATTTGATTTTACAAACAACGATTGAATTTGTGTAACATTTAATCGAACAAAGATCCTGACACGTACAAAACGTGCGACGCGGAATTTAATCATGTAAAAGTATTCATTTGCCACCGAAATGCTCCTGGGAATGCTCTAGTGTGTGACCTTTAGAATTTTCTAAACATTATAAGTAATTTAAACCCTTTAAAGCTCTTTTGCCGACAAGTACTCGTAAGTCACGTATTCTGCCTATTATTTAGGTCAATGTCTGGTCCCAGACAGCCTTAAGAACCTAGGTTAATAGCTGTTGACATGATATATTTGCTTTCTTAGACGAAGTTACGGCACTATCGGCTATTAAATACGTCACTAGTAAAGTAATAAAGTTGTAGTGATAATAAAAGGAAGATGTTTTCTCTCATAGTGTTCAGTGTAAAGTTTAATGTTCGCTTCCCTAGATGGCGTTGTATCGCCTAGTACATCATTCTGAATGGCGGTGTTAAGATTTTCCGCGAATTTATCTATACTTTGATAGTTCAATATATAGTCGTAGGCACTCGCTTGGAAACCTAGTTTTTTCTCACGTTTCCTTGGTTGTTAGGACCTCAACGTCCTCAACACATAGATCTTCCGAACAAATACATATTAGCGATTCAGAAAATAGCTGAATAGCCCATTATAATACGACACAACTAAGAAGTAGCATCGGCAAATTTCGTAAGAACTGCGCGCGTCTTCAAGACCACGAATGTTTATTAGTACTGCAGTAAAACGTGATCTTTACGCTGATGCAATAAATTGTACAATTATTTAAAATATTTGTTTATTTTTGTTTACAATTAATTAGTTTATGCTACACCGCGAGCTTCCTTCGTTATTTTTTACATGCTGTACTGTCCATTCAAAGGTTGTCTGTAAGAAATCGCCGATTGTGATAAGACCATTTGTACAATCTTAAAATGATTAATTGTAACTATTATGTTTATTGCTCCTTTTTATCAGAGTTCTACAATAAAAAGTATTTAAACGAGCGACTGAAATTGGTTGTTCGATCGATGTTACTTCTTAGTTGTGTCATACTATACTATAACTATTAAATAATGTAACTGCTTTGTTATGAACCACCTGTAGTCTTTATGACTATAATATTCTGTAAAGTACGCTCACATTTGAATATAGGCGCTGTTTTCGGGCTCGTAATGCCGAAATAAGGTACAAGAAAGACCCGGATTCAGGGATTTTATGGGCAGATCTATTATTTTTTGCCATAAAAAACATCGGGCATTTTAGCTTTATGCGTTTTGAATTGGACTGAATGAGATGAAATTAGTTTGTGAGCTTCAGATCGAGTTATTACGTGTGCCCATAAAAATAAATATGTACTTACGCAAATACAAGTTTATAAGAAAGAAAAAGAAAGAAAGAAAAACGATTTATTTCTTACACAAGTTACGACACACATAAAAAGTAAAAAAAATAAAATTAAAACAAAAAAATAAAAAAAGAAGTAACAAATGAAGACAAAAAATAAAAAGTAAAAAACACGATCCAAAAATAATAATAAAAGTAACAATTTTTAATAATGAAAGTCTGTGGCTTGTATTCATTCGTCCACGTTTTGAACCTACGCTTTATGAATGAGTACAGCGCAAGTCAGACTGATATTCTCAAAAGAATCCCTGAAGAAACTTGTAGCAACAAGGTTAGTCGAAAGGGGTAAATAAACCCCTAAGGGTATCGTACTCATCATTATGAACAACTTTTACAGTACTGAAAATATAAAAGAAAATCTGCTGTTCTTACAAATAATTCAACATTACTCGACTAAATCAGCTGTTCCATAGAACTAGTTGATTTTATTTACCTGATTTCAGAGGTGGTCCCATAGTAAAAGTTGTTCATATTGATGAGTCCATTAACCCCCACTTGAGTTTATACCTATCGAATTGTAGAATTTGTGCTAACTATTATAAAATTTGTGCCTATACCAAAATTAGGCTTCAAATAGGTATATTTTATGATTTCCATTAAAATAGTTAATTAATATTTCGATAAAGTCAGTACTTTTACTATTCTTTTACTTCTTTTCAGCTTCTAGCTAACAATTTTTACACACAAAAAAAATTATTCAACTATTGTATATTTGAATATTTAATAGGAAGCGAGAATGTTGTGAAAAAAGTTTTACCGTTTTACCGACACTTAGGTACAGTAAAGAAGCAAAAAAACAGAACTACAAAGTATTATTTTAAAAGTTATTACGTAACTCACACAGGCAAGCTACTTAGTTGTAATAACAAATATTGTACTAATGGCAGCCTACTCACTAAAGAACAAGTTTATCTCTTCTGGTATTTTTAAATAAACATACTAAATTGTGGTAAGTGCTTGTCGAATAAAACAAGAAGTACCTATCGAGTGAAAAGATTAAAATATCTAGAATATCGAGATTTATATTATACCTACAATCTTGTTGCTCAGAAAGTGATAGAAATAATGATTAGATCATAAAGTTATTATTACTAGAGTAATAATAACTTTATGGATTAGATAGGCATTTGAGACAACTGGTAAGTGCCTGTATTCTGAACTAGGTTTTATTTCTGCAGTTTGAGAAGGTAATAATTTGTCAAGTAAATTGAACTGGTCGCGGGACTTATCTCATTACCGTGACCCCGGAATGTAAAGGGCTATTGAAGGAACACCGTGGATTTTAGTCAGTACAAGTCTGACAGTCCCTCCCGCCCTGCCCGGGGTGGGAGGACTTATTTGATGATTTTACCACGCTAAAAAAAAAAAAAAAAACCTACAATCTTGTTGCTCACAAAGTGATAGAAAAAATGATTAGATAGGCATTTGAGACAACTGGTAAGTGCCTGTATTCTGAACTAGGTTTTATTTCTGTGGTTGAGAAGATTAATACTTTGCCAAGTAAATTTTTGAACTGATTCACATCTTGGACTAAGTACTACGTCTTCTGTTAGCTTATTCTACTCTCTGAATATTGGGTTGCTTAGAAAGAGTTTGTGAGAGTTGTTGTTTATAAAGGATTTCAGTGGTGTTCTTTTTATTTCAATGTGGCCACGAGAATGGCGCATGCCGTAAGAATTATTTGCCAGCAAGGATCGAAACGGGGCTGACTGCCACAAAATATACAGGGTACCTAATTGAAAAAATACTGAAAACCTCTTATTACTAACTTCGTATCAGGGGGTCTAAAAAGGCCACATTTAGCAATTCACCTACGAATCTCCATGGTAACTGTCAAACAGATGATTGCTGAATATAAGCCTTACGTGTAGCATATTAAGAGTCATCAAATATGTAGATATTTTGACATTTGTAATATGAATGATAAATCATGATTCATTTAAAGTGGCCTTTTTAGAACCCCAGGTCCTGAACACCGTACATTTTTTTCTATGGTATTTCTTATTAAAACAGGGCACGCGTTTTGTATTTCCGGACGTCTTCATTATTATGTTCAACTTCAAAATGACAAAACGCAACAAAACTTGTGTGTTGTGACCTTTTGTTAGTTCCCAAAATTCATTTGTTTATTTCATTGCTGAGAGGAAGTAGTGGTAAACAAACATCCTTTTTGATATAGATACATATAGGGGAAAGATAGCGCGACGGAAGTATTCTCGCTCCACATGTCTCAAAGGGGACAGAGGCTCATAACTCACGCTGTCACTCATCGCCAACCCATAACTCACGATATTGCTGACTGTATGACTGAAAAAAGTTAGTAAGCTTCTAATCTGACGGCACTTTGGTCCGTTTCGCGATATATGGTCTCGCTTTTATTCAATAAAGTATTAAATCATAATAATTCTGATCAATGTGTTGTGTGTGCGTTTAGTGTTGTACAACATTGGGTATATTTTATCTTTATGATAAAAAATATAAAAGATCACGCGCTTTCTTCGTGCTACGGATCGAGAGTTCGAGTTTCGTACACGTAGGAACTAGGACACTAGGAAGCGGTAAAGGAAGTGTGGGCGTTTTGAGGGTTGACGTCAAAAAGTCTATTTTTAAAACTAGTCTATTTTTAATAAACGCTTTTTAATTAGAATTTTTACGAAAGTAAATATTAATTGTAGGATATGATATTCCGGTTATTTAAATTAGAACAGGCAATATTATATCTGCTGTCATCGAGAAGTAAATTCTCAGTATGTACCTATGTACCTTAATATCTAGTAGTTTTGTTTAATTTGTGTTTTAAAGCATGTTGTATGTTTAGTTCATGTGAAGCAGGTTAAGTATAGTTACTTAGTATTAAAAAAGAGCGCGTCTCGCCATCAAACTTAAAAGTTTGGCGAGTATAGATAGATATAAACAAAAATATTGTCTAGGAATAAATAAATTAAAAAAAAAAACGGAAATTGTACCCACAGGCCATGACGAAAACGATAAATAGTGTGAGGACGGAATTGGCACGGTTATATTTTAAAAAAATCCGTATATGAAACACAAACTAGAGCCTGCTAGCCTTCGGCATTATTGTCACGTCTCCTGGCTGTAATACCCGTAGGGGCAGGCATATAATGTGTGGCCTACTTTTGAGCACTCCTTGTTTCTTAGGGAGGACTCCCGAGGGAACAAAGAGTGTCGTCTATTAGCATTTTCCGGACAATCGTCCAATAAAATTGTCCGGGAAACCGCGTTGTATCTCTTACTTGCGAATCAAAAGAAAAGCATTCTAAAGAAGCGCTTTCTTTTATTACACAGCCAACGAAACAAAAACATAAATTCCACAAATTTCATAAAATATTACGCAGTTTCATATTTTACAAAAAATGTAGTCCATAATATTTCAAATTTAAAATAAAAATCTTACTGCTCAATTTATCAGATAAAATATTTTTTACATTTCCAATGTAAATTTTTGTTTTATAAAGCTTTTTTGGTTATCAGAATTCATGAAATATTTTCGGTCCATTTTGTGTTACGTATAGCTACGAATCATCTGTCTGTAAGGGAAGTTGGCAAAGAGGTCTGTAACATCGTGATAGCACGAGGTACCGAGTTAGTATTCCGAATTTCCAATTTAGGAAAGGAAATTCAGAAAATGGTTTTTCTAAATCAATTTTAGACAGGAAAAATCGAAATAAAAATACTGCGGGCATTGACAATTCACCACACCACTTTGTTCCTGATCACGAACACGCACTCATTAATTGCATCATTGCTCTAGTGGTTGTTAACCGTGGTCCTTAGTTCAATTCACAGATCCGGCAAAATGATACTGGGTTTTTCTGTTAACAAATTCACAATAGTATCCCAGAATTTAAATTTGTGCCCAATAGATGACATTAGGACTCGCCCCCTATACCATGGGACTTAGTAACGCCATCAGCGAATTGTGAACCCCGACTCCAATTAGAAAAAGAGCTGTAACCTTTTGAACGGCTGAATAGATTTTCATGAAACATAGATGATATCCGATTAAAATAGCAATCAATTTAAAAAAAAAACTGCATTGAAATCGGTCCATCCGTTTTGGTGCTACGATGCCACTGACAGATACACCGATCCACAGATACACACTACACACTTATAATACCCGTATTTTTTGTCGAGGGTTAAAAATGTACACCAATGGGTACACCTCTGCGAAATCCACTATTGCTTGCTCGCTAGTAACGCCATCATAGAATTGTGGTATAAAATGTAACTACAGCAATACACGTCTCCGATATCTACTCTTAATTGATTACTTATCGGTAGCCGCATATACATGGTGCACCTAAGTATATGGAGGAGTTGTGTGTAGTTCATTGTACAGTTTTTTTTTTTCCTATAGGTATTATTTATTATTTCGTGTGTTTCTATATCTTTAATAAGTCTTGTTTCGTTCTATTTTCTTCGGGGATTACATGCGTGGTTCTATGTTATGTTACAATTTTACAATTTCATAAAAAAAAAACCAAGATATACCTACTACAGCTTTTAGCCTGAAGGTCCGGAGAAAAACATCGAGAAAAAAAAAGCTAACAAATCCGATAGATCTTAGGACAGTAGATTAAACCATCGATTATATTTGATCGTAGATTCTGAAATCCATAGTTTAAACTGCTTTTGATCATACGGCCCTAAGGAGCGGGCTGAAAACCAGCGTTGACCCGTGCTGTAGCTATGCTGCAGACGGATCAACATCCGCTGAGCCCACTCCTATTGCCATACTACACATTTTTAATTTTAAGACGTGTAGAGATTTACTTTTTTTGTTAATGTGGCAATAAACATTTTTTCTTTCGTTCTTTCTTTCTAATCTCAGCTCAAGACAGGTAACAAAAAGAGACGAAAGCTTACGGTCTAAATGCTTCAGAGAGTAGCAATCATAATCATGCACGCGCAGGTTTTCATCTCAACCTCGGCTTTGCATTTTCCTCTTCACACACTTCGACACTTCCTTTGTTAACACCTTTTTGTTCAGTAAAAGTGAAAACAAAAATTAACCCTTCCATATTGTGACGTATGTTAGCTAAATATGGTTGAATCCGGTTTTGTAAGCTTCCCTTAATGTGATTTCCACGAATTACGAGTACATTACGTGAACGCTTTTCGAAATCGTTGTTAATCCGATTGTTTCAATGTTCATGTTTGATATCCGAGCTGTGTATACTACACAACCAGTACCTCTACCATGAGTTTTCCGTGCCGTCTAACGTTCACGTTCACATGCAATATTTGTATAGTGACTTTAGTTCATTATTTATACCGCTAGAGGTGCTGAAAAAAATCCCATACAAATATTGCATGTGAACGTGAACGTTAGACGGTAAGGAAATCTCATGGTAGAGGTACTGATCTCACACAGGCTGCTTATATCACTTTAAAATATGGTTCACTGAAGTCAGGTTTTAGAACAAAAATCATAATGTAATTTACTAATAAGATTCGATAGATGGCGTTGATTTCAATCAACAAAAGGGTATTTTGTTGATAAATCATTAAATATAACACTAAAGAGAGGTGTCCGTGATTCCAATTCGGTTTCAATAGGATAGTATTGATTTATGAAGCATCCCGAGTTGTACCTATAAAATTCCTTTTAGTGCTTAGGATGGAAATGTATGGGCGGCGAGCAATGTCCTATAGTGTATAAAAAAATCACATTGAAAATACAATATAACATTACGCCAGGTGTTTTTTTGACGCATTTCTTTCAGCGGATTCTCAAGGAACCTTATCTGCTTAATTGGTCAAGCACCGATACCAGACGGCCTCCAGCCAGGCACGATTTTATTTATTAAGCAACTAAACGGCGGGATGATTGTCCATTACAATATAATTATATACATAATTCCTATATATAAGTATTTGTTTTTATATATTTAGATAGGTATTTATTCGTACGGTATTTATGTAGTTCATTGTATTGGTTATCTATGTAGTTTATTTCATAGGTATGTAGTTATTGGTTTAGTTTAGTATACCATAAGTTTAAGTGGTCTAAAGAAGTCGGTTATTTTTTTTAATTTTTACACACTGTGTCTACGTGTCTATCATCCATATTTCCAATCGCGGGACTACTGGAAGTTTCTTTAGAAATAAGTAGTTCCATTGTGCTCATATGTCTGTAACATTTTTTTTACCATGTTTCCTTGTGTGTACATAAATAAATAAAATAAATAAACGGCTATGGGCTCCCTATATTGGGACTCGGCCCTCGGCTTAGGGCGTAGGGGGGACAATAAGAGGACTCGCTGGATCTGGTTATGAATATCACACCTGTATTCCCCGAAGGATAATGTAGAGGTGTACTGATGTACAACCACAATTCGCCGATGTCAGTATTAAGTCCTATGTCAGGAACGAGCTTGCCTTCTACCGGGCACATTTACAAACTCTGAGCTGCTACTTGGAATTTTATTTTCTAGCAGATAAGCCCAATGATATCCAATCAGTAGCTGGGCTTGTGACCGATGATAAAATAAATAGCTGTCTTGAATACTGGATAGATTTCGGCCTAATACCCACCCCCTATTTCTTCTCGTAATTTTCTAGAACGATTTTTTTTCGATTAGGGTTTATTTTCAATTACTTAAGTGTTAATCTTTAATTATTATTCTTTTATTTTCAATGTTTCATCAACGTTTTAGTTTTAAATTATTTTATTTTCAACTACATATATTTTCTATTATAGGTATATTTTACTGGTTTTATTTTTTATTCTTAATGCGTATATTTTGAATGATATTTATTACTAATGTAGCCATGCGAACTGTTCACGTTTAATTTATAATAATATTATTTTGAATAAAGTGTCTATCTGCTTATCTTCTTAGGCAACTAAGGTATTCCTTCGAGATGATGCCTCGAATATTCCGTGTGCGTCAAAAACAAATTACTGCAATCACCAATTCGCTATCTCTGCGGGTGATAAGTAGTGGCAATATTCACGACCGTTCCTTAAACCGGTTTGTGAGGGGGCCGAGCATGCCACCCACCCACGGTCTGATATGGATGACGTCATACCAAGTATCTACCTGTTTAATGAATTTTCTTGGATCAATAAACCCTGTTGATTTTCAGCCTCATTAGGTACCTAAGACCAACATAGGGCAACACATACGCAGTTGAGAAACAGCTACAAGGCCTTTAATAAAATTGTCGATATTACCTTTTAGCGAGCCGTCCCCGGTTTCGCACGGATGCAGTTTCTTTACTATCCTTATATTAAATATGAAAGTATTATACATATAAACCTTCCTCTTGAATCACTCTATCTATTAAAACAAAACCGCATCAAAATCCGTTGCGTAGTTTTAAAGATCTAAGCATACCTACATAGGGACAGACAGACAACGGGAAGTGACTTTCTTGTATACTATGTAGTGATACTCATCCATTCTACCTATATATTTATTTTTATAATTAATGTATCTTTTGTATTTCTTGTGATAAAGGAAAACTTCCATGATCCCCTCGCTCGAGTCGGGGCAGATAAGGCAGAGGGGGGGGGGGGGGGCAGATACCCGCCGAGGTCTTTGACAAGCAATACCGGCAGAGAATATTGTATTATATAGGCCTACAGGAACATTATCTATACTATAATAAAATCGTTCTATAATATATTACTATTAAAGAAATATTACTTACAAAGAAAGAACTTTACTATTACTTTAAAGTCATTTAAAAATAAGTGAGCACCGTTTTCTTAAACCGCAATTAACCGTGTTCAAATGAAAGAATTTTTTTAATTTTTTTTTATTAAATTTTTAATGAGGCTTCAGTTCACCGTGGTGACTATGCCAGCCTCGTAAGGTCACTCTTATACAATAAATGTCAAAACTGAAATTTTATTCCAACGAGCTATTCTGAGAAGCAGTCGGGGACCAGCCTACTATTAATTGGTTATCATTTTCACTATAGACCGGTAGGTAAACTGACAGGAAAAAATACCTACAAAATTATGTAAGACATAGGTATGCTTATAAAAGTGTTTACGTACGGGTTTTTTCAATTATATTTGGTGCGTAAGACCACGATTCCATCTAATGGTAGGTACGCGATGATATGTTCTACGATGGGAACTCCATTCGCTGAGTAATCAAACTAGATCTGTATTATAAAAAAATACAGTTTTAGTAGATAGTCCAGGATTCCCTTATCATTGATTTATAACTTTGTTCAAAAACAATTTAACTTCAGGCCTATATTGGAGAAACATAACCTGTTTAAAATTTAACTTTATCTATCTAAATTCTCAAAAAAAGAACGTTCCAACGTTTCGTACCCAAAATCGATTGAATTTTTCACGCAATACGATTTCTTATACAAATTCCTACGAACGTATGTTTCTTAATAAATACAACTAGAAACGCGTTCACTGCAATAATAAAATAATCAAAACAATTTGAACAAACTCTGAAACAAATACAAATAAATAACTTACCAGTGTCGAAGTGGAGAAATTACTTTTCGATTTTCTTGTAAACTTCACTTACACTGAAGTTTCAACCATATTCTTCATATTGAATGAAATATACAACTTTTAAATTATACATTTATTCAAAAGTCTACCTTTATTCTATAAAAAATATACTATCCTTATTTCTGTAACTATAAAATACTAAATTCTATTTTTAAGCACAGAATACAATATCTAAACACTTTGAAACTAACTTAAAAACTTTGGTCACATAAAGTTTTCACATTGTCTTTCATATCATTTTCATATGAAAATACACGCCATATTATTATCCACAGATTTTATTTATAATGTTTTATTTTTTTATTTAACTTTTGTTTACGAGAATAGTGCGCACAGCCAGCGCCGCAGCCCGAGCCGTGTTCACGAGTGCTAAGTCGGAGTGACACTGCTGACCCGACGCTCTCCGATCGCGATTTGAGTTTCGAACGTGAATTCGCGCAAACGTCAAAATATAACCGTCACGCCTACACGACTGTTAATATTTTAGGGTCAGATAAAAAACAATAACAGTGTACTTAATTAAAACTTTTCTTATATGGGTAAAGACTTTATTGTTAATCAAAAAATCTTAAGTATTTTTCGTGAAAATATACAAGGAAACAGCAATTTCGTAGTAATTGTTTCAAGTAATTTACGAATCATGAAAAAGATTAGCGTTTTAGGTGTTTAACGACTTTCTATTTTGTTTGCAAATAATATATAACTACCCAAAATTTTTGAGAAAGATTTTGTTTATTTTTTTCAGAGGCTATACAAAGTTAATAAAGTCAAGCTGTTGCGCCCCACAAGGTGGCTCTTTCAATGCCTTATAAGTGAAGCCTCCTACCACGAAAAGATTTAGGAATACTCAATTATGATAATTTATTGGTTCCGCCGGAATGTGTAATTTGCGTATCCTGTGACATGGAAATAAATATTTACCTTGGAAGTTGGAAATTAAATTTTATAACAATTTGTGGAAGGATGTAACTATATAAAATAATGTTTGAAAGATTTTGTGTTAGTTTAACTTAAAAAAAATCTTCAGTCGCAGAGGTTTTTAAATTTGCTTGTCTAAATAATTAACCGAATTCTAGATTAATTGTATTTAGAAAAACTAAATTGTCGATGTAAGTAGAACACATAGCGTCAGTTAACGCTACTGCTAGCCCGCAACATCCACTATTGGGCAAAGGTCTAACCTCGTCCTCGGAAAAACGGACTTTGAGTATAGATACTCAAAGCAGAACAATGACAATTTTTAGTATTAAGTGATCTTGGTGTGAGTTTATTTATGTTTTGTGCGTCATACTGGGCGTAGAAATAAAAACTTTTTCTTTCTTTCTTTCTTTTCTTTAATTTTGCATTCTCCATCCGTACCAAGTTACTTGTTTATTTCTAGCCGTTACTTTGTTTCAGTGTAGCTGTAGATATTTTAACTTTGCAGGCACTATCTGACAAAAGGACAATGATGTAAATAGCAATGACTTGGTGCAGTATAACAATTTTTTTTCTTCTTCTTAATTTCACTCTGTTGCCATCCTAAGAAAAATGTCTTCTCTGTCTATGCAACTGTCCTCTTCGTATTACCTATGTCTATCATACTAATGTGTCTTGTATTTGTGACCAATAAAATGATTTTTCTTTCTTTCTTTTATTGTTCCTAGCAGTTGCGTTGTTTCAGTGTTGATTTTTTAACTTTGCGGGATCCTTCCGATCCAAGAACTTGTTTATTTATAGCTGTAAATTTTTTCAGTGTCAATTGCACGTTTCTGTCCAGAGTCAGTGTCCAACCGAGATATGGTCCATATATATAGATTTTTTTAGAAATTTGGTTCTGGGACTTGTCTAGTTCATCATGGAACGGCGCTGCAGGCGCGAGCCATTTAACTTTGTTAGAGCTTACATGGCGGTAAGTTTGGGCTAAAGCTCTAGAGCTTACGTCAAACAGTTCAACATCGCAAGCTGAATCCCATTTTAATTTTATGCCAAGTATTAAATATTTTACGTTAGTTTTACTCAAATTATTTTACGTAAGCCTAAAGATTTTGTAAACAAGTCTCATTTTGGCTGACGCTTGCAGTGTAAAGCTTTGATGTTGGAAGCTGATTGGTGCCTTGATTTCTCTTTGTGTTAGCAAAAAAGACTTCCGTATATTATTTGTTGACATAAGGCTACGTTTACATTGAGGCTGGCTGAAGCTCAGCTCGTCTCCTCTACACAGCTCAGCTCATCTCCTCTACACTGCTCAGCTCGTCTCCGCTACACATCATAGCTCGTCTCTGCTACGCGCGAAGCTGTGAACATGTTCTAGTCATGTTGCTCCACGTTTATTATAGTAAGTCAATTCGTTAATATTAACCGACTTTATGAGTGAGATTCGAATCGAGATGGGAGATGTTCTTACAGAATAGCTGGGGAGCTATTCTGTAAGAACTGTGATCTGTGATTAATACTTTGATTCCTTCAAATGTATGGTGAAAATATATACAAGCTTTACAACAATACTGCAGAAAGTACAGCGGATATACTTATACAATACATGGTCCTCGTTATTGAATGTAATTCATTTTAAAATTAAACACTTATGGCAACGGATTTAATTAATTTTGAATAAGTTACAAGTGTAGATAAGTTATCGCTTTTGTTAACACTTGAGTGTAACTCATACTACCTACTCTCTAATAAGCGTAACAATCTGTTTGTCTAGTTGAAGTGCATATGGGATTTTAAAATATCATGTATACCATGAGAAAACTGGATGACGTCCTAAAGGCTCGAAAATACCACAATGTGCGAAGGCCAAGCTTTACAACCAATGTGTTCTGCTCTCTATGACTTAGACTGCAGCCGACACTGGGACACTTACTCAGGATACTACATAAAATTACGGTTGCACAAAGGGCTATAGGGCATGCTATGTTAGATATAGATAGATATTAGTCACAATTCCAAACTCCCGGCTGCTGCTGAGAATTTTCATAAATAGAAAAACAGCACTTAGTCCGACCTGGGAATCAAATCCGCTACCTCGCGCTCAGCAGTCGCGTTTGCGTCCACTACACCAATGTGACAGTGCTCGGTAAAGGAAAAGTAATATCGATCACTATTCTTTTTTAACTTTGCCCCTCTCTTGTATTTCTCCTGTATCGAGGGTACAGTTTACAAACACACATGTCTCATGCACACACACCCAGACCTGGAAGAACTATCTGTAGATCATACAAATAATTTCTCCGTGCGGGGATCGCACCCGCAGCACGTAGCGTAGAAAGCTAATTGCTTAGCCACTGCGCCAACCGTGTCGTCATTATGTATAAAAGCTATGTGATTATTAAAGATTCTATGTTAGCTCTTCTCGCCTGAAACACAGGTTTACTTAGTTCAGCACGTGTTATAGTATATATCTAAGTAAGACTTTGTATTTGTAAGTAAATTTTTGTTACGAAACAATTTATTGAATAAGATTTGATTTGATTTGCGACCAATTTCTCCGCCCGTTGAAATAAATTACCGAAATGACAGTTATATCATACTTAAAAATATAAGTACCTATTTGGATATCCATTCATATTCCTCTAGATATTCCTATTGAGTTATTGGACAAGGAAGATAAAGGCAGTTAATCAAATAACTGACGTTTACGTACGACACTGTCCTAAGTAAACTGGTGTTACTATGGCAATATTGATTTATGTATACAATAGATATTATTACCTACCCAATCACTACCCAATAATCTATAGTACATCTATATCTATACAAATAAATAAAATTGAATTGTCTACTTGTAATTTCCCTACCGCTATATTTTAGTTGGATTCTCAGGCCGTTTCTGAGAGTTTATCTTTTGAACTTTTAATAGTAATAATAATGGCTCTCGCTCTCCTTGACACTGCGCGCACTGTTAGGAGTTTCCTCTCTCTAGAGCCCTGACTATCGATAACTTGTACCCTGTTCTCGATGCCGGTGGGCTACTACTCTTTTTTTATTTTTAAATAATTTTTTGTTGTAATTTTTTTTTTTTTTTTTCTTTTTCTTTTTTTTAAAAACATTGCCCCTCACTAGGATTTCTCCTGTATCGAGGGTACAGTTTACAAACATACATGTCACATGCACACACAACCAGACCCGAAACAACTATCTCTAGATCATACATCTCTAGATCATACATCTTATTAATATTGTTACTCTCCTCGCTAAAAATCTAAATGACAAAAAACAGGTGGATGTAGCCTATTTTGATTTCCAAAAAGCCTTCGACAGGGTAAATAATGATGTACTTTTGGATAAAATGGCAATAGCAGGCTTCTCTAGAACGTTGCTTAAATACTTCGCTAACTATCTACGTGACCGTAAACAGTATGTTGTGTACAAGACCGCTAAATCGGAGTTCTACCCAGTTACCTCTGGTATAGGACAAGGTAGTAGCCTAGGGCCGCTATTATTTCTTATATTGATTAACGACCTTCCAGAACACGTAAAACACTCCACAATATTACTGTTTGCTGATGATGTAAAACTCGCCTTACCAATACGTAACTCTAATGATACAGCTAATCTGCAACTTGACATCAATAATGTTTACAATTGGAGCACTAAAAACAACCTTAGCCTTAATATTAGCAAGTGTGCTATTATGTCATATTCGAAAGCAACTCATCCCATGCATAACATCTACACACTACATAGTGAAACCCTGCAACGAGTTTCAAGCATACGGGATCTGGGAACTCACTTTGATCCGCACCTCACCTTCAATCAACACATTACTGTACCTGTAATGCATCTAGAAGAAGCCTAGGCTTTGTTGTACGCCAGACAAAAATTTTCAACAATCGCCATGCTATAACCATAATCTACAACTCCTACGTACGTAGTTTACTGGAAACTAACAGCATAATCTGGAACCCTCATGAAAAAGTATATACACTTATAGTAGAAAAGGTCCAGAAATCATTTGTTCGCTACTTATACCTCAAACTATATGGGTATTACCCATACATGTACCCTACACAATTCGTGTCAGGAATGGTTACATATCAAAGTCTAGAAGTTAGGAGAAATCTCATGCTTGTTAAATACTTTATCCGCCTCATTCGTGGTTCCCTATCCAATCCATCACTCTTGCAGTTTATATCCCTCAGCGTGCCACCACCTATCAGACATACACTTCGCCCTCGCCAGCGTCCCCTATTTGCAGTACCTAAAACAAGTACCATAACTCTCACCACCAGTCCGTTGTATTTAGCCCTAACACACATCAATAATATTTTGTCGCATGACGCATCCCTGGATGTGTTTATGACTACAGAACCGAGATTTCTGACTGCAGCGTGTCGTTACCTCGAGTCTATAGCCACTCCCAGCACAATCTGCGAGTGAAATTTACTTACAAATTATATACCTAATTGTTAAATTTATATTCTATTTCTATTTCAAAATTATGTCGTCCTTCTCGTTTATAAGATTACCTGTATAATTAATATTATGTACCTATAACTTATATGTGTAGATATCCTGTTAATATAAGTTGGTAACTAAATAAATAAATACAAATATCTGTTCTGTGTGGGGATCGAACCCGCGGCACGTAGCGCAGAAGGCTAATCGCTTAGCCACTGCGCCAACCGTGTCGTCCATATAAAAGTATGTTATAAAGTTAAGTAGGTACAAGGAAGCCTCGCTTCAAATATAACAATCTCTGACGTATCAAGTAGAACGCACTACTTGTTAACATAGTATAAGTTACTTACTCAGATAATAAATGTTTGGCGTGTACCTAAATAGCGCGAACGTGCGAATCTTTACAATGTACGAACAAGTTGCCAATTTGGCTTGTTTACTTGTAGATTCGACAGTGCTTTTTCCTCGACTCGGCTTTTACGACTCGCGCATGATAAGTAGTTGTAGCAATTTTTTATTTTTTTTGACTTCCAGATTAACGAGTAAGTAGGTAGGTACCTATATAATGTGAGTGCTACATTTGCATTTTACGATTTCTGTTATCTATGCTCGTAAATTTGCATTTGACTAGTCTAGACTTTGTTATTTCGTTTTTAATGTAACTATGTCTGTTCTTGAAGAATTAAAAAAAATATTGGGCTTTAAAATAAAACTCGGGGTTAAGTAAAATATTAGCTATTAGGTATACTTATAGCTGTGTCCGTGACTACGTCCACTTGGAATCGGATGATGAAGGAATATTTTATCTAACTGCAAAATTGTATTCTTTTTCTTTCGAAGTTGCAGGTTCATTTCAGTTAATTTAAAGTGCAATTAATAATAATTAATTAACTCCATGAATTAAAGCTTTAATTTACTGTGAACTAAATTGTTTCAATATCCAAACTTTAATAGATAAAGTCAGTTAATAAAGAGATTAGAATAGAAAAACATTTGACATAGGAAAACAGTTATTTGAAAGCATAATTTTTTTTTTTTTAAATGAGTATGTGTGGTAGGTGGTATGGTTGATAATATATCTTTCACAAGAAAACGTACCCGTGTTAAATTGAATAAATAATCAAATTTCACGAACATCAAATACTTAAAACGAGTTTGAACATTGAAGCGTTTGTAATACAACGGACAAGTAAATATGGCTATTCTGTAGTGCGCGGAAGTTGCAAACTTTACTTAAGTTACAGCTCATACTAAACTAAGTGGTATTTACAGTACGATGCACCTATAAACTAAGTTACGAAGCCACTTACATACTAATAGAAAATTAATTACTTACGTTTGTTTGTTGCACTTAGAGAAAATTACTTTCGGGGTACTTGAAGTTTTGAAAACTCTGACTTTAGACTACATCCATTTAGGTAATAAAACATTCGGTGTAACTTATCCTAGCGTAACTTATCCGGTATCCTAAGTACGGGGGTCATTAGTAAACTAAATTATGTAAACTAGTGGTCGCCCAGTGGTCGAAATTCGACCGTAACATAAGCTTTCTGCACTCCTTCTCCATATAAACTTTAACTATGCCAAATCTCACACTCTCCGTGCGCGCAATATGCATAAAAAGAGGTCCAAAGTTTTCTCTTCACGTATTATTTATATAAATTATTATAGAATTAATCTCATCTTATCTTATGTTTTTGTTCAGGGAAATTGTATCGGTTTTCAAGGAGTTTCAATTTACAGGGTTGCGTTAGAGTGGATTCGAAAGTGAATGAGGTGGCTTTTAAGATGAGGGTTCCTAAAAATAGATTTAATTACTTCGGAGACTCACCCAAAAGGTATAATTTTTTTGCTTTGAAGATTAAAATGTTGCTGTAAATTCGGGGGACCTACCACCATCCCTTAAAGCAGTATTATTTTAACCCTACATTGAAATTTCGGATTATAACGTCTTTATTGTATTGCTAAAAAGTTTTGTGACGTCATCGTAATTCATTAGTCTCGTTTTCTATTAGAGCTGTTTTTTTACTAAGAATAAAGTAAATCATATTTGTAATACCATAGAGTCTATTAGAATTGACAAAAAAAAATGACATCGACACCTGAGGGTTGAAATGTCTTGGTACGAGTAACATTACTTTAGGTTTGAAACAAAACGTTCCTGAAACATGATGGCTTTTGTTAAAGATGGTGGTAAGCTCCCTCAATTGTTTTTATACCCAAACCACCTTTTGTCCGCAAACCCATCCGCGTAGATTTCCCTATATTTGACCTTTTTCAACCCCATCGGGATGGGGCAATGTATCAAATCGCGTTGCTCCCATTAAAGTGTCGTTCTTTATACAGGATATGTTGTTGAATTGACCCTACAAGGTGAACCTACAAGGAATATCTGTGCAAACTCTCAAGTTTTTAGACCAGAAGACCTGATCTTCTTAACAAATGGCGAAATTCTAGGTGAGAAGTTCCAAATACACATACAATGTGAGAGTTCTCACGAAGTTTTCATAGTAGGTTTAGTCTCGAATTTTGTTTTAAATACAATTTCAAAGTTCTGTTCGTTCCCTGCCAGAAAACTGATAGCAATTGTTAGGTCCATCAGCGCAACAAGTTTCCTTACAATGGAAAATGCATCTTTTGTTCAAACTTGTGTCCACCTGTAGCCCTAGCACGGCAGGTAGACAAACCCGTTTTCTCCTCCCTTTGTCTCCTTCACAGAAGTCAAAACGATAAATCGAGATAGAAAACGGTAAAAACATGGTTTTGTTTCCGATTTTGTCTCTTTCCTTTTTTGTCGTGCTATACTGGAAATAGATAGATACAATGTATTTTCACAGCCTCTTCGTTGTTTGGGGTCCAAGAAAGGAGCCTCCATTATAACACCAAGGCTCAATTATGGAGAGGTGGAAAATCGCGCGGCGCGCAATCTGGCGTGTCGCTCTCTCGCTTGCTCTCCATGAAGCCCGTCACACACGTAGCTATAATATATATTATAGCAAGACATATTACGATATATTTTCCATAGTAATCTTCGAGCGACCTCAGACGCAGCTATAATATATATTTCTACGAGTATTACGTCATCGAAATATGTTATAGTATAGCTACCACCTATGGGGGCTATATTGCTATAATGTAACATATAGCTCAGTATATTAATATATATTATAGCTACGTATGTGACGGGCTTCAACGGAGATACGCGCCTTTCTCCGCGTTGCGCGCGGCTTTGCGCTCCGCATGACTTAACGCCTCTCCATAAGTGAGCCTTTACAGTTTAAAACTAAGTCGATGCTATATAAGACACAACACATTTTAACATTTATGTAATAAGTTAGTCACTAAACATTCTCCACACATCTTTATGGTTGCACAATATACAAATGTAACATGGTATCGTCTTGGTACCCTGGGCAGTCAGCCACGAGACCATCATTGCTGACTAGCTAATCTTACCACTAGCACATAAGCTATTTTCATGTGATAACTCGTGCCGACTCAACAGAAGGATAGCCTTTCCATAAGTTGAGCATAAAATAATAAACTCTGTGATGAAATGTCGACAAAAAGAGGGATCCTTTATTAAAAAGTATGACGTTTTTCTCGTGGCGTCACTTGCTAGGCCCTTTTCCGTTTTGGTGCGCCATCTAATAAATCATAGCTAAGAGCTCTCTCGGGTATCCAATATAGCAACGAAAAGTCCATTTTAAAAAAACATGCACAGTCGGTTTAATGTAACCTATACGTACCTATACGTATGTACCTACGTGTAAATAAATGATATTTATTATCTAAAAAAAACTGAGTTGACTGAGTACCACTAGTTTAACTTCATTAATGATATTAAACTTACGAAAAATATCATAACATTTTCACGCACAAACGTCTAAGTTTCGGGAAAGTGTTGTAGTTATATTATTAACATATTTATAATAATTTAAAGTATCTAATTTATTTTTTATACTAATTTCTTACATCAATAAAATAAAAAACAAAGCGCAAATTCTTCAAATCAAAATTCTTTGGCATAGAATTTTATGGGACAGCTTATATTTTAATGAGAGGTTTTGCTAAACGCAGTTCTTAACAATTATGTGAATGACAGAACGATTATTTAAAAATATATAAATAAGATATACCTAAAATATTTAACAAATTAATAGATAATCAATAAATGTTTTACTTCGATAAAAGATAGAAGTTTTTAATAATGGATAACTCGCCACTCAGTTTCATTTACAATACACAGGAACCGTTTATATTAAAACCGTTTACTTTATTAGAACACAGAGCACGGTCTACCGCGTAACTAAAATGGTAATGAACATCGACTCTGGAAATAAATTTTAATACGGTTGTGAGACAATAAATTACGAGGTGCCTTGTAAAAAAAAATCTAATCATGAAGTTGGGACTCCTATCTTCATGATCGTTAATTAGAAGGTAGCTCAATGTTTAGTTTTTCACAATCGTATTGAAGTTTATTACCAGTGTCGATGTTAATTACCATTTTAGTCACGCAGTAGACCCGCAGATTTAATTGATTTCTTTTTTTATATTCTACTAAAAAAGTTCTTCTAAAAAATTCTACTAAAAAAGGATTTTACTAAGTAAATAAGTACATTGGGTAATAGATTCCCCTAGTAAATAAATGATTTCTTCCTCTGTATGCCACCACACACACGCCCTTGCCAACCGGACGGGTGTGACCGTGACTGATGTAATACAATTTTCCCCGAATTTATCCGCCATTAGGCTAATGTCATTAATATCGCGTTGATTCGTGGTATTGGCCACGTATTGGCACTGTTATTGGAATGGTAAACAATGGAAGGTTGGCAAACCTGTCTGATAACGTCATAATATCTGGAAACCAGGGCTGGTGACCCAAAAATTATAGAGGCCAGACCACAGTCTTCAACTGAAAAAAAAAAAAAACCTTCTGGATAAATGATGTATTTTTGATTGTAGTATGTACCTGTGTATCTGTAATTCTGTTTATCTGTGTCTGTGGCTCCAAAACGGATGGACAGATTTCTAAGCAGTTTTGTAAATTGAAAGCTAGTTTAATCGCAAATCATCTTAGCTATGTTTCATGAAAATCTGTTTAGCCGTTCAAAAGTTACACCTCTTTTTTTCTAGTTGGAGTCGGGGATTTTTGACGATTACTTTATTCGTTTCGTCTTCTGTCAAAGAGAGAAAGGATAAAGAAAACGGGTTTATAGATAGACAGTTACCTCTACAGTTAGTGTTACCCTATTGTTGACAATAAGCCTGATATAGTGGTGATAGATCGGTCAGTGCGACGCACGATGATTGTTGATGTTACTATCCCACATGATGAGAATCTCGTGAAAGCCGGGAAAGATCAACAAATTAAATATCTTGACTTGGCTCACGAATTGTCGACATGTGGGATGTGGACTCAGCAGTCATAGTGCCGATCGTCGTTACGGCCAATGGCTTAATAGTCCTCGACCAACATCTTATAAGGCTCGCGTTGGCTGGATCAAGGGCTTGATGCAGAAGGCGGTACTCCTGGACACGGCACGCATTGTGAGGAGGTTCCTCTGCAATGTGTGCTTTGAAGTGACGATTAAAAGACGTGTAATCGCTTATAATGTATGTATTATAATGACCCAACTTAAATCTAATGTACACTATTTATAGGGTGGTGAGACACACACTACACCTCTCTCTGGATCCTTATTATATATTATTATTTATTGCCACCGATAGCTTGGGCCCTGTTCCCGATACCGGTTGGTCACTATTTTTCCTGTTTTTAAATGTGTATTTTATTATTATTTTATAACAATTATGTATTTAAAAATGTAATAAAATATGTGTATAAAATGAATACGGGAAATAATAATATAAATAATTAGATTATTGATTGCTTGATTGATTGATTGATTGATTATTGATTAATTGATTGATTATTGATTGACCTATATCATTAAAAAGATTATAGGTTTTTTTTTACTTTAATTTATTTAGGTTTTATTTGCCTGTAAACATCCCCCTACCTACTGAACAATGGTTTTCTTGGTAAACGTATTTCTGCACTATGTTATTAATAGCTAATAATATGTCATAAAGTGATGATGGATGGAAAGCAATCCATTTGACAAATCCCTGAATCAAAAGGCCTGTAAGGTCACGACCTAGTAAATTATTTCAGAGGAGATTTTTTTAAATCCATATAGGCATTAATTACTCCATGGATACCGAAATGGAGTGGATCTAGAAAAATGCTTGGTAATTAAATTCCCTGGCGCATTGTTTCACTCTTCACCTCACAAATTGATGTGAAAATACTTTGTAGTTGAGTGATGGAATATGGACCACCATATTCCATCACTATAAAGTAACTCTACTAGTTTTTATACAGTCTAAGCTAAAAAATTTGAGAGGTTTTGTTTGTTTGTTTTTATGTATGTAAGGGGTAATCTTAGAAACTACAGAACCGATTCTAAAAACTCTTTCACTAATATAAGGTACAGTGGCGAAAGGTGACAGATTTAAAAGGGGAAGCCGTCCCAAAAATGCCCTCTAAAAATTGCTGCAATTAATTAATACTGCAAGACAAACATCCATACCGTCTCTTGTAATCTATAAGTAGTCATTTCTGGAACAGCCCGACTTAACTGAATAACAAGCTATATTACGTTGGTCTAATATGCACTAACCAATTCCTAAAGGGAAGCCGATGGAAATCGGGTTGTATGGACTCTTCGCCACTGCTACATTATCCCCGACAGACTTGTTATATTTTATTTTGATTAAAATAAAACACGCGGGTATAACTGCGGGCTACTCTGTACCTGTAATAATTTACCAACATTACAAGTTTACAAGTTATATTTCATACTCAGCCAACCTCTCTCTAAGAAATCCATTTCAATGTATATATTTATGAAACATATATTTTTAAGACGATCTGATTAGAATTAATTTGTTAAATACAGATTAATTCTAATTAGATCTTCTTTGTCTTTTTATTTAATTATATAGTAGTTTGTCGTAGTCATGATTAATTTAAGTATATGTTAAGTTTTGTCATTTATTGTTTAAGAGTGACCTTACGAGGCTGGCATAGTCACCACGGTGAACTGAAGCCTCAATAAAAATTTGAATAAAAAAAAAAAAAAAAAAAAGTTATATTTCCGCATAGTCCTTACTTTAGTTCCGAATCTTTGAAGGGGTCAAAGGCAAAATCTATGTACGAGTAGTATTTCTGACATCGAGTCAGCTTTACTTAAGCTTCTACTATACTATCTCGGGTACAAGAGCAACGTCTACTTTGGCGATGCACAGTTTAAGTTTGAGTTTACTATTACAAAATACTTGCTTTGAGTTATTTTGGATACACAAGACACTGTGTGTGTATGTGTCTTAGCACACTGTTTGAAAACTGTATCAAAGGTATAAAGATACTTCAAAGCCTGTCTTCTGAAGAGGAGAGATGACAAAATAACCTATAAGATTGTAATGTTTTGTCCGGTCATGTTTAAGTGACATGATAATATTCTTTGGTTACTTTTTCTCCTCTCTGCTCCGCTCCGCTCCGTTTCAGTGGACAGCAGGAAGCCCGGCTTATGGAAGGTGAAACTTATTTTAGCTAGTTGGGTCCGTTCCATCCAACTGTTACTGGCTCAATACCCTTTCGCAGTGGAAGCCAGGCTTTTTAAGATCCAGTAAGAGATACACTAGTTGCTGATTCAAGTGTGTTATCAATCAATAAATTCTTTTTTGTTCGACAAAAATTAGAATTGAATTGAATAGATGATTTTTATTTGTCTTTTAAATTGTTGAATTTAAACCTTTATTTGTCAAAATAGTAAATTACTTCCGCCTCTCTCGGTCCACTGTCGAACGTAGGCCTTTCCCTAAAACCACAACACTTGATTCTCCGCCCACCACTCCCAGTCCATCTAGCTGAGAAGCAGAACAGAAACCTAAAGGTTTAGTTTCAGTTCTGAGTCTGTTCTGAAGTCCCACACTGACGTGAACTGTTTACGGCCTTTTTGCGTAGCCATTTGAAAATAACAGATGTGGGTAACGATAAAACAAATATAATTCACGCACAACGTAGTTAATAGTAACAATAACAACAAAAGCCGAGTTTAGTTCTGTTATTGTTACCCCGCGATTTCAAACTCAGTGTCAGCCAATTCCCTGGATACCAATTTCCTGCTGATACGGTATCGGTATCTATCAGTATTTCTACTTTCAATTGCGTGTTTTGCTATTGTTTCCGAAGCTATTTTGACATCAAACGACCAGAGAGGGAGCACTCATGGCCACCATAGGAAAACATGGCGGTATACACAATACAAACCGAATGATATTGATACATAAACATAGCATTGCAGTGCACATAAAGTAAACATAATTTAATGTCGAAAATTGCTCAAGTGTTTATACAGATAGAATAGGTCAGTTTTACCTACTGAAAGTAAAAAAGAACTATTTAATAGTCCAATTTGAAAAAAAAAAAAATTGAATTAGTATATCTGACTGGCCATTCATACAAGACTTGAGTGCTGAGTTACTGTTGACAAATGCTGAGTTGGTAACCTTTTCAGTATGGGCGCATGTTCCTCATCAGCGCCATCCAATTTATTGATGTATTGTATTTGTTATTTTTGTTTCATCTTGATTTTCTCCTGATTTTTTATGTGCTGTCAACTAACTCCTGTATCGAATAAATGGTTTTCTATTCTATTATTAAGGACACAGGTACATAATTTCGATTTGATCACGATTTTTTCTACGTCGAACGTTTTATGAATGGCCGGAGTGATGAGATGAGTGTTAAGTACGCACCTACTAGTATTGTATATAATATTATAGTGGTACTTATGATCTTTGTTGTTCTTTTTTTTTTTTTTTTTGTAATATTGTTTAAATTTAGGTCGAATTTTAGCCGGCCCCACATTTGTTGTGTAGTACCTAAGCTTGATTTATGAAAAGAGTATCCATGGAGTTTCTTGCCGGTATCTTCTCCAGGACCAACCCACTTGGAACCGTACGCCTAGAATCACGACGTTTTGAAAGTGCCTGCAAAGGCCCAGTTGAAATAAAAATCTTTGACTTTGGATGGCTAGAATCACTAATCGCTCGCATTAAGGTTTTAATGTTTGGACAGCCTGTTGCAAAAATGAAGCAGTCTTTAAAAGGGAAATTTTATGTAATGGGAACGGAAATATGCGCCGTCGCATTGTTACCCACAAATGGTCTGGCTGAGAGCTTCCATTCTCTCCTCGCTTTAGAGATTTTTTATACTTAAGCTTGATATTTTTTGCCTAAGGATAGACACCCAGTTGACAATACTAGTGATTAAAATATATAGACAGTGATATACCTATACGATAGACAGTTTATGCAGGATATTTTTTATATAGGGCGCAAAATTTGCATAGTGATTCAGTGTCACACTTCACTACATAACAAAATAAAAAAAATATCTTGTATGGCTTGCGCTTGTCAATTATGCGTGTCCCCCATACTAAGTCGAATTTTCGTTTTGTTTGAAAGTGTATCCCAATACTGCGGTTGCATTTAAGAACAGAGATTGAATCACTTTACAAATTATGCGCACTACATAAAAACATATCCTGCTTTAATTTTTTGAAAATGTTTTACTTCAGAAAACTGCCAACGTTCGCTGACGGCCTAAAACAATAGATTTTCTATTGTGTCTACTTTAGGTCGCTTGACGGGTTAATTAAAGCCTAAACTAGGTCGAACAGTGGTCTGCGAGTTCAGTTGATTGATGAATGTAGTAAAATGCTAAGAACTGTAAGCCCTCTCTTTAATAAGGTGGTACCTACCTATAACTAGATTGTTTTGATGCTGGTAGCCGTGTCCGACTACTTACCTATCCCTACTTGTTCCGCCAAATCATTCAATTAGGCGATTGAGAAATAATGGATCTAACCTATCCGGAGAGGCGATCATTGGAACAAGTGACATCCGACCTCCTTTCTTTTGTTTTGATGTCGTCAAGATCGGCCCCTTGTTTACGTAAGAAAAATCAGACAGTTGCTGTCACTATAGTCTGTAAAATATAGCTTGATACCTGCGACAGCTGTCATCGAAATGGAAATCAAAGCTTGAACAAACGTCTCGACAATAATTTGAATTCACATTTGAATTATTATTATTTTATTTTATTCAAACCATGAAATAAAATTCTATATAACTAAAGATAACATCAGATTGCTTAATTGAAGTGGTGTCAGCTTTAATGACGGCTGTCGTAGAGATGAAGTTATATTTTACGGACTTTATTAAAAATCAATTCAATTCAATTCATTATTCTATCAATTATTCTGTATCCTTTTGAAAAAATACAGTCTGGTGACGACGTATAGACATTTAATGAAACCACGTATTTGGTATCACGTTTTGTGCCGTATACAAAAAGCAATCACATTTAATCAGGTACTAATAAAAATTTTCTTAATTGTACACATAATAATAACGATCTCTGCGCGAAATTTGAAAGGTCTCTAACCTACCAAAATAATGACTTATTATGTCGATAGCTACTCTAATACTCTTGTACTCATTACAAGTACAAGAGTACAAGAGTAGCTATCGACATAATAAGTCGTTATTATTTTTGTGTATTTTTTTATATAAAAATACACAAAAATAATTGAAACACTGAAATATATTAGTATTAGCTTCATAATATAATTCATAAAACAAGACAACAACAAAGAATTTCAAAGGAAACATGGAAAAAAAAATGTAAATCCTCTCAATGTAAGTGCCTAGTTATTCAGGGAAGATGAATGAGCCACACTTAACTTTTTTCACAAACATTTGCCAGCCGCGATCTCGTGAAAAGTCAAAAGATAATTATCCCAGTTCCTACCACTCGAAATATACGGATTTATATTGCGCCCGTGCCTGCAATTACCGATGGGTTATAACAGCCAATTGTAACAACCTGTTATCTCTGTTATTGTTACACAAAAATAACAGAATGAAATATCTGTTACTAAATAACAGCCCGTTATTTTCATATTACCACACTATAACCCACCAACTAAGTACTTATAGTGCCACAAACTTATCTGACCGGTAGGGTAATCATGATACACACTCGCAATCGGAATCGATTCTATTTTGACAGTCCAACAAACAACATTGCGCGGTATACTTTTAAAACCACTACACCCTACAATTTGAGCAACGCAATGAACACTGTTGTAGTGTCAAAGTTGAGTCGATTCCGATTACGAGCATGCATCGTGATTAGGTAGCCGGTCATGGCGTCACTGCCGTCGCTTTTACTAATGTCATCTACATAAAAAAATTACATTTTGATGTCATTTTTGTTCCGTAGCGACGATAGTTCCAATTTTGGTCACCGGGTCAGATAAGTTTGTGGCACTATATACCTGTTTATGTATGAAATACTAGGTGTCTCTATTTCTAACAAACGTCAATCCAGTTAGTAAGACTGAGAGCAAAACTGTTATTTAACTAATTAACAAGCAAGGTTAGCTGTGAATGAAAGTGTCTGTTATTTTGTATAACAGATAATTGGCATTGGCAGGAACAATTGTTCTTTTTATCTGTGACGATAAATAGGCCTCACCGCTACTTGCAATAGGTTTGTATAATCTGACGGTACCAACACCGACACGACACCGACATTAATATCGTAGAATCGTTGCACTCGGCAGATCATGATCTGGCCGATTAATTATCTGCCATATCACGATGTGCCTAATAGAAAGTCGAGGGATCGATGAGAGTAACCTATTTCTCGAGATTCCCAGCTAAACACTTCGGCTCATCATGATATGGTGGCTGGGCATGTCATAATTATAGGTTAGGTTAGAACTGTGACCACAGAACACACGAGCCCAGCGAGCGGTGCTACGGCAGCGGCCAGAGAGTGCCAGGATCGACTCGCCGATCACTTTCCAATTTTAGCATAACATATAATAGTTGTAAACTTAGATTTATTATTATTTGCTGATACTTTGGACATTAACGATTAGCGTTAAATGATATGGCCGGTCCAGGCCGGTGCAAATGTTAGATGGCCAAATCATGAAATGGCGGCGTATTGTAAAATGCCGAGGCAGATTACGATCGGACGACGACAGACGTTTAACATCATTAAATTAAGTATGGCGTCGCCGACATCGATACTTGAAGTTCTTTTTGTTACTGCTGCGGTAAATGTGGATATCGAGTCAAATGCCCTTAAGATAACACCACAACTAGAATTGACCAAAAATTATTTTCTATTGCCTAGGTTTCAGTATATACCTGTATATATATGTAAGTGACATCGTAACGATAACTGATACTATGGATTCAGTACATGATTCTGGAAAACTCAACATAAGAATATTGTGTCGGCCTTTAAAAAAAATTACGATTTTGTTCTTAGATTCTTTAGGTAGTTATAAAAACTGCGAACAAAATCCTTAATTTTTTACGATGTCCCTTACACCCTGTATAATCATCAAAATAATGATATTCTATTCTAACACAATTAAGATAATAAGCAAACCCAGTCTGGAAAATTAAAGTAGCACTCTCCTGATATTTTCAAATATTCGGCTCTCTAATTGTTGCTATAGCAACCAATTAATTGAATTCGTTATAAAGAAAATGTTAAAAGTAATATTATCCTGAGAGACTAAACTTCGAGCTACCTTGTAATAAAAAATTATAGATTAAAAAAAAACTATAGAACACGCTTTAGTCATCCAAACTGAACGTGTAGGTATGCAAAATTTCAGCTCAATCGGAAACCGGGAAGTGGGTCAATTTTGACTTCGAAGATTTTCTTACATAGTTAGTTACAGGTGAAGCTAATAAAAGCGTGTTAAAAAAATTACAAGGTAGCTCGAACTTTAGTCTCTCACGATCGTATTGAAGTTTATTACCAGAGTCGATGTTCATTACCATTTTCGTTACACGGTAGACCCGCCGCTTCTTATAACTCCACAGTATGTTTTCTGTCCGCAGTAACTGAATTCTTTTTTACTAACTCGAGTTTACCGAAGTGTTTCCGAAATGTTTGCGGTCTTCCTGATGCCTACTTGACCGTAACTTTTTCTTATTTTTTTATCTTCAAAAATTAATTTGCATGTTAAATTAGGTATAGATAAAATTTAAAGCTATATTATTGACTGGTTATAATATGAATTAGAAATGACCTGAGTGATGATTTTTCCATATCAATGATTAAATTATATGACAATGACAAAATAAATATCGATGATGGGAACAATGACAAAATCGTCAATGATTTTGTCTAACTATCACCGCATTCACACATTGCTTGTTGTCATCTTGTCATTGTCATGTCACAGCAGAAACCGAACTTCACGTTCATCTAGTCATGGCCAATATCAAGTCATGATTTTAGGCATTGATTGTCGTTGTCACTGCATGACAAAATGATTTGGAAATATCGATGATACATATGCCATGTTATTTCTATATGAATATCCAGGCTTCTAACTATCTGTTCATTGTGACTTGTTCACGACTTCTTGCTACACTGTGTGCCGTCAAAAATGTGAATTTTCTTTAAAATTCTCGGAATGAAAAGTGTATCGTTCTTTATATCAGAATGGTTGAAGAAATAATAGTTTTTCCATGTTGTATACAGTACGACACAACTAAGATGTCGCATCGCCAAACTTCGTAAAACCGATCACTTCCGAACTGGGTGCGACTTCCAGACCACGAATGCTTATTAAGTATTGCATTAAAGCATAATCATTACGCTGACGCAATAAATTGTAAAATTATCTAAACGAGTGGCTGTTATTGGTTGTTTGATCAGGGCCCTAATTCTGCTATTTCAATCGTGTCAGAATGATCTTGTAATTGTTGGTTCCGATTTTGACTTCTATTGCGTAAGTAATAGTAGTCAAAATCTATAGAACGACACTACAAAAACCAACAATTACGAGACCATTCTGACACGATTGAAATAGCACAATTAGGACCCAGGTACATTGATATAACTTCTTAGTTGTGTCAGAACTAAGAACTATACTATATTATACTATAGATTCCTTTGTAGTATGTAATAACGTAGTGAGGTTATTGAACCCGAATTCGAACTAAAATATGGCGACAGTAAGTAGTTTGTGTCCCTTATAAAATGTAATGGGGTGTATATAACATGGTATATTTTTTGATAAGCTACACAATAGCTACGGCCATCTTGCCTTTATTTCTAGAATTTACGGCAATTATCATCGTCTATTATCGCTTTAGGACCAATTTCATATCTCGATAAAGAAAATATATTTGATTTAAAATAGGCAATAGGAAACACTTTCTGAACGTCAAAAAAATTTATAAAATAAGACTGCATCGCCCACCCTACACCACCTAATTAATTTTAATTTCTGTTTTTTTTTATTGCATGTGGTACCTTAATTTTGCAACCAAATAAATTATTTTTCTTTCTGTCTTCCTTCTAATTCCTATGTGTTATATTGGATGTGGAGAACAAACGGTGTAACGAACTCTCTAGCAGCGCATTCGACTCGACATTTAATCTTGTGCCTGTATTTGATTTACATGAAATAAAGATAGGTATGTTGTACTCTGAAAAAACGTATTACTTTGTCTCTTGCCAAATATATTTGAAAAGCTCATTAAAACGGCCCTAGACGACCCAAATTAAACACACTGTTCTTTCTATAACAACATTCACTTTACATAATTCGAGCGCATAAAGCTCTCACTTGATCCCATGTGCCAATGTGTGGGGTCGTTCTGTAATCACCTGAGGTTACGCCATTTTTTTACCCCCCCCCCCCCCCCCCCGGTTGTACGTCGCGAGATTTAAGCTACTCCCTCTCCCCCCCAACATCACGTTTATTAATATATTTTCAGAATCTGTTTTAATTAAAAGTTTAATTATCATGTAATCAAATTCTGAAAACCGTAATGTTAATAAAAATTAAGAAGATCGCGCGCGGATCCCTCCTGAGAGCTGAATATTGTTATCATATCAAGTTGCTTTTGAGGAAAAATTCGCTCGCTTGGGATTTCATGTTTTCGCACGAAAATATACACGTCACTATCACTACATCCCCTCCCCCATCGTGATCATCGTGATGTTATTCTAACCCCTTCCTCCTCTGTTCGATCCTCACGTGATTATAGGACGACCCCTTTGCAGTAAAGTGAAATAAATGTTGGCGCGTGTCCAAACCGCACCAGACCCGCCAAGTTCACGCCGCACATCAAACGACAGAGCTTGGGGACTTGTGTTAGCAACCCAGCCTTGTACCTACTGACTCAGAGGCGCCACTTGCCAACCACAGAACTGAGGTCTCTTTTGATTTCCGTCCAAAGTTTCAACATAAAGCGACACTGAGAATTCTAGCTTGCTGTGCTATTTCAGTTAGTTAGCTGGGATCTTAAAGAAATATGGTATGAACCGCACGAGACATGGACTTCCAAGAGCTCTATTTAGAACTCTGCCCTGGAACTGCGTTCAAAAGTTCCTTAAAGTAAAGAAAGAAAAAAAAAACTCCGCCCTGCCTTACTCAGCGACTCACACACGCATGTCACTAATACATGACCACGAAACCGTGGACATGGTCTTACCTTTCTAATTCCAATCGCTTTAGAGGTTTATTATTGTACTCATCATTATGAACAACTTTTACTATGGGAACAAAAATGAAATCGCAAAAAAAAAATCTGCTGTTCCATACCAATTACTCAACTAAGTGTATGGAACACCAGATTTTTTATTCTATTATTATTATATATTATTATATATATATAATAATATACTATTATTGTAAAAGAGATTCGATGAAGTTTCTAGTCGGTTCTGCTCCCTAGAACCTACTATTTGGAACCGCGCACCTATAACAGAGTCCCGACATTTCATAAGTGCCTGTATCTGATTTACACAAAATAAAGATTTATTTTGTTCCATTCTGGCACAACTAGCTAGTACTCATAGGTATACGAAATTCAACACAAACCTAGATAGTTGAAACTTGTTTGTATATTAAGTCAAACTATCGGCCTACATTTAAGGAACACACTAGGTATCGCAACTAAGAATGAAATTGAAAAAGTGCCCAACTAGAGCATCCACTGTGACGTAACAGTGAGTGCATTGTCTAATCACTTCTCTGTCTTCTTCATCGTCAGAAATCACGTTTTCTCTATTTTTATTGTTTCAGTCGTTATTATCAGTGTATACATTCTGTTTCTCAATGTTCGTGCAGAAATCAATATAATATATAAAGTTTGTATTTTTTCTAATTATAATTATTATCTACTGACATTTGAGACACAAACAATTTGTGTCTGAAATTTTGTCAGTGACTCATAAAACAATCATTGCTATATCGGAAGGGAAATTAAATCATTCTAACAAATCATGAGCTCAGTTGGATTATAATTAATATTAGAACGGAGACTGCTCAATATATACCTGCTTCTAAGTCAATTGCTTCTTGGCAACAGATCGGGGAATAAGAATAAAGAACTCCCTAAGAATAACTTGTAATTAAAAAAGGCCTACCATTTTGCCAATCAAACTTAATTCTTATCTCTTATAAAGTAATTCTGAAGGTTTATTTTATGAACTTTCCCGAACTAAGGTCTAATTTAATTGAGACCTGACATTTACGGAAGGTCCCTTACCTATACCTCGAGCATTTTTGTCTAATATTTCATAGGCAAAAATTCACAGCGTTGTGTGGTGTTCAGAGTTAGATCTACGTTTTAAAACTAAGCACAGGTTATAAGCTCTAGTGGAATCCATTTTATATACTACACAGGTGGCATACAGGCATGCGGCTCGCCTGATGGTAAGCGGTTACCGTAACCTATGGACGCTTGCAACACCAGGGGCACTCGCTTACGAACGCTCGAACTTACGTTTCCATCTGTCAAACTTACGAACAAATTTTGACAGATGGAAGCGTAAGTTTACGCTTAGACTGGTTTCTGTCGTCTCTGAATGTCAGCCTAAAACTAGCGACGACTACTACTGCTAACACGACGCTTCCCCAAGTACCTAGGTAGCACTTACAACCTTGCTTACCGTTAGGAACATAACACTGCAAAATAACAGTGTTATATGATATTCTGCAAGTTGGACTTACTTCCCCAGTCGGGCAGTTTTAAAACAAGACATCACAACGTATAGGTGTATCCCAAAATCAATAAATCATTTAAAATCATTTCAATTTTACTCGTATTTTCAGAGCCATAACAAAATCATCGAAGGTTTTATGACTGGTGAACAAACTTTGTGACCATAATTTCCATGGTCCCAACGAACTAAACCGTTCTTATCTCGTTTACGACACGCATATGTACAGCCTTGTATTATGCGGTATCGTAAATTTTAATACCTCTCTACTATCATGGCTAACGTGAAGGTACACTATGATTTGCTGTTTGCTGTGTTGGATGATCAAATTGTAAGATGAGCGAGAAATGAGCGAAACAAGTGGAGACTGTGTTTTTGTATTCGTTTAGTAGGTATTTATGCTATGTCAGCTCATCAGGCATATGGCAGATGTGGCCAGCGCCATCCCACTTGAGTTTAGCTAAACGGCGTCGCGGCAGGCCACGAAGGAGGTGAAAAGACGAGTTGGATAAGATTAATAAGGAATGGTCCACACTGGCTCTGGACCGGAAGACCTGGAAGTCATGGGGGGAGGCCTTAGCTCAGCAGTGAGATGATATAAGCTAACAGTAACAGGTATTTATATTTTTCCTCATGCTTTACTATTCGAATATTTGTGATCGAACTTTTTAAAGGCTGGATACTGACATACAGCTTATAGATCTACATTTTGGTGCCGTGGTGGACTAAAGCCTAACCTTTCGCATTCTGAAAAGAGGCCCGTGCCCAAAAGTAGGACAGTAAAGGACTGAATTTATTTATTTTTATTTAATAATAGTTTCATAAAGGAATTTATAAGGCCCACGTGTAATAAAATCAAAGAACTGCGTTAGAACGCTTTTACCTCTGGCTCGTCTCATCTTTAAACTTCACGTAAATAATTAAACAGCTTCCAACCTCCTTTATCTAATTTAAAATGAGTTTTTAATCTGGCTCCTTAGTTTCTACAGAAATTCGTCTCCAGGCGGTATTTTAAGGAAAAATTTGGGAAGTTTTGTTTTGAAAATTCGAAGCCTAATGCCTGATCTCATTAACAAAGTCTTAACTTTAAAGATACTGGTAGTATTTACAAATACTAGAGAATGTTTATTTTTTCTTTGGGTTGTTTTGCGAAACTACATTAATTACTTTAAAACAATGTCCGTATAGAAACTATATTTTTCATCAGATTAAATTTAACATTCGGTTGCTCTACGAAAAACCTCTTACTTCCTGATGATACAAATGTTGCCTAAAAGTACACTAAACTTGTTCATCAACATCGACCCTCTTTCCTCCTCGCTCCTCCTCCTCCTCAGTCCTCTCTCTCTTGTCTCATAGACTGGACACTCACACTAATAAAAGGAAAGTCTATCCGGTGAAAATAATATAACCTAACCAAGCGTGTATACTCTATAACCTAACTTAACCGTCAAAAACCCCCGACTCCAACTAGAAAAAGAGCTGTAACTTTTGAACGGCTAAACATATTTTCATAAAACATAATTAAAATTATACCCGATTAAACTAGCTTTCAAATAAAAAAACTGCATTGTAATCGGTTCATCTGTTTTGGAGCTACGATGCCACAGTCAGATACACAGATCCACAGATACAAACTTATAACATCCCTTTTTTTTGTTGGAGCTTAAAAATGAAATGACCAACCCTGTATACTGATATATATATAGATAATTTTTATAACCAAGCCAAACTAGATCAAGAAATATCAGTTATTCGCAATGTAGCCAGAAAAAAATGTTACCAGGTTCAATACGTTGTCCGAATAACTATTCGACCTGGAATCGCGCCAGACTTTTAGTTATGAAACTTTGTTATACTTTGAACCTAGTACTTGTTGTTAGCGTTTATGTAACATTCTTCTCTTCATATTAATCCAATTGATACAGTACAGAATATTGTATGAAAAATATTGGAGGAGAACTTTGGTCACGTATCTACATGGCAATTACATGAACGTTATAGCAGAAACAGTAGAAACAAAGTTTTCTCAAACATAGCCCTACTAGAAACTGGATGTGGAAGACAGAACAGGATGTTGTGGCGCAATTTGGAGAGGCCTATGTCCAGCAGTGGATAACGATAGGCTAATTTAATTCCTTTACTTCTGGGCAGCTTGTAACTGCCATGGCAATCTTATTCAGAGGCAAATCATTATTATCCTATTCTTGTTATTTTTTTCACATTGATTTATTTTATTCTCGGAGCTCATTATAATCAAGATTGTAATCTATAATTTTAAGAATTTCCAGTTCGTGGTTTCTTTTAGGTTCTTCTACATTTTTACACGCGCACCTTGAGTCTCGACATTTCTTAATTACCTGTATCTGCTTTACATGAAAAAAAGATCTATTCTATTCTATTCTGAACATGATCGCCATTTTTGTAATCATATCTACACATACCTACATTTTTTTTTATGACAACAAACCATTTTACATTTTACGAAAAAATATAATAAGGCCGACATAAGAAGTATAGTACTAATCAGACTGATCCACAATTAACATTTTTCTGCGATATCACAATATTTACAAAAAATTAAGCTGACCAAATAATATAATTAATGCTTTCATGAAAATGAAACAGTCCGTACGTTGCAAAGTTTTTCTAATAAACCCACACAGGCCCTAATGAACATGACGTCAGCGGTATGTTTTTAGACAAATGCTTTGCTTTCAAAAGGTCAAATGTGAAATTCTATAGGCTTACTATAATCAACACGTCTGATAATTATTATTGTGTAGTGGGGGCGTTAGAATTATCAAAGTTTCATGACGTTGCGTAGGCGCGTCCAATATAGTAAACTCACTGTCACTGCGGTTTGCGTAAATTGTCATAAATAAAATATAATATGTGTCAGTAACAGCTGTCTTTATTTTTCGTATAAACAAGGTAAACTTGATATTAACATCTCCAAGGTTCAATAAGGCGAAATCCGAAAGTTGTGACGTACGAGTACATAGTCAATCTCGGTGATGTCTAGATATTAGTGAAAGAACTGTATTTTGCCTTTTTTGGCATTTAATGGCAGCAGCTTTATTATTATATATATATGGTCCTTCTTTATTAGCGGAATCCCCTTTCAAGGGGTTATAGTATTCATCATTATCAACAACGTTTACAATGGAACCAAACTTGAAATTTAGTCCATTTAATCGTGTAATGTTGAATTATAGGTATGTATGGAGCAGTTGACTTTTTTTTAGCGATTTCAGGGTTGTAATTAAAGTTGTTCATAATGATGGGTACTACAAGCCTTTAAAAGGACCTTCACTAATAAAGTAGGACCTTATATAAACACGAGTGAGCGTCGGTTGAAGAAGGGCAATCGTTTAAGTATGCTTGACCCCTTAGCCCCTTATCGTATCAACCCGTCAAGACCCTTTGTATAATATGCCCCGAAAAGGGTTGCGTTCTATCGAGTAAGAAAATGCACGCAATTTCGACCTGATAATATTATGTTTACTTACTTTTATACGCCATAAAGAACTTTTTGGAGTCAGGTGTTCAGTTTTCCACACGTTGTTTCCTTTCAGGATAAACAATGTGATAACAAGATTACCAGAAAGTTTAGTAAACTGCAACAACTAAACGTTACATACCGCAAAGTGAATATTCTGTTTATAAATAAAATACTTGCAATAAGTAAAAAAAAATAACATTAACATTATTTTCTATATTATAACTAACAAAAAAAATTAGCATTGCCATTCAACGTGGCAATGCTGCCAGTCTTCTGGGCACGTTCCCGGATGACAGCGATGCGGAGGAGTACTTTGACGCCGCCTAAGTGTTCTCTCTTTGTTTTTATTTATCTTTAATTTTTAATTTATTTGTAAATATTTAGTCTATGTATGTAAATAACTTGAACATTTAATAACTATCTAATAAAATTTAAAATTATAAAAAAAAAAAAAAAAAAAAAAATTTCAACAACAAGGTAAAGTTTACTCAATGTTTCTTTTCGTCACATATAGCATGAGAATTTTTGTAATAATAATAACTGTTTGCCTTTGCATATTAATTTCTGAAATCTTTGTCCGGTGTCAGCAATTTAAGTGATGGCAGCGCTAGATATATGCAAGTGCAGCACGTCAGCGTATTGTATTGCTACTTACATAATAAGGACAGCAAATATCTAACTAACAATAAGTTGGGAGCCAGTCAATACAAGTTGGTAACTTGGACACTTCGTATGATACAGCGCACGGGAGCTCGGTGCCGGTAAACTTAGTTTCCTGTTCTATTAGAAGCGACTGGGTTTTCACGCTGGAAATTAATTAGGTAAGCCACATTTCTCGTTTAAATTTTAGCTTCAAAATTCTCTGTAAAGTTTTAACAAAATGTGAGTCATGAACGATGTATGCCTCACCCAGTTAAGTTAAGCAGAAGACCCAAGAATTAATTTTATTGGCGACTAGTTTCATTGAAATCTGCTTGGCCGTTTTCCCGTTTTGAGGTAACAAACAGACAGACAGACAGACATGAATTCTAAAAATGATGGATTCGTGTTCTCTTGCTTATTTCTAGTACATTGAAAATATTTTCGCGAAAATAGGCTAGGGAGAGCCTATTTTCGCGAAAATATTTTCAATGTACAGACATTCCGGTCTCTACGATTTTATTATAGTACTCGTATAGAAGATAGATAGATAGATAACCTAACCATCAAAAATACTAGCTACGATGCCACAGATACATACAGAGATGCAGGTACACAGATACACAAATACACACTACAAACTTTTAACACCCCTTTTTTTTGTTGGGGCTTAAAAATAGTGAAAACTGTTTCGAGTAAACGTATCAACCCACTCATGGGCAATGTTTTCCAGACCTTTCAGTATGGCCAGTGGCTCACAGGTTCACCTCGTTCCTCCCATATCCCTAGAAAAAATTAAGAGAGTCGAGAGTAAATACGTTTGACATATGTCGAAAAAACATCTGTTGTTCCATACATTTAGTCGAGTAATATTATTTCTTATTCTTATTCTTATTTTTTTTTAAAAACATTGCCCCTCACTAGGATTTCTCCTGTATCGAGGGTACAGTTTACAAACATACATGTCACATGCACATACAACCAGACCCGAAACAACTATCTGTAGATCATACAAATATTTGTTCCGTGCGGGGATCGAACCCGCGGCACGTAGCGCAGAAAGCTAATCGCTTAGCCACTGCGCCAACCGTGTCGTCAATATTGAATTATTTGTATTGAACAGCAGAATTTTTCCGACTCGTTGTAAAAATTCATACTGATGAGTAGAGTCTGACCAACGAAAGCCGTCCAAGAAAAAGGGCGGCAATTTAAAAAATCTGGAGCTGTTCTCACTGAAAATACACTGCATGACGTTGATACCATTTAATATTCAAGGATTATTAAATAATATCAACTCCGTTTATGAAGTGTATACGCAGTGAGGACAGTTTCAGATTTTTGAAATAGCCGCCATTTTTCTTAGACAGCTTTCGTTGGCCAGACTACTTCAACACCTTAAAGTACAATCAGTATTCCGTTTGAATGAACTACGCAATTACGCATTCTCCGCCGGCCTCTTATAATATCCAATAGCTACTTGACACCGTACAGTTAGGCACTTGTAGCGATAAACGAAAAATGTATGAAAGCTTTTACCATAAACTTTTTATGTTGCACTCTGGAATAAAATAGATACAGTGGTTTGTGACCTTCACCTTGGCAATGCCAGTAACAGATTTAACGATACCTAGCAATACTAGTTTTACTGAGTTATATAAGGTCAATCGGAAAGAGTATAGTGACCCGAAGGTTATTGTACCCATTAATAAGAACAAAATTTTGACCTTGAAATCGCGATAAAGCAAAACAGCTGTTCTATATTACTCGACGAAATATGTGGAACAGCAGATATTTTTTACGCAACTTCAGTTTTGGTCCTTTGGTTGTTGATGAGTAGGTATCAACAACTATAGGACCAAACCTAAAATCCGGAAGGAGGTTATTGTACTCTCAATAATGGAGTGAATCTTCATATTTGATAACTTATTGTGTCGTGGTCCCATGACCGTGGTCTTAAAAGCCAGTCCACGGGGACTGAAGCGGTTTTTAAGAAGGCCCACTAGCTATATGGAAATTTTGTGGGGTTATGTACGGTTCATTGACGTACATTTTTCTGCTTACGTTGTAACCTACTTTCGGCCCGCTATGCGCGTCTAAATTAGTATTACAACTAATATAAAGCAATAATAACGTTTTTAATATAGTGTACTTATTACTCTGTGACTATCAACACCGGAGAGAAAGAATTGCCTTTTACTTTATAACTGTAACCCTTACCCTACCCTTTGTAACTGTGTATAAACGTAACTTTGAAATATTGGTGAAACGTTTCTATCTACACTCAACTTACAACCGTCACTACGGTCAATGTGCGGGCTTTACTACTACAAACCGTACATTTATGGTCCTTCGAGCCGGATTATAATGTATTATGTTTATAATGCCATTATTTCAAATAAACTGATGCATTTTCCGCCTTTCAAGGCTCCATCGATCTAGTGTACATTCAGGCCGCATCTGACTGATTGGAATTCCAGACCGAAAGTGTCGCGAATAATAATGATCTTGTATGTCCACGCATCCATACAGACTGGTGTAGTGTTCAGAATGACCTCCCAAATCGTAAAGGCCTTAAGTCACGCTTACACTACTGTGGCATTAAAAGTCACTTTTCAACAAAACACGCCTAGGGTTGAGAAAAATCAAGGAAAAGAAAGAGTCACCGTTCTTAAGTACATAATAAGTGCCTACTTTAGTTTAACTTTTACAAGTTCTGTGAGCTATGATATTCAGCTTACGAGTCGATTTTGTTCCGCATTTTTATCCCCCAACAGTGAGAGAGGTGTCATAAGTTTGTAGTGTGTATCTGTGTATATTCCTGTGGCATCGTAGCTTCAAAACGAATAGAACGATTTCAATACTTTTTTTTATTGAAAGCTAGTTTTATTAGGTATCATCTTAGCTATGTTTCATGAAAATCTGTTCAGCCGTTCAAAAGTTACAGCTCCTTTTCTAGTTGGACTCGGGAATTTTGACGGTTATGATATGACAGAACTAAACTAGACTAAACGTATCTGTCACTGTTATTTTCTATTAAAACAGAAAGAGACAAACGCCTGAAGTTTAGCTTAATCCTGTTATAGTGTGCAACAGAATCGGAACTAATATCTACCATTTTCAGTTCAGCGTAGAGGTGTAATGAATATATTCATAATAGGTATAGGTATTATAATACAAGGCCCGTATATTCATAATAGGTATGGCGAATATAGAGTAATAGGTTACCAGGTATTAGTCAAAGAATAGGAAAGACGCTTAATAGCGAGGTGAACCCCGTGACGTGGGCGACCCATTGAAACGGACCTTAAGCCGCGCCGACTCAATGGGTGTCATCTTGCTCACTCGTCTGAGACGAGTGAGCAATATGACTATAGTTTAAATTTCGAACAGATCCGAGCGTTGGCTGCTTGCTTGTCATGTGTGTGCGTATGTATGTATTGTAGAATAAATAATAGTACCAACGACATCGTTCTACACGGTGTACACGTCGGGATTCATATAAATGCTGCATATTGGTTGCAAATATAATAATAATAATCATTTATTTATTTCATATAGGTAATTAAAATCCATACATTTACACTCAATCATCATCATCATAATAAATAATACAAAAGACGAAAATAACAATATTATCATAACACATGGTATACAATATGTCATGAACATAATCCAATAATAAAATAAATCATACAATAAATCTTACAATAAATACATTAAAATTAATTTCATAATATCAAATTATTTATATAAAGTACACACATAACATAATAAAATAAGAATTACTATAAATGAAATAAACGCAATAAAATTATTTAGTTATTAATAAAATACCATTGTATTAGCATAATACGAATATCGTTGTATTCACCAAGTATTAACCTAATATGAATATCACTGTATTCATCAAGTATTAGCCTAATATGAATATCATTTTATTCACTAAGTATTCACCTAATATGAATATCACTGTATTCACCAAGTATTAGCCTAATATGAATATCATTGTATTCACCAAGTATTCACCTAATATGAATATCATTGTATTCACCAAGTATTCACCTAATATGAATATCACTGTATTCACCAAGTATTAACCTAATATGAATATCATTGTATTCACCAAGTATTCACCTAATATGAATATCATTGTACCTATTAGCCGAATCCGAATATTGGTAGGTATAACGCGTCTTGTATTATGAATATATTCGTTACACCTCCCGAGCGTTGGCTGCTTGGTAGTCGTGTGCGTGCGTATGTGTATGTATTTTAGAATAAATAATCGTACTAATATCATCGTTCTACACGTTGGACTTCGTATGAATGCTGCATGGGTTGGTTGTAAGTAAGCAAGCAATGAAAATAGATTCGCTACATTTGGCGCTAAATAAACGAATATCGTAATACGAATATTAGTAGGTTTAATTTGGTTTGTATTTTGTGAATTTTTCTGTATCAGTGTGACCTTGTAACTCGTTGCGACTGCATGTTTGACACTGTATTAACAATATTAACATCGAGTACCTAAGTATATAGATATCGTTGGGAATTATTTATTATTTAGTGATTAGGTGGTTATTATTTGTGGTGGTTTTTATAGTTATTTTATTTAAGAATTTAGTTTTATAATTATTTTAATAATGAAGCGGACAAGGAATTGTGAAGTTTGGACACATTTTACAGTACAATCAGAAGAGAAGAAAATAGCAATTTGACAAAATAATATGTTAGCAAAAGTGCACATTGAAAACACTTTTTTTTTTTTGCTGTCTACTGTTGTGTATCGTATTGTTTCACTAATATTTGACTAATACCCAGTAATAGGTATGGTATCATAATATGTGTTAACGAATATATTCAATATTAGGAATATCTAAAAATGACCCTAATATAACATCTCTAGTTCAGCGTGAAATTGTCATATTGGATCTTGTTACTGAGTATGTATCACAACATTGAACTTTATCGACTTATCTGGGGTAAAAGGAACATCACCACGAGTAACGAAACATGAGATCGTCTGGCGCACCTGTAGGCTAATAAATAGAAGATCGATACTTCAAAATAATGAAATTCAATTTTAAAATTATTATAGTTACCTAAACTTGAAATTAATGACCTATTGCAAAGCGTATTTTTATTTCATTTATCTAAGATACAAAAAAATACATACATACGTATAAGACTTTCTCTTACTTTTTATGCTGAATGTACTGTGTAAATATATATTCGATAAATTTATACAAGGTGTAGCTGTAAACATGATACCTGAGTCGGTGTATTTATATAGGCTATTTGTTCTTCATTCGTAGTATTAACGCAAACTTTCAGAATATTGATTCCAACTCTAGAGTTGAATCTATTCTAATATTTGCTTATTTATTTAGCTGTAGCTGAAATATTTCAAACATATTAGTAGTTTTAAATAAAGACAGGGATACAATTTATGTAATATATTACAAATCTTCCGTAAACACATATCCATCTAATACTAAAAATAGGCACTAGATGGCTGAAAAAGATCGTGTTCAGATTTATTATGAACTAGCTGCGCCCGCGGTTTCACCCGCCATTTAATTTTTACTTCTTTTGCTCAGCTCCTAAGTGTCGTAGCGTGATGTAAAATATCTCTAGTATATTATCCCTCACTTGCGACACAGAAAGTGCAGGGATGACGTATCCATAAATTTATCTCGGCGTTCAATTTTAAAACCGTTCGAAAACGATATTTCTTTCGAATAAAGCTCTGAGCGATAAATCCCAATATCTTCATTGTTACCGTGCAGGTAGACACAGACTAATACGACAATTGAATCTAATCCCAGGAGATAATTCTCTAGGGTTCTTCCGACTGCACGAATAAGGAGGGAGACATTAATAAGCCCGAAGCCATCCACTGTGACAGTCTTAACTCGGGTTTTATATCTTTTCCTTATTAATTACTCCACTGACCTTAATCTTAATTGTAGAGTATATTTTTATCTGTGTTACAATATGTTAGAACTGCTATATTTACCACGCTTAGTCTTTGAACTTTATGCCTTTGTAAAGTACTCTAAAACTTTGCTAAAGAAAGGTTCGACGTTTGGTTGAACTTAGGTAATAACATACTTTATTCTTTGCCTATATTAAAATCGCTCCTGGCGTGTGGTTTTAACGGTTTCTCTTTTGTAATTATGTAAGGCTAAGAACTAACTTTAGATATTTACCCGACTACGGAGAGGGTTATATGTTTGACCGGTATGTATTTATTTATATCTTTCTGGATTATGATTATCACGGGGTGCAAATGCACGTCTCCTTTTTAGAGATATTGCAAAACGGTTGGTCGACGCTACGCGTGACCCGAGGGCTGGCCTATTTTTTGGTCAAAGAATAAGCATTGCCATTCAACGTGGCAATGCGAGTCTTCTGGGGCGTTGCCAATTGAAAGTGATGAGGAGTAGTACTTATACGCCTAAGTGGTCGTTTCGCATAGATTTATATTTGTATTTTAATTTTATGTTTTAGATAATTGGGCAGTGTTCTGTTTATAACATGTAATAAAAATCTATCTAAAGTTTAGTATTAAAAAACCTTATTATCTAACACCGTCTGTTACCTCATCTCATTCGGCGGCACGGTTGGCTCAACATTGAACAAATATTTGTATGACCTACAGATAGTTGTTGTTGTTAATTGTTACTGGTAGACAAGAAATAATTTTTCGTAGCAAATTATCCTAGGGAGATATTGCTAATGGGCACTCCTGCTGTGATTGCAGTTTGAGAACAAATGAATGTATATAGGTTATTTGGTTGCATTTAGGAACAGAGACTGAATCACTCTACAAATCATGCGCACTAGATAAAAAATATCTTGTATGACCTATAAGTAGCGACCCGTGATCCCTATGTATGGGTACAATTTATCTACTATCCTTAGATATAAGATATCATCCTGTATAATTAGCTACAGACAATTTCAATCAAACAAGCAATCATTGGTTTCTGGGATTCAATTATAGAGTTTGCGGTACATCCATTTCATTGTTTACATTATATTACGGCATTTTTATGTATAGATATACCTATTTATTACTATAAAAATTGTGTTCTATTCAACGCATGACTGGCTTGGACAGAATATCAGCAGTTGTGCATGCCTCGCGCTGCCAGCTATTATGCTGAGTCCAAGACCTTTTTGTCTTTTACCTTCTTATATGATGTATCTCTTTGCTACCTATGTAATTTGAAAGACAAATAAAAATCTTCTATTCTATTCTATTCTATTCTAATTTTCTTCTCCTCTCATTTGTCCCATAATTACAGCGAAATATACCAGATCTCAAGTAACACTAGGATGAAAGACATTACTCGTAACACAATTAGTTTCACTTAAACCTCTTCTACTGAGAAACGAGCGAAGAGCTTGCAGTAGGTACTCAAGACACATTCGTACGCTCAAACTAATTGTCTCATAAGATATAAGATCTAATTAAAATTATGTCTTGCGCACTAACTTGTTATGAGGACGAAGAGGTTTGTAAGAACCCTTGTTACGAATAGAAAAGGTTATTTGAAAAAAACATGTGTGATGATAAAGATAGTGTAAAACTGTACACTGTACTGTAACCTGTGTACTGTAAACTGTGTATTGTTTTACACTGTCTTTACTGTGCTTTTTTTATGTTGGTGTAAAAAAAAGAAAGAGTCAATGAAAGAAAAATCATTTATTCAGACTAGACACTGTAATAGACAAAACAATGCAGAAACATAATAATACAAAGCTAAATAAAAATACGAAACGATAATTTTCACGGCGCGAGGGAAAATGGCTGAACTCTACCTGATTTTTTAATTCAGAACGATAAAGTCGATGTTATCGCAATGCGTTACATGCGGCAAATAAGCTAATTGTATTGCGTGGTTATATTGTGTATAGCAGCAGTATATAAGATAGCTTACGTACAAAAAAATCGTTCTTAAAACAGTTATCGCAATAACGCACTGCGATAATATCGACCGATATAACGCACCTGGGTAAGTCTGCCAAAGCAAACGCAAACATCAATCGATACGCGATGATGATCGAAACAACATTAAAGAAAAAAAAAAAAAAAAAAAAAAACTTTTTCTCAGAAATTCTCAGTTTTAGCTTCAGAAAATTGCGCCCAGTAATGGCAAAAGCGATTACCTACCCTCTATCCCACACACCGTATTTTTCGTCTTTTCTGATAATAGTCAGTCATGATTACGTTGTAAATACTGCGTTCACTATCGAAATCCTCGTAAAAGAAAACGTATTAGACATAAACTGAGTGAGAAAGGCCTAGAATACTGAACCAAGAACCAATATCCTGCCATTTATAACCGTTTCATATAATAAATGAATTGTTTCCAGATAAACTTTATTGTTCACGTGCTCAAGGATCGCACGTCACTTTTGATTTGGGTTTTTTGTATTATTATTTGTACACACGAAGAGCTTTTGTTTGGAGTTGTGTATAGTATTAGGTAATAATATTATAATATGTAGAATAAACATAAAGAGTTTCCGTAAACACAATGCAATATAACTATACCTCTCATATTTAAGTTTGTTTTTGGTGTATCTACCTTCATTATCATTGCATCACCCTAAGCTAGAGAATGCCTACGGCATTAAGACCGCCTTTGTGCATTGACATGAAGCATTTAAAATAAATAAAAAATGCGTAAAAATTATTTGGCCAAAGAATAAGCATCGCCATTCAACGTGGCAATGCTGCCAGTCTTCTGGGCACGCTGCCAATTGACAGCGATAAGAAGAAGTACTTATACGCGTGCTCATTTTGTATAGTTTTATATTTGTATTTTAATTTTATGTTTTAGATAACATCACTACGTACATTTTGTAATCATAGCTACGTGCTTATTAAAATACTAGCTGTGCCCGCGACTTCGTTCGCGTGCTGTAGGGGTGCTCGAGTTATGTTTTGAAAATACATGTTTCTAATAATATAAATTTTTATCAATTAGTATTAAATACAAAAAATAAAAACACGGGGACCGGATTTGAACCTGATATTTGTCGGCTTCTATTCTACTATTTACCGCTCCACTTAGCCAGTTACGATAAACTCGTTTAAGGGGGTATTTTACAGGAATGCCGCAGAAACCGATTTGTATTTACAATTTTTTGAATAGAAATTCTTATTTCTTTGTCCTGAAAAAAATATATATCAAACTTGAAGAAGTGACAATCTCTGCACGGTTGTCCGATACATGATTGGATGAAGATGGCTCGATAAAAAAAAATCGCAAAGTTACCCCTTTTAAAAAAGTGTTTACAAGATTATTTCTAAAACATGATATTATTTCAAATAATTTTTACATCACAATATTGGTCGCAAATATACCAACCAAAATCGGTTGATATTTTTTTATAATATTACGTATATTGGTCACAATTTGATAAAAACCACAAAATTCGTGATTTCTGTCGTCTCTGCCATCAATCAGTCGCGTTTCGGCGCGCATCGAGGTCGGACCTGTGCAATTTTTTTTGACTTTCCTGCGCTTACACTTTATTCAAAACCAAAAGAAAGAATTACAGTAAAATCATTAAAAAATTTATTAAAAAGCAACAGGAAGTATAAGTAACTTGCCTTTTATTCAGAAAATCTAAGTATTTCGTTTATAAAAATCAATATGCTAAAATAATTTCTTGACATCTCCGTCAAGAATTCATTTTATAGGATGTAGTATAGAAAAATCAGTACGACAATTTGTAGTGTTGAGAACAAAGAGTATGAAGTTTTATATACACCATGACCCAAAATTCAACGATAAGCGGGCACCAGAGGGTTGACCAGCTCATAACTACTCGAGAACAAAAAATAAATAAAAAAAAATCTCAATTTTTAAGAAGTTACATAAAAAAATTGAAATCCTTCAAAAATTTACACCCCTTAAGATATTTTTAATTACCATGACCACAATGTTTCAGATATTTCTGAATTTCTTTTTGTACCGGCAACCTAAATAGCACTGCTATCCACCACAATCGTTAAAAATCCTAGAATGCCTGTAGATTTGACACAAAAATCAATCAAAATTATTTTTCACCCTAAAATTTTGAAAGATTTTTACTTTTGGTCCACTTTCACTCATCGTGGTGTAAAAAAAAAGTACAGACACTACCATGGCAAGTTTTTTTAAAAATTGACGCAACTATCCAAGATTCCAAAATGGTATAATAATCTAGGAAAACTAGCCACAAAAAAAAGAAATGCGTACTATTTCTGAACAAGAACCAAATTTCATAACTTTTACTATGTGGTTTTTTGTTGTAAATTCTTCGAATTTGAATGATACATGTCCGTAGTTAATAAAATTTAGAAGTTAGAGAGAGATAGATAGATAGTATGTAAAGAAGGAAAGAAAACGTTTATAAAAATTATATTTATTTTTAGTTATCGTGGTTGTCCGTGGCATCACCACGGTCCTATCCGAAAACCAGCGCTGCGGTATTTATTTTATCTGTCAGGATTAACTGTCAGGATATGCTGAAATAGGGACTTTCTTTGGCCTCTTGCAGGACTTTTTTAACCCCCGACAAAATAGAGGGGTGATATAAGTTTATAATGTGTATCTATGTGTCTGTGAATCTGTGTGTCTGTCTGTGGCATCGAAGCTTCAAAGCGGATGGACCGATTTCAATGCAGTTTTTTTAAATTGAAAGCTAGTTTAATCGGGATGGTTCTTAAAATCTGTTCAGCTGTTCAAAAGTTACACCTCTTTTTCTAGTTAGAGTCGAGGGTTTTAGACGGTTAGGTTATTGTTATCATTATTTGAATTTTTGTGTGTTTATGTAATTTCGTGTGCGAGTCCGATTTAAATGTTTTTTCTTTCTTTCTTTCAATTTTGAAGCTCTTCATCTGCATACATAGCGAGGAATCTGAACTAGGAATATGGTTTTGATCTATGAATATGCAATTTCTTTTTTGGTAAAAAAGCAACCCTGTGAACATATGTATTAGAGTTCGAAACGGGGTATTTACCATGTTTTGTCTGCCAATAAACATCCACCCGCAAATACTTTTAGTTTATCCGTGACCATGGCGCTTGCAACAGTGCCGAAATATCGGGAGCTCAACACAAGATATAAACATGGTAAATACCCCGTTTCGAACTCTAATACAAATGTTAGTGACCATGACAGTTTAAAAACCTGTGAACATACTTAAGTAGGTATGACTACGGAAACGGACGACGCCTACAGGTGTGGGTGAGAGTAGGTTATTATCTCAAGGCATGGATTTGAGTTGGCTTATTCTTCTAACATTACACACACATTGGCAGTGTCATCAGGTTTGTCATGCCGATATATCGGTTTCGTTACGGCATTATTGGCTTAGTGTGAAAATGCCCAATGTTGGTCGAGACAATTATGTGCACTTGCATAAACTCATACACAATAGGTATGACTGATAGTTTATAAGTAGATAGTTAAATAGGTATAAAATCTACAAATACAAAACGGAGGAACAGATTTTCTAGCGTAATATAGGACACTGGGTACACGATATTATGGATTTATATTTTTCAAGCATTTGCTGGTGTCATACTGCATGTTGCTAATTAATATTGCTATTCTGTGACACGTGTGTCACACAGTCTGATACGTCAATTGCGTAATTGCGAGAACGGAGCTCCCCTAGTGGGTGGGGCTTAGGCTGATACTTCACCCCCTCAAAAGTAAGAAATCGTCGTAAAATACAACCTTAAATCACAAATTTCTTAACTATCGACCTTAGTAACCACGGATACATATCGAGCTATAAATTTTCAGTATAATAAGCTGACCTCTTATTGTAAGGGAAGCCTATACAATACGTGGTCAGCTTTTACTGGAAATGTATAACTTGATAGTAGCCGTGTGTACACAAAAAAAGAAAAGAAGAAGAAAAAGTTACACTGTTCAGTTCCTGTGAGCGTAGCGTAGCGTAGCGTGATCACACAAATTTATGTTAAAAAGTCGACCCCTTAGTAGCGCTACTGTGAAAGTCCTATCGAAATTGTTAAATTCTTACGTTTCATCACCATCATACATTATACACAAAATATGTTACATTGCTCGACTCCTATGAGTGATAGTGCGATGAATACACAAAATATGTTATATTGCTCGACTCCTATGAGTGATAGTGCGATGAAATATGTTTACTATAAGTCCTCGATCCTTAGTAAATTATACTACAGTGAAACTCGCATCAAAGTAAGTCCAATACAACATTATTTTGTATAACCAATCAATCGTGACCTCTGCTTTGTATGGGACTGCTTACAATGGAGCGATCAAGCTGTATCTACGGATCTAGTCAACTGTTGCAAATGAAAGTTGTTAAGTTAGACTATTATCTACCTATACGAATACTGTAAAGTTTCATTGAAATATTTTTCGCTGTTTTCCCGAGATGGGGGTAACTTCTTTTTTTTTTGTTGGCTCTCAGACTTTCATCCCATAAATACAAAGTCGGTGATCTAGCGATACCTTTATTTTGCCTACACTCTACTAACGACTAACAACGACAACGACGTAGTCGGTGAGAATTCGGTGACCGTTACTGCCCCTCGTAATGATTTTATCGTCTTGAATCTAACAATAGTAGCCATTTAAAATACTTGGAGAAAACATCCAAATTATAAACTTTACATTTTCGTAAACACATAAACCCAATTAAAAGAACAAATATTTCAATCCCAACGCTATCTAGGGAGACTAAAGACAAATTTAAAGAAACACAGTAATATTTAATTAATATGAAATGAAAAAATGAAATGTGCTGAAAATAAGAAAGAAATAGGTAATAATTATATTATTATTTTCACTGAGAAATTGGTAGCCGACAGATTATTCTAGTCATCCTCAAGTCAATGAATTTTCTGCTGCCGTGCATCAGGCAAAAGGCTATGTTGTAAAAAGAATGTTCTATGAACTTAATTTGCTGTTCTCCAGAATGCAAACGATGTTAGCCCTTATCAATTTGCAATGGTAGCAGTAAACAGCAACCACACGTTATTATAATACTGCCAATAAGGCTTTGAAATTCCTAATTAGCTATTCGATTCCAAAAAGCCCATCCTACAGGGTTCCGACAACATCTATTGATAAAAAAAAATCTACCCAATCCTAATAAATCTTAATAATTATCTTATCTCAATATTTACTGGAAATACAAAATCTCGGTCTTGGTTAAAAAGTCTATTAACGCCATCTAGTTTCAGAAAAATGTAATAAAAAAATAATGAAATCACAGTTACGTCGAAATATCTGGTAGCGCATTTAAAAAAGTAATTATCTCGTGAGTAAGGTATTAATGTCGTATGCTTTCATCACGCTTCACCTTTTGGAGCATAGCAGTCAGTGAAATACGTACCTTAAAGTAAGATGCCGAAGAAAGAACGTTTAACAGTAAAAAAAAAATACTGGGCATTACTAAATATACCATTTCACTAATTTAAGAACTGGATCAAGTGAGGAGTTAAAATGAAAACAGGAACTGTGAAACTAAAACGAAGATTAATTTTGCTTAGCCCCCTAGACGAATAGGGTGATGATTATTATTACATATTTTGACCGGACCTATGAATTATAATAATACAATATTTCATTAAGATTTGGCTCTTAATAATGAAGTGGTAGCTCATAATAGTACACAGGCATAATGCACTTTAGCTCACCCTCCATAGATAATAGCGTGATAATTTATAGCCTATATGTTGACCAGCCCTTTGACAGATATTACTGCAAAATTTCATGAAAGTCTGTTCAGCGGTTTGGCCGTGAAGCTCGGACAGACAAACAGACAAACAGACAAACAGACAAACAGACAAACAGACAAAAATTCTAAAAACTATATTTTTGGCATCAGTGTCGATTATAGATCACGTAGCAATTTTTTTTTTTTTTAAATCTTCAATGTACAGTTTACGCTTCGTTACGATTTTATTATAAGTATAGACAATAAATCATTTCATGCTTATGTGTTCTCAGAAAGGACCCCATGAAAAAGCTACAACGCAGTGAAAGAAACAAAATAGTTAAATAAATAAAAAAATTGTACTTTCTCATTCTTTTTCCCAATCTCAAATCTATAGGGAAATTCAGCAACAATTAAACCAGCTTTATGATTTTAATACACTGCAATCGACATGCATTCTATCAGAAATATCGAATACAACTCGTGTTATCTAGTGGGAACACTAAATTTGCAATATGGAGGAACATTCGAATTTTATTGAGTCGTCAACGCGACCTCACATGTCTGCAGGGAGACGTAACTCGAGTTATACGAGAGCAGTCTATTTGATGGAAAGCACAATTTATTTGTTTACGGATTGAATTTCCTCTCTCCCAGGAAGTGAGGTTTTCGTTTTTATACTCACAGCGAGGGAAATTGTAAGGTAACTGTGTACTGTGGTATATGATTTTATGATTGGGCATTAGCGTTTTAATGGCTGAAGTCAGTGTAATGAGAGAGACTACATTTGCATGCATAGGGTTTTTACAGGGTCGGCATCGCCCGATTGATTCCCCTGGTGTTGCAAGCGTCCATAGGCTGCGGTAACCGCCCATCAGGTGGGTCGTCAGCATATTTGCCATTTTATAGGTACAAAAATAAATTGAATTACGTGTGCCACATGAGTGGTATAAAAAAAAAAAAACTGTTCCTCTATAATGATTATACGACATTTCCTATGAGTTTAGTATGAAATTCTGAATGGGAATTAAATAGCAACCTGGTGCTATTAAATTCTCCTGGATTATGGCTCGTAGGATAAAATATTTGATTAAATAAACACACTGTATACTTATTTCGTATTGGGGTATTTCGTTATCTATATCGCTACACATTTTATAAAGAAGTAAAATTTGTTTGTTTGACCGGTGTGAAGTTGGCAGCCAAAATGTAGCAGCCAATAATCCGACCAAATTAAGTAGGTTCTTTTTTTCGTGCTGTTTTAAAACGTATTTATGGCAGAAAAATGGTTAAAAATTATAGGAAAAGCCTGAACAACTTAATAGGTATAAAATGAAGACAGCAGGACATCCAAAAATAAAAAAAAACACTTTCTGAATTAAAAACGGCTGTTGCTTTTATCTTTTTTATTTAACCATGTAAACCCCTAAATTGTGGAAATTTTATTCATAAATTACAAAGAACGATACCCAAACTATCAGAGAAATATAATAAGAATGTGGCTAAACAACTAACTAACCCTCTAAAACTCGACTGAATACAACATTCGATTTTATTCCCATTATCTGGATATAAAAAAACTGCTGCTACCCTGTAAACCCCTGAAATATCAAAATTTTATATATACATTGCAAAGATAGATATCTAAGCTATTAGAAAAAAATAGAAAGAATGTGGCTAAGATACGATTTGTCCTCTAATTATCCAGTGAAAAAGCATTGATTTTTTAATCCCATGATTTGGATTTAAAATGGCTGCTGCTACATTTCACCATGTAAACTCCTCAAATAAGGAATTTTTATTCATAAATTACAAAGAACAATACCCAACCTATCAGAGTAATACGGTGGGAATGTGGCTAAACAACTAAGTAACCCTCTAAAAGTCGACTGAATACAACATCAGATTTTATTCCAATTTTCTGGATTTAAAATGGCTGCTGCTTCATTTCACTATGTAAACCCCTAAAATATGGAAATTTTATAAGTAAATTATAAAGAACGATATCCACCCTATCAAATAAATACAGTGGGAATGTGGCTAAACAATTGACTAACCCTCTAATAGTCGACTGAATGCAACATTAGATTTTATTCCAATGTTCTGGATTTAAAACAGCTGCTGACCCCGTAAACCCCTGAAATATTAAAATTTTATTAATTAATTGCAAAGAAAGGAACCCCCGCTATCAGAAAAATATACTAAGAATGTGGCTAAATTACTATAGAACCCTCTTAGAGATGACTAATTACAACATAACATTTCTTCTCATTTTCTGAATTTAAAATGGCTGCTGCTTCATTTCACTATGTAAACCCCTAAAAGATGGATTTTTTATTGGTAAGTTATAAAATACGATATCCACCCTATCAAATAAATGCAGTGAGAATGTGGCTAAACAACTAACTAACCCTCTAAAAGTCTACTGAATGCAACATTAGATTTTACTCTCATTTTCTGAATTTAAAATGGCTGCTGCTTCATTTCACCATGTAAACCCCTAAAATATGGAAATTTTATAAGTAAATTATAAAGAACGATATCCACCTTATCAAATAAATACAGTGGGAATGTGGCTAAACAATTAACTAACCCTCTAATAGTCGACTGAATGCAACATTAGATTTTATTCCAATTTTCTGGATTTAAAACAGCTGCTGACCCCGTAAACCCCTGAAATATTAAATTTTTATTAATTAATTGCAAAGAAAGGAACCCCCGCTATCAGAAAAATATACTAAGAATGTGGCTAAATTACTATAGAACCCTCTTAGAGATGACTAATTACAACATAAGATTTCTTCTCATTTTCTGAATTTAAAATGGCTGCTGCTTCATTTCACCATGTAAACCCCTAAAATATGGAAATTTTATTAGTAAATTATAAAGAACGATATCCACCCTATCAAATAAATACAGTGGGAATGTGGCTAAACAATTGACTAACCCTCTAATAGTCGACTGAATGCAACATTAGATTTTATTCCAATGTTCTGGATTTAAAACAGCTGCTGACCCCGTAAACCCCTGAAATATTAAAATTTTATTAATTAATTGCAAAGAAAGGAACCCCCGCTATCAGAAAAATATACTAAGAATGTGGCTAAATTACTATAGAACCCTCTTAGAGATGACTAATTACAACATAAGATTTCTTCTCATTTTCTGAATTTAAAATGGCTGCTGCTTCATTTCACCATGTAAACCCCTAAAATATGGAATTTTTATTAGTAAATTATAAAGAACGATATCCACCTTATCAAATAAATACAGTGGGAATGTGGCTAAACAATTAACTAACCCTCTAATAGTCGACTGTATGAAACATTAGATTTTATTCCAATTTTCTGGATTTAAAACAGCTGCTGACCCCGTAAACCCCTGAAATATTAAATTTTTATTAATTAATTGCAAAGAAAGGAACCCCCGCTATCAGAAAAATATACTAAGAATGTGGCTAAATTACTATAGATCCCTCTTAGAGATGACTAATTACAACATAAGATTTCTTCTCATTTTCTGAATTTAAAATGGCTGCTGCTTCATTTCACCATGTAAACCCCTAAAATATGGAAATTTTATTAGTAAATTATAAAGAACGATATCCACCCTATCAAATAAATACAGTGGGAATGTGGCTAAACAATTGACTAACCCTCTAATAGTCGACTGAATGCAACATTAGATTTTATTCCAATGTTCTGGATTTAAAACAGCTGCTGACCCCGTAAACCCCTGAAATATTAAAATTTTATTAATTAATTGCAAAGAAAGGAACCCCCGCTATCAGAAAAATATACTAAGAATGTGGCTAAATTACTATAGAACCCTCTTAGAGATGACTAATTACAACATAACATTTCTTCTCATTTTCTGAATTTAAAATGGCTGCTGCTTCATTTCACTATGTAAACCCCTAAAAGATGGATTTTTTATTGGTAAGTTATAAAATACGATATCCACCCTATCAAATAAATGCAGTGAGAATGTGGCTAAACAACTAACTAACCCTCTAAAAGTCTACTGAATGCAACATTAGATTTTACTCTCATTTTCTGAATTTAAAATGGCTGCTGCTTCATTTCACCATGTAAACCCCTAAAATATGGAAATTTTATAATTAAGTTATAAAGAACGATATCCACCCTATCAAATAAATACAGTGGTAATGTGGCTAAACAATTAACTAACCCTCTAATAGTCGACTGAATGCAACATTAGATTTTATTCCAATTTTCTGGATTTAAAACAGCTGCTGACCCCGTAAACCCCTGAAATATTAAATTTTTATTAATTAATTGCAAAGAAAGGAACCCCCGCTATCAGAAAAATATACTAAGAATGTGGCTAAATTACTATAGAACCCTCTTAGAGATGACTAATTACAACATAAGATTTCTTCTCATTTTCTGAATTTAAAATGGCTGCTGCTTCATTTCACCATGTAAACCCCTAAAATATGGAAATTTTATTAGTAAATTATAAAGAACGATATCCACCCTATCAAATAAATACAGTGGGAATGTGGCTAAACAACTAACCAACCCTTTAAAAGTCTACTGAATGCAACATTAGATTTTACTCTCATTTTCTGAATTTAAAATGGCTGCTGCTTCATTTCACCATGTAAACCCCTAAAATATGGAAATTTTATTAGTAAGTTATAAAGAACGATATCCACCCTATCAAATAAATACAGTGGGAATGTGGCTAAACAATTAACTAACCCTCTAATAGTCGACTGAATGCAACATTAGATTTTATTCCAATTTTCTGGATTTAAAACCGCTGCTGACCCCGTAAACCCCTGAAATATTAATTTTTTATTAATTAATTGCAAAGAAAGGAACCCCCACTATCAGAAAAATATACTAAGAATGTGGCTAAATTACTATAGAACCCTCTTAGAGGTGACTAATTACAACATAAGATTTCTTCTCATTTTCTGAATTTAAAATGGCTGCTGCTTCATTTCACCATGTAAACCCCTAAAATATGGAAATTTTATTAGTAAATTATAAAGAACGATATCCACCCTATCAAATAAATACAGTGGGAATGTGGCTAAACAACTAACTAACCCTTTAAAAGTCTACTGAATACAACATAAGATTTCTTCTCATTTTCTGAATTTAAAATGGCTGCTGCTTCATTTCTCCATGTAAACCCCTAAAATATGGAAATTTTATTAGTAAGTTATAAAGAACGATATCCACCCTATCAAATAAATATAGTGGGAATGTGGCTAAACAACTAACCAACCCTTTAAAAGTCTACTGAATGCAACATTAGATTTTACTCTAATTTTCTAAATTTAAAATGGCTGCTGCTTCATTTCACCATGTAAACCCCCGAAATATGAAAATTTTGTTAGTAAATTACAAAGAACCATATGCACTCTATCAAATAAATACAGTGGGAATGTGGCTAAACAATTAACTAACCCTCTAATAGTCTACTAATGTTGCATTCAGTCGATTATTAGAGGGTTAGTTAATTGTTTAGCCACATTCCCTCTGTATTTATTTGATGGGGTGGATATCGTTCTTTGTAATTTACTAATAAAATTTTCATATTTTAGGGGTTTACATGGTGAAATGAATCAGCAGCCATTTTAAATTCAGAAAATGAGAGTAAAATCTAATGTTGTATTCAGTAGACTTTTAAAGGGTTAGTTAGATATTTAGCCACATTCCCACTATATTTATTTGATAGGGTAGATATCGTTCTTTATAATTTACTAATAAAATTTTCATATTTTAGGGGTTTACATGGTGAAATGAAGCAGCAGCCATTTTAAATTCAGAAAATGACAGTAAAATCTAATGTTGTATTCAGTAGACTTTTAAAGGGTTAGTTAGTTGTTTAGCCACATTCCCACTGTATTTATTTGATAGGGTGGATATCGTTCTTTATAATTTACTAATAAAATTTCCATATTTTAGGGGTTTACATGGTGAAATGAAGCAGCAGCCATTTTAAATTCAGAAAATGACAGTAAAATCTAATGTTGTATTCAGTAGACTTTTAAAGGGTTAGTTAGTTGTTTAGCCACATTCCCACTGCATTTATTTGATAGGGTGGATATCGTTCTTTATAATTTACTTATAAAATTTCCATATTTTAGGGGTTTACATGGTGAAATGAAGCAGCAGCCATTTTAAATTCAGAAAATGAGAGTAAAATCTAATGTTGCATTCAGTAGACTTTTAAAGGGTTAGTTAGTTATTTAGCCACATTTCCACTATATTTATTTGATAGGGTAGATATCGTTCTTTATAATTTACTAATAAAATTTTCATATTTTAGGGGTTTACATGGTGAAATGAAGCAGCAGCCATTTTAAATTCAGAAAATGACAGTAAAATCTAATGTTGTATTCAGTAGACTTTTAAAGGGTTAGTTAGTTGTTTAGCCACATTCCCACTGTATTTATTTGATAGGGTGGATATCGTTCTTTATAATTTACTAATAAAATTTTCATATTTTAGGGGTTTACATGGTGAAATGAAGCAGCAGCCATTTTAAATTCAGAAAATGAGAGTAAAATCTAATGTTGCATTCAGTAGACTTTTAAAGGGTTAGTTAGTTATTTAGCCACATTCCCTTTATATTTATTTGATAGGGTAGATATCGTTCTTTATAATTTACTAATAAAATTTTCATATTTTAGGGGTTTACATGGTGAAATGAAGCAGCAGCCATTTTAAATTCAGAAAATGACAGTAAAATCTAATGTTGTATTCAGTAGACTTTTAAAGGGTTAGTTAGTTGTTTAGCCACATTCCCACTGTATTTATTTGATAGGGTGGATATCGTTCTTTATAATTTACTAATAAAATTTCCATATTTTAGGGGTTTACATGGTGAAATGAAGCAGCAGCCATTTTAAATTCAGAAAATGACAGTAAAATCTAATGTTGTATTCAGTAGACTTTTAAAGGGTTAGTTAGTTGTTTAGCCACATTCCCACTGCATTTATTTGATAGGGTGGATATCGTTCTTTATAATTTACTTATAAAATTTCCATATTTTAGGGGTTTACATGGTGAAATGAAGCAGCAGCCATTTTAAATTCAGAAAATGAGAGTAAAATCTAATGTTGCATTCAGTAGACTTTTAAAGGGTTAGTTAGTTATTTAGCCACATTTCCACTATATTTATTTGATAGGGTAGATATCGTTCTTTATAATTTACTAATAAAATTTTCATATTTTAGGGGTTTACATGGTGAAATGAAGCAGCAGCCATTTTAAATTCAGAAAATGACAGTAAAATCTAATGTTGTATTCAGTAGACTTTTAAAGGGTTAGTTAGTTGTTTAGCCACATTCCCACTGTATTTATTTGATAGGGTGGATATCGTTCTTTATAATTTACTAATAAAATTTTCATATTTTAGGGGTTTACATGGTGAAATGAAGCAGCAGCCATTTTAAATTCAGAAAATGAGAGTAAAATCTAATGTTGCATTCAGTAGACTTTTAAAGGGTTAGTTAGTTATTTAGCCACATTCCCTTTATATTTATTTGATAGGGTAGATATCGTTCTTTATAATTTACTAATAAAATTTTCATATTTTAGGGGTTTACATGGTGAAATGAAGCAGCAGCCATTTTAAATTCAGAAATTGACAGTAAAATCTTATGTTGTATTCAGTAGACTTTTAAAGGGTTAGTTAGTTGTTTAGCCACATTTCCACTGTATTTATTTGATAGGGTGGATATCGTTCTTTATAATTTACTAATAAAATTTCCATATTTTAGGGGTTTACATGGTGAAATGAAGCAGCAGCCATTTTAAATTCAGAAAATGAGAGTAAAATCTAATGTTGCATTCAGTAGACTTTTAAAGGGTTAGTTAGTTATTTAGCCACATTCCCACTTTATTTATTTGATAGGGTAGATATCGTTCTTTATAATTTACTAATAAAATTTTCATATTTTAGGGGTTTACATGGTGAAATGAAGCAGCAGCCATTTTAAATTCAGAAAATGACAGTAAAATCTAATGTTGTATTCAGTAGACTTTTAAAGGGTTAGTTAGTTGTTTAGCCACATTCCCACTGTATTTATTTGATAGGGTGGATATCGTTCTTTATAATTTACTAATAAAATTTCCATATTTTAGGGGTTTACATGGTGAAATGAAGCAGCAGCCATTTTAAATTCAGAAAATGAGAAGAAATCTTATGTTGTAATTAGTCACCTCTAAGAGGGTTGTATAGTAATTTAGCCACATTCTTAGTATATTTTTCTGATAGTGGGGGTTCCTTTCTTTGCAATTAATTAATAAAAAATTAATATTTCAGGGGTTTACGGGGTCAGCAGCTGTTTTAAATCCAGAAAATTGGAATAAAATCTAATGTTGCATTCAGTCGACTATTAGAGGGTTAGTTAATTATTTAGCCACATTCCCACTGTATTTATTTGATAGGGTGGATATCGTTCTTTATAACTTACTAATAAAATTTCCATATTTTAGGGGTTTACATGGTGAAATGAAGCAGCAGCCATTTTAAATTCAGAAAATGAGAGTAAAATCTAATGTTGCATTCAGTAGACTTTTAAAGGGTTGGTTAGTTGTTTAGCCACATTCCCACTGTATTTATTTGATAGGGTGGATATCGTTCTTTATAATTTACTAATAAAATTTCCATATTTTAGGGGTTTACATGGTGAAATGAAGCAGCAGCCATTTTAAATTCAGAAAATGAGAAGAAATCTTATGTTGTAATTAGTCATCTCTAAGAGGGTTCTATAGTAATTTAGCCACATTCATAGTATATTTTTCTGATAGCGGGGGTTCCTTTCTTTGCAATTAATTAATAAAAATTTAATATTTCAGGGGTTTACGGGGTCAGCAGCTGTTTTAAATCCAGAAAATTTGAATACAATCTAATGTTGCATACAGTCGACTATTAGAGGGTTAGTTAATTGTTTAGCCACATTCCCACTGTATTTATTTGATAAGGTGGATATCGTTCTTTATAATTTACTTATAAAATTTCCATATTTTAGGGGTTTACATGGTGAAATGAAGCAGCAGCCATTTTAAATTCAGAAAATGAGAGTAAAATCTAATGTTGCATTCAGTAGACTTTTAGAGGGTTAGTTAGTTGTTTAGCCACATTCTCACTGCATTTATTTGATAGGGTGGATATCGTATTTTATAACTTACCAATAAAAAATCCATCTTTTAGGGGTTTACATAGTGAAATGAAGCAGCAGCCATTTTAAATTCAGAAAATGAGAAGAAATGTTATGTTGTAATTAGTCATCTCTAAGAGGGTTCTATAGTAATTTAGCCACATTCTTAGTATATTTTTCTGATAGCGGGGGTTCCTTTCTTTGCAATTAATTAATAAAATTTTAATATTTCAGGGGTTTATGGGGTCAGCAGCTGTTTTAAATCCAGAACATTGGAATAAAATCTAATGTTGCATTCAGTCGACTATTAGAGGGTTAGTCAATTGTTTAGCCACATTCCCACTGTATTTATTTGATAGGGTGGATATCGTTCCTTATAATTTACTTATAAAATTTCCATATTTTAGGGGTTTACATAGTGAAATGAAGCAGCAGCCATTTTAAATCCAGAAAATTGGAATAAAATCTGATGTTGTATTCAGTCGACTTTTAGAGGGTTACTTAGTTGTTTAGCCACATTCCCACTGTATTACTCTGATAGGTTGGGTATTGTTCTTTGTAATTTATGAATAAAAATTCCTTGTTTGAGGAGTTTACATGGTGAAATGTAGCAGCAGCCATTTAAAATCCAAATCATGGGATTAAAAAATCAATGCTTTTTCACTGGATAATTAGAGGACAAATCGTATCTTAGCCACATTCTTTCTATTTTTTTCTAATAGCTTAGATATCTATCTTTGCAATGTATATATAAAATTTTGATATTTCAGGGGTTTACAGGGTAGCAGCAGTTTTTTTATATCCAGATAATGGGAATAAAATCGAATGTTGTATTCAGTCGAGTTTTAGAGGGTTAGTTAGTTGTTTAGCCACATTCTTATTATATTTCTCTGATAGTTTGGGTATCGTTCTTTGTAATTTATGAATAAAATTTCCACAATTTAGGGGTTTACATGGTTAAATAAAAAAGATAAAAGCAACAGCCGTTTTTAATTCAGAAAGTGTTTTTTTTTATTTTTGGATGTCCTGCTGTCTTCATTTTATACCTATTAAGTTGTTCAGGCTTTTCCTATAATTTTTAACCATTTTTCTGCCATAAATACGTTTTAAAACAGCACGAAAAAAAGAACCTACTTAATTTGGTCGGATTATTGGCTGCTACATTTTGGCTGCCAACTTCACATCGGTGTTTGTTTGTATGTAAGGGGTAATCTCTGAAACTAATAATGCGATTCTAAAAAATCTTTCGCTGATAGAAAGCGAGGCTATTCCTGAATGATATAGAGTATATTTTATTTCGATAAAAATAAAACGCGTGGTTAAAACCGCGGGCAACAACTAGTTTTCCATATTTTTCCGTGTTACATTAGCAGTACTATCCCTAACATTCATATTATGCTGGTTTTGTCATAATCTAACTTACGTGGCTGTTTGGATCTACATATATCAGCCATTATCTTAGAAATGGCATCATTTTCAAACAAAAATATCATAATAGGTATGTGTCGAAGCTATTTTGAACAAGTTACCATAACCGTGTTTATGATAGCAAGGGTTTGCTTTTATCAATCATTTTAAAAACTGTTATAGCCAGAGTCTGCAAGCTATGGTTGATTTTGAATAGAAAAATGTTGATTGCCATTGCCAAGCTAATTCCATTGAAGTATTAAAGGCCCTGTACCTCTACCATGAGCTTTCCGTGCCGTCTAACGTTCACGTTCACAATGCAATATTTTTGGGATCTTCTCAAAGTAAAATGGTACATACAGTCCTCTTTACCATTTTACTTTGAAATGCAAAGAAAAAGGGTTTACAAAAGCTTGTTTTTCGATTGTTAAATATCGCATTATCAACTTACAAACAAAATTAAAAAAAAAAACAGTCAAGGCGTGTTGGAATTGCATACAAACTCGTCAAACTTACGAAGATGGTAATAATCCTGTTATAAGTTCTAATTATAACGAAAGTGATCATGTCTGCTTAAAAAAAATGCTTGCTATTGGAAGATGATTAACTCTGTTTTATTTTCCAAAGTAGGTACCAATTTGACGACACTACTTGTATATTTGTAAACAGTACCCTCAATACAGGAGAAATCCTAGTGAGGGGCAACGTTATTTTTAAAAAGAAAAAAAAAATGCCTATTCAATAGTACCTACCTACTACTGAAATAGAGTCATCGCATCGAGGGATATGAACGATCTAGCAGTGTGTAATGGTAGGTACCCATTAGTCTTTGCATTTACTTTACTGAACAACCCAACGAAGTGTTGGAGTGGTATCAAAACCGTTCCTGTTCGCACTTTTTGTTCGCCCCGGAAACCGGTACGAGGCTTCAATCGGAAGCACTTAGGCAACTCGTTAAGCTGATGAGTCCTCCAACAAACTAGACAAACTAAACCCATCCTATACCAACATTCTGTTTGTTTACAAAACTGTTTCGGTAAACCTGAAGTATCGAATGGGACTATATTTATTCAGGTATTACCTGGAAATCCACTATGCTTTCGATTTTCATCGCTGGTGGCTGACGCCTACGCATGAAATAATAATATCTATTATTATAAATGACAAATTATTCTGTGCGGGATAATAAAATTTAAGCATTTTATTAAAACCAGATCAGAATTTGATCATCACTTGCGTTAACAAAGGAAAAACATCGTGAGGACACCTGTACAGTGTACACCTGAGTGGCTCCATGAACTTCTAAATGGTGTGGTCGGCCAACCCGCACTAGGCTAGCGTGGTGGACAAAGGCTTTAACTCTTCTTGTTCTGAGAAGAGGTCCGTGCTCAGCAGTTACCCGATTAGATGAGGTAATCAAGATATTTTTTTCCATAAAATTCTCTTTCAGATACTGCTCTAGTAAACCCACATTAGATAGGCTGATGACATCGTAAAAATTGTCGAAATATCTGGATGATGAGGGCTAAACACCGGAAATAATGGCGTGCAAATGAGGTGGCTTATACCCAGCATTGGGTAAAGAATGGCTGAGATAAAGAAGAAACCACGAATGTGGGTTTCTTCTTTTTTGGGTGATGAGTAGGTTTGCATGATCTTTTTATTCAAGAAAATCATGCAAACCTACCACTACTCTACTACAACTCTATTCTAGTCTACTACAACTACTCTAACTAACTCATCACCCTAATAATTATATATAATTATTAGGGTAAGTAGTCTATAGACACGTCTCCGTAGTCGGGTAAAAAAAAGGAAAATCGTAAATTCAAATGTAATGTTTAACCTTGTACCTATTTCTTGTTTGCATTTTTGCAACATATGAATTGAAATTCCTACGGCATATAATAAATTAAAATATAATAAATGGGCAATAAATAGTGGATACGCGCATCCTAGTACAAGTTACCTACCTACGTAATGTTTGCTCTTTCGCACGTAATGAAACCAGTAGACACATACACCAATCCTATACCTATCAATTTCACTCGACTGCGATTGAAACCCACCCGTGAAAGCCTACTGTACAGTCAGCAAACATATCTGTATGCAAAACAAGCATTTCATCTAGAATACGGATTGAAACTCATCTATCTTTGCTAAGCTCTCTAGCGTTCCAGAAACAATTAGAAACTAATTAAATTCCATGGTATTTATTGCTGTGCTAATAGTAGTTTGTCATCAAATCAAATCAATCTTTATTTGTGAACATTGGTAGGTGTACATGGTGTTATGATAAAAAATTATCTCTATGTCCTGCTAATAAAATTGGTGTACAAAATAACTATTAAAGAAACATTGCCAATATATTATTAAAGAAAACTGTCAGAGTTTGTAGCATGTAAATCGAAATAAAATGTTTAAAATAAACTATTACTCATAGACATAATATACTACATAATATTGTAATAATATTACTTAAATAACCAGTTAAAATAATGTCATACAATTTAATTACTTAAAAATTATTATCATTTACAAAATCTTCTGTGTATTATTAATTACCAAAAAATATGATACAATTTATCTAAGAGGATGAAAAAGTCAAGAAGGTGCACAGGCCTGAAAAAATGTATTTAAAAAATCGGTAACGTATAGCCCTTTTGAAGCATTTTAATCTAAAACAGGGGTAAGTGTCTCACAGAGATTTTTGGGTTAGTGAACCGGTGATTCTTTATCGCTGAACTATAAAAATGTAGTCGCAGATTATCCCTACAGGTTGGTTCTTTTAATATTCAGAATACAATGTCCATACACATGTATGAATTTTGTATTATCAGGGTCTAGTGTAAGTTTCTTATAACCATCTCAATTTTACGCATCGACCGCGTTCAGCGCTCCAATTGGTGAAGAGCTCGGAGTGAGCCAATGGGCACGCAGGATACAGTTGAAGCGTAAACTCTAAAATGTTAAAAGAAAATTACACTAGGACCTATGAAAGTTAAAAGTATTTAGGATTGTCGCTGCATGTTTCCCAAGGAAACTCTCGGCAGTAAAAAACGTGGCGGAAGCTGTAAAGCATCTGTTTTACCCAGTAACCCAGTAACATAGTTTATATTCCTACATTTCATTTTACGCAATTATCTCTCGGGGTAAAACTTTTCTCATCACATTTCATTTTAATTATCAGATTGCAACGTTCATCCTATCCACCTCAATCCAAAATATATGTTGTTTTACTATCCCTACGTCACCGAGCGTCGTGTTGGTCGCAATCTCATTTCCCTGGCGTTTTAAACCGGGTCTCTAAAAATCATTTATGCGATGCATTTCCACACAACTCAATTTGTTAGAATGTCGGATTGCAGTAACCGTGCTATATATATTGTCTATTATTTTGATAAGCGAACGATTCTAGGATTATTTTTTTTTGGTTCTGTTTCTAGAATGTAGGTTTTGTTTACTGGCTTTTTATTTTTGCGCGGTCTTTTGGACACAAAAAATCATGTTGCTTGAAATAAATAAATAATTTTCCGTCGCAGTGTTCATAAAATATCGATACGCAAGAAAAAATTTAATAGTTCATAGAATAGTAAAGACCAACATAATTTTTGTATTTTGAACTTTTATGCGAAGTAGATCGATAGTCATTTCTAAGATCCAAACAGAGGTAATTTTGAGTGGATTTCTGTGATATACTTGCCATTATCAAAAAAGACTAATCCAGAAGAAATTAGTAGCAACAGTTATTTAATTTCCTAGAACATCAAGATCTGTTAAACAGGATATTTTTTTTATGTAGTGCGCAAAATTTGTAGAGTGATTCAGTCTCTGTTTCTAAATACAACCGCAATATTGGGATACAATTCAAATCAAAACGAAAATTCAACTTAATATGGGGGACTCGCATAATTTAATAGCGCAAGCGATACAAAATCACAGTTTTATTTTGTTTTGGAATGAATTTTATTACTGCGGTTGTATTTGAGAACGGACACTCAACACTGCAAATTTTGTGCACTACATAAAAATATATCCTCTATAAAAAGCCACTTTTAGCTTTATTTTAAGAAGTACAAGGAAAAATTATTTTCTTTTTATTAGATTAAAATGCTATTTACATAATAATGTCCACAACGAAGTTCAAGTAGAACCATTTAACCTCTTACCTCCTCTTACCACCTCTTAGTCTTTGATGTGTTCACTCATTTTATTGCAGCTCCAATTTATTTCAATTTGTGGCTGTGACGAGTCTCGTCATCTTGATGGCCGCTATTCAAATTAGTAATGCTAAACTTGTAGAGCTAATTAATAGTCTGAATTGGAAAGTAATATTAATATATGCAAAAGTAAGATTGGATTTTTGTTCACTCTTCAAAAGTTTTGAACATATTTTAATGAAAGATGCAGATTAAGTTCATGGTTCGAATTAAAGGCATTTACGTTCATACAAAATACACACTACGTTGTTCGGCTGATTCTTCTACACTTTAACTGGGCCCTTATTCTGCTATTTCAATCAAGTCTCAATCGTGTCAGAATGGTTTCGTAATTGTTGGTTTTTGCGGTGTCGTTTAACCTATTCTGACTTCTATTGCGTAGGTAATAGAGTTAAAAGTCAGTTATTTGCCAGTTATTAATTGTCGTTCTATAGATTTTGACTACTATTACCTGCGCAATAGAAATCAAAATCGGTTGAAAAACATTGTAAAAACCAACAATTACGGGACCATTCTGACACGATTGAGATAACAGAAATTAGCAAACTTGCGGCCCTGCTCTCCGGCTTCCTCAACATTTAAGTTGGTTACTCACATCGGATTTCACAACATTTATTTATTTTATTTATTTACTAACTTTATTTCAGACATAATAGTCCATAAATTTACAAAGAAAGAGTTAGTAAGGGTTGTTAGTAGTACACATAAAATACAAAATAAAAGTAGTAAGTAGTAAATTTATGATCCAACCAGCGTTTTTGGGTTTACAAAAGATCCGAGATTATTTTTTTAAACGTTGATATATGATAATATATGATTGATGATTGCTTTGTATTTTTAATATTTTTTTTATCGTGGGTCTTCACAAGACAAACACAAATTTTCACATGCTCAAACACCCATCCGTAAGCCATAAAAATGTTTTTTCCGTGCGGCAATCGAACCTGCGACATATACCTAGTGCTGCAGTCAATTTATTTATTTATTTAAAATGCTTCATGTACAATGTACAAAGGCGATCTTAATGCCGTAGACATTCTCTACCAGACAACCTTAGGGTGATGCGGAGACAATGAAAAACCAATCAATCGCTCAACTACTACCCCGACTGTGCCGTTAAATAATGCTAGTAATAACTGCCACCTCCGGGGACATTACGCATATATTTACTGTGTGTATGAAGTATCACGGATCGAATACGCAAACTACAAACGTGTCTACACGTCACATCCATGTCCGTTGTTCTCTTTGTAAATTGTGCCTTATAAGCAACTCCTGACAGAAATAGTTGACGTATAAAATATCATTTTTCGAGTATAATCATAATTTCTAAAACACGAACAGAAACAAAGAATCCTTTTGCCAATTGAAGAACCTTTGGTACTATTTTCGGTTTGAATAGCTGAAATATAAATATTATTTTTGTTATATTCAAATATTTTACCTTATTTGATTTTAAGTTTGAAAAATAAAAATAAAAAGTATTAACCCGTCAAGTCACAATAGAAAAATGTGGACGCCATCCATCAAATAATTAAGTTTTATAAATAAAACCAAAAAATACATGTCTTTGTTTTATTCGATTAAACTCCTATGGCCAAAAATCCGAAATTACTTTAATATAATAAAACAAAAAAGTGTTTTCTTTTTTACTCCCTAGTGCAAAAAATTGTTTAATAACTTATATTATATATACTTATACTTACCCTTTTTCTTTGTCACCACAGAATTATTCTCGTGATATCTCATGACACGTCCGAAGAAGAATACCGTTCCAAAATCTTAACACCACAAAAAGCCAAGTTTTTGTGAAAACAGGTGTAATATGAAGAGTGCACGGTTATGATATTCTCGTATGTTACGACTTCATCACATTTACGAGCCCTATGTGAAGCATATGTTATATCTTTTTGCTCCCTATTGTTCAGATATAAGCTTTTTAAGATTTTTTACGAGCACATACGTGATGAAATTCGTATATTTTGTGTCTCATTTTCTCGCTGTTCTTTGAAAATATTATAAACAGTTTCAGATGCTTTTTCGTCCTCTATACCCCGTTCGAAATAACATTAGAAATTTAAATAACTCCATTTACACTTTATTCAACCGATTTTGACTTCTACTACGTTGGTGACATGACAAATTACAGCTGCAGTAAACATTTGTTATTGTAAATACGTTTTTGCTTTTAATGCCATCCTTATACGTACGGAATAGAAGTCAAAATCGGTTGAATACACTGTAAAAGGGTTTGTTAAAAGTGTCTAATCTTATTTCAAATGGAGTATAAGTTCGTAAATGATCTAATAAATATTTCAGATTAATGGAAAAAGTCATGGTGTATACTGCTTTACTGCCAAGCTAGGTGCATTGAAGAATTAAGTAAAGGCCCTGACTTCAGAAGCTGCTAAGTTCTTTAAGAAAATTATTTTATCCTTTTTAGTTTCTTGAAGGCGTTTTTACTTTTTTTAAACTTTATTTTATTTTTCTATTTTGAGTGTTAAAAGCAATACATAAACATGCGATTACAGCAATCGCGAGTGATATGCTGTTATAAATTCATGACTTCCATTGTGTATCTCCGAAGGTCTGCAGCAGATGTGCACCTTTACAGTTGAATTGAGAACCTCCTCCTTTTTTTGAAGTCGGTTAAAAACCATAATCACTTCAAAACGACCAGGAAAGTGACCACGAGGCCATAGACCAAAGCGTTGGACAGACCTTATTCGGAGAAGTTGGATATGCCGTTTTACAAGACGTGCACAAGATCGAATTGCATGGCGGAAACTAATCCAGGACAACACCAACAAATTGGGTTAAGATCCTCAACAATTATTATTCATCATTAGAAATAAGTAGTTCCTTGTGCTCATATGTATGTAACATTTTTATTACCATGTTTCCTGGTGTGTACATAAATAAATAAAATAAATAAATGAGTGACCGATTTAAAAGATTTCATGTAAACCTACTAAATGAATTGACAAAGAATACTTCGAACGTATGTAGTACCTACTTTCATTACCCGTTTTCAAAGCGCTCATTCATCGCGTTCGTTACAAACAAAGGTGGCGCAAGCGTGAATTAGTGATGACTGAGCGTCATGAACAATGCGCGAACGCCTCACATGTCTAGCTAGCACCTCATTAAGACAAACTGTTCAGTTTCAACGAGTTAAAGCTAAGAAAAGCAAGTGTTTTCTGCAACCCAAAAATTACTCGGAGTTAATATAATATTGTGACATTTATACTTTACTAGCGACCCGGGGCTTCGCATGGGTGCCATTTCTCTACTATCCTTACATTAAATATAAAAGTATTATTCATATAAACCTTCCGGAAGAAATGCTCAAAATTATGGTACAAACCGCATCAAAATTCGTTGCGTGGTTTAGGAGGGGTTAGCGGATATACAGACAGACAGACGCGGAAAACCACTTTATTTTATATACTATATGTAAAGGAAGAAGAAAACATGGCAGGTAATGTTCTGCTTCACTCAGAAATAGGTATCAGTTGTTCATAAATTATAAATCAATTTATTGGTCATTTTCATTACATTTCAAAAATATTTATATTTAATTAATATGTAAAATGTTATTTCATCATTAATAGTAGTTACTTAATTCAACTTGATAATACTTGACGACACGGTTGGCGCAGTGGCTAAGCGATTAGCTTTCTGCGCTACGTGCCGCGGGTTCGATCCCCGCACGGAACAAATATTTGTATGATCTACAGATAGTTGTTTCGGGTCTGGTTGTATGTGCATGTGACATGTATGGTTGTAAACTGTACCCTCGATACAGGAGAAATACAAGTGAGGGGCAATGTTTAAAAAAAAAATGACACAAAATGGTGACTAACTAATTATTAAATTATAAATATTATTATTGAAATATTGACATAATAAATAAGTTCAATTGATTGTCTTTTTAATAAAAAAATTATAAAAGGTTACATGGACTAAAAATAAAAATGAAACTGTCAATTATCTATTTTTAAATCATAGACCCCTTTGTTGTAAGTTATGTAGGTACACCAAAAAACCTAATTCGTAAATTACTAAAAAGTTGCTCAAATAAGTTTGACGTAGCCGCAACATAACACGGTTAGTAACGATAATGGGATGAGCACTTATTGTAATTTGTTAACTTCGTGACTCACGCCAGCTTTTGACTGGGTTTCTGTTTAATTTTTACAATGGTATCTATTTACATTCGTAATAATACAATAGATAATTACACAGGGTTTTCACCTCTACGCGGGGAATTTATATTTTTTTGTACAGGGGCTTAATTACATACCAGTGATCGCCCAGTGGTGGAAATTCGACCATAATAATTATATATAAATTTTAGTTCTCTGCACCCTTTCTCCATATACCTAAAATTTAACTATCAATCTAACACTACACCGTGCAAAAAAAAAAGTACAAAGTTTTCTCTTCAAATGACACCTAAGGACAAGTTCACATTACGCTCACAGTTTGCGGCTTACTGTATGCCATCACTTAGCGTACAATACTATTAAGAATAGTGTTCACGCTACGCGCACAGTACGCAGTTTGCGGGTAAACGCTTGCCGACTCGTTCAGTCAGCGGCTGATTTGCAGTGAAATTACGCGCGCAAATGCATCTAGTCTACTTAGTCAAGCTTCTTCATCTTCTTTAAAGATATAAAATGATTCGTCACTTGACAAAACAATCGAACACAAACCCCGATACAAAAAACAATGACCATTTGTTTGATTTTGACATTTATATGAGAGACTGAGTCACATTTTGCCATAGAAATAGTATAAATGCATTTTGCTTCATTCATTAAATCTGAGTATTTGATTTATAATTCGTTCGGAACTCATGTCCCTAAATTACACCAGGAGTATTCTGAGCCATTCCATGCATACGTCAAAAATAAAGTATTTTCGATACTTCTTTTTTATTCAAAACTTTAAAGTATAGTGAAGCAAAATAACTTAGGATACGTTATTATAAAGTATGGTTCACAACCCTACTCCATACTATGAATTATTCCCGTATCTGACACGGAATATCTGTAGGCCATACAAATATTCGTTCCGCGCGGGAATGGAACCTGCGACTCGTAGCACAGCAGTCGACCGCGCAACCACTCCGCCAACCGTGCCTTCAGCAACATAATAAAAGGAAAATGTTTTCATACTACTTACGGATCATAGCGACAAATATCACTTTACGTCTACCAAAAAAAAATCTTGTTATTTTTCCTCCAAGTCTTTACTGGGACTTCTTGTCTGATTATTTCGATCCCGTGTAACGGTTTTAGTTTATACATAATTCATGCTTCGTTCGGGCCGATATTGGGACTCTACGTATGCCTCCATCGATCTTTTTAATGAAAATTTATACGAAGAAAGGTTGCGTTGAGAAAATATAACTTCCTTTTTTTATATTGGACAGACATGCGTTATTGTTTGACATTATTGTTATTAGAGAAAATGTTTTATTGAATACGGTGCTTGTAAATATTATGGAGTTGCCTTATATATTTTGTCAGTCTTCAAATCATTTAGCTATCTATGTCTTTTCGTTCTTAGCACTTTTCAATGAATCAAGAGTTTTATTGTGACAAAGATCTTAGAAATATAATACTTTGACACGACGTGCTTATTTTGTATAGTTTTATATCCGTCTTTTAATTTTATGTATTAGATAAATAAGCAGTAGGTATACATATTCAAGTTTATTTTTCTTAGATATACGAGTATATATATGTTTCTAATCTGTAATTAAATAAACACATGAGATTAAAATTAAAATTTAAAAAAAGCTATAATATTGATCCATATTGCATAAGAATATCTGAAAATGTACGATGTACCTACATACGCATAACAGCTTAACCGACAATTTTGATACCGTGTCGATATCGATAAATCTGAACCATCTTCATCATCCATAATCTGAGTCTACTGCTGATAATTGCATAAAATAATCAATAACTCGTTTTGAATCTTGTGCCCTCTCGTTTTTTTTTCCGGATCCAATCTCATCCATGTTTAGACCTACTCAATTCCTAATGTCGTATCAGATTCAGTGATCTGTATCCATACTAAATATTTATACGACGGAAGCTTCCGATAGTCCTCAAATGAAACTCTATTGGTTCTAATACCGTTTTCATTTCTGTCGTTACAACTGAGTTTACGACATTTTACACAAGTTATTTCAATAATTATCGTACTTTATTACATTCATTCAAACTTAGACAATGTCAGTCAATTATTCAGAGTATTCCTTAGACCTTTGACATCAAAGGAACCGTAAAACCTAAGAACCTATTAAGTGCACCCGGTAGGGTGGTATTGTTTGAAAATATTTAAAGTAATTTGAACCTTATATTCCTAGTAACAGTGTTCATATTGCAAATAGGTAGAATAAATCTCTCGCTTCCAAATTGAGGTTCCTGTAGTGCTTTGTTTCAGCAAATTTGGTAAATGTGCATGATATTATTTTGAATGTTAAAAGTACTACAAGGATGGTGGGCCTAATAAAAACCCTAAAAAACGTACATTTTTAATTCGACTCATCTTTTTCTTCATGTGCCATATCCTCAGCGGATGTCGACGACCACCACCCGGAAATCGTCTCTATCTTGTGCCAGTCTGCACAGACCGGCAGCGTCATTGATGTTGGTTCAGTTTTTGATGTCATCAATCCAGGCCAATTTCCTTTTTCCCTTGTTCCTTTAGCCCTATATATTGCCTGCCAGTATTCTCTTAAAAAAAAAAAAAAAATCGTTTCTATAAAGGTGCTCAAAATATGAAATTTTCGTCTTTTTAACTGGTTTTAATAATTGATTCAAGGTTTTTCTTCTTCGATCCATCATAAACGTCAAAAAGCACTCGAAGTCTCTATTTTGAGATGATCTCGCAAGAAACGAGAATTGACTTCTATAGAAGCTAATAAATACTACAACCATAGGTGAAACTAACCGTAAAAACCCCCGACTCCAACTAGAAAAAGAGCTGTAACTTTTGAACGGATGAACAGATTTTCATGTAACATAGCTTAGATGATTTTCGATTAAATTAGCCTTCAATAAAACACTGCATTAAAATCTGTCCATCCGTTATGTAGCTACGATGCCACAGACAGACACACAGATCACACCCCTCTTTTTTGTCGGGGGTTAAAAATAAGTAAGCAAACAAAAACACATTTCCTTAAAATACGTAGGTATTGTGGAGCACATAATATAATTTATAATTGAAGCATACATCATTCTCGTATTGTTCAGGACCCCATACATCTTGTGTAAGTATCATCTGTACGCTTCCCAAGAGAAAATTGTGAGTAATAATAGACGTCTATGTACTTGTGTTGGGGGAGCAGGACATCGAAAGAAGCAATGCTGTAAAACGCTGGGAGATATCAATTTCAGCTCAAAAAAATCTGCTGCTGAACATAGGCTTGTTATATATCCGGTGAATATTGAACCGCTGACATAAATTCCCTCATTTCATCGAAATTCGCAACAGAAACAGGCACGAGGTGCCATGACAGCATAACGTGAAATTTGACGTCATTTACGTCGTTCTAGAAAACATTTCCCACACTTACTGTTCTATCATCGAACCAATAGGTACTTAGGATTAGGAATTAATTATAATTAAATGCAGTTTCATTTTAAATAAATTTTGTTTTATTTTTGCTCCTCCGGCCGTAGCCTACGGAATTGGCTTGGTAGACGTATTGATGTTATTCATGCAAAAAATAAATCATAAATGTTGTTACTAAATGTTGCTGCTCATCCTCATAAAAAAATCCCGTAGTCGAACTTTACACAAACTACGAGTCGAAAGTATTTGCCTATTCTTTTCTTGGAACTAAAGAAAAGATAGAAAGTTTGGACCGATCAAGGAGATCACTAGATGTATGTATGTAGTGTACATAGGTATACTTATTTTATTTAATTTATTTAAAATGCTTCATGTACAATGTACAAAGGCCGTCTTAATGCCGTTGGCATTCTCTACCAGACAACCTTAGGGTGATGTGACTTACTTAATACTAAGTATAGGAATAAGAATAAAATTTTCTAAGTTGATTTTACAAATGCCCAGCGAAACTTAAGGTCATATATATATTTACTATATTAAAGTAATGTATAATATTCATATATTATGAATATTGAATTACTTATGTTCTACATAAATATATTACCCTCACGTAATAATAATAAGGCATAGAGCATGATCTATCATATTTTTGTCTCTGCATCACCTTTAGGTTGTCTGGCAGAGAATAACTTAGGCGTTACGTTAGACCACCTTTGTACATATTTGTAATTTATATTAAAAAAAATATAAATAAAAAAATACACTCTGATTTTTATAGTATTCAAACCAAAGATTTAAATCGATTAAAACGATGAAAACAGCTATACACAATGTAGCAACAAACGGAAGGTAGCATAATTGCAGACATTAACATAAACGCGAATTTAAAATAGAAATGCAGACATGTCGCCTCGCAAACTCATAAAATGTTTGAAAACGTTCAAATAGAGGTTTTCAAACTGTTATCTCCGAATTCCAAGGAGATTGCGGAAATTCGTTTTCCTTGAAGACAAAACGAATCAACGTTCGGGCTTATAAACGCTTAAAGCACCGCAATAATTTATAGATTATTAAATTCCCGGGAAATTCTAATGGCACTGTTCCTGAAACATTTAAGAGATATCGAGTCACAGCTATTTGTGTTACACTTTGTGAGATGTTTTTCAATTTGGTGTGTAGCGATGAAAATTTTTATCTTGGGAATGAAAGGGTTTAGTTGTTTCACGAATTCCCAGGTTTCTTCATTTCCCTGCGACATATAGATACATTAAAATGGATATCAGTGGCGAAGAGTCCATACAACCCGATTCCCATTGGCTTCCCTTTAGGAATTGGTTAATGCATAGACCAACGTAATATTATATTATTTACTCATTCAACTGACAAAAAAGGCTTGTTATTCAGTTAGATCGAGCTCTTCCAGACATGACCATATATAGATTACAAGAGACGGTATGGATTTTTGTCTTGCAGCATTAATAACAGCAATTTTTAGAGGGCATTTTTGGGACGGCTTCCCCTTTTAAAACTGTCACCCTTCGCCTCTGATGGATACACATAAAGTTGAATAGGTATATTAGAAAAGAATCTTCTTAAATTCTCATGTAAGTATCATAATTACTGTGATATATGGAAACAAACAATTTGCTTGATAGGTCTGTTCATCTGTTACATCATGTCTTCAAATATAAGCTGAGTACTCAAAGGCTTCAAATGATTAATATTTGTTTATGTTTACTCTTCCAGCCTCACGTTCAGGATAAAACAATAAACATAAAACGTGATGTTTTGCTTGTTTGTTTGTTGGTAAGACAATCGTTGAAGGGCTCCAATTTGTAGATAATTGTACATATAATGTATATGTATATAATAACCAGCACAAATATATAATTATGTACATGTATGTGTTATGTTCAAAAGAATTTTTAGAAATTGGAGATAATATTTTACCTTAATCCAGTCCATTACTGTCCCACTACTGGGCACGGGCCTCTTCTCAGAATGAGAAGGGCTAGGCCATAATCCACCACGCTGGCCTGGTACGGGTTGGTGGACTACACACCACCGAGAACTTTATGAAGCCCTCTCAGGTGTGCGGATTTTCTCACGATGTTTTTCTTCACCATTAACGCAAGTGATAATCAATAATAAATTAAATAAATTGTGTTCTGCAAATAAATTCGAAAAATCAGAGGTGCGGGCCGGGTTTGAACTCAGACCCTCCTCATGGAAGGCAAGTGTTCATCCACTAGGCTAGTACTACTATTTTATTAAATCATTATTTTCTAGTGCACAAGTAAATAAAGTATTGATGCAAAATGGCCGTTGAGACGCTCGACGATACCATGGTAGCCCATGATCATGCCATTGTTTAAGGAACGTTAATTTTAATTAAAAGAAGTTAGCCTGAAATTTATGAAATCAGTAAGTAAGTAATGCTACCTGGGAATATTTTAAACAATTCGAAAGATCAGTAAAAGCTCTTCAACAATAAAGTTCACGTCGGCACCAAGCACGAAGGATGTTCAATAGGGAGCATGCTCAAAACAATAGTAAACTTTGTTTAGCTGCCAATCAAGTAGAAGTTCGATGCTGTAAAACCTTAAATACGGGTTTTGCCTCTAGGGCTATCTGTCAAAATTGTCAAAATTTCCCAAAGTAAACGTAGACGGTATTCGCCAGAGAATAACGGGTGCCCGTTTAAAATTTAAATATTCACTTAACCATGTTCGACCCAGTGCAATCGATCAAGTGAAGGGAAAAGATTAAAACATCGTCAATCAAAATTGTCTATCAACTTTGACATCAATAATGTCTGCGTGTTAGATACTTGTCTTTAATTTATTATATTTCCATCTAAGTGATTGACAATCTTACAACACTTCAATCAATCAGTACCTATAGGCATTTATTATTCTGAATATAATGCTGCTATTGCAACATCATCAACCTGATGATAGCCATGGGCATCATCCATTACTAACTTATGGTAATCGACACTCTAGAATGCTTCATTAACAACTGTTTTTATTTTACACACTCGTAGTAAAACTTTTTTATTTTTTAACCTATTTCATTATTATTTTTGGTGATGATAACCGAAGATTGGTAGCAAAATATTTGCAACAATAATATCACATCAGAAGCACGTTAAACATAAATCCACAGGCAAAGGCAAAACCTATCAAGCGATATCATAAAATGTAGCAATTTGCAGTTTCCGATAGAGAGCAATAAAGTCAGGGATTAGAAGAAAATCTGTTGCTACATCAATTATCTACAGCCTTAACGACTTTGTAAAAGTCAAGAGATTATCTTGTCGAGGCAAGATTGATGGCACATTCGGCCGAAAGCAAAAATAACTGTACAACTGCTCGTGAGAAATTTATCGATGAATTCCGGATTCTAGGTAAAGTTAACAAAGTTAATTATAAGTTTACTATTCTTCAATTATTATTAATTACTTTACTTCACGTCTTTACATTACGTTGTCATCAGATTGCTCCAAGTCGACCAATTTAGTAGGTACCTACGTCACATTTCGCTAAATTTATACTGTAAATCAAGCAACATTTTTGTTTTGACATATTTCTTGAACTTTATCTGTTTATTGAGGCGTAGGTACTAATGAGTACGTCTCGGCAATCGGCAAAATCTTCAGGGTTCACTAACCCAAATTTTACCGGCATTTCGCATAAGCTGTTTCTGTAGAGTGTTATCTATTGCTAAATCCTTTGCAAATACCCTAAACATTAACGAAGGATAACGTTAATGGCCCAAATTCCTTTATTTGTACAGGTCTGCGAAGCCTTATTTACAAAAATGTGTCTGAATGAATGTGTGTGGATTTGTTGACAAGGCACAATCTCATTCGTCTAGTGAACGCTTGCGCGGCTGCAAACATGCATTCCTGAGCTCACTTTTCTCATTTCAGACAAGATGTGATTGAATGCTTTAGGTATCCAGATACTCTAAAGTTAAAATTGTGCTCAGAAAATCTACAAAATTGAACTCAATCAAATTTTTTTTTGAGATTCTGATAGTTCGGAATTGGCGATTACGTCAGGCTGCTGATATAAAGTCTTTGATTTTTTTTTCATATAATAATTTATATTGTAAACGCAATACATTTCTGTTATCTTAATGAGTCGTAGATTGTATATACTTACTTCTTAAACATTCTCAAGCACGTACAAAGCAAGTTCCCTAACTGTTGCGAAGGTTAGGACCTGCGTCACGGCTCCCCTATTACCATAAAGCGGTCGTTACACACCCCATTCGGTAACAGCCGAGTGTGCAAAGAAATGTTTGTACCGGAAGACTGAGAGTAGCACAGCTTTAATATAGTTTAAATTATTATAAAACAGTATGTCGTGTAACCTTCGTGATTTCTTTTGTCTTATATAAGTAGCGAGTGAATACAACACAAAGAAGTACCATCGATGTAACTGATCGAACAATTAATGGCAGTCGCTCGTTTAAATAATTGTACAACTTATAGCATCAGCGTAAAAATTATGTTTTACTGCAGTACTAATAAACATTCGTGGACTTGAAGACGCTGTTTGGAATCGGTTTTAAGAAGTTAGCCGATGCGACTTGTTAGTTGTGTCGTACTATTACCTATTAAACCTAGTTGTTAAAGATTGTATTATTTTTGTAACTAGGTATTTGTAACGGCATCATGTGGGTATGAATTTGTATTATAATACCTACCTACTTCTAGTATTATCACAGAATAAATAATAGGATAGAATCTATAGGTACTCTTTATTAATAGTTAAAAGTAAGTACCTATATATTATTTTATTTTATTTTTATACCTATATATCAATGTTGTTTCTAGTCACGGTAGTTCATGAACGTCATTCACCCTAATTCGATTTAGCACTTCGTTCAAGTGATCTTCCATCTTCAAACGTATTCAGAACCAGGGTCATTCGACGTAAATAAATTGTGATTAATGATGATAGTGAATGAAAATTAGTGACGTAACTTTTAAATAATAAAGTGGAATTGAATACAAGTGAAAAGTAGAGCTTATAATTTAATTTATAAAACTAAATGATTAGTGGTGTGTAACTTAAAAATAATAAAGCCATAAATCGTAAAATTTTCCGGTCAACCATCTTTATGGCTAAAATCGTTTGCACCCCGGCATCCAAACGCAGAGTTACTAACTCTAAGCGGGCCGCAGTCGTTCAAAGCATTTTGTTGGCGAACTATATCACCGCAACGTGTCGTGACTAGTTTAAACCGTCACGGAATTGAATAAAAGTGAAAAATTCAGCTTTGAAATTAATTTACGATTTCTGTTGTAACAAAGTATTATACCGAATGGAGTGGCACAGGCAAAGTTTATAAATTTATATGAACTAGATAACTGGGTCTGCCTAACTAATAAACAATAATTAAAAGCTTTAGTTCGGTATAAGTAAAATTTAATATTCTGAACGTTGCTGGATTCTCGTAAATATGCATAATTAATTTTATGGCTAGATAACATGTGTGGAGGTAATAATGTGTGCGAGAAACCCAGAAAGTATTACGAAAAAGGAATTCTTGCTATAGTCGTAGACATTTTTATTATTTGAAGTAATAAAAATTACACCACTTCAGTCATTTTCAACGATAAAATAACAAACGTTTTATACAAAAGCGGCAAATCAAAATAAACTTTTATATTGGTATACAGCTGGTTTTATAAAATGTCGGTTATTTTCAACCCCCGACAAAAAAGAGGGGTCTGTGTATCTGTGTATCTGTCTGTGGTATTGTAGCTCCCAAACGGATGAACCGATTTTCGTTTAGTTTTATTTGTGTCATAGATAATTTTATGCCGAGTGTTCTTAGCCATGTTTCATGAAAATCTGTTCAGCCGTTCAAAAGTTCCAGCTCTTTTTCTAGTTGGAGTCGGGGGTTTTTGACGGTTAGGTTATTGTTGGTAAATATTTAACTTAAGTGTGTGTAAACCGGTCTAAGCACTTGATCGCTTGTCTCTAAATGGTTACATTTACAGAAGAAAGTTCCATACGCAAAATCCTGACAACAAAAACGGACAATAAGTGTTCCAATCACTATGGCATTGCCTACTTATTAAATATTAGGTTCAAGAATAATGATATATCAAGAAAAAGATCCTAGGGATAGCATGATCATATAGGTACTTCTGTCCTGTCGGCATGGGCTATCATCCGGGAATCCCTCATGACATTGTAGCGACACCTATCGCCACATAGAATAACAACTTCGCAATACAGCAAAGTTAACTATAGTGGCGCGAAAAAAGAATACAACCAATCAGATCACGAAGCCTGCATCGCGCAAGGAAAAAGATTATCGTATCTAACACATACACAACTGTCCGACATCAACCGTCGGGCTTCGGCCCGCCTGGCAATATCACCTCGCGTGGTCGGAGAATCCTCCCTTTTCAATGGAGGAACACCATAATGACCATATCTCGTTCCTCCATACCATAATGAAACCATTAGCCAGTCTGCAATGATATATCGAGACGTCAAAGGGCTTCATCTTTCATTCTTTCTTTTCATCACCCGTGGAGGTTCTTTCCTTGGCATAAATTTCGTCATGAAGATCCCATATCTTTTCTAGAATATTTTATTATGTGTACAAGTCCTCCTGGACCCACGTAGATAAAATAATTATTTGTGTAAGGGCCCATCCACACACGATACTTTTACGCGTAACGCTTGATTGTGTTTGTAAAAGTATCGAGTGTGGACGGGCCCTAAGTAGGCAAAGAAATGAAACGGACGAACGAACATTTTCCTCAAAATAAATGAAATCGTTATTTAAGGTTAATTTTAATACTGGTAAGTTAATCCACTTGGAAGTGGGCATAAATTTCCGCTTTCGTAATATTTTTGTATTTACGAGAAATTCAATAACAGTGGAAAACAAAGCTAAATGAATTTTTGGGTTGTCTATTTACGTTTGTTACGGATGGTGAGCAGTAATGGCATATGCCAGCAAAGCCTGACGAATTTGGATTAAAAGCAGTGTGATCAGCAGCTTAGGCCTAAGTTCACCGACAACTTAACAGACGATTAGGGCAAAATCTGCCGTTTATACATGAATTTTTTGAATAGTATAGAATAGATATTTATGTTAACCAGATACAGGCACTTATGAAATGTCGAGACTCAAGGTGCGTGATTTCAAATAGTAGGTCCTATGGAGAAAAACTGGCAAGAAACTCCATGGAAACTTTTAAAATAATTATATTACAATCTTGATCATTACAATGCTGTGGTAAGAGCTGCGAGAATAATGCAATTTAATGTAAACAAAAAATAAGAATAGGATAATAATGATTTGCCACTGAATAAGATTGCCATTTTTGTGTGGGTAAACGGCCGATTTCATTTTAAACATCCGTTATATTGTTGGTGAACATGGCCTTTAGTGTCTCGGGTTTATCTTGTCATGTTCAGCCCATTCTAGTACTTAGGTCAAATAATCTAGCTATATGGGTGTTAGGTTCACTATTATTTTTTCAAGAGTATTGGGATTCAATATAATTGGCGGCTGAGCCTCTCTTAGAAACTGGTATCTACCATCCAGCCGATTCTGATTTTATATTAAATAAACAAACCCATATTAAAAACGTATTAGTCGAAAGCGATTACAATTATAAGGCATACATTTGACCCACCTTTTTTTTTTTTATACTATTAAGGTGGCAATCAATCTTAAGGCCCGTCTGATGGTAAGCGTTTACTGTAACTTATGGACCCTTGCCACACCATGGGCATCACTCGCACGTTGCCGACCCTGCTCACCGTTAGAAACACAATACTGCTATTTTGCAGTGTTATTTGGCTACGATATTTTGCAAGGAGGAGGTATTTTCCCAGTCGGGCAACTCGAATTTTGAGCTGAAATTCCGGGAAGCACTACCTCAGCTCTCTTAACAACCAACCATTTATCTTAGCAACTATGTAATATGTTTTTTGGCAGAGAAATTCAGTTCTTTCCAATTCAATTAGACTTTTCGTGCCGAACGGCACGTACCACTTATGGTGTAGATATTTCTAAGTCATCTAGTTTTCATGTGAATGTGATTTCGTCTAAGGATTTTTTTATTCTTTTTGAGTTTTGAATATTTCCGTTCAAAATTCGAAGGTGGAAGCGGAAACTTAAACCCGGCAACGATTACCGCCTAGTATTGAAGATGAAGAACTCTTATACGGACTAAAGCCTTAAACCTTTATAAGGCCGAAAAAAAAGAAACTAGAGGACTCTTTTCTGGACCAAGGACCTCTTTTCTGTGTTTTGTGGGTAGTACGATAGCAAAAAAATTGTATGTTGTTAAGGATTTTTTTTAATGATTTGTTGACGATACTGTAAAAGATAAATATATTTATTTTGTTGCACGTATAATGCAGAGCTATCACGGGAAAAAGGGGACCGAGAAAATAGGGAACAACATTATTTCTTTGCCATTTTTTCTCTCGAATTTTCGTTTTGTCTTTCGTCAAGGAGACAAAGGGTGGAGAAAACGGGATTGTCCATGGAAAAGGCGGGGACCGACAAAACCATCTCTTTAGCGGTTTCTTCCCTATTTTTCGTTTTATCTTTTGTCAAGGAGATAAAGGGTGGAGGAAACGTGTTTGTCCACCAACTCTGCTGGAGGTGGTACAAAAACGAAATTTTATTATGTTGATAAGAATATTTTTGTGGTTTATCAAAGATAGAGATAAAAAATATATAAATATAATTTATTTGGTGGCACGTAGGTATACTGGAGGTAGTACGGAAACGATATTTTTATATGATGTTAAGGATATTTTTTATGATTCATCACAGGTACAGATAAAATTAAAAATATCATCATTTATGGTGGCACTTAGGTAGGTACACTGGAGGTAGTAGGAAAACGATATTTTTGTATGTTGATATGGATATTTTCTTATGATTTATCAAAAACATTGAAAAAAAAATTTTTGTTTGCCCCTCTTTTGCTACTACTTTAAAAAGGTAGTACCTAATACAACTGCGTAAACTTGTAAAGGCTATCAGAATAGCCACTTACTAGCTCGAGGACATTCAAAGCTGTTCCTTTTTAAACTCGACAGAGATTGGAAAGCCTTAGATCTTCTATCCAGCTTAAGATTGAAAGTCTGAAGTTGTACAGTCGATAACAAGAGTACTACGGATGTATTATAAAAGGCTTTATTGTGACGTTTAAAATGACCTAGAAAATAAATATCTATCTATTCTTTGGTCAATAGTAGGGACGGATGTTGTTCAATATTATTTATTATTATTATGAGCCTGTAATGTCCCACTGCAGGGCAAAGGCCTCCCTCCCCTCTTTCCATTTCTCACGGTCGGTTGCGATCTGGGGCCAATCCTTTATGTAAATGTCCAGCTCATCCCGCCATCTCCTTTTGGGCCTGCCGCGCTGACGTTTCCAAAATATTTTGATACGCACTGTTTGTCAAACATGGTGGTATTAGAATTCTCATAATTATGGTTGTGTCATTATTATGATGAAATTGTACCCTCTGCTAGGAAGCTTATGTTCAGCATTGATCATCATCATCGTAGCTTTTTACGTCATCTGCTGGACATATTTACCCATGATCGGGGGACTCCAAATGCCCCAATTTTTCATCTAAAAATATAAACTCCGTGCGCGCGGTTATTATTTTTGTGATATGATTTGATCACTCGCAAACTAAGAATAAAAATTATATATATTTATGTGTTGATTATAAAAACCCACTTTTTTTAGATGCAAATTCCGTTTTTTTTTAGCTTCCGTTCCGTTTGGCATACCAGACCTGGCAACACTAGCCGTGAGTCACGACTCGTGACCCAATGCACCAGTGGATCAATCCTCATCGCAGCCGATTTCCTTAACGTGTGTAGGTCATGGACGTCTGAAAAATCATTTTTACACTTATAAAGCTTGATACCTGTGTAAGTATTGTCAACACACAAGTTACTGGAAACTACTTACAAACTCAAACGTTTCGTGAACTGAGCCTCATTATTATAAATAATGGAAAAATACCGTGTAGTTATTGGAAAACATTTTAGATGCTGCAGTAGGTACAGTAAAATAATTGGACAGAAAATATCTGAATTAAAAAGAGCTACTTGAGACCACTTGAGACATTGTTGCAAGTTTTTTATTTTTTACTTGCTGTGCCCGCGTCTTCGTTGTCGTAGAATTCAACAAAATTAATATTTATTTAAGTAGCCTAAGTTTTTCCTTATAACATTAGCTATCTACCAGTGAAAGTCCTGTCAATATCGGTCCAACCGTTTTGGAGATTAGCCAGAACTAACAGACAGACTGACAATATTTTCATATACTTTTTTTTGGCCTTTTTTCTCGTATATACTTTCATATGCATTTAGTAAAAAGCTGTTATTTTGACATTACAAACCAGACACTTCAATTTTATTTATTTGTTATATGCGTCATGGCGCAAATTTTCTCCAAGCCGTCAAGTGACACAAAGTAGACAATAGAAAATCTACCTATTGTTTGCGGGCAAATTATGTTGGGATTGGGAATTGAAAAAATCTTGAAGATTTTTCATAATTGACTTCTGAATCGATTTTAATAATTTTTAACATAAGGTTATAACAGACGGTCGATTGATTCAATTTTAAATGCAGAAATTACTAACTTAAAAAGTTTTCGTTATGCTTTTAAGACATTTGGGGTTTTAAAGTTTCGAATTAATTGAACTGGAGGTCGCCTCGTCGCAATTCGACCGTAATATTAAATTTTAGCTTTCTGCACTACTTCTTCATATTTAAATAAACGTTTAATTATGCCAAATCTCACACTCCTCCGTGCGCGCAATATGTTTAAAAAGGCGTTCAAAGTTTTCTCTTCACGTATTAATATTTAGACCTGTAGTAGCCCAGTGGTCGAAATTCAACCGTAATATTATACATCAGCTTTCTGCATTCCTCCATATAAACTTTAACTATGCCAAATCTTACACGCGCAATTATGTTTAAAAAAAATCTATAAGAACCTGACACATAACACAGAATTTGCTGGTGTCTAAATTCCTCTATCTCAAGAAATATTAACTTCGACTGTACTACTGGCCGGTAACGTTTGCATTTGAAAATGTGTCCATTTAAATTCTTTGGAATTGACCTCCCCGCTTTACGAGCCTTCCCGCCTCACTCACTTCACATACTCGATAGATTTCGGTCAACTGCTTCATCTCATTCATATTAAATAAGGTCCTACATTTATAGTCCCAATCTCTTTAAACGGTTATTTTACTCATCATTATGAACATCTTTTACTATGTGACCAACACTAAAATTGAGAAAAGATTTGTTTTTTTTTATGTTTGTTTGTTTTAGATAAATTCCTGGACCGATTAAAAAAAAACCACCAGAAGAATGCTATATTATCACTAAGTAATATAGGCTGTAATTTATAAAGATATCACGCGGGCGAAGCTGCTGGCGAAAGCTAGTAAGTGATTAGTATTTCGATTTTAATTCAATATTTTAAATAACCCTCTCCGTAGTCGGGTAAAAAGATGTCAGCTCGCTCCGTAAGTTCTAACAGGGAACAGCCTCTCCACTAATCACACCTACGCTAAAACTAACAACGGCTTCCATCGTAAAACCTGAAGCATAACCGGTAATATTCTGAAGCCTGTAATTCTATCAGCTAGACTAGGCGATGCTCCGTAGATTTTAATGAAGGTAAAGCTCAATAATATTACTTACATAATTTATTTATCAAATTTTTATGAAAGTTTTCCTCTAGAAAATCTTTGATAATTATGTGTGGTGCCTTTAGAATGGGCAATTATTAAATGCCAATGTTTTCGAAATTAACAAATACAATACACCTTTTTTTTTTCATTTTGTTACGGGTCGAATTTTATAAGGTTTACCTTTCCCACTCATCATTATGAACAAATTTTACTATGGGACCAAACCTGAAATCGCTTAAAAAATAGCTGTTCCACGTACTCGACCAATTTGTACTCGTATAGAACAGCAGATTTTTTGTTCTGGTTGGTCTCTTAATGAATATTGGTTATAAGGATGAAGGACAAGAAAGGTAGGAACTTGTATAATCTAAGCGCTATATACCTAGGTCTGGGTTTAGCCCGTCAATTAAAAATAAAATATATAATTCTCCAAAATAAGCATTGCAAAAGAATGGACTCTTGGCAGCTGATGTTAACCCGTAATCGAAATCTTTAAATAAATCTAGCCCATTACTGTCCTACTGCTGGGCACGGGCCTCTTCTCAGAATGAGAAGAGGCCCGTGCCACCATGCTGGCCTAGTGCGGGTTGGCGGACTACACACACCATCGAGAACTTGATGAGGCCCTCTCAGATGTGCAGATTTTCTTACGATGTTTTCCTTCACCGTTATCGCAAGTGATAATCAAATTCTGATCCGCACATGAAGCCGAAAAGTCAGAGGTCCGGGCGGGTTTGAACTCAGACCCTCCTGCATGGAAGGCAAGCGTTCAACCGATAAGCTATCACTGCTTACTGCTGCTTAATCGAAGTCATTGGTAAACTAATATTACTGAGAAACAAGTTTGAATAAAATTCAGCCAGCCCTCGATAGGAATTCATTCACAGAACAAATATCTATTAAAAGGAACGCTCGTATTGTGAGCAATTTTAGAGTTCGTGTCGAAACTCGATAATAACTGCGTGTGTGTGGGGGCTCTTCTTTATGTGTCTTGTAAACTGTTTATTTATGGTGCCTATTAGCACCTCACCTCACATGAATGACGTCGTTATGTGACGGCGCGAAATATTGGGTTCTTTGTGACAAATATGATTCTATTTTTGATGTATTTTCTTTCAAATCTTTTCAGGTATTAAGGTCACTATGTGTGTTTTAGTTTATAATAATTTACCAAATGAATCAAAATTATTACAGGGTGTTCAAGACAAAATTTGATAGAATGGCTTCTAAAGTGTTGTTTTTATACTACTAAGGAATTTATGTAACATAAATATTGAAAATTTGTAATAATAAGAATTGTAACAATATAAATTAAAAACTGAATTTAGCATGGTAATTGCTTGCTTGCAAGCAGAATACAATGACATAAGGTTATAAGACCTCATCTTTACCAAAACAATGTATTTCTGGCAAATAAACGTTTGACTTAATTTGATTTGACGATGAACTGGCCTAGGTACCTTGCCCGGGTAATCCCCGTAATATCACGGGTTCAATCTTCCTCAAAAAGACTCTTGAGGAAGATTCGTAAAATTACTGCAAATAGTAATAAGGAGTGCTCTACATTTTAACAAATTTTTTTTGTCCCTACCATATTTTTAATAAGTCAAAGAGATCCAGAGCACTCCAATAACGCCTACTGAAGTAAAAATAACAAGATTAATATTGAAATTAGGTACAATTTTCTGGAGTAATCTCATGATTGTTCAAGAAAGCCATATTTAATTAATCCAAGATACCTTTGTTTATGAATCTATTATAAAAAGTGATTTATTAAAGTGTTAACTTATATAATACTTAAATAAATAGAAAAGAAATATCTCAGGAGTCAAGACATATTTATTATTAGGCTTTTAGGCTCATAACATAATAAAAATAGCTTACAATAATACTTTTGGACGATAATGAAAATCTCGGACTAGACACAAATGCCAGTAACGTGACAGTAGACAGTCACTCAGTTCAGCGCTGACTTGCTACTGGGGTGTGGACACTAGTTTCGAACCGGTCCAGCGTTGACTTCACGTTCGAAATGCCACATAATAGGATAACACTGTTCCCTTATGTATTAGTGTATTTATGTTTGTATATCTCAATATTTTATTGAATCGTAATAGCGTGTATTATATTATTATATTTAAGTATTGGATGTAAGTACATTAATGGTCCAACTTGAACACCTAGACTGCCCGTTACCTATTTCTTTTCTGTTATGTCCATCTAAAGGTTGTCTGGAACAGATCGCTGTGTGCGATAAGACCGCCCATTGTACATTAGCTTAAGTGATTCTCAATCCTGTATTTATTACCGGTGTACAATAAAGAATGTTACTAAATAAATAATAACAAATAAAATACTTGATTTTTTTTTCTTGGATTCGGCCTTTATCCTAGTTTACTGTGGTTAAAATAGAATTACCCTGGTATTGAAATCAAATTAGATTTCAATATCAGACCAAATGGACTTAACTTTTGATTGATTACTTTAGTAAATTCAGATGATAAAGCACTTAATGCTTACCTACTAAATCTATATTATTTTACTTGTTGTTTTATTTTCATAAACAAGAGCAACCAATGAAAATGTGTATCTTATCTATGATTATAATTTGTCTATTCCAACAATAATAATAATTCAGCATATTAAGGCCTTTTTCCTGTCATGCGAATTTGCGCCCGCATGCGTGCCGCCCATTATTCTCTCGTTTCATACAAGCTTTTCCTGTCATGCGTGTGGCCCGCAGCGCGCTAACTCACTGACCAGACCCCATAGACCATACAGTGGCACACAAGTGGGCACAAATCCGTATGACAGGAAAATGTTCCTTACTGTCCCACTACTGTGCACGGTCCCTTTCTAAGAATGCTATATTGCTGATAATATTCCAGCATTTACAATTAAAAAAAACAATACCTACAATGTTCACTAAATTTCCCGTAACTCAACCCAACAATAATATCATGTTATATAACTTTTGTTAATTAATACAGCCGAATGCGTTGATGTTTACTTTATCATTTATTTTGGTTGTTAGATCATTAATTTATAATGAGTATTACTTACGTAACAAGGATTTATTAATGCAGTTTTGGTAAAAAAAACATTACATCACCTGAAAGTTCCTAAAATGTTTAGTGTGTTCTAGGAAAAAAAGATTTTTATAAATCCAGGCAATATGACTTGTAACGAACGTTTTTCATTCGCTACATGGTTTTAGTTTTGATAGAAGACATGACTTTAGTTCCTCAAATTGTTTCGGTTTTGTGGGACAGCTTTATTTTCGGCCCAGTTTTGCTCAAAGGACGAGTATCCGAACGCATTTTTAGTGTGAATGACAGGTGTCAAATTGACGATGACGGATCTCACTCTTCGATCGATAATAATGGCCTGAACTTCGTCTCCGTAATAATTTATTTCTTTTCGATTTAATCCGGCTTCATACGCCGTTATTTTCAACTAATATGTTGTGAATCTCGCTTAGCACAGTGAATATCCTGTGGATTCCATGTGGGTTCCCGTATTTTTGCTGGTAAGTAGATTTTTCTTTGGAACATGTGATAGTTCGTCATAGTTTGAAACGTTGTTATTATTTTTCGAAATTTTGTCTTGTTTCAGAAATAATACCTATTTATCACATCGTCATCGTTTGGTCGATGCTGATCATATTATGAAAAACGGTAAGTTTTGTCTCAACGCACCACGTTTTCATTTTCAACATCGTGGCCGTTATTTTCATTTTTTTAATGGATTATATTTTGTTCCAGCCCATTGGCGTTTTTCAGTAAGTTATCAATACTTTAATCTGAGTTTTTCAGTAAGTTATCAATATTTTAATCTGAGTTTTTCAGTAAGTTAAAAACAAATTATTACAATGCTAGTTTTTCAGTAAGTTAAAAACAAATTATTACAATGTTAGTTTTTCAGTAAGTCTTTAATAATTATACTGATAGTTATTCACTAAAATTTTCATACATTTTCTTGTGGATTACTCGCCGGGTTCTCCACGTGGCGGCTCGTCAAGTAACCTCTGGAATCTATAATTTAAATCTCTTATAACCGTTATTAGGTATGTCGGTTTTATAATGAAATATACCTACTGGATGCAATAGTAACCATGTAGTAACTCTTCTATTAATATCAAATTTTTATATTTAATTGTAACTAGAACACAATAGTCATTTTAGAAAAGGAGAAAAAGAACCTACGGTTTAATAAATGGTGAATTAAAACATTTGCTTTTTATTAAAACCTCCCGCTTGAAGATTAAAAGTTCAACTTTACTAAGGTAAGCTTCCGGTAACATTTTTGTGTTAGCTCCTGGCGTCCGAAACTCATTATATTATTTTAATTTTATATAGTGGAGCACACATTCATACTTTGCTGTGGTAAAATAACCACACTATTACATTATAGCCCAATGCCCAATTATTCATATTACAGACTGTGATTTCCTTTATGGTTAAGCACTATTGTACACTTACATTTTGCTTATTACCTTTGCCTTTGCCTGGGTATATTTATTCCAAACTTCATTGAAAAGAAAAATCTATACAAAAATTATATAACAAAGCCGAGATCAAACCCACGACTCTCTTGATCGTAGGATTCACAACATGCTGTCGTGGGAACGGGCTGTGAGATTATAAAATATGCAAGCAAAATTATTGCAGTCGATTTTATAATTGGAAGTCGATACCCTCAAACTAATTAACATTTTTACTTAAGCTTAGGGTACCTCCATTAATTATATTTACTTGTTAAAAACGCAAAGATCTTCCGCATTCACATGGTCCTCTTTCCAATTGGTTAAATAATAATATTACGCTCTATTAAGTTTCAATAGCCCGCTGGCTCACAGGCCTAGGGTCCAAAAGTGCGTAATTATCTAGCATGACCCTACTTATCTGGACAAAAAATTTGGATATACTTGAAAAAACCATTTGTAAGGAAAAGGGACCAAATTTCTACAAGCTTCTGTTTGCCCCTCAGTATAAACGAAGGCGTTTAGGGATGTGCCATTGGCTTTTACAACGAGATATTTTTAACCGACTTTCAAAAAAGGAGGACGTTCTGAATTTCACTGTTGCTTTTTTTTTTTTCATTTATGTGTTCAAGGATGTCTTCGCGAATTGATAATCGATTTTAATGATTTTTTTTTGTTTAAAAGAGTATTTTCCCTTCTTCAGGCTTCGGGGTCTTCAGTGCACCTTAGCTTGGCAGTGGTACCGACTTCAGACGCTATTAAGTTTTTTAAGAAAATGATTTTATACGTTTTTGTTTTTTGAAGTCGATTTTTACTCTTTTAACCGACTTCAAAAAAAGGAGGAGGTTCTCAATTCGACGCGTATGTTTTTTTTTTTTTTTTTTTCTTTTTTTTTATGCCTTAACTCGATAAATACGCTTAGTGAACATATTTGTAGTTCAAGTATGTTAATAGCACAAAGAAAGACTGAATATAAGATCGGATAAACGTGACTTAGAGGTTATCTCAAGAGATGGCTAGCGACAGCGATGAGTGGTCCCTTGAGATAACCCTTTAGTCACCTCTATCTAATCTTATATTTATCACACTAATATTATAAATGCGAAAGCTGTCTGTTTGTTATATTTTTACGAATAAGTGGCTGAATCGATCTTGATGAAATTTGACAAGTAAATAAGTAAATAAAATCAGTTCACAATTCGCGATTATATCGCTGACCAAATATATTTTTTAAAATACCGTCGAATTGAGAACCGCCTCCTTTAAAAAACAAAAAGCTGATAATACCCTCTTATCTCCAAAGGTTCCTCTTCCTCAAGTGAACAATGACTTGCGTGGGATAATAAGCTCTATAATATACTTGATATATTTATTCCTAAAATATAAGGAAAACTGAAACTAAAGGTCAAAAGACTATCGTGTTTTAATAATGCTTTGTTAAGGTATAAATTTCACTTCCCACGGTTTTTCTGTAAGATCCGTATTACAGTACAACGCTTAGCGGAGATCTCTACTTGAGCATCAAGGACGTAGTGTACCTACCTAGATTATTATTATTATGAGCCTGTAATGTCTCACTGCAGGGCAAAGGCCTCCCTCCCCTTTTTCCATTTCTCACGGTCCTACCTACCACCACCTACCTAGATTATATTTTAAAAAATACGCATCCACCGCGATCTTCCAGGACCCCGTCACTCACTCAAGGCCACGCGCATATATAATAGCCTTTCGTTATGTGCACACCCGAGCGTGCAAGCGACAGAGAACCGAGGGGTTATTGTATTCATCATTATGAACAACTTTTACTATGGGACCAACACTAAAATCGCAGAAAAAATCCGATGTTTCATACATTTAGTCGAGTAATATTGATTTATTTTAGCAAATGGAGTGAAATGATAATTATATTGAGTACTGACAGATTTTTTAAAGAAAGAAAGAAATAAGGTTTATTGGTCAACACAATACATATTTAAATCACACCATATACAGTAAGAAACAGAATAGCCGGGAGTGACACAGCAATAATTGCACATTGCAGCAGGCTCACGTAAAGTTTTCGTAGACCTTTCGTAGCACTGTCATAGAAGGTCATTTTTTAGCTTTGATTTGCTGATCCGCCATTTATTGTGCTTATACACGTACTGCCTTACCACGTAAAGCTTAACATAAGTTGAACTCGCCTAAAACATTACAATTTATAGGCAAAAATTATTTCAAAAGTCGAAACTAGTCAACCCTATGTATTAGTCTAAATCTACCTAATGTTCCGCTCGTGCTTTCGTCCCATTTAACAGCAATTGATGGGCCACCTTTTGGGACATTTTTTTTACAAGACAAACGTTATCTACTTTTTTTTTTTTTTTTTTTTTATTCAAATTTTTATTGAGGCTTCAGTTCACCGATGATAATTTGTAAGAACAGTTCATTGCGTCGCGTGATACCCTCTGTTACTATGTACGAGTATCTACATTTTTGATGATGTCAAATAACAAATGGTTTATGAGCCGCGACGCATACAAATTAAATTATAAACCCGGACCGAAAAAAATGTCTGTAAATAAATAATGGTAGGGTAGCCTTGAGACTTTCATACCTATACTCATACTACTACATTAAGAACCTACCATACCAGATACCTTAGATACCCGGTATCCTTGGTAGATACCTTTTTTTTTAAATATTTTATTTCGTTTTATTTCTTAATTGTCAACTTTTGACGTGTGTTATTTTTTTATTTTTTTTATCTTCTCTCTCTTATGTTGTCAATATGTCTGTGCCGAATAAATGTTCTTTTCTTTCTTTCTTCTTCTTTCTAAGAAATATCTTGATCATATTATGATTGGTATAACATTCCTCTTTTTTGAAATTTAAAGGGTCATAACCTGTTCAAATAATTGTCAAAAACCCCCCACTCCAACTATAAAAAGAGCTGTAATTATTGAACCGCTTAACAGAATTTCATGAAACATAGCTAAGATGATAAACACGATATCCGATTAAATTAGCTTTCAATAAAAAAAAAACTGCATTGAAATCGGTCCATTCGTTTTGGAGCTACGATGCCACAGACAGATACACAGACACGCAGATACACAGATACTCACTACAAACTTATAACACCCCTCTTTTTTGTCAGGGGTTAAAAATATGTAAGACGGCTACACCATCGTGAAAAAAGGTTGTAACGACCACGATTATTATTTAATTCAGATCAACCTATGCATAAATTATTGAAGAAGCGCTACTAATAAAACTGCTCCTTGTATGAATTATGAATGACGATCTAGTCCTATCCGTCACGTAAACCATGAACGACCGGCCGGACGGGAAAACATCAACTTACTTATTCATACTATTATCATTCGATTAACTTATCCCACAGAAATTGGCTGTATGTTTTCTAGCTAAGAATTTAGATCAACCCGTTTTCTACCTGTACGCAATGCCGGATTTTAGACTCCTGAGAGAGCAGTATCGCTATCTAGCGGCCATAATTAGTTTTAAACATGGCTGGTGTATAAAATGTCCTTTTGAATGATAACCAGAGATTTCAACCTTGGTCAACAGCCAATATGGTTCAAATTCGACTCCTCTGGATACCGTTTAGAAAACTGTCTTTTACGTTAGAAAACCGTAACTTAGCCGCAATTTTTCTAACGTTATCTTAAAACAACCTTCTTTTCCTGCTTCCTCAAAATTCCGTTAAAAAAATACCTGCATAAATACCTTCATAATTGCGGCATGTTTACCAATAGCTTTTAAAAATTATAATATTCGTAAGTAAACTTTTATTATCGCTTACTAAAAATTATAATAAGTATGTAACTGTTATTTCTCCTTCCAATTAAATAACACACAGTTAATTAGTCACAGTGCTTTGTTGGTCTTACTGCAGTATAATTTATTTTGGAGATTTACGAGTTAATTAAAATTAAATGGATCCAACTCGCTAATTATAACACAGGAAAAATATATTATGTTCTGATTTCAGCCTGTTACCTAACAATACAGCTATAACGTGTCCTATTCCAGAGTTTTAATAACTGAATAGTTTTAGGGGATTTTTGGACTCCATTGTCTCTCATATCAATTTGCAACATTTTTGGTCCTTCGAGCCGGATACATCATGGACTAAGTTGAGATTTTAAAACATATCAAATTTAAAAAAAGACTGTCTCTAATGGTTAATTTCCTATAAATCAGTGGCTTGACAAAAAAAGAAACAGGTTATAAAAACAATGAGCTTGATACTTACCAGTCTTAAATGTGTTCAAAACTTGCTAAAATATGTTTTTTAGGTTTGTAGGAATCCCCTGACTTTTCGGATTCATGTGCGGATTAGAATTTGATTATCACTTGCGATAACGGTGAAGGAAAAACATCGTGAGGAAACCTGCACATCTGAGAAGGCCTCATAAAGTCCTCGATGATATGTGTAGTCCGCTAACCCGCACTAGGCCAGCATGGTTGACTAAGGCCTAACCCTTTTCATTCAGAGAGGAGGCTCGTACCCAGCACTGGGACAGTAATGGGCAATAAAACATACATCTACGTATTAGTTAGGCTAGTATTTTCGAATACTGTAGACGAGGTTACGTGACAGAAACATTAAAAAATAACATTTCGCATCTCGATTTGAATGGCACTCTTATTGTCAGTTCATATTTGATAAATTGACCATAACAAATGTTTAAGTTAATAACAGGAGCTGTGAACATGCTCACAGCTCCATTATTAAGTTATCTTATGTCAATTATTCATGACATCAACCGACAATAAGAGAAACATTCGAATCTGTTAATTTTTGTCATTTATTGTTTAAGAGTGACCTTACGAGGCTGGCATAGTCACCACGGTGAACTGAAGACTCAATAAAAATTTGAATAATTAAAAAAAAAATAAGATGCGATATAGGTATTCTTTTTGATGGAATTTTGCATGAATAAAGAAAATGATTATAATTAAAAAGGCGAAAAAGTCATAAAAGCGTTTTGAATTGGTGGTAGATCCGGACTGTACTTGAAACAATCTTGAAGAGTTTGGAAGCACAAGAATAACAAAACTAATTTCTCGCTCCAATACTTGACTGTTTGAATTAAATGAAATTTTTCCGATCTCTTGAGGCGCTTGAACATAGAAAAAATAAAAAAATAAAACTATTGTTTGAATTAAAGCGTTATAAAACTTATTAAATTAGCAAACACAGCAAACAAATCTAATTCTAAGAAAAAGTATTCATACCTAGTTGTGAGCCTAATTCAATGTCAGCATAAAATGTGCCGAAGCCTGTTGCAATGTGTAACTGCTATGTCATTGCCGGTTATTGTGTTTTGTATTGTATTATGGTGTAATTTAACTATGCCTGTATTGTGTTAACTGTCGGTTTTTCCTTTTTTTTTAAAGATTATTTTTGTGGTATTATGGTTACCTACCTAAAATATTCGTTCATATATATTTTAACTAAAAGGACGCTAGCATGTTTTGCGGTTGTTATAATATGCAAATGTTTGTTGAAATTCACGCGCATACTAATGTACTTTTAAAACATCTGCTGAAATAGTTTAGCACACAATTTCAAACTAATGATAACCACATTTCTGTTTAATCCACTAACCAGGAGGAACAAAATCATAAAAAAACATAATATCAAATTTTTATTTTTTCAATAAATTATATACTAAGAATTCGGTAGAACATACTATTAGATTAATAAGAGTAAGGTCTACCTACTAAGTAAGCATACTCTGAGGGCTGCATGTGTGCCACAGATATCAGAATTAAGCGTGAAGATTACGAAAATAAAGTCTGTATCAAGTAACACCACCTTTTTAAAGTCTATTAAAAATCATTAACTATTCTAGCACTTGCATTTCATAGTTATGGTGTTTGCACACTATCCATACCATACCATGAGCGTAATAGAAGTGAATCAGACAAAAAAACAAGATCATCTACTAAATTAGACTTTAAAATTATTAGTATAAAGTAGTTTTTTATATGTTTTCAAAACGAGTCGGTCCGGCTGTTTCCGGGCCGGTACCACACCGGTACCGAAAAAGTCTAGTGGGCGTTGCTCCATACAAAACTTTTTTTTTTAAGATTTTTTTTTTCCTGATCCTTTCCTTTTACGTTCATAGTATCTATGTTTTTTAAATTAATCACCGCTGCCCATGTACATCTGCAACACCAGAGGAGTCACCGATGCATTGCCAACCTTTATGGATAGTGTAGGCTGTTTTCTTTAAGAAAACAGCCTACACTATCCATAAAGGTCCCCATGTTGTATGTGTTCGGGAAAACTATAACTAATGGTAGTTGGTTCCACAATTTCGTGGTACGTGGGAAAAACTGGCGCGTGAATCTTACGGTAGTGGACCGCATACCGTCAAGATGATATTTTTTAAAGTCTATTTTACTTCCTTTTTTCTTTTAATTTTGTTCTCTCGTGTGCTGTCACTATTCGTGCTGAATATATGTACTTTCTTTCTTTCTTTCTTCGGTGGTGGGGGTGGAATCTGGATTTGAGAAAAAAGATACGGATAATGAGTAGACACCTTTATAAATTTTGAACTAGCTTGGTAGTCTCGGGTTTGCCGGTACATATCAAGGTAATATAAGTCCGGCATTTTCTAAGAAGCAAGACTTAATTAAAAGAATTTTCTTTGAAAGAGATAGCTTAATGAAAATATTTCTTGATATTAAACGGTTCTCTTTTATGCAGGTTGAAAAAAAAAGTTCTGTCAGATATTTACGAAACAAAAAATTCATCGTGATGATGGGAAGATTACGTGGTTCTCGGCTTCGGTAATCTTTTATACCCATTATGTAGGTAATTAGGTATCGTCACTCAAGGAAGCTCCTTTCAAGCACCTCATGGCTATACCAACTAATAATTACTCCAGTATTGACATTTTTAATGGTCATAATTGACTTGTTTTTCTTTTCGTTTTTTTTTATCTCAAATTATACCACGCTTCAGATTTATTCGTGTAATTTTTGAATGGCTGAACAGATTTTCATGAAACATAGCTAAAATGGTACCCGATTAAACTAACTTCAATTAAAAATACTGCACTGAAATCGGTCTATCTGTTTTGGAGCTACGATGCCATAGACCGATACACAGATACACACTACAAACTTATAACACTTTTTTGTCGGGGGTTAAAAACAAACTATATTGTTAAACTTATCCGAAAGGCCATAAAAAATCATCATCACACAAAACACTTTTATAAAATTTACTACCGTACCTATCTTAATTCTCATAATTTATAACTGCAAATAAAACTAGTAAAAAAAGCGTCGAAACTGTCAACGCAATTAACTTTACGCGGTGACATAAAAATAAAAACCTAGAGGCCTTTCAAATCAGAAAGGGGCCATTGTCCCACTTACCGTGAAGTAAACAGTAAACAGACGAACGGTAATTACCTGGAATGGACGAAGATAAAAAGTCCCTTCGAGACATTTATTACCGACTAGCCGTGACTGCGATGCGACATCACCTGTGAGGAAGAGAAATTTAATTGTTCTTTAAAATGATTGGGCAGAGCTGACTAGAATTAGTAGGTATTTTATCTTTGTCATAATATCTATAAATTTTAGTATCTATACAAAACGTAACAAAAATGGTGTTCGAACTGGAAGAGAATTATTGTACTGATCATTATAAATTAATTTTGCTATGGGACCAACATTGAAATCGCGAAAAAAATACCAGCTGTTCCATACATTTAGTCGAATAATATTAAATTATTTGTATGGAACAGCAGATATTTTGATCGAGATTTCAGTGTTGGTCCCATTAAAATAAGTAATAAACTTCGTTTGTATAGAGCGCTCTAGGGAAAAAATTATCTTATGGACAACCTTTTATGAATCTAGGACTAATCACAATACTATGATCAACCGAGATTTGTTGACTTTTGTATTGTGGCAAACTACCGGAGGATCGTATTTATTTACTTTTGTATTGTAGTGAGCTACCGGAGGATCGTATTTATTTACTTTTGTATTGTAACGAGCTACCGGAGGATCGTATTTATTTAATTTTGTAATGTGGCGAGCTACCGGAGTTACCGCTCTCAAACGATTCAAATTTTAGCGAGAATATAAATGGAGTAATCTATTTTAAGCCAACTAATACTAACCGCATGTTGTATAACAAATTTGTATCTATTTCAATGAAGTGTAAATCTCCAAGCTAAATAAATTGGGGACAGTGTTACTATAACCTATTGCGGTCACTAGTTCAGCAGAGTCCCAATGATAGCATACTTCATTGGCTCGGTCCTGACCTTCATGAGACCTGGATGGCAATAATAGTTAGTTTTATTCATTAACTCCCACTGTTTTACGTGGGTTTAAATATAACTTCTAAAGGTAAGCGGGGAATATTACCATAATCAGAATTACTTTGCTAAGTAAACAACGATGCTACCTATCCTGTTGGAATAATATTAGTAGGCATTATCAGTTTAGTTCTTTCATCAAGAGATGGCGCTCGCGTAACTTTCGGTATTGACTTTTAAAACTTTATCATGGCTGTCGATAACTTCGTTCAGCAAACGTAAATAGTTCACTAATATTTTTAAAAAAATTCAAAATCCTGTAAAATTATATAATGATTAATATCTTTGTATTAGTAACGTATTTTGAAATATTTACTATTATATCATTTACAGGTGAAGACAGCGGTCTATCGTAAAAATATGACAAGGAAGGGAAACCAGAATTTCTACGGTCATACCACACTACTGTTATCAAAACTGTTGCCAACGCCATCTAGCGAAAGAAAATAATGCTACAAATGACTATTGGACAAATGGTCATTATCCTGTATCGTAGGTACAGACAAATCAAACACGCACACGGTTCATAATTCTGTCGCAACAAAACGCCTATACAGTGCGAGGTCAGCTCATACTGGAAATGTCTGTGGTCTGGGCAGTTTAATTTATGCCCGGCTAAAAGAGTTCGTAATAAGCCACCTGTACCAGTAAAACAAAATTAAGTATACACACAAGACTTGCATGAACATAAATTGTATAATGGGCGGCCTTATCGCGCACCGCGATTTCTTCCAGGCAACCTTTGGATGACTAGGAGTGAAATTATGTTCATTTTGGCAACTTCGAGGATCAATTTTGTTTGCTCCGACGCTCACTACACGTCCTTATCCAGCCAAAATATTAATACAGTAGGTACCAATGCAGTTTCAATGGCTGCAATTGAAAACTATCGAGGATGCCTTCAGAATCAGAATCAGAATTATTTTATTTGCCTTCAATATGTACAGGTATAAGATGTCCTGTCAAGTATTAGTAACTATTCAAGTAACAATTCGCAGTAAAGTTGAAGCTACTCAGTTGCATTGTTGATTTTAGTTCTAACTTTGTTGCAAGCTGTAATTGCAGCAGTATTAAACTAGTCGGGATTTCACTGTGAAAATTGTAAAATGATTCTATTTTAATAAGAGTTACATGAAGGTTGTCATTTGATATCAGTGTAGAGCAAGCGAAGATTTTAGTCCTAATAGTGGGTCTCCATGTTCAAGCTTGCTCGACATTATTACGTTCATTCGAGCAAGTTCGAACGTGTGTACCAGTAAGAAGCAATGGAGACTTACCATTAAAGCAGCAATAAAATTATGTTCAATTTATGAATACAGAAAAAAAGGTAGTAATTCTGCGCATAACCAAAATACGCTATCTATATATTATTACCTAAATAAATTAAATATTATTTTAGCAAACTCTTGAACAAAATCTCAATTGTGTTATCATTCACTTGGTGACGCAAGACACCCGTTGACCTAACGCATCCGTTGACCTAACGCACACGTGGACCTAACGCACCCGTGGATGTAACGCACCCGTCTTTGTCTACTGATGGCACACGGTGCGCTGCTCTACTAACCGTTGAATACTCAAACGCTTAATATATTGGATGACACATGAACGCATGCGAACCGAAATCTAAACTCAACAATTGTTTTTCCATAAAAATTGTTGACTCAAGCAAGTCATTCTTTCACTACAGTCTACTTTAAAGTGAGACTTAAAGGCTACATTAAATTGAGAAGCATATAAGTATTCGGCAGTAAGATCTAATAACATGAACGTGGTCCTATACTATAAAATAAGTACGCACGGCTACATTTATCACCGCTGTGTGGCCCTTTTGGCATTATGGCAAAATTGTAATTGTAAATCGCTTGTTCATTTATTATTGTTATTGATCTGTATGTGCCAATAAACACAATATTTTCTTTCTTTCTATAAAGTTAATATTTTCAGTATAAGCTGACCTCTCATTGTACGGAAAACTTATACAATGCAAGGTTAGCTAATTCTGGAAATGTATAGCTTGATATTTAGCCGTGTGTATATGAACGTATAGTACGTTCAATAAGTTGAAATCTTAAGCCTCAGGTTACCAGGTAACTTATAGCTACTACAACCGGTCCGGTTTAATGGTAAGCCGCAACCGCCTGTTTCCGTTTTGTGATGGTCATGGTCCGTCAACCGTGTGCCTTGCGTCTAATTTGCTTGCTCATGCAATTTGCTTTAGCTATTCGGAACTTCACTTATGTATGTTGATGTCATCAGCATTCGTTAGTCTGCATTTAGATTGCTTCGAGGCTGAGAAACTAAAAAATCGAGCGTAGAAAAACTATAAAACTAGGTGTTGGAAATACATTAGAGTACCTATAGGTAGGTAAGTAGATTAATAAAAAAGTTTAACACATTAAACACGATTTTTCAAGTTATTTATTTAACAATTTAGGGAAAACTTAAAGTTAGTTACATAACAATGTAACTAGCTTTAAGTTTTCCATAAATTGAAACCATGAAAAATGTGTGTGTGTTTTTCTTGAATGTGTGAAAAAAATTAATTGGTCATTATTTATGCTATTAACAAATAGCATAAATAATGACCAATTAATGTTTTTCACAAATAGCTACATAAAAAAATTGAATTAAATACTAAGTAGTAAACAGTAGATAAATTACTGTTTCTAATATAGATACAATCGCCATATAAGGTTCTCAAAAAATAACTTTCAAACAAAAAAGAACCATTAAAATTGGTTTACAATATTGGCGAAGATATCGCTGAACAAACATACAAAAAAATACATACTGTCGATTTGAAAACCTCCTTTTTTGAAGTCGGTTAAAAAATAACCTTGTAAGAATAGAAAAGTACATAAGTGTGAAGTGTGAGTCTAAATACCACTTTTCTTCCAGACCCAGATCTAAAGGTCATATAATAGGTATAATAATGATGCCAAGCATGGCGCTGATCAACCGAATCCTGCGGTTGTGAGATGTAAACGCCAGGTGATGCCAGAATCGCGTGACCCGTGACATTCCGCCCGCATACCATTTGTGACATTATTAACGTCGCCGTCGCTCATATTATCCGCAAAAAAATTAATATCTTATATCCATAATTTTGCTAATATATTGGCGATTAGTTGCATTAATTAGTCCGAATAATTTCACAGTATTTTATTTTTGACATTCCAAAAATCAACGCAAAAAATCTAAAAAAAAATAACTCACGGCATCTTATATATGCAGTCCCTCCATGCCTCGGATAGCACGTTAAGCAGTTGGTCCATACGAATACCTTTGACAGTCGTTACGGGAGTCAGCAACTCAAAAAAAGTCTGATAACCGGTCTTACCTTAGGGTATCAGTGTCTCCCAGTAATTGGGTGGCGGAGGTCAGATGGCAGTCGCTCTGTATAAAATACTGTTACTCAGCCGCATCTGGTTAGACTGGGAGCCGACCCCAACGTAGTTGGGATACAGGCTAGGCAGATGATGATCTTATATATGCAGTACAAGTCTTCCGAATTGCAAAGTGACTTGGATAAGTTTGCAATGACACAATCAACATTTTTAAACTCCAAATTCAGTAGAAAGTTTTAACCAAAAACGACCAATAAATAGTTTATTCTGGTGCAATGAGCACAGTTCGTAACTTTCAGTCAAAGTGGATTTAATTGGAAATTCAAATTTTTGGACGCTTTTACATGTTAATCCGCGGAACTACGGAAGTTTATGTATTAGTTTTGTTAATTTGAAACTTTTTGACGCTCTTTGTCTCGGGTTCTTCATCTGAGCTTTTTGTCCTTTGACGACACGGTTGGCGCAGTGGCTAAGCGATAAGTTTTCTACGGTACGTGCCGCGGGTTCGATCCTCGCACAAAACAAATCTAGTTTGATCTATAGATAGATATTTCGAGTCTGGGTGTGTGTGCATGTGAGATGTACGTTTGTGAACTGTACCCTCGATACAAGAGGAATCATAGTGACGGGCAACGTTTTACAAAAAAAATGGCTTCTGATGAACATAATACGTATGTTACGTCACTTAAACTTAATCTGTTTTCACTTTTATTCTACGGCAGGAAGTACACAGCGCTTGTAGCCGATAGTTGTTTGTGACCATAAACAATATAATTATTACTGGTATAATAAGTTTATGGCTGTGACGGTCAAACTTTAATAGAATCTACAAGTCATCTACGAGTAACACCTATCTTCACTGACCTAGAGATACGAAACTGACTTAATCCAAAGTTATTTAAGTTGTAACTTGTTCAATATAACTCCTTGCAAGGGTGAAAAGTTCACGTCTGTTAGCCATCTGGTACCAAGTATCGGAAGTTTCACATTTTTATTTTTTAATATAAAATACAGTGACACAGTGATAGCCTAGCGGTTGAACGCTCGCCTTCCATGCAGGAGGGTCAGTTCAAACCCGGCCTGCACCTTTGACTTTTCGGATTCATGTGCGGATTAGAATTTGATTATCACTTGCGACAACGGTGAAGGAAAACATCGTGAGGAAACCTGCACATCTGAGAGGGCCTCATAAAGTTCTTGATGGTGTGTGTAGTCCGCCAACCCGCACTAGGCCAGCGTGGTGGACTAAGGCCTAACCCTTCTCATTCTGAGGAGAGGCCCGTGCCCAGCAGTGGGACAGTAATGGGCTGAATTTATTTTATTTAATATAAAATCAGCTAATACATTACCTTTGCTGATATATAAATCTGCTAGCTTTTTCCTTTCTTTTTCCTTATGCGGAAACCCATTGAATATACTGTGGTTTGTGTAAGTCCTATGGGTAAGAACACGTGTGGTACGTGTTTTGTATTGAATTCGTAGACAATGGGATGGTTTGCTATATTCCGAAACACTTTATCCAAAGGTACAGTATAACATAAGCCAGAGGTTTCATCGGCTTTCGTCATAGCTGGATTTCCGATTGAAATGAGAGTTATCTTAGTGTAAAGACATAAATTATTTACTAGCAGTTTCCTAATTATTGTACCTACTTGCATTTCAATCGGCAAAATCAGCTGTGGCGGAATAAGCCTATAGAATATTTGCCTAGTGTTGTACTGTAACATGAATGATCCTAACTTATACACAGTAAAGATTTTCAAGAAGAATGGATCAAGTATCGCAGTTCGGTAAGTACTACGAGTGTAGCTAGCGTAGCGGTTACGTGAGCTACGTCGTAGCAACCACGCACGGCTTCACGTTATCTCTGTTATGACGCCGCGCCGCGCCGCACCGCATTGATGAATAAAGGCCAATAAAATATATAAAAGGACAATTAATGTCAATAGATCTTGAATTCGATAAAAACAACCTTCTATTTTGTTATACCATTATTGACATTTCAGATTTTTAAAATAGTGACATTTATTGTTTTACCCGAGTCTTTATTTGCGTTTAGAGAGATTTTTTTTTATGCGTCTAACGAATTTCTTTTCACCTGATGGTCAGTGATCATCGCCGCCCGTGAACATCCGCAACACCAGAGGGGTCACCGATGCGTTGCCGACCTTTTAGGATGGTGTAGGATTTTAGGATGGGGAGGGGGGTTGATTGGGCTTCCTGTCCTCTCAATCTTCAGCGAAACGCAGCAGGATGCTACTTTACGCTAGTATTCTGTGAGAGTGTGGTACTTTCCTGGTCGAGCCAGCCCATTTACGAGCTGTAGTCAGTTATTTACTACCTTTTTTTTTCTTTTACGTGGTGAGAACCCATCATAGGGCTGTCCTCCGCCTGGGGGGGGGGGTGAAGGGGTGTGCCTACAGGTGAGCTTCGGGTACTCTTAAAAGACCGCGCCGAAGCCCACCTCGGTGCCACGCCTTTTAGGGCACTTCTCGGGGAGGGAGGCTGTAAAGAGGTCCCCCTCTCAGGCCAGTTATTTACTACCTAGGCTCTACCACAAGAGAAGGGTGCTATCCAAAACACAATAAACACATATGTTCGTAGCATCTTACCATATAATAACACACACATAAACGCTAACAGCATCAGAACCCATCTTATGTTCAGAGATAACAAGCCGACATAAGCTTGTAATACAACAATTTAATTTACATACATCATTAGAACTCTAAGGAGACCATAGACTAACATGTTACACTTCATTACAGTACTACCACTAATTAGTGTGTTTAAGTTACGTGTGCCTAATGAGTTTGGGCCTTCTCCTTGTTACGGCAACTTGCTGATGAAAATATCCGTATTACATAATATTGTCAGTGTGTACAGAAGTTTGGTGAGTTCATTTACGAAGTTTACTATGAATATATTTGCTTGATGAAGCGTAACAAGATGGGAGGACCTAATTTCTGAACAATCAGAAAGAACGTCTACACTGAAAAACCGTAACAGCTAGAAATAAATAAGTTCTTGGTTCGGATGGAGCCTGTAAAGTTAAAATATCAACATTGAAACAACGTAACAGCTAGAAATAAACAAGTTATTGCTGTTTACATATTTTCTATTCTTTTAAATTATTATTTTTTTTACTCAATTTTACACTGTTGCCATCCTAAGAAAAATGTATTCTCTGTCTATGCGTCTGTCCTCTTCTTATTACCTATGTCTATCATTCTGGTGCGCCTTGTTTTTGCGGTAAATAAATGATTTTGCTTTCTTTTCTTTATTTACAACCGACCAACTTGGTACGGATGGAACCTGCTCGTTTTTTCCGTGTAACATTGACCCATAGAGATAATATATAGTACTTGTACTATTTCTATGCATTGACCAGCTTTCTGGTCTGGTGTCGATCATTGTATTCCATTTTTGAGGTTCGCGCGCAATGATGGCGGATACCGAGCACGATGTTCAGATGTTTTTTCCGCAAAATATGCCACGATTTTGATTTCTTTTACATACATAGTTTTAAGTTCTTTGCCCGCACGATTTTCAAATTGATATTTTATTTTCGTATATACTTGTAAATTGTGTCCTCATTGGTACCAGCATATAAAAGCGAAACCCAAGGCTTTGGATTAAAAAAGACATGTTTATTTATTTTTCATTCACGCACTTAGAGGACAAATGTTTATTTACGTGACATTTCCTTTTACCAATATAAGGCGGGAACGTTTTTTGGCTGTGTGCCTAAGCGTAAGTAGATGTTTAATATTAGAACGATAAGGCACCAAGCCAAATAAAGCGCCGTCCACACTTCCGCGGTGGTGGTGGCGGTAGCAGTAACGGTTCTGTACCCCACAGCCACCGCATGTATTTGAAGTGTCCCGTACAAGACAGGGCATTACAACTAGAATTATGAGCATTCTATTATTACCTTTTCAATGTTTTTTTAAATATTATTGACTCCTTTACACGTGTTTGTAGAAAACTGTACGTGTAGATAGTAATTGAATTATAATAAATAGCTTCCGCCAGCGGCATCGCACGCGTGATGTCTTCATAAAACCTATTTTACTTACTTATAATGTACATTATGCTGGTGAAAGAAATTTTAAAAACGGTCCAGTTGTTTTGGAGTTTATCCATTACAAACAAACAAACATACAAAAAATCAAATCTTTTCTCTTTATAATATTAGTTTAGATAATAATAATAAGGAGGTTTCTCTCTCTAGAGCCCTAACCACCGGTAGCTTGGACCCTGTTCCCGATGCCGGTAGCCTACTAATCTTTTATATTTTTAAATGTTTTTATTTTATTTATTTGTAAAATTACTTAAAATATATAAAAGAATGTAAAAAAAATTGAATAAAGGGATAATAATAATAACTGTTCCCCATAGCCACCGCCACCGCATAACCAGTGAGGGCGAAGCTTTATGGTTTGTTCTCACATCTCTATTCGTGTATACACTCATAGACAGTTTTGATTCACTTGAATTGAATGTTTTTATTTGGATACTCTATTGCATTGTTTGTCTGTGACTTGGTTGTAGTGGTTATGATTTATTTGTTTACTTTTTAACCCACTTCCAAAAAAGAGGAGGTTGCCAATTCGAATGTAATGGATTTTTTGTAAGTTTGTTCAGCAATATTTTCGCCAATTAATAATCGATTTTAATGATTATTTTTTTGTTTGAAAGATTCTTACAAGGCGGTTCTGATGAAGACCTGAGATATACAATGGAACTTTTCAATAGATATCAGCAACTCACTCGCTATTGCTGTTATCGCATGTTTATGTATTGTTTATGCCACATTAAATATAAAAATACATATTATCCGACTTCAGAAAATTAAAACATACAAAATCATTTTCTTAAAAAACTTAACAGCTTCTGTAGTCGGGGCTATTAATTCTTCAATGCACCTTAGCTTGGCAATGGCAATACAGTGCTGCAATTTATAGCAATAGTGGGAAAAGTTAACGAGACAGGAGGATAACTAATATAACATGATAAATGTGCACCTCCAGGAAACCTGTCACGTCACGTAGAACGACGATGTCACGTTTCCGTAACGTTGGGTCATAGAGAATTCTGTATTAGTTTATATTTCATGGTACTCTGAAGGTAATCGTATCAAAATATTTTATTTAAGAGTAGTTTCTTTCAGTGTCCCCTGAGAGACGTATGATAGTTTCAAAAATTGTTCGTTCCATAAAAAGTGCTGTTTTAACAACGTAGTGTATTATAGTAGATACTTATATTGAGAGTACAACAGTTTATGCATACACAAATGTTTTAGTATTTTGTTTTTCTGTTGTGTTATAATATGATCATATTACGATTATCACTCGGAAGTAATGAATCTGGGTCACCAACATAATAAACCTTAATATCTCGGAAATTAAGAATGTTCGCTTATTCAATTAAAAAATATTTTATAGACGAGTAATACGCTTCGCTTCGCTTCGCTATTCATTGTTTTGTTGCTGGTATGGCAAATGTTTGGTTTAGATGCTGCTATTTTGTATTGTATGTGTGTCATTTTTGCTGCAGAAATAAAATATTTTCTTTCTTTTCTTTCTTTTCTTTCTTTTCTTTCTTTTCTTTCTTTTCTTTCTTTTCTTTCTTTTCTTTCTTTTCTTTCTTTTCTTTCTTTTCTTTCTTTTCTTTCTTTTCTTTCTTTTCTTTTCTTTTCTTTCTTTTCTTTCTTTTCTTTTCTTTTCTTTCTTTTCTTTCTTTTCTTTCTTTTCTTTCTTTTCTTTCTTTTCTTTCTTTTCTTTCTTTTCTTTCTTTTCTTTCTTTTCTTTCTTTTCTTTCTTTTCTTTCTTTTCTTTCTTTTCTTTCTTTTCTTTCTTTTCTTTCTTTTCTTTCTTTTCTTTCTTTTCTTTCTTTTCTTTCTTTTCTTTCTTTCTTTTTTTTCTTCGAGAGCTGAAAATTTCATTGATAGAGGAATGTGAGAATATTCCCCAATAGCGCCTCAGTAACTTTGTGCTACTATACCGATTCGACATGACGGGTAAAATATGGATATTTAAAAAAAAATTGCGATAAAATTTACGTATTTTTCATCGATGTGTTTTTAATTAGTAAAACAAATAATAACTAAGAAGTTTTATTAATTTTATTTCAGTAGTACATCAATCTTCAGTATCATAGTATCTCAATCTTTTTAAATCTTTGTTATGAATACTAACATAGTGTTTAAGTGTTACTAACAATTTTTGTATTTTGTATTTTTGTTTTTTATGGAGAATATCGGTCTCATTACAAAAGATGTGTTAAACCTGAGTTTAGGCCAGGTCTAACAAGACCAGGTGTCAAATTAAGACCTTGGTTTAAATCTTACAATACAAATCTGAGGAAAAACTCAGGTTTAGGCTCTGGTTTTAGAAAATTGTTATTACAAAACAAAGTTTAACGAAAAAACTCAGTTTTATCTCGGGTCTAAGATAAACCAGGCCTCCCCCTGGTTTTGCCGTGGTTTAAGTGACATTATCCCGGTCCAAATTACGATAAAAGTGATAATATCGCGAATACGACCAAATTTAATATTCACAAAATAATAAGGGCTATTGAATAATATTATTAATTGTGACTTTGGTCGGATTCGCGATATTACCTATCATTTTTAGCGCAATTCGGACTGCAGGGTATCACTCCTTTACTTTTGGTTTTCCATTTTATGTAAAAAGACAATTAACTAAAAGCCCCGTAATATTTTTATGATTTTTTTTTAAACTGAATTTGAGATGCGGCTTCGACCTACTACTAGGTTTGATGTAGAATTTATAAGATTTTTTTTTACTTAAACTATTTTCTGCATTTCCTGAATACAATAGAGATGACGAAAAAACCATAAATACCTATAATAAAAAATATATCGACAATATGCTGACAATACCTTCTAACTAACATTTTTATCCAAATATTTATTTTAGCGCCATCTGTTAGCACGTATTATAAATATTCAGATGGTGAGGCGTTCTAAACAATATTTCGATAAAAATGTTAGTTAGAAGTTATTGTCAGCATACTGTCGATATTTTTATTCTTTTGGTACCGTAACATAGTATATTGTAAGTTTAAATCGCCATACATAAAATAATGTCGGATTTAAACCAACGTCTTAGTTTGATACCTGGTCTAAACTCAAGTTCATTACAAAATATGTGTTAAACCTGAGTTTAGGCCAGGTCTAACAAGACCAGGTGTCAAATTAAGACCTTGGTTTAAATCCGACTTTATTACAAAACCAGTTTTTTCCGAGGTCTACTAAAACCATAGTTTAGACCGAGCTCGGACCAATCAACGTCGAGTATTAGTTTATCATTCACTCATTCACTCCAAAATGCCACAGATAAATATTCCAAAGTCACATCCTCGTAGAAATGTTTCGTTTCATGCAGATTTTATAAGGATGACTTTAAATAAATTGTACCTTACAAGATTTGGATCATTAGATTATGATGAAAGTAAATAATCAAGATAATATTAAGTTTGTTTTGACTACAAAGAGTGCGATTTAAAAGCTTTTATAAGTGTTACGATACCAAAAAGAATATTTATTATAATCACTAGGATTTTTAGGCATATAATGTATTCAAGAAAACGAAACGTAGGTAGATCACGTCACTTAAACCACGGCAAAACTAGGGGGAGGCCTGGTTTAGCTTAGACCAGAGATAAAACTGAGATTTTTCGTTAAACTATGTTTTGTAATAACAATTTTCTAAAACCAGAGCCTAAACCTGAGTTTTACCTTAGACTTGGTTTAAACCTTGTTCTGTAATGAGTCTGAAATAAATGAAATTGATTGATTAAATATTCTAGAAAATACTTTTTATTTGAATAAGCTAACATTCTTAGTTTCCGACCCTTATTGACCCGGATTCGTTGCTTCCGAGGGTATAATAAAATCTCCAAACGTTCGACCTGACTGAAAATGCCACGTGCCTATTACACGTGAATCTTGTGAAACGTGCACAAAGTCAAGGGGGACCAAACGGTAGCTACTGCTCGTTATAACAGGCACATTCTAAACAACATTTAACCCTCTTATGGGTTTTATTGTGTACTTACTTTGCCGATATAATTTAAGTCCATAGACGTCGATATGTTCCTTGTCCGACGAGTTACCTTTGCCAATTGTTATACATATTATATACAAGGTGTAAGTGTCGTAAAGAAAACAAACACCATGAAATCATAACAAAAATTTATAGAGAACTTAGAATTTTACACTTTGGTTCGCAGTTGTTAGAAACTAACTAAAAATGTTACGAGAATAACGTTTTTTGAAAATAATTTACTAAATAAGACAAGTAAGAAAAAACAGAGTAGGTATACAATACAATATTGAGAACCTCCTCCTTTTTGGAGTCGGTTTTTGAGCAATGTAGAACTAAATACCGCTCGAAGGTATTCTGTTTGAGAGTTTGAAATTTAATACCTTGACAGTCACGCAGCAGACACAATAGAAAATCTGTTATTCGTCGTCACAGGTGCATGACATTGCGCTCAAAGGGTTAAACAAAAACAACTTATTTTTGAGCCAAAATAATGGAATAACCGAGAAAACTTTTACTATGAACAAAGATTAGCTGCAAGATAGGATCTCGTATTAACTCGGATTGACAAATGCTTAATGAATGGAAATTCTAAAAAGGGTTATTGAACTCAACCTTCAACTGACGACAGAAGTCTCGAGTCTTTGCCACCAAGACCGATGTTTACAAGCCAACATTTAAAAACTGTAATTAACCAAATGCCTTTAAGTTAAGGGCAACCAACTATTTTACAAAGTTGTACTTTATTAAATAAGTTTTCTTAGATTACATTTTTCTTTTCAACCACTTCTTTTAATTTTCTACTATTGTAGCCATGTACTTAGTGTTGTAGACAGTTTTAGTTATTTCGTAATACAAATATGATAGTCTGCTTTAAATTGGAGCTGCCCGACTGGGGAAATACTTTCACCTTCCAGAATATCGTAGCTAAATAACACTGCTCTTTTGCAGTGTTGTGTTCCTAACGGTGAGCAAGGTCGCCGGCGCTCCTTGGGGTGTTAAGTCGGCGATCACAAGTAATGTTCCTGGTGTTGCAAGTGTCTATAGGTATTACTATCACTATTACTTTCACCATCACTACTCACTATCACTACATAGTCAGTCATTATAAAAGTTGAAAACTTCGGAAAGTTTCCGAGACTTTCCCATTCCCAAAGTAACGAATATGTTGAATTAATTAGAAGAAAATAAAAATGAATACTCCCAAAGCTTCGGAAGTTTTGAAAACTTTCCTGGAAGTTTTCAACTCTAGTCAGTATTCCCACTATGATCACTTATTAGTATAAAATAAAGTCTCCACCGCGTCTGTCTGTTTGTTCACTAACTTCTTCTTAACTATACAACGGATTTTGAAGCGGTTTTCACCAACATTTTAAAAATTTCTTCCGCAATGGTTATTATGTATAATACTTTCATAAAAGATAGAAAATTGCACTCGAGAGAAGTAAATGAAGTGATATAGGTAAGTTAATTTAATTTGATCTCACGTCGTAATATAACACGACAGGCTTTCAAAATGGAGTAATAAAATAAATTGATCGAATTGAATACTCATACTACTTTTAAAAGAAATGAATTTAAGTCTAATACTTTTATACCTCTTTTTTCATTGCAAATTTGATCACTGAACAAATTTATAGTTACGGCACATTACTATGGATTTTTTTTCAATTCTATTATCAGGGCATAGAATAGATACAAACTTAATTAAAGGTTAGAAGACTTTACTAGATCCAATACTCAATAAGTACGTTTTTTTGCATTAATACAATGTTTACAAAGAAAATAATAAATTCATGGTATTAATAAATAAATGGTGGACCCTGTCGGGTACAGCAAAAAGGGTAGGGGAGAGGACGAACATTTTTGTATATTCGATATATTATTGAATCAATTGAACGTACCACACCACTAACATGTGCCAAGAGTGGTATCTATACTTATAATAAAATATATAATAATACTCATAATATTTTATGATACACACAAGTTTCTGCTCTTTAGTCAATGAAATAAACAAATCCTTCGCTTATTTTATTATATTATTCAGTTTAACGAAACCGTAGTCGACTCCATTTTATGGCCAGCTACGACTCCTGGACTATAAAAACCTCCCCCTTTCTCCCCTCTTAATTCTGGCAAGATTTTCACATCCTTCAACCATAATCTATAACCGCACACGGCATGGTGTATATGAACTGAACACATAAAAATAATATATTTTACTTCCGGGAAATCACATTCCAGCAAATAGATTTATTTGAGTAACTGTCGTAAAATCCTTTATGCTTTTTCATAGCTTCTGAGTATTTGGCAATACTGACTTAATGCATCAACTTTGTAAACATTTTTTTGTTTTTCTAACCAGTACCTCTACCATGAGTTTTCCGTGCCGTCTAACTTTCACGTTCACATGCAATATATGTATAGTGACTTTAGTTCACTATTTATACCGCTAGAGGCGCTGAAAAAATTCCCATACAAATATTACATGTGAACGTGAACGTTAGACGGCACGGAAAACTCATGGTAGAGGCAAAGAATACTAACTATGGTAGAGGTACAGTCTACATTTCGCCTGGTTGTAAGCGGTTACCGTAACCTATGGACGCTTGCAACACCAGGGGCATAATTCGTGGGATACCGACCCTGTAAAAAACCTTTTTATTCCCTTTATGAAAAACCCCATACTATAGTCTCTTGGGAAAATCTCGGTATATAATATATATATTATAATGAATTATATTTATAGCATACTAGCGACCCGTCCCCGGCTACACCCGGGAGCAATTTCTCTATTATCCTTACATTAAATATGAAAGTATTATACATATAAACCTTCCTCTTCAATCACTCTATCTATTTTAAAAAACCGCATCAAAATCCGTTCCGTAGTTTTAAAGATCTAAGCATACATAGGGACAGACAGCGGGAAGCGACTTTGTTTTATATTATGTGCATGTCCATGCACAATAAAAGATTACAATAATTTAATTTAAAAAGCAAATAGACAACGGCAATCCCGGGAAATGACAGGCTCAGAATTTTTTTAGCTGCATACCAGAAAGGGATGGGCTGAACTTATATTTTTATTATTAAGCCTACAGCGCTGCAGCGGCTGCAGTTAAACCAGCTCAGCTAAATATAATTAACCAAAGAGCTATTTGCGTGTTAGCATGTTGCACAGTTACACTGGCCGCGTATCAGCTAACCCTTTTGTGCCCGATTAGGTGTTATATTTGAAGTCTAAAACTTGTTTTTCCCTGGATTTTTATATATCTTTATCGCAGTATTGTTTACCTTCACCTAGAAATGTAACTAAAAGTGAAAAAGTGAAATACAATAAATGAAAAAAACAACAAATGAAATTATCAAATTATGTTTAAATCAATGACATTATACATATTAAATATGAACATAAAAAAAACATTAATCATCATCATCATTATTATTTCTGTGTTTGAATCCTACGTACCACGGCGTACTGTACGGCGTACCACTACTGATAGGTACAGGTGTACCTATCAGTAGTGGTACGCCCTTCTTGATATCGGAATAATTGTTATTTATGTAAACTTCAATGGGTGTTACCAATTATTTTGTTACACTATTATGCAGAGATGGGGGCCATTTTTGGTCTCGTCCAGGTTGCTTTAATTATTGTATTTCCTTATTAAACAAAAAAATTAATATCAACTCATATTGCATGATATGATTACAATATTTTTACTTTCGTAAAAAAACCCTTCTCCATTAAATGATATTTCCAAAAGACAAAAGAATGTAAAATCAAAACATGAAAAAACGTACTTCCGAAAAAAAACGGATCTTTTTTATGTTGTTTTCAAGATATTTTTATTTTCATCACTGAAAAAATACCGTTGTTTTACAACTCTAACCCTTACCTCCCTTTTGGGTCAGCCGGGTTTTAGTTACAATTTTTATAACATTTTGAATAAATATGATCATTGAAACCAACATATTTACCTAACCAAGCAACCCTCTCAACATCAACAGAGATAATTTTACCCTCATTTGACGCGAACAAAAGTTGGTATAACATTGTTTTTTCGTCAGAAAATCCTCGTTAATCTGTCACGGGACATAGCCGTGGATCTAACGTGACAAATTTGATTACGGCCCCGCCTTAATGAGGGCCTGGGAGTTGCTAAGTGCTTTCGACAGGTCTGAGCCGTCACCATTTTGTTACGGACAATGGGTTACAAATTATTTAAAAAATGTTCAGTCGAATTTTGTGTGCTGTGAGGACGAAGAGATTGGGTTAGACACGTCCAATTTTATAGAGACCTATATAAAATACTAGAGAACCGCCGCCGTCTTCCCACGGATGCAATTTCTCTAATATCCTTACATTAAATATGAAAGGATTGTAGAGAAAAAATGCTCAAAATGATGGCGAAAACCGCATCAAAATCCGTTGCATGGTTTAGGAGGAGTTAACGGATATACAGACAGACAGACGCGGAAAGCGACTTTATTTTATACTATATAGAGAAGATTATTAAACCTTTAAGCAGCATAAAGTAGACACAAAAGAAAATTTATTAGGTATTTGCCGGTACAGGTATCAAAAAGTATTCTGCTGCACATAGGGTAAATATGGTGCAGCAGTATAGGACACGCGGCAGTGTCAAGCCAAGTTTGGATTAATTCATCAAGCTACGTTAGCCAGGGTGCACTACCATGTATTTACCCTATGTATAGCAGTAAACGTTATGCCACATTTTGTTGATGATGATCTTGCCTGCAATGTTCCAATGTTCTACAAAACTTCCCCTAAGTCCTCCAACGATTATGAGGACCGTTTCTTTCCACTTCATTGAAACTGTCGAGTTCATTGCATCATCTTCTGCGCAGTCAACCGTTCGAACCATTCCAGGGTCTACTCTGTAACAGTTTGCTTATAGCAATTTATATTTGAAAATATGTGCGGTTTGCACCAAACAGCAATAAAACTGCGAAAGTTTTCCTGTACGCCTAACTTTGTTTACTGCAATATCAGTAAAACTGCGCAAAATTGGTTGTTATAAACTTTATTTGGTAGTATTTCGCATGAAAATTTGAGTACAGCGTTGCGATGTGAACTACCTACTAGTAATTGAAGACTAATTGGCTTTCTATCGTTTACTAATTTAGGAATAGGTAGGTACAGACAATGTTTTACGGTACAATAAGGTTTCAATTAATTATAATATTAATTACAGACAAATAAATGATGTGGTTCGATGCTCACTGTAACCACACTCACTTTGCGAGCAATTTGCACGTCCTACGCGCGGTAAGTTTCCAAATGAAATTGTTTGGCACATTCCAAAGTTATCGTTCTGTACGAATATTGATCGTAGGTTAAAGAAATGAAGCGATTTAAAAAATGAGGGTAATTTAAGTACCTATAGAAGTTTGTTATATCTTATTATTACTAATCTTTTGTTATACATATAATGTATCTAAAAGAGTGAATTTACGAGGCTGGCATAACCACCATCGTGCATTGAAATAAATAAACCCAGCCCATTACTGTCCCACTGCCGGGCACGGCATAAGAATCTTCTCGGAATAAGAAGGGTTAGTCCTTAGTTCACCACGCTGGCCTGGTGGGGTTTGGTGGACTACACACACCATCGAACACTTTATGAGGCTCTCTCAGGTGTGCAGGTTTCCTCACGATGACGTCAGATAATCAAATTGCGATCAGCACATAAATTCAAAATGTCAGACGTGCGGGCCGGGTTCGAATCTCTCTTGCATGGAAGGCAAGTGTTCAACTGATAGGCTACCACTGCTTGCATAGAAGCATCATCAAAAATATGAAAAAAAAAGAGTGAACGTCCCGTTCCATATGAGAGCGACGAGGAACGGTCTTCATCCTCGGAGGAGGAAGGCACCGCCTCGCCACCACCGAACAAGTAGTGAACTGTACGTCGAACGTTAATTTATTGTCATAGTTGTTTCGGGTCTGGGTGTGTGTGTATGTGAGATGTTTGTCTATAAACTGTACCCTCGATACAGGAGAAATACAAGTGAGGGGCAACGAAAAAATTGTTATAATTTTTATTTTACTTTTTTAAATTTTACTTCTTTAATAACTCAATATTAAAGAGAAGTATATCACGCTTCTCAGCCACCTTAATTTTGTATGTTTTACCTAATAAAAATAGACTTTAGTTTAACAACTTAATTAATTATATCCTAGAACAACTCAGAGCACTCTTGCGAGGCAAAGTGTGGGGAGCAAACTTTTTAAACTCTTTTAAGTAGCTATTTTTAATGAAGAAGATTGCGGTCTCGTTTTTTGTTCGACTTCACTTCTGAATATTGATGAGCTAAGATTGCTAGTGAAGACCTTATTAATTTTATCAATTTTCATCTTATTAAAGGTAATTTATGACTGAACGAAGTGACATGACCTACTTAGTAATTAGGTGACCAAGCGAGGTGGCAGGTGGAGACGTGCTTTGACAGACTGGAGTCCATGGATTGGAAAAGAGAGACGATCCAGAAGCGTGATGGGTGGCCGATTTATGGAAAATCGCTTATGATGCCATTAACACAGGACCGAGGAAAGTGAGAGAGGTAAAGAGAGGTTAAGGAAGGTAAAGCATAATGGGACTTTCCACTTAAAATTGCAACTGGCCGACTGGATCCGCCCTTTTCAATGGAGGAACACCATATTTCCTTCCTCCTCCGGGTGTGGATGATGTTGACTTAGAAACTAGATTAATTTAAGTATTATGTGTTCATTAACTTCCAAAGATAATAACAATATTTTATATTCCTAACTCTAATTAAAGTATACTACTTTATTTTGTTACATGGTTTTTTTCTAAAAACTCAAATCAACAGAATGTACCTTGAACTAATGTTGACTAGGCTTTTCTTAAAATATGTTTTCTAAAATGTATACTTAGTTCGCAATAAAGAATTTAAATTTGAATTTGTACTTTACTTCATTTTAACCGACTTCAAAAAAGGAGGAAGTCCTCAATTGGACTGTATGTGAAAAAAAAAGGTTTGTTCATCGATATCTTCTCCAATTGTGAAAGGCGGCGCCTTAATTACGTAAGAAAATTCTGGCAGCCACAGCGACCAACAAACAATGCATCCCTTTCTCGCTTATAGATGTTTTCTGAGGATACGGAATAGGACGTTTATTTGCGACAGCAACTGTCATATTTATCATACGTAATCAGGGAGCCGACCCTATTTTTAAAGTTCATCATGATTACGAAATAGATCATGAACGCTTAGACAGTTAATAACACACTTTTCCTTCCAAATTATATCCTATAGTAGAGCTACAGTATGTTTCAATTCATCCCCTCGTTAGGGATATAATTCTGAAGGGCGGCGTAACGACCGGGCATGATTGGGGCAAAGGTTACCCCACTCAAGGAAATAAACTTCCCACAATTACTGACCGCGACTTCTTTACAAAGTTACTTCACTGTATCAGGGAAGTAGAGAGCAATGTCGCAGAATGTTACGTTATTTGGTGATGTATTCTTAGATTATGTTAATGTAAGAAACTTGTTGGAGTAAAAAGATCCAAAGGAAAATGATATAGGTAATAAATGCTATAGCGATAAGTTCTTTATGAAACAATTTCTCGGGTGAAAAAGAAATCAATCCTACCTTCCTTTATCCTAACGAAAATCAGTATCCCTATATCTAGTTTTTCTCAACCTCGATCGTAGTTACCGTCAATACCTTACAATACCTTACCGTTGCTGTTTGTTTATTGTAATTACTTCTAATTATGAAAGTATATATAAGTCTGCATAATAATATTTTTAAAGTCATCCACACATCCTCTCTCTCACACACACACGTACACAATCACTTAACACAAAGAGAGGTTCATTATAATCACCTAAACACTTTTTTGGTTGATTTATTTTTGTTGGTTTTTTATCTAATTTTAGTATTGTTATTCCAAATGTAGTCATTTCAAATGTACCTACCTTATATTGAATAGAATAGATCTTTATTTCATGTAAACCAGATACAGGCACTTATGAAATGTCGAGACTCTAGGTGCACGGTTCCAAATAGTAGATCCTATGGAGAAGAACCGGCAAGAAACTCCATAGAAACTCTTTTCAAATAAATAATAGATCTTGACAATCTTTATCAGTACAATGTTGTGGTAAGATCTGCGAGAATAACGCAATTCAATGCGAATACAAATAAAACTAGGATAATAATGAATTGCCTCTGAATAAGATTGCCATGGCAGTTACGAGCTGACCAGTTCCGTCCATATTAAGAAGGCTAGTCTGAACTGACTTTCCTGTGGGAAGTGGCGCCATGTACTGAATGAAATACAGGTTTTTAACCTAGTTCGGCAGTGGATGCTGTTCGAAATTTAATGTGTATAATTTCTAGCCCCTTTTTTTGCACAACACATTGTGAACTAATTTATGGCAATAAAAAATCTTTAATCTTTAATACAAAAATGTATGAAAACAATTTGCGCGCGCACTTGAGTTAACTTCTGTCGCGCGCACACTTAGTTCATGCATTTTTATTCTTACGGTAACTACCGTCAAGGACGAGAAAAATCGAAAGAGAAAACGGTAAAAAGATAGTTTTTTCCCCGATTTTCTATCTCCATTTTTGCCGTGCTAGCGCTACATAATGACAATATCGAAAGTTGAAAGGCTATTTGTAATAAACGATTTTTTTTTAATGTTACAGGAAAAATGATATCGATTAAGTTTTCGAAAAAAAAAAAAACAGTTATTTCCTATTCGAAAAAATTCAAAAAAATTTCGCTTAGTGTAAATAACCTGATTATAATAATGATGTCTATAAAATTTCCTGAGGGAAATAAGCACATTATATTACTAATTCAATTTAACATAAATATAACATAACATGTATGTCATATGTCTGTAACATTTATATTACCATGTTTCCTTGTGTGTACATAAATAAATAAAATAAGAAGAAGCGAAATATCAATTTCATGTCTTTACAGTAAGCTGAATTGTACTCGCCTGAGAACATTAACAGGCCGACGTAGAAGGCGACTAAGCATGTCTCATGATCATTCTTCGTAGAAGAACACACATCCACAACGATTCCCCGTGCTTATAAAAACTGAACACAAATATTTTTTACTGACTGAAAACGATTTGGAGATATGGAATCCCGTTTCCCGTGTAAGCTATAGTCGTTTGCAGGGAACGACATACATAATGGAAGTCGTTCGCGATAAACTAGCGATCTGTCTTTACCGTTATTTGTGCAGTGCAGTGAAAACGAATCATAACAACTGCGAAGGGAACCATAAAACAAGGTTACGGTTATAGGTAGACACCATTGATATAAAATTCAAGATGTAGGTACAGTTATCTGAAAATATTAATGTAGACGACTACATTAAAGTTTTGCGAAAAAAGTGGGAGTAAAAGGATATTGACGATGACCAAACAAAATTTGAGACATGATCGTAGTAAGGTATTACCAGGTATTACCGACACCCTAATTACGTAAAAATCACCTGACAGCGATCCGACAGCCACGCGACACTCACGCGACAGCAGACGTAGCGTGATCGGTCGCGAACTGTCAAACGTATTATTATGTCATTCGTTCGCCTGTGACTACTTGTCGCGTTTGCAGCGCCGATTATGCACTGTTTAGTTCGTTTATTGTCCGCCAGGGGGCGACTCCATAAGCGGCGACTATCACGTCACTATCGGCAAAAACGTAATAGGTACCAAAATGTTTGACAGCAGCTACCGCGCGATTTACGCCTGTCGCAAACTGTTTGCTACATCTACATCCGTAATAAGGGGGTGGGTCGCAAGGCATAAAATCACAATGCTGTAGCTTGCGCTATGTATCATAAAAGAGAACAGATTCGAATTTAAATAGATTTTTCTTCTTTATCTTCTCTCGAATTAGAATAGAATAGAATAGAATAGGTAGATCTTTATTTCATGTAAACCAAATACAGGCACTTATGAAATGTCGAGACTCTAGGTGCACGGTTCCAAATAGTAGATCCTATGGAGAAGAATTGGTACGAACATCACATTGCGAAAATAACGTATTGTCATTAGTAAACACTAAACAGCTTAATTTTACTTGCGACAATTCATCAGCCTATTCAACTTTTTCACAATACAGTACGGCATTTTTGACGTATATGTCGGTTGACAAAAAAAGACTGGCGCGCGATTGTACGACCTTTTTGATTTTGGAACTCGTTTGGTTCGGACACTTTTGAGCGCGGACGAGCGCCATGATCACGTAAGAAAATCTGACAGTCACAGCAACCAACAAACAATGCATCCCTTTCTCACTTATAGACGTTTTCATAAGAGGATACGGAATAGGACGGTTATTCTCGACAGCAACTGTCATATTCATCATACGTAATCAGCCGACCGATGTCCATTGTCAGTAAGTCAATGATGATGACCGTAAGTTTACAATTTGTATAGAGTGGTCCTTCTGCTTCTACCTATTTATTTTGTGCAAATAGGTACTAAATTCGTGCTGGTAAAACTTTTTTTGCTCGTCTCGTTTGCGGCTACCCAGCCCAGTTGCGGCGGGAGTGAGAAAAGCAAAATAATTAAACATACCTACTGTTCTTAATGCAATGCCTGCTCAAAAAACAAACTTTTTTGGCTTAGGTTAACCCTAAAAAGTTTGTTTTAGTTGTAACGTTGCTCATACAACACAATATTATATCGTGTTTAAAAATTTAGTAGTGCCTGACTCCATTAGTATAGGATCATTTTTAGGCGGACGTAGAAGGTGACTAAGCATGTCTCATGATGATGCTTATTCACTTTCTCCGTAAAAGAAAAACATACACAACGATTCCCCGTGTTTTACTGACTGAAAACGATTTGGACATACGATGAGATTGCTAGACTGTACTTAATTGTATGATAGAAGCTGATAGATATGAGGTTCGAATCCGGTCCCAGCATTGTGACTTTTTATAATTATTTAATTTTCGCTTTTTTTTTTCATTCTATAATATTATTTGATAATTTTTATATTATTAGGGACACGTGTTAACAAAAACAAAATTCAAGCCCCCGAACTCCACGCGAGCGAAGTCGCGGGCACAGTTAGTATCAATATACCTAATCACCAAGTTTGGCAAAGTAGTGATAACAGCAACTAATAATTATAAAGCATTTGAGAAAGAAAGAAAAAATAAATTCTGTGGATTTTTATTTTATGAAAATTCTGCTGCTATATACTATCTCCATGGCTGCTGCCTATATTACGCTCACCTTACACACAACTTATACCATTACTGTTCACGCAGATTAATTAACGTTCTCCCGAAATATTAATAAATAATAAAATATACAGGATACTTTTTTATGTAGTGCGCAAAATTTGCAGATTGATTCAGTGTCCGGTCCCAAATGCAACTGCAGTACCTACTAAAATTCATTCCAAAACAAAATAAAAATTGATTTGTATGGCTTGCGCTAATAAATTATGCGTGTACATACTAAGTCGAATTTTCGTTTTTTTTTTCAAAGTGTATCCCAATATTGCGGTTGCATTTAGATAGAAACAGAGACTGAATCACTCTACAAATTATGCGCACTACATAAAAAATATCCTTTATTTATACTTACTCGTAGCATGGCCGTTACAGCCAGTGATAAATCGAGTTCTATAAAAAGCACACCGCAAAACATTGCATTGTGATAGTGTTACTTGAAAAGCACATTGCTAACAGCCGATATCGATCTCTCGTTATCTCGATATGTTTCATGTCTGTTGCTCCGCTCCTCGGTTCAAATTTGCCGATTTAATGATATCCGGGCAAGCCCTTTGTATGTGCGCTCGTGTTGATCAAACGGTGGAATGTATCGGCTTTGTTCCCAGTGATATATGAATACTGAATAATTACAACACGTGCAGTCATTCGTAATACACTGTAAATTTTAAGATTTTTCGGATAAGTTAACAAATAATTTACTCACGGTAATGAACAAATCTGCTTAAGAATCTCCGGGTGTGGATGATGTTGACTTAGAAACTAGATTAATTTAAGTATTATGTGTTCATTAACTTCCAAAGATAATAACAATATTTTATATTCCTAACTCTAATTAAAGTATACTACTTTATTTTGTTACATGGTTTTTTTCTAAAAACTCAAATCAACAGAATGTACCTTGAACTAATGTTGACTAGGCTTTTCTTAAAATATGTTTTCTAAAATGTATACTTAGTTCGCAATAAAGAATTTAAATTTGAATTTGTACTTTACTTCATTTTAACCGACTTCAAAAAAGGAGGAAGTCCTCAATTGGACTGTATGTGAAAAAAAAAGGTTTGTTCATCGATATCTTCTCCAATTGTGAAAGGCGGCGCCTTAATTACGTAAGAAAATTCTGGCAGCCACAGCGACCAACAAACAATGCATCCCTTTCTCGCTTATAGATGTTTTCTGAGGATACGGAATAGGACGTTTATTTGCGACAGCAACTGTCATATTTATCATACGTAATCAGGGAGCCGACCCTATTTTTAAAGTTCATCATGATTACGAAATAGATCATGAACGCTTAGACAGTTAATAACACACTTTTCCTTCCAAATTATATCCTATAGTAGAGCTACAGTATGTTTCAATTCATCCCCTCGTTAGGGATATAATTCTGAAGGGCGGCGTAACGACCGGGCATGATTGGGGCAAAGGTTACCCCACTCAAGGAAATAAACTTCCCACAATTACTGACCGCGACTTCTTTACAAAGTTACTTCACTGTATCAGGGAAGTAGAGAGCAATGTCGCAGAATGTTACGTTATTTGGTGATGTATTCTTAGATTATGTTAATGTAAGAAACTTGTTGGAGTAAAAAGATCCAAAGGAAAATGATATAGGTAATAAATGCTATAGCGATAAGTTCTTTATGAAACAATTTCTCGGGTGAAAAAGAAATCAATCCTACCTTCCTTTATCCTAACGAAAATCAGTATCCCTATATCTAGTTTTTCTCAACCTCGATCGTAGTTACCGTCAATACCTTACAATACCTTACCGTTGCTGTTTGTTTATTGTAATTACTTCTAATTATGAAAGTATATATAAGTCTGCATAATAATATTTTTAAAGTCATCCACACATCCTCTCTCTCACACACACACGTACACAATCACTTAACACAAAGAGAGGTTCATTATAATCACCTAAACACTTTTTTGGTTGATTTATTTTTGTTGGTTTTTTATCTAATTTTAGTATTGTTATTCCAAATGTAGTCATTTCAAATGTACCTACCTTATATTGAATAGAATAGATCTTTATTTCATGTAAACCAGATACAGGCACTTATGAAATGTCGAGACTCTAGGTGCACGGTTCCAAATAGTAGATCCTATGGAGAAGAACCGGCAAGAAACTCCATAGAAACTCTTTTCAAATAAATAATAGATCTTGACAATCTTTATCAGTACAATGTTGTGGTAAGATCTGCGAGAATAACGCAATTCAATGCGAATACAAATAAAACTAGGATAATAATGAATTGCCTCTGAATAAGATTGCCATGGCAGTTACGAGCTGACCAGTTCCGTCCATATTAAGAAGGCTAGTCTGAACTGACTTTCCTGTGGGAAGTGGCGCCATGTACTGAATGAAATACAGGTTTTTAACCTAGTTCGGCAGTGGATGCTGTTCGAAATTTAATGTGTATAATTTCTAGCCCCTTTTTTTGCACAACACATTGTGAACTAATTTATGGCAATAAAAAATCTTTAATCTTTAATACAAAAATGTATGAAAACAATTTGCGCGCGCACTTGAGTTAACTTCTGTCGCGCGCACACTTAGTTCATGCATTTTTATTCTTACGGTAACTACCGTCAAGGACGAGAAAAATCGAAAGAGAAAACGGTAAAAAGATAGTTTTTTCCCCGATTTTCTATCTCCATTTTTGCCGTGCTAGCGCTACATAATGACAATATCGAAAGTTGAAAGGCTATTTGTAATAAACGATTTTTTTTTAATGTTACAGGAAAAATGATATCGATTAAGTTTTCGAAAAAAAAAAAAACAGTTATTTCCTATTCGAAAAAATTCAAAAAAATTTCGCTTAGTGTAAATAACCTGATTATAATAATGATGTCTATAAAATTTCCTGAGGGAAATAAGCACATTATATTACTAATTCAATTTAACATAAATATAACATAACATGTATGTCATATGTCTGTAACATTTATATTACCATGTTTCCTTGTGTGTACATAAATAAATAAAATAAGAAGAAGCGAAATATCAATTTCATGTCTTTACAGTAAGCTGAATTGTACTCGCCTGAGAACATTAACAGGCCGACGTAGAAGGCGACTAAGCATGTCTCATGATCATTCTTCGTAGAAGAACACACATCCACAACGATTCCCCGTGCTTATAAAAACTGAACACAAATATTTTTTACTGACTGAAAACGATTTGGAGATATGGAATCCCGTTTCCCGTGTAAGCTATAGTCGTTTGCAGGGAACGACATACATAATGGAAGTCGTTCGCGATAAACTAGCGATCTGTCTTTACCGTTATTTGTGCAGTGCAGTGAAAACGAATCATAACAACTGCGAAGGGAACCATAAAACAAGGTTACGGTTATAGGTAGACACCATTGATATAAAATTCAAGATGTAGGTACAGTTATCTGAAAATATTAATGTAGACGACTACATTAAAGTTTTGCGAAAAAAGTGGGAGTAAAAGGATATTGACGATGACCAAACAAAATTTGAGACATGATCGTAGTAAGGTATTACCAGGTATTACCGACACCCTAATTACGTAAAAATCACCTGACAGCGATCCGACAGCCACGCGACACTCACGCGACAGCAGACGTAGCGTGATCGGTCGCGAACTGTCAAACGTATTATTATGTCATTCGTTCGCCTGTGACTACTTGTCGCGTTTGCAGCGCCGATTATGCACTGTTTAGTTCGTTTATTGTCCGCCAGGGGGCGACTCCATAAGCGGCGACTATCACGTCACTATCGGCAAAAACGTAATAGGTACCAAAATGTTTGACAGCAGCTACCGCGCGATTTACGCCTGTCGCAAACTGTTTGCTACATCTACATCCGTAATAAGGGGGTGGGTCGCAAGGCATAAAATCACAATGCTGTAGCTTGCGCTATGTATCATAAAAGAGAACAGATTCGAATTTAAATAGATTTTTCTTCTTTATCTTCTCTCGAATTAGAATAGAATAGAATAGAATAGGTAGATCTTTATTTCATGTAAACCAAATACAGGCACTTATGAAATGTCGAGACTCTAGGTGCACGGTTCCAAATAGTAGATCCTATGGAGAAGAATTGGTACGAACATCACATTGCGAAAATAACGTATTGTCATTAGTAAACACTAAACAGCTTAATTTTACTTGCGACAATTCATCAGCCTATTCAACTTTTTCACAATACAGTACGGCATTTTTGACGTATATGTCGGTTGACAAAAAAAGACTGGCGCGCGATTGTACGACCTTTTTGATTTTGGAACTCGTTTGGTTCGGACACTTTTGAGCGCGGACGAGCGCCATGATCACGTAAGAAAATCTGACAGTCACAGCAACCAACAAACAATGCATCCCTTTCTCACTTATAGACGTTTTCATAAGAGGATACGGAATAGGACGGTTATTCTCGACAGCAACTGTCATATTCATCATACGTAATCAGCCGACCGATGTCCATTGTCAGTAAGTCAATGATGATGACCGTAAGTTTACAATTTGTATAGAGTGGTCCTTCTGCTTCTACCTATTTATTTTGTGCAAATAGGTACTAAATTCGTGCTGGTAAAACTTTTTTTGCTCGTCTCGTTTGCGGCTACCCAGCCCAGTTGCGGCGGGAGTGAGAAAAGCAAAATAATTAAACATACCTACTGTTCTTAATGCAATGCCTGCTCAAAAAACAAACTTTTTTGGCTTAGGTTAACCCTAAAAAGTTTGTTTTAGTTGTAACGTTGCTCATACAACACAATATTATATCGTGTTTAAAAATTTAGTAGTGCCTGACTCCATTAGTATAGGATCATTTTTAGGCGGACGTAGAAGGTGACTAAGCATGTCTCATGATGATGCTTATTCACTTTCTCCGTAAAAGAAAAACATACACAACGATTCCCCGTGTTTTACTGACTGAAAACGATTTGGACATACGATGAGATTGCTAGACTGTACTTAATTGTATGATAGAAGCTGATAGATATGAGGTTCGAATCCGGTCCCAGCATTGTGACTTTTTATAATTATTTAATTTTCGCTTTTTTTTTTCATTCTATAATATTATTTGATAATTTTTATATTATTAGGGACACGTGTTAACAAAAACAAAATTCAAGCCCCCGAACTCCACGCGAGCGAAGTCGCGGGCACAGTTAGTATCAATATACCTAATCACCAAGTTTGGCAAAGTAGTGATAACAGCAACTAATAATTATAAAGCATTTGAGAAAGAAAGAAAAAATAAATTCTGTGGATTTTTATTTTATGAAAATTCTGCTGCTATATACTATCTCCATGGCTGCTGCCTATATTACGCTCACCTTACACACAACTTATACCATTACTGTTCACGCAGATTAATTAACGTTCTCCCGAAATATTAATAAATAATAAAATATACAGGATACTTTTTTATGTAGTGCGCAAAATTTGCAGATTGATTCAGTGTCCGGTCCCAAATGCAACTGCAGTACCTACTAAAATTCATTCCAAAACAAAATAAAAATTGATTTGTATGGCTTGCGCTAATAAATTATGCGTGTACATACTAAGTCGAATTTTCGTTTTTTTTTTCAAAGTGTATCCCAATATTGCGGTTGCATTTAGATAGAAACAGAGACTGAATCACTCTACAAATTATGCGCACTACATAAAAAATATCCTTTATTTATACTTACTCGTAGCATGGCCGTTACAGCCAGTGATAAATCGAGTTCTATAAAAAGCACACCGCAAAACATTGCATTGTGATAGTGTTACTTGAAAAGCACATTGCTAACAGCCGATATCGATCTCTCGTTATCTCGATATGTTTCATGTCTGTTGCTCCGCTCCTCGGTTCAAATTTGCCGATTTAATGATATCCGGGCAAGCCCTTTGTATGTGCGCTCGTGTTGATCAAACGGTGGAATGTATCGGCTTTGTTCCCAGTGATATATGAATACTGAATAATTACAACACGTGCAGTCATTCGTAATACACTGTAAATTTTAAGATTTTTCGGATAAGTTAACAAATAATTTACTCACGGTAATGAACAAATCTGCTTAAGAATATTTTTTTTCAGTACAAACTCAACCATCTCTTCGTACATCAATGATAAAGAAAGCCGAGAAATAATAATTGCGCATGTGAAAGGTTTTCCTTTTCCAAAGTATATTAACATGAGTAGATACAATCATTCGAAACGTATCCGAATCGACTTACCTATAATTCACCGTGTATAGCAGTGGCGAAGGGTAAAAATTTTCAAAGAGGAAGCCGTCCCAATTATACCCCACCAAAAAAAATACACACTCATCAATAAATGCATAATTTGTCATAACACTGCCGCAAAGCATCAAGATTTCGGCTACCACTAACATCGAAAAAACCCAAAGACCGCTCCTCTACCCCACTGTCTGTCGGTCTATGCATTAACCAATTTTTAAAGGGAAGCCGATGGGAATCGTGTTGTATGGACTCTTCGCCACTGGTGTATAGTGTTATTATGTCAACAAGGGAAGTATTCTAGCATAATGATAGAAGGTACCTATGGGTGCAGATTTCTTTTTTTAATATTGCTTTTCAGGAATGAGAATCGATTAGTTACCATTACCATATTATTATCTATTTAAAAAGTGACCCAATATCCTTGTATATAACTCTATTGGTTTGTTTTTACTCAACCACCTGACAGCATAGGCTTTTTTACCTGACTGCGCGACGCAAAGGATACCCAATAATTCTATGAACAATAAATATTTTACGATTCCAAAATTCGCTTCCAATTCTGATAAGAGAGAGAACAGTCATTGAGTGACTTTAAGTGAAAGGGTAAAAGTTAACTACTTTCATACATCAAAAACTACGATTTACTACAGCTATAATTAGTATACTTACTTAGTTTTAATTAAAACCGCGGAGTAATGTCTTCTGAAAGTTAATCTTCCATTGGAGTTGTCGACTGGTGAAAAGTCTGGTTTCTAAAAGTAGTCAGCTGGAACCATAGAAATGTACTATAGGTACTATATATTATCTCTATGGCTGGAACTTATAAGAGTTGCTAAGTTTTGCAGTTCTATGAATTAATAACAGTACTGGGGGCTTACTACGAACTCTTATAGCAGGACAGACATTGAACTGCCCAGACATTTCCAGTATGAGCTGACCTCTCACTGTATAGGCTTTTCGTACAGTGAAAGGTCAGCACTGGAAATGTCTGGGCAATTCAATTTCTCCCCTGCTATAAGAGCTTGTAGTATTATATAATACTAGTAGATTTAGACCAGTAGATATTTGGATATTTGGATTTGTAGATATTTTTCCATGTCTTATGTATTTTTTATTATTTTGTGTATTTTTTCTTTTTTTTTGTATATTTTTTGTTGTATTGTGTTTATTATGATTTATACCATGTTTTTTTTTCAAACACAATGTATGTTGTTCCTGAATAAAATTGAATTGAATTGATATAAATAAACCAATCTTATTTTTAGATTGATTTTCTCATGACTACACAAACAGTTTTGAGATGTCTATCTTATCAGTAGGATTTAATTAGATTGGATTTCACTCTCAAGTGTTATGACTCATGTTGAGTTTAGATTTAATACCGGCCTTAGATCAGTAAAGCTTAGAGTATACTGACTTCATAATAAAAGGTTAATAACATTCACAATCAGTTCATTAATAGCGTTTTATATGCCACTAAAGATATCAGTGAAAATTAACCCAAGTAATTCGGCACACCCGACCATTAACGTTTTGTGACTGACTCATAAAGCCTGGAGTTGAAGTGCGGTACAGACAAATTCCTGTGGATTACATCACTATCAACCAAAATTACTCGTTAAAATGCACACATCAACGACGATAATAATTAATGTAGGTATACGATACTGTATAGACCTTATTGTTGGTACAAACAACAACGAATAACTGTCAGTATTAAGTTGACGACACGGTTGGCGCAGTGGCTAAGCGATTAGCCTTCTGCGCTACGTGCCGCGGGTTCGATCCCCGCACGGAACAATTATTTGTATGATCTACAGATAGTTGTTTCGGGTCTGGTTGTGTGTGCATGTGACATGTATGTTTGTAAACTGTACCCTCGATACAGGAGAAATCCTAGTGAGGGGGATTTATTTTTTTAAGAAATGAAAGAAAGAAAGATTATAGACCATTATTATTTGTAACTGCCATGATATTCTTATTCTGAGGCAAATCATTATTACCTATTCTTATATTATTTTTTATTCACAGCTCTTACCACAACATTGTACTAAACAAGATTGTAATCCATTATATTAAAAGTTTCCATGGAGTTTCTTGCCGGTTCTTCTCCATAGGCCTACTATTTGGAACCGCGCACCTAGAGTGTTCTAGTGCCTGTACCTGGGTTTACATGAAATAAAGATGTATTCTATTCTAATCTTGAAATTTTGCAAGCGTTAAGAAAGGATTTTCCAAAATTAATCCGGCAGGTTTATTACGTATTTTTTAGAAGCTAAGCAATAGCAAATCTTGCGCAATAATTGCTGTTCAATTGCAAATCGGTATTACGTACCAGCGATAATCAAACCATAGCAAACTAGCGACAGAGCTGCCTCTGTGGAGCCATGAGTAAACTAAAATGTGCAATGTGCCTCTACTGAGTAGCGATGATTTCGTATTATGTATTGTTTTTGACAGCAAAGCAACAGCCATCGCCAAGCAAATTTAGCTGTCAAACGGCGATAACCTTTTGTCTAGTTGTTTTGATCGATTGCTCATCGCTCTCCGATTGCTACATACCTACATATTAGTATAAATAAGTCCTATATTTCGAGTGTTTTACCAAAAATTAACTTTGTGTGTTAATTAATATTAAAGTAACCCATGTATGTTTATAGTTCTACACGGATGAAGTGGCGGATATAACTAAGCGCTCTTACACATAAGCGACACCTTTCCGACACTGCAACCGTCGTCGCTGCTTGACAGCGGCAGCCGTCGACACATTAGCGTCCACGTTCGTTTGTCTGCGACTGCAGCTCCTGTCGTCGGTAACGTGTCACTCGTGTGTAAGAAAGCTAGCACACGAACCCTTTCTGCACTGATGAAACGCACCGTTACATGGCAGTTTATAGATACCTATTTAATCTATATATTAAAACGTGAAGCGAAAACTTCGTACCCGCATATTGCGCTCACAGAGGAGTGTGAGATTTGGCATAGTTAAAGTTTATATGGAGAAGGAGTGCAGTTTCGTGCAATTTCGACCACTAGGCGACCACTAGTTTCTTTTAATCCTTTTTTCTTTTTTGTTATATTATTTTATGTGTGTTTTTATCATTTAGGTATTCTTTCGTCGTGTCTAATTAATTATGTTTGCGTCTTCATCATCCAAAAATAAATACATTTTGTTTCTTTCTCTCTTTTCTTTCAATCATAAAAGGCAATAAGAGTTTTGTTAAAGCATTTACTACTATGAGCCTCTCCCTCAATTCCGGCCTATAAGCCCTATTTGGGCTTATAGGCCGGAATTGAGAGAATCCTTAATACTAAATCAATATCGAATTTCCTTTGGAATGGTTTTCTAATAAATACCCATTTGGACTTTAATTAAATAACCTATATTATCTCTTCCGGTTACTTGAATAGATCCACGGATAAGCTGCTTTTTGTGAAATTTCAGAAAGAAAAACTATTTAAAACTGGTGATCCGAAGCTTTCAAATGGATTTTTGGTTTGAATAAACATGGATTAGGAAATAAAAACGTTTTTATTTATGAAATGAGATTATGGTTTATTAGTCGACAAAATGGACGAGGTTTACGCTCAGCCAAGAATGAACAAGAGCTGTGAAAGAAGAAGATAGAAATAAGTACATATATTCGTATGTGATAGACGTTCAGCTTAGAAGTACAGTTTGTGAACATAATTATATGCACTAACTATATAAAGAGGCGGACTTAATACCTTAGACATTTTGTATGAGATAACTTAGGAATAATTTTCATAAGATGTAAAGTATTATAGATATAATACACAGACAGGCAAAGACAGAAAGACACAGAACACCTCTACTTAATTATGTCGTCTAAAAAGAAATGAGACGTTACATTTTGAACTAATAACGCCATTATTTCTTGTCCACTGTACTTAGTGTGAACGAAACAGAGCGCAATAAGAGGACATAATTTCAGCCAATATATCGCGAGTAAAAGCCAGCTAGATACCTCTGTGACAACGTGATTAATTCTGCAGAAACAGCCAACGAAATTTGGTCCCTCTCTATCAAACAAACTTACATTACCATTGAGAACAATATAGGTCTAATGTCGCTGGTCGTACCGTACAGTCGCGCACATCAATCAAGTCCACTGAATCACGCCTTGCCAGTGACTTCGTGAAACAATGGTTTATATAAATGAACAGTTTGTTGTGCGTTTGCGGATTTATTGTGGACAAACAGGAAATGTAGTGCATTGCTAGAGACACCCTAACGGAGATTAATCATTTGTCATCAACTTGACAATGCCATTCGGGCATCTTCGTATTCTGAACAATAAAGAATGAAAAAAAAAAAAAAACACCACAGTTTATTGTTATATTACAGGTTTGGTACGTAATGCAACAATTTTGCCACAACTATATAAACTACTATACAATGGTAGGTATGACGAGTATGACAGGAGTCGCCTCGGCTTAGGGCGTCACTGATGGGGCAAAAACAAAGAGCTTGCGTTGTCTCAATTGTATCATTATAGGGGACTATTAAATCTATCGACTCAGCACGGGCTGGCGCTAGCGAGGGTCGGCGAGGACATGGAACGGGATGTCACGACGGGCCTTCACGGCGAGGACGGTATGACAGTCTGTCGTGTGTGAAGTTAAAAGCTTTCCTAGTTAATTTGAGTTTCTCCTGACAGAGAGTGATTTCGTCGACAGCATACGTGAGAATATGTTTAGAATGACAAATTTAAGAGTATTATTAACAACACACACACACAACAGTATTTAAGAGGATGGTGAACGAACATTACTTGTCACTTTAATTTTACTACACTTAATTTATTTTTATTTTATTTCTTTGCAATGCTCTCTTTCTCTCTGTGATATTTATATGTATTTATAATGTATTTGTGCTATATTGAGTCATATATATTTAATAGTTTTTTAATTTTGGTGAAAATTATTTATTTCAACATCATATCTATGTGCACCACTGTCTGCCCCATAACTTGTTTGTCACTTTATTCCATCCAATGGTTGCCTGGAAGAAATCGCTTCATGCGATAAAGCCGCCCATTGTACTTTAATATTGTAATCTCCGTACTTACAAAATTGTTATATTCAGGTGTACAATAAAGTATATAATAAATAAATAAATAAATTTTAGAGATCTAGTTGTTGATACTCTTATCTGGCGTGATATTATACCTACCTACAGTAGCTTTGTAATTAGATACCTACCTGGGCCCCAAGTTTACTATTTCAATTATGTCCGAAATCAGAATAGTATCCCAATGACATCATAATTACACATTTTGACAGATTTTGTATGGTAAATCGGTATAAATATACATAATATTTAGGTATGTAAATAGTACGTAAATAATAAATAAATAAAAACTACCACGTGTTAAATACAGGCTGTTTAGCATTCGGTCACATTGGCTAGGAAATATAGTTAAGTATCGTTGATAATATTATAATTAGTTGCACTATAAATGACATATTTCCAAGCTGTGGTCTAGCAACTTCAGATTGCTACTATAAATTACAACAGGATTTCGAATACTGGTAAACTGCTACGAATTGAAATGTATCCGAACACCAATTATTTCATCAAAAACTCGTAATTGACGACTGAAAATATTCAAACCAATTTCCATATCAATAGCAATCAGAGGAAAATGCCCGAGTTTAATTTCAATATTCCGATCATCGGATCCGATCGCTTGTCAACCGATATCTGATTAACTTTATATTCATCAAACCGCATTGTAAGGGAAAGTTTGTAATTAAAACGATCCTCTTTTGACGGGTCAAGGATCTTACTTCTTTTAATCATAGAAATTATGGATCGTTCACGAAACTAGACGATGGACTAGTCGTTTAAGAGTCTCCCCATATTTATCGATGCGGAATATTGGTTTGTGATTTTTCCTTCAAATTTTTCTGGGTCTATGCCTAGAAAAGTGTGAAAGAAATAGAATACAATAGAATATATCTTTATTTTCTCATCATCACAGAAACATAGATACATTAATAACAGAAATACACGTAAAATAAAGACTGGTGTCTGATATAGGTAGAACCTGTATTACAGATCACCAGGCTAATCCTCCATGGAGACAGATATAATTATAATGAAAGTAACTTTACATGACAACTTCAGAGAGGCACCGCACCTTGGTGACTAACTTAAAATTTATTTTATTACTAACAAAATCGCGAACGTATCTACATAAAACAAAGAATCAAAATATATTAGATAGAACTAGCAGATATTTTAATTCTAAAATGTGCATAAAAAAAACTAAGAAAAAACACAAGAAAGTTGTTTTCATTCATTACCGTAGATCAAAGAAAACTTCACACTGTTATTGTCAACGTCTTGAAAGTAGATACAATGAATACTTACCCGTTATACTCCTCGAGATCTAAGAAGTCCCTTTTGACAGATTTAAAGAACGATAGCATGTAACTTGACAATGTTACTATAGGCTGTGAATAAAAACCATTTTGAATATACACTTGATAATAATTATGAAATTATTATAAATTTTTGAGATACGTATAAATTAGCATGATATATAATTTCATAAGTATAGTTATAGCATCGAAATATTTTTAAAATGCATGTTTATGTACTGCCGAAATATCATAAAAATGGTTACGTTCTCAATCAATTATTTTTTAAATAAAGGGATGTGATCACTAGAATCGTTAAAATCGTTTGAAATATCAGTATAAAATTACGTAAGTATTAAAAACTCCTTAAAGGCACACACACACACACACACACACACACACACACACACACACACACACACACACACACACACACACATGTACACATGGCATGGCACATGGCACATTATATTATTATAATTAATTTAATTTCTCTATGATCACAATTTGCTTGACACTGGCAGTAATGACAATGACATCTATGCAGTTTTTCGCGATTTTTCCGACTAATTGTTCGTTCTCTCTACCGAGTATTTTTCGGATACCTCTGTTTTTGTGATCTGCCTTTGATTTTGGACTGTTCCCGCTTTTAAGTTGACTCGGCTTGCTAAAGGTACATGGATTCTAATACCTACTGTGATTTCGGCCGTCCGTTACAATTTTTTTTTCAAATTGTCTGTTAGATTTCGTACTGTGAATAGTAAATCCCGCAACTTGGTTTAGAAACTATGTGAGTAGGTACTTCGAAAGTGAATCAATAACTGGTGGACCTTTATTACCGGTACAAGTGGATAAATAATTTTGGTATAAAATTATGAATATATTTTATTATTCTATGAAGATACCTACAGACATGCGATTTCATATTAAATTCGGTGCCTACTACATTAATAAATCGCCAGATGAATTTCTCGATTTTTTATTCATAGTTTTAAACAATTATATACTCTTAGTATTTTAAATCGATTTATTATAAAAATCGATATTTTTGGTTACCGATTTATACGCTTCACATCCCAAATTAACTCAAATGATATATGTCAAAAGTGGCTTTTTAAATCTCGAGGACTATAGTAGTTAGTTATTCAAACCCAGGTTTCAAATATACCCATCACTTTCTAACGTTAGGTAACAAAAAAAGACGGCGCTTTCTTAAATCCTGGGTTTTACAAGACTTGCTCTAAACCATCTTTTTTAATAAGATGGTTAGACTTTCGTGTTTATATCGTCGAATTCAACTAGTAAACTTTAAGATTGTTGCTTAGTTCTGGATACTCAAAGGACTGTGGACACTACGTATAAGACGGTTGATTCAACCAGTTCGGGGAGTACACACTACACAGCCCATTGCTATTTTATTACCACAGTATTCCTCCAAGTACTTATAGTACTAAATTACTTTTTGTTCTTGAAAGATATAGGTCAACATGCCATCAAAAAAATTTAGAGTCGTAAAAACCCTTGTCATATTATGGTGATTTATTTGTACGTTTTTCTGTGAATAAAACCCTGAACGCAAGGGTTCCCAAAAATTCAATTTGCTACTTACTATTTTCAAATATGCTTACAAAGATGTTTATTAGATTAGTTCACAAATAAAAAAATGCACACCACTGCTATTTTAGAAATAATAAAATTTTCCGATAAAAACCTTTGTTGAAGGTTCATTAAATTCAATTTTCAGATACTTTATACTAGATTATTTTACAAAAAAAGATGCATCAGCAAAAATTTTCGTAGAAATATCGAATTTAATAAATAAAAAGTGCTTTTGCCTACTCCTCATTTCCAAATTGACACGTGGCTACTACAGAATGAACGAGACGACTTAGGGCTTGTACACAAAATTGCGATGCGACGCGATGCGAATTCGCAATACGGCTAACCGATAGGTAAATACGTCGAGTGAGCTTGCAGAGTTTAGCGCTGTACAAGCCCTATAAATTGGATGAACGCATTACACGGTCTGAGCGAACTCGCCGGTTTGAGTCTAGCTCGTGGTAGAATTTTTCTTTCCACAAAAATTTTTGTTTGAGTGATTGAAAAGTAAGAAAATACACAAATAACTCATACCAAACAGCATAAATTATTCAGTATGCAAATATTTTACTAATTTAAAATAAGTACACTAAAACATTATTTTATCACCAAAAAATCACGCGAAATTGTTATCTCTAGCCGTTTCATGCGTTTTATGAAAAAATACTTTTTATAGGTACTTCATATTACACTAAGGCTGTGACTAAGGCTTTTCCTAGTGACAAAGTGGCTTAGTACCTACACTACCTCTTCAAATAAATAATAATAAGGCTTTTCCCAAAATATAACTGAATAAAATTGCATATTCAGTTTATTTATTTGACATGTCTATTTATGCAAAATTAATTTATCGTGGAATTCGTTCTCGCGTTTTGTACACACCATCCATCTTGGGGGTACGACGGAGGCTTTATTTTTCCTTGCGAAGACCGATGGTATACACCTTTAGTGCCTACATTATTTCACTTTACCCCAATATTTACATTGTTTATAAAACGTCAGTACTGTGACGTCAGCATAGTGAACAAATATTTAGTTTATTAACAGCCCTATATCGATCATTGTTACCGGGGGTTCACAAACTAATAAATAACTTTTGCTTTGTAACCGGCGATACTCGATACCTTGTACACTACTCTACCTTCTGACCAATCCACTTCTATCATTTCTCGTTACGTAGCTAAGATCGTTTACATGACTCTAGGATAGTTAGTACTTACCACTAGTAATAATAACTTTATGGTTAGTACTAAAATACTCTACTACAAAAAGTTTATTTTTTGTCGATTCTCAGTGCACCCTGTCTCCTGTTTTACAGGGTTTGTGTGTGACATATTACTCCACTAAATGTAGGTACATCTGGCTTTTTTTAACGATTTCGGGGTTGGTCCCGTAGTAAAAGTAGTTCATAGTGATGAGTAGGTACTGAACCCCTTAAAATAGGTGTCCTGTTTGTATACACAGGATGTATAAATCCCTTACAGCCATGCGTGGGCGAGTTGGTCACGAAGTGCGTGCAATTTTTTGATGAGAGCTGAATTTCTATTTTATTATCATTTCACATGTATTAGGAAGGATTTGACAGAGTTGTAGTGTTGTACATTGTACAACCACAGTTTTTCGATTGTTCCCGCGCATTGCCATCCGCAGGGAACAGTACCAGACTCCGAGCTGCTTTTCCTGATCTGGGATTGAATCCTGGTTCCCACAATCAGCATAATCGCGCTTGCACCAAAGGTTAACGAAAGATCGACGAATGGTGCACTCAAACTGGCGCGAATCCGCCCCCTTGCCGAGCTTCGAGACGCGGGTGGATTCGCGTCGGTTGTTTGTATAAAAATGTAGGTATGAGAGTGTTCAGACTGACGCTGGCGGGTGAGGCAAATTAGCTTAACTCAAATTGGAGAAAATCCGGCCAATAACCACAAAATCTGGAGTTATGTTTATCGACGTTCAACCCAATTGAGGTTTTATAGAGACTGAATTCCTGAAAAATAACAAAATGTACACCCATAAATGTACCGTTTATTTTTACGAACTTTATTTAGAGCTTAGAGACATAAAAATCGTATTTTTTGTCGGTCGTACATCACATCATTGGTTTATCTGTTTACTGGCTGTGTGTTACAATACATCGTAACAGAAGAATAGTTGAAAAAGAAGTTCGTGTGTCGATAAATACCGAGTCGTACGGTCGATTTGCGAGGCTAAGGTGCAGTAGGTCTTGCCTTCAATGGCCGACTAACCACAACAAGACCTTTGCGTTCCTTGAAAAGCTGTAACAAAGTATTAAAAAGTCATATCGTAATTCGAAAGAAAGCAAAAAAAACATTATAAATTCATAGTCTTATTTATATTCCGTCATAAAATGTACCCAATTTGTTACGTGCCGGTGTGACATAAGGTCAAGCCTTAAAATGGGCCAGTTTGTCACACAGTCCACGTTGTGTCACACAATATTTCAAATGTCAATATACATTTGTTGCTATAGGTACGTATGTATCGAAACATTTGACAATCGACTATTAATTCAAGCGAATGATTGTCACCATTTTTATTTATTTCATGCGCTTTATCAATTTTCTGCCATTTCGTTAGTGGTTGTAGCACTTTATCAATACTATTGTGGATTTTTCAGATTTTTTGTAGTTTTCTCGGCGTAGAATAAAAATAAATGTGTATTCTAGTTTACCTAAAAATTTCAAGTCTGTACTTAAATATCCCTAAATGAACTCAAAATATTTTCATGTATAGATGTTTTCTTACTTATTAAATTGGTAAAATCACTCAGACGCTACGTAAGCATTACCTGCGCGTTTTATCAAACTCTTTAATTATAATTTTGTGAAAAAAGGTATTTTCATCAACAGAATTTTGTGGTAGATACAACCGTAGCTACATAGTTATTTTTTCGTACACCTTTAGAAGACAAAACAAGTAGAATAGTTCTTTCTTTTCTTTCTTTTTTTAATAAACATTGCCCCTCACTAGGATTTCTCCTGTATCGAGGGTACAGTTTACAAACATACATGTCACATGCACACACCACCCAGACCCGAAACAACTATCTGTAGATCATACAAATACTTGTTCCGTGCGGGGATCGAACTACGGGGAGCTACGATGCCACAAACAGATACACAGTACAAACTTATTATATAACACCCCTCTTTTTTGGTCGCGGATTAGTAGGTACCCAGGAACCAAACCTAAATATGAAATTTTGTTATCTGTCATACCTCATAAAATTCTCACAGTTCCTAGTCAGTTTTAATTTTGATTTTTTATTATGTTCATTGTTGAATTATGTTTTATTGGAATTATTTTATTATTAAATTCAGTGCTATGTTTTAAACGCAATATTACCTATGTATTATGTAGCATATGAACTGTTGACGTATAATCTATTAAGAATAAAGTGTTTATCTTTTTATCTATCAGCAAGTCTGTGCCTTTACATAAAAGCTTTTCGATGTGATGACACTACTGTTCTGTGGAATTATGCGCACGTCATATTTTGTTGTACAAGGCAACGAGCAAAGGGAAATGTACGGGAAAATAATGGAGATTCACTACATTCTATTACGCTCATACAGTGAGAATGTCCTGTGTCTTGGCTGCCTTTTTCCTTATAAGGTTTACCTATACTGATGTTTATTTAACATATAGAACCCAGTCGTGTTCTTATTAGAACGTGCATCCCTTGTAGAATCACGCAGAGTGACTGCTGTCTGTGGACCATGGAGATATTAAACTATTTCTATGCTGTGTGGACCGAGTATGAATGTTATGACGTATTGTAATGCAAATTGTAATAAGCAAAATAATAAAAAATACACGCTTAATCCATGATATTTTTTTAAAATACATGCTGAGTTTTTACATTTTCATGAAACAAGTGTGTAGGTATGTTGCATAAAATTGAACAAAAATGCGATAGATTCGTTGTATTTTTAACCCCCGACAAAAAAGAGAGTTGTTATAAGTTTGTAGTGTGTATCTGTGTGGCATCGTAGCTCCAAATCGGATCGACCGATTTCAATGTAGTTTTTTTTATTGAATACTAGTTTAATCTTAGCTATGTTTCATGAAAATCTGCTAAGCCGTTTAAAAGTTACAGCTCTTTTTCTAGTTGGAGTCGGGGGATTTTGACGGATAGGTTATTAATAGTCAACGTTAACGTTACCATATGTCAAAACCCTAATGGTGTCGTTTCGTTATCAGTACCGTCTATTGTACAAAAATCTTCATTTGTGTCTGTACCACAATTTACAGAAAAATACTACTGTAAAACTAAATTCCTCGTTCTTTTGCACAAAACACATCACATTTCCAGCTAGTTCTAATTAAAAACAGCGTCCATTGACATCGTCAAGTCCAGTTAATCTGACGAGCCAACCCAATTTAATTCGGGCAACAAATCCACGTTTGTGTCGCCAAGATGAGAGAATTTCGTATCATTTAGAATTTGGTAAGTACGTTACAAGTGGAAATTAAATTAAAATGTCAAGTATAATGGTAATTTAATTTCGCCATGGTTTTCTTTACAGTAGACAGTTCCAGGATTAATTTTCCGCTTACTGTAAAGTTTATTCTTTTATCTCACGAAATAAAGATTTTCAGAACATTCATTTTAATAGAAATAACTGTAGATCTTATTTGACAAGTGGGTAAACGGACGGAACATTCAAGGCGTGATGACCGAAGGCAAAATTTATATAGTCCCAAGGGAAGAACAATGACTGCCAGGAAGACTCCCATCACAATGATCTTAAGATATCATGAAGATTGCAGGGCGATAGTGGTTGGCACTAGCTGAAAACCGCATAATAATCGTAAAAAAGTGGAAGCTTATACTCAGCTGTGTATAGACGTGAGCTAAATAGATAACATATAGATTGGTAGAGAAAGCTAATATAGAAACGATGATAGGCCATCATAAACGACATGATATTTTCATCAAAAACATAATTGAAGGAAAGATAGAAGGAAGGAGAGGTAGAGGAAGTTACGCATAAGTTAAATATGAGCCAAATAATAGAAAAGGTTGCTGTCATGTTGTATAAGGAGGTTATGGAGACTGCACTGGGGAGGGAAAAATGGAGAGGAGATGCATCAACTATACCGACAAGAACCAGAATAACAATAACCTATAATAAATGTACTAATAGTGTATATGTAATATGTATATAATGTATTATATAAAAAAAAAAATTATAAATAGTTATAAGTAACTATACATAATTTACCTACTTTTTAGTATAATTATCTTGTCCGTGCACCTACCTTACTTTTTTCTCTGCATCACCCTTAGGTTGGTTTGCATTAAGTCCGCCTCTGTACATATTGCATAAAGTATAAATAAATAAATAAATTAAATAAGTATTATTTATTTGCGAGAATATGGGTATAGAATAAGTTGACACTGTTAATGAACAAGACTCTTAAATTTGAAAAAAAAGAAGAGAAAGCTAGGGACTAATCCCCTAAAGCACAGTATATATATATATATTTAAACTGTGCCTAAAGTATACATAGTCAACGTAACATAGTAAATAAGGGCCCATCCACACTTGATACTTTTAGCAGCAGAATTGTGCGTTTTCGCGTACGTTATTTACTTTTTGTAAGTAAAAAGGCAGCCAACGAACGCGAAAACGCGCTATACTGCTGATAAAAGTATCGAGTGTGAACGAACGCTAAATGACACCGAAAGTTTATATTATATAGATCCACGTCGCTTTACTAAAAGAGATTAACTAACTTTTGATTCGAAAACTTTCTAAATTTAATTAATCTACACTTTTGTTCGGTCAAATCTAAGTTAATTTATTGTGTTTACCAAAACTTTTCACGATATGTATTAAATTAGGAATGTTGTAAACATTTTAAATCTTTCTATATTTAGAGCTAGACATCTATAGGAATATACCTACCAATCGGAAATATTTCCGGTCGACAATCCTTAAGGCTAAAGTCATTTGCGCCTGGCGTCCAAACACAGAGTTACTAACTCTAAGCGGGCCGCAGTCGTTCAAAGCATTTTGTTTGTGAAATGTATCACCGCAACGTATCGTGACTATACCTTACCTTCTAACATTTACCTATTCTAACATTTACCTATTCTAATTATTCATCAAGTAATGAAATGTAGATATTAGTATTGATCTCGGCGACCGGCGACCTTCTGTGATAAAATTATTCTAGAATAACGCTTTACGCACTTATATTTATTGGAATACCTAATGCCAAAGTTTTGTATAATACCAATTTCTTAAATTAATATCCCTGCAGTAAAGTTGAATTGGCGTGTTGTAATCCCTTAAAATTTCAAGTTAACAAGAACAAAATAGTTAATAGAATTCTTTATTTGCCAGAAATATGGTACTTTAACAGATCTTCAAGAAATTTTACAGTTCTTTATAATAATAATAATAAATCCATTTATTTCAGGCAACTTGGCCCATACAATAAAATACAAAAATATACACAAATATAAAACAATAACAATAAATTAACAAACTAATACATATTATATAATAACAATAAATTTTAAACTACTGTTGGACAGTAGATGACGGCGTCATGTTTCGCTGACTGGTGTCGCGCAGCCGGCCGCGAAACCGACGATACACGACACCCTTCGGCCAAAACTCTTCTTTGAGGCAGGTCTCGAGATGAAGATTGGAACCCGCACCACGAACGACTTGAAATTTGTGTTGTGGCGCGACTCCAACTTCACGACTCTCAAAGTTAAGTTGGTCTTCACACGAACATACTCCACGATCTCCTCCACCTTCGTGGTGTGATGTAGTCTGGACACGTACAGCTGCGTCGTAGGTATTGGTTTATATTTCGCTTACTTAGTTCAGCATGCTCATATTTCCCCTTCGAAAAGTTAACCCCTCCACTCCACTGATTATAAGTTATACAGGCTGTATATTTAAACAGGATGTATATTACGTTATTTATTGTTTCTTCCGAGTCATGTCCATCCAGAGGTTGTCTGGAAGATATCGCTTTTAGCGATAAGACCGCCCATTGTACATGTTTATATTAAAATTTATAAGTATTGTATCTTTTTGTATTTCTGGTGTACAATAAAGTTACAAGTACGTAAGTAAGTTTGTATTGAATTATAACATTATCATTTAGAGAAAATTAAAAATATTATCAAAACTATAATAAATTGTTCAATCCATTAACTAATTAATATGTCAAATAAGATTATATCTAATGGTACATTTAAAAGGAAACTAGACGGTACCGTTGGTGCAGTGGCTAAACGATTGGCTCTCTCGGCTAAATATTACGGGTTTAATAGATACAGTTGTTCTGGGCTTGTGCGCATGTGAGATGTATGTTTGTAAACTGCTATACAGTAGAAATAATAGATAGGAGCACATTAAAAAAAATACTTGATACGTAGATTATAGAACAAGATTCAGTTATCAGATTACGTTTGGGCGGTGAACGCGACAGGGTGAGTGCGCCAATACACGGCCATTACCGAATATGGGCTAATGAATTACGTCACGCCCAGCGCCGTTTAATTAATTCGGACACGAGCACATTAAAGTGACGTTATCGATAACTTGTTGTTTAAATTAGATCCAATTTTTTTAATTATAATTTTATACATTAAAACCGTCTTATAATCTTTGAGTTAGAAAAAAATACTGACGCTACTTATCTCAGTGTTACCATCATTATTATTATTTAGGGAAGAGGTAGGGTGCTAAGCACTTTCCCTAGCCATGAGTCAATTATAAAATTGACTGTAGCTCTGGAGTTGAGATGAAATTAAGTGGCCTGTGAGTTGCTGGCTTCTTGTGCTCGCTAGTATAGGATATTACATATGGGTGTCTCATCCTTCTGGCGACAGTATCTGCAAATTGTGGTGTCACTAAGGTCCATTCTATCACCATCATTCTCAAAGGCTGTGTCATCCGGTGCACGATGTTCGAAGATGTACTGCTACTTTGTTATAAAATATAACAGAAATAAGAGGCTCTGTCGGGCTGGCTTTTAGCTGTTGTTTGGCCTTCGCTCACAAAGGGCTTATTTGATACAATACAATGCACGAGGTATTTCATTTCGTATCATATTCATGATACACTGTAGAAAATCTCAATATTCTCTAGGACTAGAGTAGAGGTTATGTAAGTCTTATGTAAATGTATTTACAGTAATAAATTTTATGATTTATTGAACCGCATAAATACACTCCGATGGTTTCATAATTATAAAATTAATTCCCTTTTTTTTAATAATTTTTAATGTCTAATTTGATATCATGTTGAAAGTATATCTGTTACTCGAGTTGAAAAGATTAAACACAAGAATCCGTTCAGACGACACGGAGCGGAGCCTATAAAATCTAAACATTATCTACAAAAAAATAATTACAGATGGATCTCTTGACAAAAAATATACCTTACATTATATCTCACTTTGTAGGTAGAGCCATGAAACATTTCATGCGTAGAGCACACGAAAGGTAGAGCATAAATATTCAATTCAATTTACATTTACAAAACGGAAACAATATATAATAAAAAAATATCCCCAGTAATACAAATACAATTTGTGCAGAACAAAATTGGCACCACATGGCTTACAATGTCAGGACACGACCTCGTGACCGCTTTATTTTCTGTATTTAGGCCACTGTGCAATCCTATTTCGTTTGGAAGACACCTGTCGCGTCTTATGAATCTGGGTAACCGATCCCTCACTTACGAATATACCGGGATTTTCTTAACAAATTCATTCTGTGGAAATCTGAGAAAGAAGGATTCGTCACATTTTGCTGATAAATTACTCTTTCTGACCCCTCGGACGATTCACTTGAAGAATTGTCTTAACCTACGTCAAGATTGGGCTCGAATTGTGAGGAAAAATCCCTTTTGTACCAGGTTTCATACACTGGTTTGCAGTTTCAGATGTTTTTTTTTTTCTTACTGGATAAGGGAAATTGAATTATCTTTGATGATAGTTAGGTATTTATTCTAGCCATTTATTATAGGTATAGTCACGATATGTTGTGTGACATTTCGCAATGAAAATGCTTTGATTGACTATGGCTTTACAGTTAGTAACTCTGCGTTTGGACGGCTCAAACGATTTCAATGATCAACCGGAAAAATTGCCAATAATTATACATACATTATGTCAGTGTTCTTGGATTTGAGAGAATAAACATTAAGACGTTGCGTGCCAACTGAAAATATAAGGAACGGTATATATATGTATATATAAGTAAGGAATCTCGCGCTCAACACCAGCTACGAGTATTATCGTAGGGATTCAAGAGCGGGTATGGATTTACTGGCTTTGGAAATAAAACAATAAAAATATATTGCGAAAATTTTCAATATGTTTTTTCGCAAATAATATCAGTTATTACATACTCGTGGAATTGACTAGGATTTTTATGGAATAAATGAAAAAAATGTCATAAACCATAACACACTCTTACGAGTGTGTTATGGTTTATGACATTTTTTTTCTACAAATATATTTGTATGGCAGGCAACGTGTTAACAGGGAAAAGAAAATTCCTTCGTATGATTTGACATACAAGAAAGTTTGCACATTTGGCTTTATCAAAGACCGTTAATATTAAATATGTCATCTTCTTTTCTTGAATATGCAAATAATTATTTTGTGTAAGAATGTTTGTTTGTGTTTTCACGTTCTCATAAGTGTTGGAAAACAAGCACCCACTTTCAGTAAAGTATTTCGTCCGTATTGTAAACAAAACACGACACGACAACAGAACAACATGGTACTTAATCCATTTACAGAAACAATAATGAACGACAATACTTCAGTACACACGGTTTGTTTTCAAAGATGTTTATCAAAACAACTAAAGAGGAAAACATTACAGGAACGGGAACAATATTCCTTATTGTTTGTTCATAAAGGATAAAAGTTTGTAACACCATGTTGGTCACGTAAACCAATTGATTATTGCTATGGAGACATTATTATGAGTGGCATTGTCGTTATTAGTGTTATTAGAGCTAATCAAAGCGGTAACAGGGATCAAGCTGGCTTACAAGAAAATCGTGCGATATAACATATATACCAAACATCTTACTTTTACTTTGGTGTTGATCTTGCAAAGAACTTTTGCCTTACTTGGGAAATAGAATCGAAATCTTTAGTTTAGATGTTTAGTTTAGAACAGTAGGTATTGATCAATATACAGGGTTATTTGTAAAACACCGGCAATGCTTTAAGGGGTGAAACTACTCATCAATATGAACAACTTTTACTACGGGACCAACCATGAAATCGCGAAAAAAAATTCAAACTTTTCATACATTTTGATGGAGCAAAGTTAATCTTTTGTATGAAAAGTTTGAATTTTTTTTCGCGATTTCATGGTTTGTCCCGTAGTAAAAGTTGTTCATTTTGATGAGTAGTTTCACCCCTTAAAGCATTGCCGGTGTTTTACAAATAACCCTGTATATTGATCAATACTGTTCTAACCCGAAACTAAAGATTTCGATTGATGCCAAATCTTGTCTTGTCTTGTGGGCACGAACTGTCCAGTCAGGTTGGTTTATGACAACCTGTTGGACCTTGTTTTTTTTCACTACGGTGCCACGCGTTTTAGGGTACTTTTCGGAGGATGGGGGGAGATTTCAAACAGGTCAAACGGGCCTTTAAAATTCCGCTGGATCTATTGTTAGGTCCAAACAGTACGTCTAACAGGAAATCACGGTCAGCCATGTTGGTATATCAGAGTTTTGTCACTCGTAAAGATAGCCTCGGTGAGGCTCTCTTTGAGGTTAAGTTAAACATTAGATTATTTGTTAGTAATAGTAGATAATTAATATATTATTATGTCATTAGAATTAATTAACATTGAGATATTATTCAATTACATAATTAAATAACATCACATTAAAATTTAAATCGATATTAATAATAAGACCTAACCCTTCCCATTCTGAGAAGAGGTCCGTGCCCAGCAGTGGGACAGTAATGGGATAGATTTATTTATTTTTATTTTATTAATAATAAAATCACATAAAATTTTAATAATTTATATTTTATTTCAAGTGAGTAAAGACATGAAGTTTTATAAAACAAAATAATAATAAATCTAGAAATACTGCGATGATTCCTAATATTCCTGTTAACCTCCTGAACATTCTCCAACTAGTTTATGTAAAGCTGAGAGAAACAACAGCTATGAATTAATGCATCCTTACTTCTAGCTTTGGAACAACATAAACAAAAGTGAACCTGACGGTGGTTTACCATTTCCAAACTAATCTGAAAGTTTAACAGTTCTCTGGTTTTACACTAAACCAAGCAGAATTAGCTGGTTAGATGAATTTATCTGTTTTACTAGTAGCTATTATGTGCCGCCCTCGTATTGGAGGCTGTACCCGTCTGATCGCGCGATCCGTTGTTTGTTGCATCTGATAAGAGAAACATCCCACTGGATCGCGCGATCAGATGCATCTCCAAAAATAATAAAACAATGCCACATTTGATCAGGGTTTCGGAATCTTACACACTTGTTCAATAATTTAAAGTAGAGTCTGTTATCAATTTACCTAGTACCTACCAACGATGTGGGTGAAGCATAGTCGCAAAATAGAGCAGAAGAAAAAAAATATTGTATGAACTCTAGAGCCATGAAAAAAGGTGTTCTTCTACCTAAGACGAGAAACGAGATTATTTCGGACCGAATTCGTAACTACGTGAGAATCGTGTGTCCCGACCGATCCCGGTGGTTAAGTTTCAGAACTGCTCCCAGTTTTATTAAAAATTCAACGAATAACTAACACAGTAAAAAGTTAATAATTATCTGTCTGCAATAGTGTTAAGCACCACTCAGTATAAAAGCAACAGGGATTACGCCTAATTAAGTAGGCATCTGGCGTTAATGACTAACAGGCAGACGGAAAAACTAGATATTTATACACGGAGCTCATTTGTAGTCTCCTAATTGGGAGACAATAAAGAAACGTATAAAATAAAATAATATTGTAATGTGACTAATGGTAAGAGCTCCAGCATACATATTCTAAAAGAACATCTCGCATATGCCCATTTTCTTGCACATGAGGGACACACACTTCCATGCTTTATTTTTCATTGTTTTTATTTTATGTAATTTTCTGGTTTTTTTATTTTTTATGTTTGTTATGTGTGCATGCTCGGTGTCCTGTGTGCAAAAAATAAATTGATTTTCTTTCTTTCTTTCTTTCTTTCTTTCATATTGATTCAAATTTTCGTTATATTCATATCTATCACTTATCCCCTTTATTTATTTATTTAATTTATTTAAAATGCTTCATGTACAATGTACAAAGGCGGTCTAAATGCCGTAGGCATTCTCTACCAGACAACCTTAGGGTGATGCAGAGACAATGAAGGTAGATGCACCAAAAAACAAATTTAAATGAGAGGGTAGGTATATTCTATTATACTTAAAAACAACTATAATTATAAACTTACATAAACATTAACATATATAAATAAATATGTATTATAATATGCTAAATAAACATAAACATGTATAAATATATACAATTCAGAAGAATTAGAGTCGAGATGAATTATATTATTACCATTAATCTTTAAACAATTATAATGGTAATAATAGCGATAATTTAGTAAGGGAGGATTATAATCTTACGATATCTCAGTCACGCTTCATAGGATCCAGAGTCGATTATACGCATTTACTCGTAGTCCGTCTTCTTCTATTAAGTTATTTTTTCGTAAAATTATTCAATAGGTTCTACAAAGACAAAGCGGCTATATACCTATACTCTATAGAGAAAAGATACAGAATTAACAAAACCATGAAGCAAAAACTCAAGAAGCTAAAACGATTATTTTATTGAACTTCATAACAAAACTTCATAATCAACTTATACATACAGGTAAGGCCTATCTACCTGTAAAGATGTACACGTATATACAGGGTGCCGTAGATGTTACCACATTAATATGAAACTACGTATTTGGTATCATGTTCTGGAGCCGTAATCAAAAATACAGCGATTTTTACGCAAGTTTTGCAATAAATTTCACTCTGCTATCATTCGTCTACGTGAAGGGACATCGAAGTAGAAATTGATGTCACCTTTATTTGTTCTACGCGTGTAAAAAAAAATATTTTTGGTTATCGTTGGAGACTTTTTAAACTTTGCCTAGAGATCGGCATATGTGTAAAATTAAGAAATTATGATTTTAATTTAGTTCCCGTAGCTAAACTACTGATTGGATTTGATTGTTTTTTTTTTATGTACTGTCACAGAACCTGATACTAAATATGTGGTTCTTTTTAATGTGATAACATCTAGGCACCCTGTATAGCGTTCCCGTAAGCACTTCTACTTTGCGAAGGACCTTCAAAAGTTCATGCAATCGACGGCAAAGCTTCTATATTGTACAGTGGAGAGGTTCTGAAGAAAGTACTCCAAGTAAGTCAAGGGTCAGGGAAATATTTGCGTATCTTTATTGACGAGTAACTTTTGCACGCGACGATGGCCGTGTGGGAATTATAAATACGGATTTATTTTATGTTTATTGTATAGTACGATACAACTAAGAAGTAACATCGACATCAACAACCTGATCGAACAGCCCATGGCAGTCGCTCATTTAAATAATTGTACAACTTATTGTAAAGATCATGTTTTACTGCGGTACTATAAACATTCGTGGTCTTGAAGACGTGCGCAGTTCGGAACTGATAGGTTTTACGAAGTTTGCCGATGCGATTAGAAGTTGTGTCGTACTACACTGTAACCCAAATGTTATGAGAAAGTATAGATATCAGGAGCTATCGCAGTAAATAATAAATATTTCCTGTAATTCTCTGAAATTGCTCTTACGAACAAACACACGAACGTTCCTTCCGTATAAAGGATTTTTCTTTTTTAAACATTGCTCGCCACTTGTATTTCTCCTATATCGAGGGTACAGTTCACAAACATACATACACTCAGACCCGAAACAACTATCTGTAGATCATACAAATACTTGTTCTGTGCGAGGATCTAACCAGCGGCACGTAGCGTAGAAAGCTAATCGCTTAGCCACTGCGCCAACCGTGTCGTCAAAACCGTGGTTTACTTAAATTGTTAAAAGATTACCGTAAGGGAGCAATAAAAGCTTTAAATTTTTCAAACATGGATTCAATTATACCTGTCCTTGTCACTTGTATACCAATGATAAGAGATGGCAATAGACTTAAGAGCTAGTTTAGTTAAATTACGTTTAATTATCGTTTATTAGTAAAAAGGTTCTTGTACACGGAACGCGTACTTCATTAGCTATTTAGCGCGATGTGGATGTATTGCGGGCGGCATGTGCTGAGGTACGCTATAATTTATTGAGTCTCCGGCCCGCGACGTGGCGTAGTTAATTCCGGCACACTGTCGCGGTTTACCACTCACCGAGCACCGCACGCTTTACGTATTAATTTTAATAAGTTAAGTATAAAAATAAATAACTGTCGCTTTTAGTTATTACCTACTTTTTGTTTTTAGTCTGCAAGCCTTCGTAATATTAAATACCTAAACCAGTTTTTTTAATTGCGTGATTTTATTTTTTATTCTGTCTCTAGATTGGTAGGTATCGAACATAAATCACCATGCCATAATAATTATAATAATGGGTGTATAATTAATAAACAACCATCATTTTTAATTACCAAAATAATTTTATGTTCATGCATAATTCATCATTTTGCACATATTTTATTAGGTACAAGATCAACTCTGAAATCGAGCAAATAACCAGCGGTTCCATACAAATGTGAATAGCTAACGCGATCTCTTTCCAGCCAGAAAAATTCACGTTCGATGCACAACCATGTTCTAAAAAATAATAATGGAAACGACGCGTAGCGACCCTGCTACGACAGTGTAGCGGGTGTAGTGGCTACGTTACAGCCGAGCTACGGCGTAGCAAACGAATAATTTTATTTAGGTTACCTACTTTTGGCTCTTAGTTAGATGGTTTTTTTTTAATACATTATCGATTGATGTAACTTTAATTTTTTCTATGATTTCTCATGCGCAATGCTCAAATATAATATCTATCAAAATAATTTTGCTTTTAAACTTTCAGAAAAACTACTACAACGTGCTTATCATACAAAATACTTAAGGCATAAACTTTAGAAAAGAAAAACCCATTAGTACTCCACTTTAAACCTTAAAGTAATTTTGAGCACTCTCGCCTCAAAGCAGAGACGATATACCACCTTATATTTTTATTTCAACTGAGAGTAAACATTTTGAATGTGTACACGTTCATAGACGTAATAACCTTTGTGCCTCTTTGTGCGACTTTACACACAGTTTAGGTAAAAGAGCCTTTATGAATTTAGTACTTTGGAAACTAAACTAATTACTTTTGTTCACGGAACCGACAATAAAGTGTGGTTCCTTTTTTAACCCGCATTTTCGACCCACGATCATTTTATTCCGATTTAAACCCTAAACTAATTCCGTTTTGGACACACAAAAATAAATATCAATTATCTTTTCTTTATTCTACTTGAAATATATTCCAGTTTCAACCCATTGTTTTTGTACAGACAGAAAAATAATTTAAATAAATTTGAATTTAAAAAAGTAGCAATTTTTTTTTGTAATGTTATTATCATTACAAAATAAATATTATTTAACAAAATTAAAAATTGACTTTACTTTTTCAGCCAGTACGCAACTAATTAAGACTCAGGGTTGAAAATGGAATCAGCATCAGAATTTTTTAACAAGGTAGCTCGAAGTTTAGGCTCTCACGATAGTATTGAAGTTTATTACCAGAGTCTGATGTTCATTACCATTTTGTTACGCGGTAGACCCCCAGTTTATGCAGAGGGTTACTATTTAATTTTAGCTTGTGGGTTGAAAATGCGGGTTAAAAACGGAAACACTCACGGTAAACGTTGGTAAACATTTCTATTATGAGTATCTCTTGCATGACTATCTTTATGTTAACACATTACAATGTAAATTAACTTATTTTAGCACTAAACACTTCAAAGACCTAAGTTTTTGAAGTGTCGAGTGCTAAATAAGCAGTTAATTATTTTTTATTGCTGAATAAACTCGTTATTAACATTTATTTACCATTGTATTTTATTATTCTTCACTGAAAGTATGCCAGACAGAGTTACGTATTGTCCCGGCGGGGAATTTTCGTGCTAGCCTACTGCTTTTTTTTCTTTATTAAAAACAATGGGCTGCACTAAAAGCCTTGTCATAAAATGATGTATTATCTTGAGCTTACTCAAGATATGAATACGTCATTTCTTTTTGTTTTTTTTACAGTCATTGTCTAGTCTAGTAGGCTGTGGAGTACAATACATAAGGAGCCCTAAACGACTTGAAGTTAAAAATACACTACACAAGCTAGTTTTTTTCCACAAGGGACAAACTATTTTTCTTTATAGCCAAAACCATGACTTGGCGCGCCGATACAGCCCTTTAGTGTCGCCTGCCCGCTCGAAATAATGAATAATTTTAACATTCCTGTGAGAAAAACCTTCGCTATTTTAGAAGAATACTCTAAATTTATTTACTTTCTGTGCCATTACACCGTTTGATGGCGCGCGCGGCTTGAATGTAACAGATCGGTGAAGGGGCTTTTAAAATAATTAGCTCACCAGTCACGTAGGACTGTGAAAAAAGATTTCTAGTGACGTACTTATGTAAAGTGAGGTGTTGTGCCGTTGGTCATGAAAATTTCAATAGGTCGTTAAATAAATTGTTGTAATCTAGAACATTGACGTACCTATCTAATAAAGTCGCAAAAGTTAAATTTCGTTTTTTTTATCTTAATTCTAACAATGTTCTAGACGCCAGGCAGGTCCTGGCAGATATCTTTTTGCTTGAAGAGATTAAGATAGTTAATGAGAAAGATTAGTTTGTACGATCAATTTGGCACTTGTTTGTTCGCACGTTCATGTAAAGAAACGAACTTACTTTTCTATCGATACCGAGTGATCTACCATTCACCATAATAAATTATCAGAATTACCATATTCGGAAGTTCAAATTAGCTGTATGGGTAGGACCATTCATTAATTGCGGGACGGATTATGTCCCTTTCATAATTTTATCGCCGAAATAAAATACATCACGACAAATACTTTCATTAGCATGTTTCGCTGTCTCAGTTCGCTCGAGACCCATATTAAACATTCAAACAATATGCCCTGAAAGACAGCCCTCCGTTTTGTCAGATTTAAAATTATAATGATGACAGGAATATTGTCCTTAATATTAACCTTTGAATCCGTTACCAACATCCATCCCGTTATTAATAATTAACCTGTTAATATATCATCTCTTAACAACTAATCGTTCTTGACCCAAAAAATTAGAATAATTTCTCCATTCCAAAACAAACTTAATTCGCATAGTTATAAGGTGCTAAATGGATGAATTGTCAGCATTACATTTAAGCTTCACCACGAGCTTCACACACAATCGGATACGTCGAATATATCTTTTCCCGATGCTCCCCTTTACATAACACTTGGTTGGATAAAGTGATGTCAGAGGAAAATTGTATTTTTTTTATACGTAGCGTAAACAATAGGGGGAGATTGGGGCTACAGCACCGTATAACCTACTCGGCTGAATATTGTGATACATTGATGATGGAGGAGAGTGAAGTGAACGTACGTGTTCTTAAGAGATAAACAGCTTGTTACCTCAAGATGGATTGTAACCCTATAATGCGATCTGTGAACTTGTGAACGATGTTGTATCAACGTCTCTAGTAAAATTGAAAAGATATTGTTCGGAAAAATTCGTTACAAATTATTTGAGTATACAGGATAATTTTTTATGTAGTGCGCATTATTTGTAGAGTGTTTCAGTCTCTGTTCCTAAATGTAACCGCAGTACCTATTGGGATACATTTTAAAACAAAACGTGAATTCGACTTAATATGGGGGGGACGCATAACTTACGAGCGCAAATCATACAACATCAAATTTTTATTTTGTTTTGGAGTGAATGTTATTACTGCAGTTGCATTTGGGAATGGACACTGAAAAGTTCTGCAAATTTTGCGCACTAAATAAAAAAAATATCCTGCAGAATTAAGACATTAATGTTAGGCACTATTTAAAGTAAGATGTCGCAGAATTGATTGTTATTTGTGGAATCTAGTTGATTGTAAGAAGAATTGATAAATTATGGATATGAATTAATAAAGACTGATATTTGAATAACATAAATCCAAAAGTATTTATTTAAGCTTTTGTGCTTTGATCTGAAAGTTTATTATACTTACAATGGATACAAAATATACTTGAACATTCATTAGAAATGGAAGATCTTTGATAAATTTAATCGCTTGTTAAAAATAGTACTTAGGGTAGTATTTTAACAAGGTACGATTCTCTCGGTGCGACCTCCGCATTTAATGTAAAATATAAAAATAAAAAATAAAAAACAAAATTTGATTTGTAGGTAGATCATTTATATAAGACTAGGCTAAGGTTTGCTACTAGCAATAACAATTAATATTGTAAGAATTTTTGTTTGAAAAAATACATATTTTATAGTTGTAGTTAGGTTGTTTACAAAGATATTGAGGCTAGTTTGATAATTATCTAAACTAGCTCTTAAGTATATTGTCATCTCTATTCATTAGCATACAAGTAATAAAGAGAGATATCATATAATAATGTTTAGAAATTACATGTTTTTAACCGACTTCAAAAAAGAAGGAGGTTCTATGTTCGTCTGTTTTTTTTATATAAGTAAGGATAATCTAAAAGATATTTTTATTCAAATAATTTATCACTATCACGATTAATAAATCTTTAAATATCTTATTTATTTAAATTATTCCACTATCATTCTCTTCGTCGCACAATTTATAAATTTCGCAGATAAGAAAGAACTAAATTGATACCATATTTCGTTAAATAAATATTTTATATCGCGCTTGGTACGTGACCAGATAACTTATATTTCAAAAGCTCTCTAGCAGTTACTGGCTTCCATTACTTGGCTGGGCATCCCAGTGGTCTCGTGTATTGATTACAACCATAGACTTTTTTTTTTTAGCGTGGTAAAATCATCAAATGAGTCCTCCCACCCCGGGCAGGGCGGGAGGGACTGTCAGACTTGTACTGACTAAAATCCACGGTGTTCCTTCGATAGTCCTTTACGTTCCGGGGTCACGGTAATGAGATAAGTCCCGCGACCTACAACCATAGACTTAGAATATTTTCGATTACAACACAAAGTCTAGGAAAATGTCTGTCGGAACTGGTCAGCTTGTAACTGCCATGGCAACTTATTCACAGGCAAATCATTATTATCCTAGTCTTATTTTTATTCACATTAAATTACATTATTCTCGCAGCTCTTACCACAACATTGTACTGATAAAGATCATAATCTATTTTTTGAAAAGAGTTATTTGCAAAATAAGTAGTTATTATGTTCTGCCAGAGGGGCGCCGATTAGGTGCTAGGCTTGCCTAGGGCGCTGTCGACATTTAATCCACCTCTGCCTAAGTTGTTGACCGTAGAGCTGCCCCATAATCTATCACACTGAAGCCCGTTACTGTCTTTTCAATATATTTAAGCTGGCAATTTGGATGGTTATTTAACTGTCTGTCCATCTTCATAGCCTCATCGATCAGCGAAAGGATCAAGGTTATTACGTTTGACGTGGGAATTATGGGTATTGTGTGCTCCTTCTACCCTGTACTTACACCCACGTTCTCAAACTATTTATATCTATATAATAATACTTGAATTGAACGCCTTCCTTATAGACTGGCCCGATACAGCGCGGGATCGCGAGAAGTGGAGGAAAGGGAGGGAGGCCTTTGCCCAGTATTGGGACAGCATAGGCTTGTAATAATAATAATAATACTTGAAGAGAAAGCTTCGTATCCTTTTTTAAGCATTTTGCGCGCACGGAGTAGTTTGATATTTGGCATAGTTAAAGTTATCAAACTTCTCCATATGGACAAGGAGTGTAGAAAGCTAAAATTACGGTTGAATTTCGACCACTGGGCGACCACTAGAAATAATAAAATCATAATACACATACACTAATTACTTTAGGTGCTATTAAAACTTGTATGGGACAAAACGCCCTCGAAAACTAAACCCATTAGCATTGAAAAGAACAAACTATTCAACGTAGTTAATTATAAAGCCATCAATTGGTGAAAAAACATGAACCTAACACTATAGGAAAAATGGCGGTTGTGAGAACAATCGATATTCAAGGGAAATGTGACATTTATCAACTAATGTTGATAACCTCTAAAATCAGGTCAATAGGCGAATATTCTGGACGATTAGTTCGATATAATTAGCCGAAATTGACCAATATGCGAAATCATCATGCTAACTATACCACAAAGTACCCATTTACGAAACTAAATGGAGCAATAATAATTTTAACGTGCACTTAATAGTCTGCGGTTGACTGAAATCGAACCATGACGTCGAATCAGTGTGGAAGCACAGCACCAAACGATGTCAGAGTCGAAGGCAATCTACAGCCATCACAAATGCGTGGACATATAAAGGTGTGGATCAGACCATCAATATGAACAACTTTCTCCATGAGACCAACATCGTTATCACAAAAAAATTATCAGCTGTCCCATACGTTTGGGTTGAGTAGGTATTGAAATTTTGTATCCGACAGCTGACTTTATCTCGTGATTATGGTGTATTATGATGTCATTTCATTTTAATTCCACATTAAATTCTGCATTTTGATTAATTTAGTGAAAAATAATCGACAGAAAGTAACGGGACGACTGACACAGATCAAGTATCATTTACCCTGTCGATAATGGTGGAAAGTGAACGGCTCGTGCGTTGCTTGATCACAGTTCTAACCTAACCATCCTCTCCGTTAAACGCGGACGCCAGGTCTACCAGGGTCGATGAAACTATTTTTCCTATCTGCCCCTTGACGGGTCAAGAGCACCGTCGAGGATAGGAGCTCATCTTTTATTTTATCCTTCTGTTGATTTTTAACTATTTCACTAGATTAGTTTATGGATATAGTTACGTTACTAGACTGAGACCGTCTCATAGTTATATGTTTACTGAGATAGTTATGAGATGTTTTCGTACAACTATCATCCAGAATATGATTATATTACTAGAGGTATAATTATATCACGGCTATACCTATCGTACACCGACATAAACTGTTAAATAAATAATAATAAAAAGCCAACCGTAATATTCATGTCGGTGTCGATAAATAATGGAGTAAGTACACTGCAGGATACTTTGTTGGCAACGTTTGTACCATTGACGGATATCGAAAATGGCTAATATGGAACAAATGACCCTACAATGTAATTTTAAAAGACGTCGTCAGTGGTCTGGAATTTATTTAGGTCGTATAACTTGCGATACCGAAACGAACTGACAAACAATATCTTTAGAGTAAATGGAGGGTACTTTATATCTATAGTAAATATCATAGAAAAAGTTATGTTTTCAAATGATTTTTGATTCAAAACTTGCTGATTATTACACTGAAACAACGTAACGGCTAGAAATAAACAAGTTATTGCTATTTACAAGCGAATAACTTGGTTCAAATTGAGCCTGGAAAGTTGTTTTTCTGGGTATTTAGTTTAATAAAAATACAAGCTTGGTGTTTCCTACATCGTATAATTCATATTCAGGGATTGTCAGACCAATGAAAAGGTAGAGGAAAAAAAAAAAAATCGCAGTAAAATATTGCATTCTGTCATACAAATTGCACCGGGCCTTGAACTTTTTGTCTTCTTTACATAAGTATAAAATAAAATCACTTTCCGCGTCTGTCTGTCTGTATATCCGCTAACTCCTCCTAAACCACGCAACGGATTTTGATGCGGTTTTCACCATCATTTTGAGCATTTCTTCCGGAAAGTTTATATGTATAATACTTTCATATTTAATGTAAGGATAGTAGAGAAATTGCAGCCGTGCGAGGCCGGGGACGGGTCGCTAGTTGAAATTAAGTAAGTGTGTAGGGCCAAGGACTCTACGGCTGACATTCAGAAACGAGTCTAAGCGTGAACTTACGCTTCACGTTCACGCTTAGACTTGTTTCTGTCGTCTCTGAATGTCAGCCTTAAACATTAATGATACTCTGTTTCCAAGCACAAGTGACCGACCGAAAAGCTGGACATTCATCAATGTAAACTACCCATCGGACATCGGGCAGCGCATAGCGTTCCCATAGGAAATTGGAACGATTCCGGGCTCGCAACTCACCTAAAGTATTTACAGTATTTATGATACACATTTATTTATTGCGGTAATCTTTGTAGTCTATTCAGTAGTGTATTTATTTGCAAAAAGTTCCTTAACCTTATCCTTTTAAACAACGTAAGTAGACACAATAGAAAATCTATTGTTATCTATTGTTAGCGTAGCTAGAATTTATAGGGTATCTTCGCATGTAATGTACACATACTAATGATATCTACAACGCGTAAAGTTAACATCAACCGGCACCCTTTTTAGGTACGTCAAAAACACCTGACAACGACCCGACAGCCACGCGACAGCAGACGGAGCGCGAACTGTCAAACAAATTCGTATTATGTACGGCATTCGTCCGCCTGTGGCTTCTTGTCGCGTTTGCAGCGCTGATTATGCACTTTTTAGTTAGTTTATTGTCCGCCAGAGGGCGATTCCGTAAGCGGCGGCTAACACGTTGCTATCGGCAAAAATGTAATACCAAAGTGATGTTTGACAGCAGCTACCGCGCGATTTACACATGTCGATGTCGCAAACTGTTTGCTATATCAGTAATTAGGGGGCTGAGCCCTCTAGCCAATAAAATTAAGACATAGATAGATAGATAGTTATTAAATAGTACCTAAATTTTATTATTTGAACAAAAATTAGTTTTATTTTAATTATAATTCTTTTAATTGGTTTATCTATATCATGAATGAAACCAAAAAATAATAAACTGAACAATTTAATTTTATTGGGATTATAGTGTAAAAACAACAAGTATACCCTAACCTAACTTTAACATGAGTTTTAAACAGTGAGAACCATTCAATAGACAAAAAAAATTGATAAACCGTGTTGAGTACCTACTGGTATGCAAGTGAAATCCACGCAACATGACATTGACCACGATATAATTTAAGCTACCTATTAATTTAAGGCATGTTTTCGTTTATGAACGAAAGTTTACGTTTATTTTATAACTTTTTATTCACAAACATCCGTTAATCTGTCTATTCCGAGGCTTACCCTTTAGTCCGTGGTTTGTGGTTTGCGTAGAGGATTAGAGGATTTCTGTTTGATGTTAATCCCTATTTAGGGCAGACGATAAAGATATCGTTCGTTTTGTGTTTAAAAATTAATCAAAACTTATTGCTTTAACCACAAAAAAAGAATGTAAATCTTGGAATCCGTAACGATAAACTAGAAGTAACTCTTAATTATTATAATAGATATTTTTTATGTAGGGCGCAAAATTTGCACAGTGATTCAGTGTCCGTTCCCAAATGCATCCGCAGTACTAAAATACACACTAAAATATAAATTTGATTTTGTATGGCTTGCGCTAGAAATGTATGCGTGTCGCATACTAAGTCGAATTTTCGTTTTGTTTTAAATTCTTTCCCAATACTAAAATAATAATACTGGAATAATACTAGAATAACATTAGAATAATACTAGAATAATAATATATATATAATATATATATTTAATATATATACACTAACACACACAACATAACATTTAAAACAACAACAACAACATAACAACATAACATTTAAAACAACAACAACAACATAACAACATAACATAACATAACATGACATAACATGTTTACATAACATGTTTATAACATTTTAAACTATTAATATTAATTTTCTCATACAAGTGAATGTAATTCTTTTGAGAAAATAAAGTTATCTTAAACCTGATAATATATTAGAATAATAATATTAGAATAGTACTGGTTGCATTTAGGAACAGACACTGAATAACACAGCAAATTATGCGCACGACATAAAAATATACCCTGTATAGCATAGCGTTCATTCGTAAAAAACACAGCTTCGCTACTGAGGAGAGTGCGAGACAGTCCTAACAGCATCCTGAAAACTGATTGATTGTAAAGGAGTGTGTGCGGAGGGTTTTATGTACTAACACTAGATAATAAGCTACCATGTTACTAACACTCTATGGATGTTACTTCCGAAATATTTTTTATTTATTTATTATAAACTTATTATACTAGTGGTAAGTACCTACAATATATTATGTTTATGCTGTATACTGAAAAACCTTTTAGGTACTATTCAAGGATTTGTCCCTATTCACCATCCAAATTGCCTACATTTTGTGTACGGCAACTAAAAAAGGAATTGGCCGAAGCGTGTAGTTATAAATTATTTGGTACACAGTCCGCCATCCGTCAGAAGGCGTGGGACCAATACGTAACGAAACTAGCGTTACAGCTGACTGGCTGGCAAGATATAGGAGGAGGATTTATAGGGCTTGTTAACCCGGGTAAAAGATTATATTAACCAAGTTCCATTCATGTAGTGAACAATACTTTGAAGGATACACAAAACTTTTTTGTAATCATGCCATGAGCAATTCCCGGGACTTTTAGAGTTGATGACATGACAAATGATTAGTAGAAGTGCAATGTAATGTTCAATATCCAAATCAATTCGATTAAAAAGATAGTATCACATTAGCATACATGTCATGTCTACAAATTATAAAATAGGTCCCTAATCTAAAATGGAAAAATCAAGAATAATTATTTGTTTATTAAGACTGGCGAAGGCGATTCATACAAGAAAAAACTTATATACCTACTAAATCCACGCACAGCTAGGCGAACATGCGCGCCGCGATAGCGATTTCTCGTCATAAAAAGTCGACAAAATAAAAAACTGTTTCCACACGAAATAATGTGACGACAAAATTATGTCGTGGCGTTCATGTTATCCCGGATGGATAGGCACAGTTTGAGAAACTGAGCGTCACTTTACCTTTAAAACGAAGCTACATCACTCAAAAATACAAAGAAATCCTTTTTTTTCTGAAATAATTTTCACAATTGTCTAAAGAAATCATAAATCAACATACAATAAAAAATATATCATCAATTATTATTTGCCCTTTTTCCAGCATACGTCTGTATCAAATTAATTAAGTAGCTCCACAAGACCTCGTGCCGTGCGGTGAGACGACGCAGAAATAATTGTATGAACAACCTCTCTGACAAACCCTGTTCATACATAATTAAACTAGGGTGAGACGCGGCTTGGTAGCGGTAAACGAATTTAGGCTTCCTGATGCACCTTTTCCCATCCCTACGCTGCGAAAAACCTTTTGAATCACAACCTTATGATACTGTATTTACGATAGAACACAGAAAAGAGGTTAGAAAGACCTTGTGAGCGAGGCAGGCGCCCCACAACTATGAGCAGATGCTCATACTTCGCGAAAACGTGCGATCGCGCTGTTTAGTCGCTTACGGAGCGCAACGAAGTGAGTATTGTAGAAAGCTATTCTTAAAATATTTATTTATAATATTTCTGTGTTCTGTGGTATTTACTTAGGAACATAAATATCTTATCGTTTGCGTAGGTAAATGGGTACAGCGCAGAGCAGTCGATATGCGAATTTAAGTTGCGCTTGCCATGGTCAGTCCTTGAATGGGTGACCGTTCTTTACACCCCAGTGCTTCACAGAACATAGTAGTCAGCCCCAAAGTATTGCACTGGCAGATACTGACATCCTAAGTTTAGCAGTATCTCCCAGTAGTTGAACTGTCCACTACTGGGAGATACTGATAGTTTAGACCCAACGGTGACAGAAGTCATATGGCAATCACTCCGTGTTAAATACTGATATTCAGTCGCATCTGGTTTGACTGTAAGGTGACCCCAGCGTAGTAAGGAAAAGACTAGGCAGATGAAAAATATCTTCTCGTTTATATGCCTTAAATCGATATGCTAGCTGCTGAGCTTGGGCAAAAAGGTTGGTCCATCCGGAAAAACGCTTTCAAATACAGCTTGGTTATCCTAGAAATGGCAACATACTTCTCCCTAATACAATATTACTTATTTTCGAACCGAAGATTTATTTTCCTTCTACTAATAGCTAATGGCGTTACATTAGAGTCTAATGTGAAAAAGCCCATTAGTAGGGCGAAAAAACAGTGTCAGTGTTTGTACTGTATAATGAAAATTACAAACACGAAAACGATTACGATATCGATGGATACCTACGTACATTTATAACAGAATTCATACATGTATTACCAAACGCTTCCGCACTTTGTCGTCACCGACGTCAATATTTCCAGTTTTATTTTTATTTTTTTATAGAGCCTATTGGAGGCATACTTGCTTGCGGTTCACCTGATGGTAAGTGATCATCGCCGCCCATGAACTTCCACAACACCAGAGGAGTCACCGATGCGTTGTCGACCTTTTAGAATGATGTACCTAGGCTCTTTTCTTGAAAGTGCCCCATGTCGTATGTTGTTGAGTCCACAGATGATTTCGTTACTGACGACATGTCAGTCACAGAGTACTATTGTATATATAAAAATGTCAGTATTGTGTCTATGTAATGTGAAACATACCACGAAAGAAGAGTTTGAATTTTATACTTTCTTTTTTAAGACTTTTCTTCTGAATCTTATCGCGCTATTTAAAGAAAATATAACTTTAAATCGTGTATCTAAGTCCGATAAATATCAAGCTTAACCTTGAGAACTTGTATCTCTTTTAAACTTTATGAAATAAATCTAGATTATTCTGTTCTTGTATGATAAAAAATAGTAACAACAAAGTACAAGACTTACAGTCGATCTAAGATAAAGATGTAACTTTCTAAAGAACAGAATCATGGATTTTGTAGATAAGATTTTACGTAAATTTAGAGTGCCTATGAAAATAGGACACCTGCAAGGGGTTATTGCAGTCATCATTATGAACAATTTTTAGTATGTGACTATACTTGAAATCGCGAAAAAAGCAGCTTAATATTGAATTCTTTGTATGGAACAGCAGATTTTTATCGCGATTTCATATTTTGTCCAATATTAATTAAATTTTTATCTGTACAGGGTATATATTCAAACTTCGAATATATACCCTGTACAGATAAAAATTAAATTAATATAAATTTTATCTCGAAAGCATCGTTATTCATAAAAACAACATCGCATCAAAACATCTTTATCTGTGACCCTGTACAATGTACACCTATAGCATAAGAATAATAAATAATTATTTTGATCCTTTTATTTAATTGACTTTGATACCTTTGATCGACTTTATAACGGTAATTTTCCCTTGTGCGGGAAGCAGAAAGCTTATAAATTTTCTTTTTTCTGGCCTATAACTGCCAGGGTACGCTTTGGCTTAGTTTTATTTGGCTTTTTATTGGCATTTGCTTAGCCAGGTCTTTATACTGTAATATTTTTTTAACCTTCTGACCGCCCCGTCGGATTTATCCGACAAAATATATAATCGTATACATTTCGCCCACGTCGTCGTACTTATTTATTCGACAGAAAACCTATAAACTTTACTTAATTATCAACCATTATTATCAATGCACATACACAACCCCATTCGTAGTAGTATTTTTTTTTCGGCGTGTCACTTGGGGCTCTGCTACTAACTTAGGTATAACCAAGCAGACAAACACTAAGTCTGAATATTCTTATAGTACCTGATAGTCTACATGAATATAAACCATAAAACGTATCTTCTGTCTTCTTGTGTTTAACTATGAGTGAAATACAGCGTCGTCAAAACTTTTATAATGTAGAACGCTTCAGTTACTATAACTAGACGTCCAAGCGTATTCATAACATCAAATAACTTTCGCGGAATGAACATCCCCCTTGAACAAAACTAAAAAGTAGCGTTGAGATGCTCCAGGCAGTTCGTACGCCATTCATATTCAGAAGGATATTTATAGCACAACATTAATTTGTGAACTTACAGGAACTACTTCCATGTGAAATTATTATACAGCTAAATCAAACTATCTCAAAAAAAAAAAAATATGTACACACATTTCTTTTAAATCTTATGAAGAAACTGAACCAATCCTTGATTGACTGTTCAAATACAATACTTTTATATTTGTAAATGTCCATTTTTCTTCTGGCGATACAGGCTAAGCTCTTATAAGTCAATTGCTCTCATAATTAAGTGTCTTAACGGTTCTTCTCCATAGGACCTACTATTTGGAACCGTGCCCATAAGAGTCTCGAGATTTCATATGTGCCTGTGTCTGGTTTACATGAAATAAAGATCAAGAATTAATTAATTGGCAAAGATTAGCTATTTTTTATATTGGATTTTAAAACATCACTAATATGCGATAAGACAACCCACTGTGCATTGATTTAAATTCTGTTTTTCTTGCATGTTTTTAACCCCTGAAAAAAAAAGGGGGTGTTATAAATTTCTGTGTATCTGTCTGTGGCATCGTAGATCCAAAACGGATGGGCCGATTTAAATGCATTTTTTTAATCGAAAGCTAGTTTAATCTGGTATCATCTTAGCTATGTTTCATGATAATCTGTTCAGCCGTTCAAAAGTTACAGCTCTTTTTACAAGCTTTTATTTTGAGGGTTAGGTTATTATGGTGGTGTGCAATAAAGCCTTTATCTATTCTATTCTATAGAGGCAAGAATAGCTATAGATTTTTCTTTCAACAAAAATAATTTAATTTACTCTGTAGATTAGTTAGTCGCAAGGTTGTTAACGTGACTCACTACCAAGGATTAGCTGGACATGGCCATGGGTACCTACTCGTCACTCCATGCACCCTAATGTCCGTAATGACTGACCAACACAACCTTAAAACTTATTTATGACATCTTAAACAAATTGCAAGAAAATCGTAGCGATATATAACGACCCCTTGACCCAAATATCCGTTTACATGGATGCAATGAACTGAACTGTGAATCTCTATAATGTATATTTACTACGCAATGAAAGTCAAACACGAAATATAGCCGCTGCCGTCTTTATAGGGAGATATAAAGGGACGAGATATAAAACATTTTTTGGAGTCACACTTCTAATGAAAGATTGCTTAATTAATTTTATTATACCAAACTTGGGGATGAATAAAATTTTTGATTGGACGATTTTCGAAGTACTTGATTCTTGATTTGAAGAGAAAAGTTTGGAATTTATTAGGGACATGTAGGAGTGATTTTTAGGCTCGCAGGAGAATATCGTAGGAAATTTTTATATACCTACTAGCGTTGCCTGCGGCTTTACTCGCATCCTAGGGGAACTACTTCATGTACTCAGATAAAAAGTATTCTATGTTCTAATGCAGATCATGGTCTATCTGTGTGCCAAATTTCATCCAAATCCGTTCAGCCGTTAAGGCGTGATTGATAAACAAACATCCAAACTTTATAATATTAATAATTAGGTTATATAAAAAAAAATATATATATATATATATTTCAAACTACATATTTACAACCATAATATATAAACTTAAATATGTACATTAATTATTGTTAAATAAATACAAATATAAAACTGAGCACCTAGGCGTCAAAATACTCCTCATTGCTGTCAATTCGTAGCGTGCCCAGAAGACTGGCAGCATTGCCACGTTGAATGGCAATGCTTATTCTTTGACCAAAGAATAGGCCAGCCCTCGGGTCACGCGTAGCGTCGACCAACCGTTTTGCAATGTCTCTGAATAGGAGACATGCATTCGGTCCCCATGACCTGAGCGTTTCGACACCAAACGGCTCAAATATAATATAATTACGTATAGAATAGAAAATAGGTTTTAAATAAGTCAATCGCCAGTATGATTATAAAATCACCTACTGAAAGTGATATCCATAAGTTTCTAAAAACTTAATTAAATATCAAATCTTGGGTACAACAATGTCAGGAATTTAATTTCAGGCCTATTGAATGTATGGACACCAATACGTCTTTTGATCCGACAATAATCCGGTCTGATCAAACATGGGCCCAACAGATTGGGAGCTTCCGCCATCTGCCGCAATTTATTACAATCTACATGAATTGTCAAAGAAATACCTAGCCCACGGGTACGGAAGAGTGCCAACAAACAATTGTGTATTATTTTCAAATAATTTCATTGGATACATACAGAAATCTTCACCATTCTAATGGAGTAAAACATTCGTTATTTATACATAAAAAAAGTTTGCAATTGGATGGTTCAAACTTTTCTATCTTTGTTCTTTCAATCGTAAAAAGGCCTTTTTAAAGTCGTATCATAGGAATGTATAGCAGGTTTGCCATGGAACGCCACGCACGCACTATGCACGCACGCACTATGCACGCACGCACTATGCACGCACGCACTGTGCACGCAAGCCCAACAGCGTTCACGACAATGTATTTTCGACAGATTTTTGTTTTACAGGAGATAAGCATGATGACCAAATTATTTCCACTCCATTATCTGTACAGTACATCATAATTCATCCGGAATAACTAAAAGAGACTACTAAGACTAAGAGACTAGAGGGCTATAATTTTTTCTTAAAGGTTTGTGTAGTTCGCCAACCCGCACCAGGCCAGCCCAGCACCAGCCAGTAATGGACTGGATTTATTATACTTAACAAAGTATGTCCCAGGTCCAATTACCATAGAAAAATCTTAGAACACACTTCATACAAACTCCAATTCATCGCTTTTGATAAAAAGAAGCTAGCAAGTCACATTGGACACAATATCTGAGATATTTCAAATCGCTGTGAAATACTTTCTAAGTCTACTGCACAATTTTTCAGTCGACGTACAGGCGTGAAATTGGTATCATCAGAGCTCTAGCTTTTAGGTGCCAATGTACAGGCGATACAGTATTATAACATGCCCTGCAGTGGCATGCATAGACATTTCTTACAGGGTAAGAAAAAACAACTCAGTATTGTATTGTCAAGTTAAATGATGCTTGTGAATTGGTACCTCACACTAGGACTTAAATTAACTGATATTACAGACATGTTAACTTTTGTATTATTGAATACTTAATTAATTACGGTAGGCAGTGTATTGGTCTTTAAGGAATGCACGCCACTGATTCTATTCCGTTGGAAACTATTCTATTCTGATAATAGAGGTAGAGCATAGCGGGACAAAATTGACAAAATTGGAGCGGCCCGACTGGGGAAGTACAACCTCGTACAACCAAGTACAGCCTTGCAGAATATCATGGCGAAATAACACTGCTGTTTTGCGGTGTTGTATTCCTAACGGTGAGCAAGGTCGCCAGTGCTCCCTAGGGAAGAATAGCCGTGTTGGCAGTTCGACGCTAGTAGTTGGGTCAACAACGCGAGAGTGTTGCAAGCGTCCACAGTTTACGGTAACTGCTTACCATCAGGCGGGTCGCATGCTTGTTTGCCACCGATTGTATAAATAAATAAAAATTGAGTATAGAAGATATTTTGCTTTATTTTATCTGCAAATACGCTTGCTTGGTGAGATTGTGTTTTCATTATAGAGAACCGTTTTAACACTCGCTGTAACAAGCGTGACTGGTGACTACAGATCGTGAGACTCTAGATTTGATCCTCGGCACCCCTTTATTGGGATTTTCCCGACCTCGATCCTAGAATAGAAAGAAAGAAAACAGTTTTATTCTGGACTCGCCAGGAACAAATAAAATTACAAAAGTACAAAAATAAAAATAAAACAAAAAATAATAATAACAAAAGAAAAAACAATAATTAAAGCAACCTGAGGGCCGAGCACGGATGTTTTGACGTATGGTAACGTAAACGTAAGCAATTTTTGAACCAAAAATACACGTTTAATCTACGATATTCTTCTGGAAATACATGCAATATTTTTACGTTTTCACGAAACAAGTGTGTTTGTTGCATAAAATTGAACAAAAATGCGATAGATTCATCGTATTTTATGATCAAAATTTGCTTACGTTTACGTTACCATACGTCAAAACATTCGTGCTGGGCCCTCTGGACGACACCAAAAATGGCCCCCATCTCAGCTAATAAGTGACATTTAGAAATAGAAAATGTCACAGCGCTGGTATTCTGATGGGACCGTTGCAGTGATGCCACGGGCAACCACGATACAAATAAAATAATAGAATAGTAATACTCTTTATTGTACACCAGTTTTGTAGGAGTTTTATGGGTTGTCGGGTTCGTAGTTATGAAAAAAAGTGTGCGCGCGTTTTCAATAGCAGTACACTCAAATGCGCGCGCACGTTGTTTTCATAATTTTTTGCCTTGTTATTAACTACAATAGATATCGAGAAAAAATCGGTAAGTATAGTTTTTTTTTTATATTATGCGGCGCAAACGAGCATGCGGTTCACCTGATGGTAAGAAAACAGGTTAGAAAAATTGCATATTCCCGATCGAAAATTCTGACTTAGCTAGAAACTAGAATGTTCTGAGTGTGGACACCAACATCAATGTACTTTTGATAAGTAATAAAACACAGTAAAATACTATGAAAATACGATGGAGGCTCATGATTTCCAATTAAAATAAAGGCGTCTTTATTTCATAAGAAACAAAACTTCTACTTCTGTGTGACTGTTCGCTGCATGCAGTCTGTGTCCCGGACGTAATATTGCCTAGGTATTGTCACGGTCACAATCAGTGTCTATTGTGATAGAATTGATTCTGGTCTATATTGAACCTATGATTTCAGTTACGAGTCCGTATATGTGCTGATTGAACAACACCTACATGAACTTAATACGCCTAGACGCGTTTTTACTAGACATATATTCTAAGAAACTCATTCATAGAAAGAGCCTCCACAAGTTGCGAAACCTGAGATCGCCTGGCGCACCCTGGGCAGCCTCGATATTGCCATTGCTGACTGGCTACTTTCTACTACAGCATGTGCGATTTTCATACCATCGCCCATGCTGTAGTAAAAAGTACCTGCGCCCTCTGAATTTCTATCTTCTGTCTCTTATCTCACCCTATCGATGACCCTCAAGATGGTTCCCGTTCGGCAAATGCATCCAAAACCATGAATGAAATGTCTCATTCATGCTTCTACAACGTGTATCAGAAAAGCATGGTCATATTAATTAAGGCTGTGGATCATCAAACTGAACAACTTTCTCTTTGAAACCAATATCGTAATTGCGAAAAAATAATTAGCTGTCCCATAAGTTTGAGTCGAGAAGGTATTGAAATTTTGTAAGGGACAGCTGAGATTTTTATTTTTGCGATTACGATGTTTGCGCCGTATTAGGAATAGTTGTTTAGTTTTATAGTCCAATCCACACCCTTTCACGCATTTCTGATACACGTTATACCTTTAATACTAGCTGAAAATACAATATATTTTAAAACACTTGAAGCTCATACATTATTAAGGCAATTTTCATGACTATTTAAATAAGAAGAGCGGAAAACAAATCCCATTTATCCTCGACCTAAACCACAAAGTTCTGTCAAACAAAACCATAGCCGTGGGCTATGCGACATTAGTGACATATCACTCGTATTATGCGGGCCCCATAACTTTGTGAATTAGGGCCACAAAGTCCCGAATGACTTATCGGTTGTATATAAGGCCTCAGACATAAACCGCTGGTATTAAAGTGACAGTTGTTCATCATAGGCTATGGTCCCTGTAAAATCAACCTTGAACTCTGTCCAGAATATCAACATAAAAATAACGAGAACATTTTGTAAGACCACCTTTTATCGAAGTATGGAGTCTGGTGTCTGGTGTGGAGTGGGGGTTTTTGACGGTTAGGTCATCTAACCGTCAAAAACCCCCGACTCCAACTAGAAAAAGAGCTGTAACTTTTGAACGGCTGAACAGATTTTCATGAAACATAACTAAGATGATACCCGATTAAATTAGCACCCAATTAATAAAAATGCATTGAAATCGGTCCATCTGTTTTGGAGCTACGATGCTTCAGACAGCCACACAGATACATACTACTTTATAATACCCCTCTTTTTGGTCGGGGGTTAATTTTTTTAATTAATTGTAGATATAACAAAAAGCCCTAATCATCTTAACCCTTAAAATAGACCCAATTTGTAATGTTGCTACTTTACGCTGGTTTTCTGTGTGGCTGTACAGTCACAAGCACAAATATATGTATACATATAGCGACATTCATAAGTTAATTTTAGGAGAACTAGTGATTAAAATCCTCCGACATTGTTATAAATTTTCTTTAATCATCAGCTTGTTTTGAAGCTGCATAACAACAAAAATAATCAGGTTGCCGTTTTGAAATCATACACAAGAAATTGGCTCATATCCTTTCGAAATGCGCAAATAACAATCAAGCTTAGTGATCAACACTTTCTGAAACGCAGTGAGCTACGATTATCATACGAATGCCTCTCAAAGAACAGCTGTTCAGCCAAACAATACTACAAATCCCGCAGTTCCATTTAGAGGCACGTAAAGCGTAAGTTGGGTGTAAGCGGTGTGTAATAATATTCATTAACTATTGCTTTGTCTTTCTCTGTCAGCTTTTACTTTGTTGAAATACAATTATCTAGATTTGTATTTAGTGTAAGATCAAAAACATGCAATGAAAATGTCAGTGCAAATATGCGTTTTCCGTTGCGATGAAACTAAATACTAACGACCCGCCCCCGGCTTCGCACCGGTGCAATTTCTCTACCATACTTACATTGAATATAAAAGTATTATATATATATAATAATAATAATATAATAATATTCCACAACTATCACACAACGCCATCTAGTCCCAAGCTAAGCAGAGCTTGTGTTATGGGTACTAGACAACTGATAAACATACTTATATATTTCTAGATACATACATATTATAGATAAATTACACCCAGACACAGAACAAATGATCATGCTCATCACACAAACATTTGTCCTGGGTGGGAATCGAACCCACGACCTCCGGCATAGCAGTCAGGGTCACTAACCACTAGACCAACAGGCCAGTCAAATATATATAAATACTGTATAGTTGAGTAGAAAACTTGCAATTCATAGCCCAATTTATTGCGCTAGAACATTATTATGGCCAGTCTACACATTCAGCAATTCTAGAAAATTCTTATTTAAGTACGCCCCGGTAATATTACAAAGGTTCTGCGACCCACGTCCATAATCCATCTACTTAGTAACTAAAGTCCCAGCTTGTTATAACACCCATCTCACAACACCATAGTAAGATTATTTTCATCGACCTTCAAGATCATAATAACGAACTCTAGCAGTTAGTTAGTATCTGATATAAAGCAATTTTCTAAATAAAAAGAGTTATTTTTTGAAAGCAAATTATTTTGATATTTGACAAACACCTCTAAATCCAACCTCCATTGCTCAAATTAAATTAACAAAGTAAGTATAATTCATACGAATGTTTGAAATAAGATTAATTTTTGATGAATAGTCACATTTAATTAATCTGAGCTGTTTCAATCTGAGCTGTACAAAATTAGTGCAAAGGTATTTACAAAGGATACATTAATTTATAAAATGGTATAATATGACCTGTATACCAGTATAACCCTGTATAATACGAGGTTTATAATTGTAAAGGTGTATAAAACCGTCTAATTTTACGGAAAGGAATTTTGTATCGCATGAAATCGAACTGTATCATTTTTATATTCAAATCATTTCTGCCATTTTAGCCCAGTATCCTCTTTTATAATACCTAGTTCTCTTAAAAATAGCTGTAACCGCAAGTCATCTTCGTAAATTATTATCATATTAAGACATGCACACAGAATTCTCCATAATCCATCTAAAAAAAAACATTTCAATAAACACAAGCTTCTTAATAAAATCCTTATATCAGTTATACGAGTATCTTAAACAATGCACGTCTTTCATATACTTAATGAATATGCTTTACAGCTTGGGTCCCAATGCGTGAAGTTCAAATATAAATAACAAAGGAATTTAGCAAAATATTTCACTCAACTATCCAGTTACGAGTATAACGTCGGTTCATTAAAATTCCCGGCCAAGTAAGCGCCGGTCATAACTTGAGCGTAACTGGAGGTTTCGGCTAAATATTTGCAATCGGGCGCTTTCCCGTTAGCCGACAACGACGCGGACACGATCGTCTGCAGGGCTAAACCGGACTGCCTGTTTCAATAAGACATGCATGGTCATTAGGATTAGCTACTTTACTTTAATACTCAAAAATAAACATTAGAAAAAAGTAAAAACCGACTTCAAAAAACTAAAATGTTAAAATAATTTTCTTAAAAAACTTTACAGCTTCTGAAGTCGGTGCCACTGCCAAGCTAGGTGCATTGAATAATTAAAGACCCCGACTTCAGAAGCTGATAAGTTTTTTAACAAAATTATTTTATACTGTTTAGTTTTTTGAAGTCGGTTTTTTTTTTTTAAGTTTATTTTATTTTTCTATTTTGAGTGGCGTAAACAATACATAAACATACGATTACAGCAATCGCAAGTGATATGCTGTTATTCATTCAAGAGTTCCATTGTCTATCTCCGAAGGTCTTCATCATATCTTTATGTCCCATTTAAATATCGAACAAAAAAAGAATTTTGCAAATCCGTCAATAAATGACGGAGTTATGCCCAACATACATAAATACAGAATATATAGAGAATCTCCTCCTTCTTTGAAGTCGGTTAAAAATCACTATCAGTGTTCCTTTAGCAAGCTTTTATTTAGTTTTGTGATGTGTTACTTTCATCTACAACACAACACTACACTTTACCTATTTAATTTACTTAGTCATAATGATAATGTCATTATAGGTATTACATGTATGTATTTGTTTATATGTCGCCAAAAGGGATGGAAACGTTACAGAAGTGGGTAGTTTAGGGATTTCAGGTAAGTACTTAGTGGGTGTGATAAGGGTCATGAAATAAAACCAGCAATAAGGCTTTCTAACCACTGAAAGCACGTAATAGTCAGTCCTAGAATAATATTAAAATAAAAAAAATAAAAATCCAGTCTATTACTGTCCTACTGCTGGGGTCGGGCCTCTTCTCAGAATGAGAAAGGTTAGGCGTTAATTATTATAAAGAAGAAAAGTTTATGAATTTGTTTGTAGGTAGATATATAAAGGTAGCTTAAAAATGAAATAAAATTTGTTTATTTGTAAGTAGGGAGTAATCTCTGGAACTACTGAACGAATTCTAAAATTTCGTTCACAAATAGAAAGCTACACTATTCCAGAATGATATACGCTATTTTTTATTTTTTGATAAAATAAAACACGCGCGTGAAACCGCGAGCAACAGCTAGTAAAATATATGCACAGACATCGTCTTCGGTGTCGTGTCGGTACCGGTACCGTCTTGTGTGAATACCATCAGCTGATCAGTGGATATCTATGTAGTGTGGGTGTGGCGTGGGATGAACTTTCAGTAAGATAATCTGAACTATGTTCTTCAACTTTTTTTTCTGTTGCTGTAGTCACTACGACGTCTTTCTTGTGCGTGTATGTTATGTGAATGCAGTAAGTAAGTATGTATGTATGTGTGTAATGTTTTCTTTAGAATAAAGTATCTTTTCCAGTTTAAAATTGCTGCAGTATCAAATAAAGGCTGTACTGTAAGTTTTGTGTTTCATATTATTACACAGGGTGGAGACGATAATTGTTAACGGGCGAGAATTAATTTCTTTCAGATAAATCAAAAACAATGCAAGATCAAAAATATGCTGCCTGCAGAACAAAAAAAAAACACCATCAATAAAATAATATATGACAATTTATTTTTTCGTCGGTCTCCAGTTTTAGTCGAATATAACGCAAATAAGTTCGCCAGCCAGTAGCTGGTTACAAAACTTACATGCCTCAGAACAAAAAGCAGTAGCTTGTTAGTCACTTGGAAATGGTTAAATCATTTTACCAATATTCCTCTCAATAGGATCAGTATAAGATATTGATATCATTGGTATTCGTAACACGCGTGGGTTGTAAATCAATAAAATTCAAGAGCTCTTGATATTTGTCGTAGGTAACTCGAGTTTTAAACTGAAACCAATGTAAAAATAGCAAGAAGCCATTTTATCTTTGAAAATATTTTAAAAAGTTAATTCTAATGGCTTCTAAAACCTAAAACATTAAAGAGCCAAAACTTTCAGCTTTCAATTTCTTTAATAATTATCTATTACATAATGTAGGCTGTATTTTTGTATATTTATTACTTCCAAAAGTCAATGTTTTTCATAAAACATCTTTGAAGTTTCAATCGTTTTGTGTCTTACATACATTCTCATTAACCTTTACATATCATACTAATCATAATAATTAGGTACCTATTGGTACAGTGGCAAAGAGACTGACTTTCTACACTACGTGTCACGGGTTCGATTCTCGCACGTAATTAATATTCGTATGATCTACATATAACTGTTTCGTGTGCATGTGAAATGTATGTTTGTAAACTGTACCCATAATACAGGAGAAGCCATGGTGTGGAGCAACGTTTCTTAAAATATAAAAAAAAAAGTTTCGGACTGTAGCTTTTTGGGGGGCACTTGAGGAAAACGGTGACGCATCGCTTCTGCCCATCCCTTGATAGTGACGCAAAATATCCAATACTCTTAGACAACATTTAAGTTGACATAAATCACAGTAAAGGATACAGTTTTAATCATAAACTTAGAATATTTTCGAGGATGGTTTTAATGATGTTTAAAAATAAAAATATTTCCTTTGACATTTTTTTACCTAAGGGCCAATTTCTCAATGTCGAGATAAAAGATAACTAGCTGTTAATTTGAAATTGGAACAGTTTTTGTATGAAATTATCAGAAGAATAACTTAACTGAAGTTTATCTAGCTATTGAAAAATCGCCCGTAAAATAATTATATCGAGTAAAATGATTGGATGTGGTTACGGTCAATTAAATAAATGAAAAATATAAATACGTGGTTAGCTATCACACAGATTATTTTAAAATAAGTATTTTTTTAATTGTAACCTTATTTTAATCCACAATAAAAATTGCGAATTTATAACCACTTTGTGAAAAAATAACGAATTAAATCTATAACGTTGATAATGAATACCTACAGTTCTTTAACACTGATTCCTAATTTGGTATTCAGTTTTTAAATGTCCAGCCTAAAAAATACACATTACCTACCATTTTGGTTTACAGAACTACCTATTGACTAGTAATTAACCGAAAATCAACTTAGTTTTAAGTAAAGAAAGCTTAACCATTTAGGTATTGTGTAACAGTAACAGAGACAACAAGTAACAGACTGTCAGTTATAAATAACCCATCGCTATCACGAATGGAACAGATGGATGAACGAAGAGTCATAAAAAACTCGCAATTTTTAACATCCGGGGATTACCCGATTCCCTGCCAAGGTGTAGGTAAACACGGGGGAAGTCCCTATAGACATTTTTGGCTGATTTCTATTTTCGTTACATTGAAAAAGACGGTAACTGGTTTAAATTACAAGTTCTTTTTTAATCCTCTGGTTTTATTGTGATAAATCACGAAAAATCATTGATATAAAGCAAGTGATTTAAATCACCTCAACCCTGATTTTAACATAGGTAACTTCGTCCATGTCCTACCTACGTCGTTAAAGTTTTACATAAACATCTGCCAGTTACACGCCATAATAATTAAGTGGCGTGTCATATTATGTAAGCCCATAAGTATCTATCAGCAGGGTTTACATCATATCCATAAACGGTTTAACTGAGATAACCAGCCATCGTGTGTAGGCTTACAGGATCATTATTTTACGTTACACTGCGCATTCTTTGTTTACAAGCTTATTGAACATCGAAATAGGCATCTTATTCGCTTCCTTGATCGCGTAAATCTACTCCCACGGGATAAATGCGGACATATTGCCTACGAAGAACGCACATATTTTGTTAGCATATATAAGGCTTGTGCTTATATAGCTTAAATAAATTGATAGGTATATATACACTTTATTTTTTTATACATCGATATTCGGAAAGAGTTAAGAACAGCGTTGCCATAAAGTTACTTTTGTAACATTTTATGTTAACTTTGACCCCGCCATGTTACTTCCATGTTACACTACTCAAAATGTATTTTTTACGATATTTCTCGTAATAGAATCTTTTTAAAAACTTTCCGGATTCATGTGTGGATCAGAATGTCATTATCACTTGCGTTAACGGTGAAAGAAAACATCGTGAGGAAACCTGCACACCTGAGAGGGCTTCATAAAGTTCTCGAGGGTGTGTGTAGTCCGCCAACCCGCACCAGGCCAGCGTGGTAGACTAAGGCCTAACCCTTCTCATCTTGAGAAGAGGCCCTTGCCCAGCAGTGGGACAGTAATGGGCTGGATTTATTTTATATAGTTATAGGTAGTTGGTGAGTTTTTCGCAATTTCGGTCTTTTTCCTATAGCAAAAGTTTCTCCTAATGATGAGTACAACAATTTCGGCGTAAACCCTTTCCGACTAACTGTATAAAAATAGGTATCTTTATAATTAAATTATCTTTATGTCCAGAGGCATCCAACAACTCTTTTTAAGCAAAATAAACTATCATCCAAAAACTACTTATCGTACTCCATAACCCAAAAGCAATTCAGCGGATATTGTTCTCTTTTCCCCAATTCCAACGCAATAATGGCAAACAAAACATTCAGATACCTATTTATTACGAGTTTGTGTGTTTGTACATTTGAGATTTGAGTAAACTTAAGGTGAATAGTGAAGGCACCGATTATTTTTAACCCTGACAAAAATGATTGTAGTGTGTATCTGTGTATCTGTGTATACGTGTATCTGTCTATAGAACCGTAGCTCCAAAACGGATGGACCGATTTAAATGCAGTTTTTTTAAATTGAAAGCTAGTTTAATTGGGTATAATTTTAGCTGTTTCATGAAAATCTGTTCAGCCATTCAAAAGTTCCAGCTCTTTTTCTAGTTGGAGTCGGGAGTTTATGAGGGTTAGTTTATTCAAAATTTATTTAAATGGCGCGTATTTACTTCGCATACACACTAAACAGTTCATAAGTTTAACCTGTCAGGTACATATAAATTAACTAATGCCTAGATACAGTTTATTAAACATCTGCGGCTGAAGCGAGCCGGGCGTGTCAAAAACCACTTAAACCGAACAATGTACCCCTATTTCCCGTGACGTGAGCACCGCCATTAGCATGTTTGTTATGTATAATAACTCTGACATTCCCGACGTGGCTTTTTGCGTCAGACACAACTTAATATACAGCGGGGGTCGCAGTTCGAGCGGCAAGCCTTGGGAGTGACTGTTTATTATTCAATTCGATATTATTCTACTCGATATAGCCAATAGCAATATAGACTCGCCTGAGCTTTTAAACAGCATTAATTTATGTGTCCCTAACAGACTACTAAGAATCCCTTCTTGTTTGGCTAATCCAACAGCTGATACAAAATATCGTTCTAATGCATATTTTCCTCGCTCAGTAAGAAATGTTACCGAATATGTTAAAGAGTATCGTATAGAAACCAAGCCGCAACTATTTCGACGACTTAATATTTTTTTATAAGATACATAAAAGCTATTTGTTTCCCTAACATAAATAAATAAATACACTTTTACCTGTATATTTAAACAGGACACCTGATTTAAAGGGATATCGCCATGGGCGTAGCTAGGGGAGGGGTGGGGGGGGGGGGGCGGTAGAGTGGACAATTGAACTGTTCCATATAAATAATTTAATATTACTCGACATAAATATTGTATCAGACAAAATCTTCAGATTGAGAACCAAAGTTGGTAATTTATTAAAAATTTATTACAGCTTGGAAAGCAAAAATATTAAATTATTTGCTTAAATTTGTCTAATCTATAAAATAAAAATCAATAATCTTTACCAACCGAATTCATGGTGTAGAATAATATTTATTTATTTGCATAAAAACATGTATGACATACAGGTGTATGTATGACTATTTGGTATAACATAGGGGACATAGGTACACGCTCCGCATTCGCTTTCATTGGCGCCCGGCTCTTTGGACATATTTCACGATATTCAGCATCAAATTCAGTGCTAATCTACCTCCTGTGTAGCCACTTAAATAACATTGTGAAAGGGTTTCAAATGGTTTTATATATAGTATTTACTTGCACTTTTAAGCAAAGAATTCTGAATGCATATTGAAATAATTTTATAATATACCTACTAGCGACCCGTCCCCGGCTCCGTACATGTGAAATTTCTCTACTATCCTTACATTAAATATCAAAGTATTATACACATAAACCTATCTTGAAAAAATTTATAACTGATGGTGAAAACCGCGTCAAAATCCGTTGTGTGGTTTAGGAGTTAGCGGATATACACACAGACGCGGAAAGCGAGTTTATTTCGGCAAGACGCGTTGATGACACGGCTACGTCGCTACGCTTTCGTAGCAAGTAACCGACCTGCTACGCGCGATTTGAACAATAAATCGGTCTCATTACAAAAGATGTGTTAAACCTCAGAGGCCCAATTCTCGTAATTAAAAATGTTCAAAATATAGTTCGGATCTCATTCCGATCTACTACCAATGTCATAAATGTCACAAATGGTATTCTCCTACCCTAACAAACAACGTCAAACGTGACATTATATTGTAATGAGATCGAAAGTTGAATAAAAGGCAAATCGGTATTCTGCTAACATTTTGAACTGACACAGATAATAAAATTGACACTCTCGTCTATACACAAACGTCAAAAATGAGATTGAAATGAGTTTGTAAGAAGATTGAATCCAAATCATACTGGAATCGGACTGAACTTTAAGAGGAGTAGAATACATGACTTTTTGTCAATTCATAATATAATCTCAGTTCGGTCAACTTTCAGTCATATTATAAATTAATTACGAGAATTGGGCTTCTGTTTAGACCAAGCCTAGATAAAAATGAGATTTTTCGTTAAACTTTGTTCAGAAGCCCAATTCTCGTAATTAATTTATAATATGACTGAAAGTTGACCGAACTGAGATTATATTATGAATTGACAAAAAGTCATGTATTCTACTCCTCTTAAAGTTCAGTCCGATTCCAGTATGATTTGGATTCAATCTTCTTACAAACTCATTTCAATCTCATTTTTGACGTTTGTGTATAGACGAGAGTGTCAATTTTATTATCTGTGACAGTTCAAAATGTTAGCAGAATACCAATTTGCCTTTTATTCAACTTTCGATCTCATTACAATATAATGTCACGTTTGACGTTGTTTGTTAGGGTAGGAGAATACCATTTGTGACATTTATGACATTGGTAGTAGATCGGAATGAGATCCGAACTATATTTTGAACATTTTTAATTACGAGAATTGGGCCTCTGTATTAGGTAATAATTTTCTAAAAACTGAGCATAACCTGAGATTTAACTTAGACTTGGTGTAAACCTTGTTTTGTAATAAGACCGAATTAGTTTGTGACCGTTTAGTTAGATTAATTGAAATTTAAATTGTTTATTTAAAATAGTTTTACATAAATATTTACATTGAAGGCTAATATAATCCTACCTGAACTAGAGCGGTAGAACGGGATGTTAATAACGGTTTACTAAAATTTACTGACGATCTCATCCTGGAATAAAAACGATATTTAACTTCTATTACCAAGTGCAACGAAAACTATTTTAAAGTTAAGATAGTATTTTTTTATATAGCCGCATATCAACAACCACAAAAAACTTATAAGCCCTCGGAGTTCAAGTTTTGCATTTTGTAATTAAAAGATTAGAATGTTTAATAGCCAAAGATTAAAAGTTTTTAAGCAGTTGATAGACATGGAGATAATTCATTAACGTAATTTCGTTTCCATTTTGACACAAACTTATCGCTGTCTGGCACCTTCGCCTTATCCGTCAACATCGCACCCAACTGACCCAACCAACTTTAATTTTGATCTCCGTTAAAGTTTACCTAATGAGATTACTTTTACCCTCACTCAGCTTAATCACAACTCTGGATTTTACCTAACAAAAATTTTGGAACATAGTCGACAGTCCTCAGTAATTGTTAAATCAACCAGCGATTTTAATGTCATTGTTTTATTACAACCTTATGCTTAGGTATGTTTTAAATCTAAGACAGAGTATCAAACGTATTAAATTATTTATTTTCCTCTTGAAATACAAGAAAAAATGGACTTTACTTGAAAACAGCTAAACACGTAATTTTCACGAAAAGTGTAGGTAGGTAACACCTACGTTTCCTTTTTTGCATACTAATAAATAGACATAACTAAAAAATAATTTTGAAACATTGTTAGCTATCTAATGTTTAATTCTCTACAAATTAAAACAAGCCAATCATTTCCACCATAGGGAAGATTAGGTGCATACGAGACAGTTGGTCTAAAACGAAATTACACTGCAGATCACCAATATTGCAAAGGATCTATATTTTATCACCGCCCCATTCGTCGTTTTATAACTTTGGCCTCCTTGGAACTTTAAGATCTAAACTATGTACTTATGGAATTTAACTAGCTATAAACGTGAAAAGGTGCAGATGAAAATAATTTTGAAGTCTATTAGATATCCCAAAGAATTTTATTTTAGCACTTTTTGCTACTGCAGACTGATTGGGAAATGACCCTTTACCGAAATAATATTCCCATTTAAACTGTGCGTGGTCAAAGTGTTCCCCCTAATTGCCTATTTAAGATCTATATGAAAATATTCGTATAGACTGGACAAAAGGCTTTTCGGATCACTTGACGGTACGAGACACTTCTTCAGAGGAGTGGTTGATACGTTGCCGAACTTTTAGATTACCATGACAAATGAATAATTAATTAAGAAATACTCTGTCGGTTTAAATAGTTTACTAAAGGTAAACAATATGACATGAATAGTTATCTAAACTCCATAATTATTTCTTTAGAAATAAGCAGTACCTACCTTTGTGTCATCTTTCCTTTTTAATTGTAATTATTCCTCTTTCTGTGTGTATATAAATTGTTAAATAAATAAACAAACTTGCATCTAAAAAAAATCCGAAAAGTTACAAATTATAATGTAAACGTTTTGTAACCTTATAGTAATATATTATTAGGTCAGCTTGCAGATTTTTTTAAATGCATATTGAGAGTCAAAGATTTTTATTTCAACTGGGCCTTTGTAGGCACTTTCAAAACGTCGTGGTTCTAGGTGCGCGGTTCCAAGTGGGTTGGTCCTGGAGAAGATACCGGCAAGAAACTTTATAAGAAATAAGGTATGTCAAGATTGTTCACCTTTAGTAAATGACCTAAGCCGACGGAGTTTAATTAGATATAGACCATAGACACACAAACATGCCTACAACCAATATAATTTAAAGTACATCTTCCATAAACCCTCATTACATCTACTTATATGGTATGTTCGTGACTAGATCGCATTTACTTTAACAAAGACCAAGTAAAATGTCTTAAGCCAAAGATACTTATGTAGGTAATAAATAGACTTCAGTTAGACCCAGGGCCGGATTAACCTAAAGGTAAAGAAGACAACTGGCATAGGGCCCATGACTGCTTAGGCGCTGAGGCCCGCGAAAAAAAGTTTTATTTTATTTTAAAACTATAACTATTTTATTTTATGTAGTTAATGTAACATTTTTATTAGATTATTATACTGTTAATTTTAGTTAGGTAAGCATATTTTTATTAATTGACACTATACCCGAATTATATTTAGTGAAGGAAGGGCCTCTTCATAACGATGTGGAATGAGAAACTGCAAACTGAAGGAAGTGCTGGGAAACTTTGACGCTATAAACCATAGAACCGATACTACAGCTTCTGTTTCAGTTTTTGGCAAATTCCAGCACAAGGTTTTTCGTTCGCATGATCAAAAGTTAACCGCTAAGTTATTTGTTATTGTTATTATTTCCAACTTAGTTTACTCTACAGAAACTTGGTACCTATCTCTATCGCAGACGTCATTTTATGAACTTTCTTTATCGATTTTAGACATTAAAAAACGTTTCAAAAATCCTTATTATGCAGTTTTAATGCGTTGGAAACATCTAAATGGATTTTGAAGAATAAATCTTTCGATCTCAAAGTGGTACCTGCCATTGAGGTGTATAAAAAACTCCGTTTATTATAATTATACATCATCTTATAGATGAATAGGAAAAATTTAAGTAAAGAACGAAAAGAGGCAGATTTTTTTATATAATAACGATTAAAAATATATATAGGATACACGATACTAAAATGGGCGATGCTTAGAATTGTCCAGGAGCCTGTACATGGCCTAAACCGGCCCTGGTTAGGCCAGAATATTTAGGTCGTAAATTAGCTGCTTAGCAAACTGTCGAACCTAAGTACCTATAAACTAGACAGCCTATTCTACGTAATCATAAACAGTACATCTCCAGACCGCCAGACATACCCAATAATTTCGTCAAATGATTCACACTCCAGTGAAGCATGTCAGTCGACTGGCTTCTAAGAATTCTTCGAGTTGATCAAGGTTAGGTAAGTATGTACATTGTACCTATCTGCATAATTATAGCACACTGTGTAGGTACTTATTAATATTAACTAAGAAGACGGTGTTACCACAAAACTTAAGCCCACGTTGAACTCACGTTGAGTTTAGGTCGTAGGTACCCTTGTACCTAGATATTACGCAGATATTTTGTAGGTATATTTAATTCAGCTCAGTAGTTTGGGCCTTTTTATATGGATTATTAGATTAAGTTTCTTTTGCACGTATCTTGTGCAAAGATACCTGCGTGTGAGATAAACCTGATAGCATAGCTCGACTGAGGAATTGAACTTGACTCTTCACGATTCGCATTCACATTCTCAATGGTCAACTCTCGTACGGATTGAAATGTACGACACCATCAATAATAAGCAAAAATATTATACCTAGTTTTAAAAAAACTAAAGAAAACGCTTTTGTCATCCAAACTACCTATGCAAAATTTCAGCTCAATCGGAAACCGGGAAATGGGTAAAATTTAACTACCAAGATTTTTTTATATAGTTAGTTACAAGAAGTGAAGTTATATAAATAAATAAAAGCGTTTTAATAAATCAACGTAGACGGAGTTTCTTCATCTACGTAAATCATAATAAGAGAGGATTCTTTGGTAATTGTATTATTATTAGATATGGAACGATTTGCATTCTTTATGTTCATTCTCTTTCAGACTCACGAAAAATGTATTACGCTATCCTGCTGTCACATGTTGTGTTTTTCTCCCAGAACAGTGGGAACTGAGATAAATAACCCGCATAAGTGGGAACGAGTGGGAATATTTTTTATCTATTTGTAGTACTTAAATAGTATTATGTAGTATTAAATAATTGTTTAAATAGTAGGTCTTTGATTTTTATCGTAAGCGGGGTTTTCATCTGAGAATGTCACTCAGTCTTTTTTTTTTTAATCATTGCCCCTCTATGATTTCTCCTGTATCGAGGGTATAGTTTATAAACATACATTTCACATGCACACACACCCAGACCCGAAATAACTATCTGTAGATCATACAAATAAATGCTCCATGAGGGGATTGAACCCGCGGCACGTAGCGTAGAAAGCTAATCGCTTAGCCTCTGCGCCAACAACCGTGTCGTGTCGTATTCTATTCGGTGATTGTTAACGTCAAATCAATGTTGCCAATTTAATGCTTTCGCACCAGATCTAGTTTACTGGCTCTGTCAGCCCTCTAAAAAATATATAGCACAGGCGTCCAATCTAGCGCTTAAATTGTAATTAACTATTCCAAAACCATTTTCTTGTTTTATTTATTTGCATTCAACGAAATACTTCAGTAAGAAGCAAAATTATTTCTAATATTTTCCAACCAAAATTTTTTTTATTCAGTAGGTAATAATTGCAATTTGTTAATATTATAAGTTGTTTCATTTCTATTTTGTTTTATTTTTGATCTAGAGCTTTTTATTTAAAATTACAATATGATTCCAGCGCGTTTTTAAGCAAATTCAGTGTGCTTTCCTAACAAATTGCTGGCAACACTGCATCAAATTGTCATTGTCGGTTTGACGGATTTGACAACTTGTCATCAGTTTGTTTGTCACTGTTTTCTTAGCTGGAAATTTTAAATAATTTTCTCAAATATACCTCACTAACTTTCCCTAAAATTACGTTATACACTAACCAAAACCAAAATGTCAGCTCAAAATTCGCCGGTCAAGGCGTCGAGGTCGCCAAGTGTTATTGAAACAGTGGAAGACTTCGATGGCCAGGTATTGTAGCATTACAACGCCTACTTTTCTTCCTAAAGACATAAATAGTGATTTTCCTTGTGTAAATTCCAGGATACGTTGTTGAAACACGTTGATATAACTATAGTTGAGTCAGAAAAGCGGGCTAACGGAACCTTGCACGTTCGCGATCATTACACGGTGTATCTAATCGATCTCAAGTAAGTGGTTCATTCTATTGTTTTCTTAGCTTATTAGACGTCTATTACGTGTCAATTAGCCTCGTTACTTGTGCCCACGTCTCTTTCAAGAGTAGCGTGAAGCTGTGATTCAGAGGTCAATAATTAGGTCATATCCTTTTCACATTCATAATGACTGTCCTGTCTAATTTATTTTGTTTATGAAGATTTTTTTTGAGTAATTTATCTAAAGATAGATTCCACGTATTTAGCATGAAATAATCCATTAATTTCCACTGAAATAAGCCAAATAGAAAATGAAATAAATTCATTCTCAATTTTTAATCTCAATTGTGTTTGTAATGTGTTGGTGTTTATTTAATATTAATAAACTCATAATGAATAAATAGGTATTCTGTTAACCACCTAGTACAGGCCTAATTCCACCATTGGAATACACTAGACTGACCAGTTCTTGAATGAAAGGTTTGACATTCACCCGAGGGAATATAAGCAATTGTGTTCGCACACATCTCAGCGTTTATGAAGCACTCAATCACATATATTCCTGTATTTGGGATGTTCTCCAGTCTATAATTAAATTTTTTGGTTGTTTTAGAGTGACAGATCCGGACTATAAGTTGGTGCAGTCAAAAATCAGTACAATATGGAGACGTTACACCGAGTTTGAACAGATACATGACTATCTGCTAGTTACATATCCACATGTTATCATTCCACCATTGCCGGAAAAAAGGGTGAGGTCATTGACATTTTAGCATAAATAACAAATGAATAAACTGAGATTTCAGGCCACTCAATTGACGCAGTGGCTGAGTACTTTCTGTGCTATGTGTTGGGAGTTTAATATTACCACAAGGAACAAATATTTGTATGGATAGTAAATTGTTGTTCTGGATCTGATTGCGTTTGAATGTAAGATCTATATTTCTAAATGTTACCCACTATACAGCAGAAAATGCTAGCAAAGGGCAATGTTTCATTAAAATAAATAGTAAACTAGTCTAAAACAAAGTTATTAGCCAAAACACACATAGTAATATAGTTTGCCCATTTTCTATTATTCTTTTTGATGTGTAATTTATTAACACAAAGTATCATAGTTCTTACCTAGAGGTTGATTGTAATGTTTTGCATATCAGAATTAAAACAGCAGTGATATGATAAGAATCATTGAGGAAAGTCATTAATATATTTAGGAAAGTTTTTTCACTCTACCAACAATAGAGATTGTGAAAAATATGATAAGATAACAATTTCATGTATGATGACAAAATTTCATAAATCATCAATGAAACCTGATAACCTTTTTCAAAGTCATACTTAGTTTTAATAAAATTATATTTTTTTAATTTATGATTAAAAAGAACTCTTATTTTACCCAACACAATGATTAAGGCAACTGACAACTGGTCGCCTGTGGCCGAGAACAACACGAATGTCTTCGTTTTATCACTTAAATCAACACAATATATGTTTGGAGATAGTACAGTAAGATTTTAGTTCAAAACATTTACAGTGTACATAACATTTGGGCATACCCAGGGCGGGGAGGGAGGAACTGCTGCCCCCCTGATCCTAACTGATTTATGTGCCTATGACTAAGTAAATTTCTCTACCTACCTTGTTTCCTTTAGTTACACACTGTGTCTTCTTTTCTTTTCACTCTCTCCTGTCGCAGGCCTGCTGGCAGAAATTTCTTTAGAAATAAGCAGTACCTTTGTACTTGATATCTTTACTTATTTTCTTTGTCATGTGTATGTGTGTACATAAATAATAAATAAATAATAAATTCCTGATTTGCACCATGCAGGCCAAAAGCTGGCCTATGCCTAAGCAAATTCCTGATATGCCCCTCCTCCCCCAGACTAAAAGCTGAGTATTACGCCCATAGGCAGGTGTGTAAAAAGTTGACTTCTTTAACACATCACAAAACTTTTCTTCTACACCTTAAAACTTGGACTATAACACTTATATATCTTCATACAGCACATATTATCATTGTTCAGGTCCTATATGCCTGGAGGAAATCCGATACTACAGACCCTGAGTTCGTGGAGAGAAGACGTGCGGGCCTGGAGAACTTTTTGCTGCGAGTTGCATCACACCCGCGGCTCTGTTTTGATGACCAGTTCATCAATTTCCTGCAACAGGAGCATGGCTGGCGGGAAACAATTACTGATAGCGGTTAGTTATGATATTATGACCAGAAAATAATTCTAAAGAGTTTGTTCTGTAATTAATTGTGTCTTAGGTTTGATTTATCCGAGGATAATGTTTTATCCAATTAATAAATTTGACGTTTCACAGATTTTGTATAGGAAAGCTGTCAAAAATTCAAATTTATTCCCTTCTTCTAAAAATCTGCCCTTGATATTTCATCATTATTATTCTATTGTACTTTAAAATGTATTTATATTTTAGAATATCAAGTCTTGCTCTATATCACATGGACCGTAAACCTTATTAATATACAAAAATATCAGTTTTTATTCTAAAATACAATATAAATAAAATAATTTTTCGTATTATTTCAGGGTACATACTACAGGCTGAAAATAAGATAAAATCACTGTCAGTATCCATTAGGCTAAAAAAACCAGACCCAGAGATTGAGAGTGTAAAGAATTATGGGAAACAACTAGAAACTAATTTAGGAAACTTTCTTTATACTAGGTGAGTTTTACAATCTCCTTATTTATCCGCAATCATGATATCTATGGTTTCAGTATCTACTAGAAACTGAGCCATCGTTAAAAAATATATTAGATTGCTAAAAAAATATTCTCACTCAATAATAAACATCCAAAATTTTAGAAGACAGACTAGTCCTCCAAAATTTTAGGTAAATTATTTTGCATAAAAATATGCAAAAATATTTCTTAATCACCTCAATGTATTTATTACTTTCCAGATCAAAAATAATAGAAAAGAATTACGCCCTGTGTAAGCTACATGCCAACTATGGAAAACTGTTCAGTGAGTGGAGCGTTATTGAGAAGGAGATGGGCGATGGACTGCAGAAGGCCGGACATTACTTTGGTATGATCATGTCAGCATTATATTGTTTGTTTCGTTTTTAAAACGCTTTTATTAGCTTCACTTGTAACTATGTAAAAATATCTTGGAAGTTAAATTTGACCCACTTCCCGGTTTCCGATTGAGCTGAAATTTTGCATACACGTTTAATTTGGATGACAAAAGCGATTTCTTTAGTTTTTTTTTTTAAACTATATTTTTTTTTTATGATCAAACGAGAATGTGGGTCACCTGGTAGCAAATTATCACGCCCATGAACATCCAAACACCAGAGGAAGCGCGAATGCGTTACTTAACATTTAATCTTTTTTTTGAATCCGTCGACCTTCTCCTAATTTCATGTGTTCGGGAAACTGCTGGTGGAATCTAATTCCACAACTTGTATTACAAGGTTTTTATGTTATTTGCTTCATACAAAAACTTTGTGGCTGTTGTTAGGTTTTCTGTAACTAGAATCCAGTATCGTTTTTCTCGAAGATGACTAAAGAACACCACCTGAGAAACGCTTTTCTTAGATGGTCAGGATGTCCACTTTCTGGAAAATGGGAATCTCAACCTGGAAAGTCATGGAAAAAATTAGATTTTACACATTTACGCCACTCTATTCCCAGCGATTGTAAAATGAGGGACATATTTCATGCTCTAGTCTGACCCTTAGTAAAGAAACTAACGATGAACTCATTGCAAAAAATAACAAAGTATTGAAGGTTGGGAAGTGGTGCATTATTAAAATTACTCAATTTTTTGTTGCTTATTTGATTTTTTTTATAAAACTTGCTTTAAAATGAACAGTGAAATTTGGGGAAATGATCAGGGAAAAGTCAGGGGTTTTTTTTTGTATTTCCAGCGGACACTGTTGTTGGACGAATGGTTAACGTGGAATGAAACTTAATGTCGGTGCTTAATTTTCATAATTTCCCTTCTTCAGATTCAATAGCAGACAGCATAGACTCGGTGGCAGAAGATGAGGAGCAGTTGGCGGACCAGTTAAAAGAGTACCTGTTCTATGCCAGCGCGCTGCAGCAACTGTGCAGCAACCACGAAACTCTGCAGCGCACGCTGGAGACCGCACAGGACACGCTCACTAACAGGTAGGCAAGATTAATGTCCATCAAAAACAACATGTAAACAAATATTCTAATGATTGCATGCCTAAATTAAGGTAGAATGTACTAGGATCAAAAAAGTTTGTTAACACCTTTATTTATGTACCAACATTCTATGCAAATAAACAAATATTCTTTTCTATTCTATCAGTGGCGCAACACGATTCCTATCGGCTCCCCTCTCTATCAGTATTTAAAAATTACAGCTTTTTTAGTAAGGGCCGTTTTCCTGTCAAGCGGATTTGCGCCCGCGTGCGTGTCCGTCCTGTCTAATCTATGGGATCTGGCAGATATACGTGAGTTAGCGCGCTGCGGGCCACACGCAGGAAACGAGCGGATGGGAGGCGGGCGGTAGGCATGCGGGTGAGACACGCACGTGACCCCAAATTCGGATGACAGGAAAAAGGCCCTAAGGGGTTTAGGGTATAATTATGTACTCACATCATACTAAAATTCAGACTTTATACATTCAAGTATACAATAAAGTATTATAATAAATAAAAAAATAAAATTCCTCGTTCCAGGGTATCGGAGCGCAGTCGAGCGGCAGCGGGGAAGTCTGGTCTGATGTCGCGTCTGTTCGGCACGACGGACCCCGACATCGTGCGCGACCAGACGACGCGAGCGCTGGACGGCAAGATCGTCACCGATAAAGACGCCATCGACAAAGCTAAGACCGACCTAGAGTAAGTTTAAGTACTTATCTGGGGGGGCTAAAAAGGCCGCTTTAGATGAATCATAGTATGATTCATATTAGGAATGTCAAAATATCTACATAAATGACGACTCTTAATATCATCCGCATAAGGTTCATATTCAGTAATTATCTGTTTGACAGTTACTAAGCAGATCATTAGATGAATTGCTCAATGTGGCCTTTTTAGGCCCCCTGAACATCGTCCCATCGTCATGCGTTGCGAATACAAGCTTACGAACATGAACACATGATCGCCGACAATACCCGAAACTAAATCAATTTATAATGACCCGTATGCAATGCCTATAAGGTGTATTTTTATTTCACGCACTGACTGACGTTCACGTCAATGGCGCAGCGATGATGCTTTCTGATTGGTTGATCAATTTTCCGCGTATTTAATTGTGTCAACTGCGCAGGTCCATCGGTAAGCCATATAAGTTTTGTGGTACTGTACATCTATGGAAGTTCAGTAGTGTCGTAAAGCCGTTAGATGTTTTCGTGTTTTTCAAACATTTAACATGTTTTGCTGACAAAAAGGGGGCGTGGCCTAACCGTTTTGTTAGTAAAAACATGCAAACATGTTTGCCGCGACGAATGGATAACATCCCCCGCGTTCGCCTGCGGGGGAGGTCATTCATTTCGTGTTTGCTTTTGTGCTACCAAGTCATTTTGTTATGTCGCAGTGATCTGGCTGTTCTGATAACATGTTTTATTAGAAAGTTGCCGCATCTAACCCGACATAACGTAGCATTTATATTGTCATATTTTTGTCTACAGAGAATTCACGAAGAAGGCGCAGCTAGAGATAGAATATTTCCAAAAACAAAAAGACAAAGATCTCCACGAATCACTCGTTAGTTTTATTACTCTTCAAGTGAAGGCGGCGCGAAAGGTCAGTTTATAAACAAAGTACATAAAATCTTCTAAAATATAAATATTATTTAAAAGAAGGATTGACAGTAAATCAGAAATTCTCTAAATATATCCAACTAGCGACCCGTCCCCGGCTTCGCACGGGTGCAGTTTCTCGACTATCCTTACATTAAATATGAAAGTATTATAAATATTAAACTTTCCGGAAGAAATGCTCCAAATGATAGTGAAAACTGCATCAAAATCCGTTGCGTGGATTCGGAGGAGTTAGCGGATATACTATTTCATACTTTGTAGAGATTAGCACTAGGATATTCACCATCTAAGAGGCCTATCACTCAGGTGATTGTTACCGTAAGCGATAAGCGAACGACAGCTTCGCGATACCGCTGCTGCGCTGGTGTGATACACCTTTGTTATCTATCACAGCGACTTTCGGTGTTGATAACAACGCAGTAAAATCATAGCGTAGCAGTTACGACATCGTTTACTCTCAAATAAATAAATAAATCCAGCCCATTACTGTCCTACTCGGGCCTCTTTCCGGAATGAGAAGGGTTAGTCCTTAGTCCGCCACGCTGGCCTGGTGCGGGTTGGTGGACTACACACACCATCGAGAACTTTATGAGGGCCTCTCAGATGTGCAGTTTTCCTCACGATGTTTTCTTTCACCGTTAACGCAAGTGATAAATCAAATTCTTGATCCGCACATGAACAATATTATTCCTAAACAATATCTTTATTGGTTTTACAGAACCTACAAGCATGGACGCAGATCAAAGAATGCTTGCAGAACATGCCGTAAGCCCACCGAGGAGTTTTCATACCAAATGTACCTACCGAGCTGTACGTAAACGCGATAGTCCTACTACTTTTCTATCTCACTTTGTAAGTAGAACATGTAGTTCCAAAACAGCGTAAGTGTGTACTGACTAACATTTGATCGGGTTAAGGAATTCAAGGACTTAGGGCCATGTTCACCAACAACATAACAGATGTTTAAAATTAAAACGACCGTTTACCGATACAAAAGTTCGTGTTAAACGGTTAGTTTTGTCTTAATCGTCTTTTACATTGTTCGTGAACTGAGGCCTTAATATGTATAATAATATAAATCCAGCCCATTTCTGTCCCACAGCTAGGCACAGACCTCTTCTGAAAATGAGAAGGGTTAGGTCTTAGTCCACCACGCTGGCCTAGTGCGGGTTGGCGGACTAAACACACCATCGAGAACTTTATGAGGCCCTCTCAGATGTGCAGGTTTTCCTCACGATGTTCTCCTTCATCGTTATCACAAGTGATAATCAAATTCTAATCCGCACATGAATCCGAAAAGTCAGAGGTGCGGGCCGGGTTCGAACTCAGACCGTCGTGGAAGGCGAGCGTTTAACCTGCTAGTATCGTATAGGGACCGCAAATTTGCAGTAAGCCAAGATTTTTTGAAGTGTGCCAAGTATACATTTACGCAGCTTTGGAGTTCATTCTAAATATTTTTACCTGATAATTATGTGGTTCATACTCATTTGTGAAATATAATCGATTTTTTTTTAACCCGTGGAATGTACTCTATCCGATTCGCGTAATTACCTACTGTGCAGTTTTTTTTTTGTTCAAGGTTATCAAGGTCATCGTCTTCATAAAAACAACAATATTGTGACTAAATTATAATGAGCACTATATAAATTATACATTATTGGGTAGACAGTTAATTTTCCAATCCCTGTATTGCATTCCTTTTAAAAATAACACTTACCTGACCGCCAAATGATGAAAAATATATCCATGATAGTAAAATTTTCACTCGTCACACGAAACATTTCGTCACAAATATCACATTTATCTTACACATATACTGTAACGAACACTATAACAATACGACAGACATATTTACACACTGATTACATAAGTTATTTCACTTTGAAACACAATATTTACGCCATAAAACTAACATTATCGCAATCATAACAAACTTCCGAAGAATGGCGGCAAACCGCTCGCCGACGGCAGGTGGCCGGCCGCGTAGGTATGTACTAGCACAGTAGCGCGCATGCGCGGAGTACAGATGGAAATAAAAGCGTATTTACGAACGGAATACTTTATTTTATATTTTGATGTTAAACATTTTGTTGGATTATGATGGTTAGGATTATACTATTATTTTAAATTCTATGTTACATTATATTACTTTTTATTCTAATATCACACCATTTTTTGGTTTTTACAAAAGCTAAGTAGGAAATGAATGACAATATAGTAATTATGAGGATAAAATTATTGTTTTGTGTGTAATTTGATTTTTTTAAGTTTATTAGGTACTAATTATTTTTTATTATTATTTCCTTTATTTATTTATTTACACATACTTTTTTTTAAATTTATAAATATTTTTCAAAAAGAATAATATAAAAACATTTAAAAATAAATTATTATTATTTGTTACCTACATTTTGTTCAATATTATCGAATTCAGTAAAAAGTATGTGGCAGAAATAATTGTAGGTTTCTTCAGTGAAATAACTTTTGCCCGCTGAATTGTAGACTTATCTACCATTCATACCCATGTGATCGAATTTTAGCGTAATTTTTATACTATACCCGTCTACACTCGAACAATGAGACAATGCATTCTTGGTCTTGGTAAAATATAATGTTGCTGCGGAAGTGCTGCAATTGCAATGATCACCGCGTTACCAACAGCTGAACTGAATATAGACTGTGGCACACCAAAAAGCCCTTTTCAGGGCTAAAACTCGTCTTAGTTTCTTTATCATGGAGCGTCAAATCGTTTCAAAAAGTCATACCTACAGCCAGTCGTCACACTTCCAAGTAAATAACCTGGATGACTGAATTTTCATACTATTTTTTTTATCTTTATGTAAGCTGATATTGTTATGAGCTTAACCTCAAAATGGGACATATTTGGAACAAAAAAATAAAATACGGTTATTTATTTTCAAAGAATGTACTTATTTATTTCATAAATAATTTTATTTTATAAAAATAATATGCATTGCATGTGGCAAACATGACCGACGGGTCTACCGCATAACGAAAATAAAAATTAAATTAAATTCATTTATTTCAGGTAAAACCCATATTACATATAAAATGAATCACTTTTTAACATAATAAAATTACAATAAATTAAATTAAAATATCAATACAATTGGAATATAAGCAAAATTAAATTATAACAGTATTAAAATTATCACATTACGAATTATAGTTTGATTGAGTTAAAAATGAATATCGAATAACATGAACATCGAATCTGGTAATAAACTTCAATACTTTTTTGCAGGAATGAATTATTTTTCTTTCTTTCTTTCTTTCTATACAATCGTGAGACTAAACTTTGAGATATCTTGTAATGTTTTTACGATCATGAAGATGGAAGTCCTCACTTCATGATGGGTAATTTTTTTACAAGGTAGCTCGAAGTTTAGTCTCTGAAGAGCATATTGAAGTTTATTACCAGAGTCGATGTCCATTACCATTTTAGTTACGGTAGGTGCCTAGAAATTGTAATACGAGTATGAGTATACATACATACATAATAAGAGTATGAGTATACATAGAGTGTGCTAAATAGCTATATAGAAAATACTTACGGGTGGCGGGGTGTGGCTGGCATTTGTGAGTCTATGGCCGCTCTAATCAATCAGACCCATTATTATAGCCTGGCGTGCAGCCGTGCGCTGGCGATCGCCCATTATTCGGGTCGGGGTCTCGGACCGCAGTTTCGCTAGTCTGAAAATTTAGTATAAAATGTTATTTTTATTTTTACTGAAGTAATTCACTATGTACTAAATTATATAAACATAGCACGAAGGGGCAAAGAAAAAAAAAAGTACATTATAATTTTTTCTAAAGAGGTCGTATATCTCGGTGTAGGTGCCTCGGAGGACAAAACTTCTCAGAGGTAAAATCGTTTTAATACAGTGAATGAATACGATCCAGGAAAAAAAACGAAAAAAAAAAAACTAATAAGAAATTTCTGTAAATATTTTTTTTCAATACTTTTCAAGAATCAAGATTCTACAATACATTTAGTATTCACTGAAAAAACATCTAACCAACCATAACACTAAAAGTACATAATATCTAATTAGAAAATCGAAAATTCCATCTCTCTTCTAATAAGACTTTTTGTCCTAACAGTACCTAGCTCCTACTACAACTAAGATGGCTACCGTATTAGTGCCACTTTATAATCTTTGCAAAATGATTACGATTTTGTTTTATTATGCATTAGATTATGTAAACTATTTATCAAATTATGTTCATGGATAAATATTCTGGCTACTTATGTGTATCTAGAACGATATCAAGCAAATTTGGCATAAAAACATGACACAATAACGCGGCAATTACAAACGCGAAAACACACATTGAAACTTTTTTATGTTTATTACTACGATTTTTGCATACTTTTGAAAGAATATTACTTCACACTTATTCTACGTTAATTTCTCAGTAATTCTATGTAAATATCTTAAAACAAAACTCACCGAATCCTTCGGGAAGACATTTTTTGCGGAACAATAACACTGCTTTTTTTGGTTGCAAAAATGGCGGTCATAAGTCCACAGACCGGTTATTGTTTTTTATTTTCTTCGTTAAATTTTTCGGTCCGATTCACCAATATTTATCCGCATAAGCATAGAATATGAACTCAGTGAACGAACTATGTAGCTAATTTAGTGCTCGGTGCGATACGGACCGCAATATCAGGCCACCAATAGGAACATTTTCTTAAGATCTAACGGTAGATCGTACGACACGCAGGGCATTTTTTCCTTAAGATCTACCGTGCGTGCTTTCGACATTTCACGAGTTAAAGCTCCCTGAGTTATTTTCTTACTTTGTGTTCTAGAATCGCTGACTGCAATTTTTTTTGTCAAATCACTTATTTGAGGCATTAAAATTATTATTTATATCCTATGGAATTTGTTAAAATTTTCTAAAAATTATTTAAATACAAATTCATATTTTGGACAAATATTTATTAAATAGTAACATTCGTACATTACCCATTCCATATCAGTAAAGATATTACATAATTAAAATAAAATAATATCAGTCGGTTCTACTGATCGCAATATTTCTTTCCTATGATACCATAATAATTATAATTATCGCCTAAATGTTCAAATAAGGAATATTGAGTTCTAGGGGCCAATGAGATTCTTCGGGTGAGGGATATTGCATAAGTTTTAGAAATATAAAGACATTAACCTAGATTATACACACTGTAATTGAATAAACGCAAAACCTAAAAAAAAGTTTGATCATAATAAACTACTGAATCGATTTCAGTAATAAAGTCACTTTTTTATAGGTACTTTTTCCAATAATTATGAAATTCGCCACCCCGTCCCTCGATTAAGCTGAAGAAATTTAAACCTTATTTTAAGACGGTAAGACTCAATTTTAAATGTAGTAATACTCGAAACTATTTTCTTTAAAAATAATAGTTAACTTTAAAAATCTTAAGTTTTGGTTATTGATTTATGCTTTTAAATAGATATTCTAATTGGTGTGTGTGTGAGGTTTTGCGTTAATTAAATTACACGTTGTATACAGGGTGACGCAGATGTTAACGCATTAAATGTAACCATGTCGACGACACGGTTGGCGCAGTGGCTAAGCAATTAGCTTTCTGCGCTACGTGCTGCGGGTTCGATCCCCGCACGGAACAAATATTAGTATGACCTACAAATAGTTGTTTCGGGTCTGGTTGTGTGTGCATGTGACATGTATGTTTGTAAACTGTACCCTCGATACAGGAGAAATCCTAGTGAGGGGCAATGTTTTTATGAAGATAAAAAAAAAAAAAAAAAAAAAAAAAAAAGATAAAAGATGTACTGAAGCCGTACTCAAAAAATCTGCGATTTGTACCCAAGTATTTTTTGCAATCAATTTCACTCTGCTATCATTCGTCTTGGTGAAGGAACATCGAAGTAGAAATTTATGTCATCGTTATCTGTTCTACACGTGTAAATAAAAATAATTTTGGTCTTTGGATACGTTGGACAGTTTTTAAACTTTGCCTAGAGGTGGTGGTATGTGTAAAATGATGAAATATTAATTCCTGTGGCTGTGTGGTACTGATTGGAATTTATTGTTTTTAAAACGCTTTTATTACTTTCACTTGTAACTAACTACCTATGTAAAAAAATCTTGGAAGTTAAATTTGACCCACTTCCCGGTTTCCGATTGAGCTGAAATTTTGCATACACGTTTAGTTTGGATGACAAAGGCGTTTTCTTTAGTTTTTTTTTAAACGATTATATTTTTATTTTTGTGTACGGTCACAGAACGTGATGCTATGGTTCCATTTAATGTGATAACGTCTGCGTCACCCTGTATGTACCTATATAATTACGCATATTAAATGAAAAAAAATAACTATTTATGCATCTTTACTCCTTCAAACGAAAGTCGGATACTTAGAAACACCATAATACTGCTGTTCCTTCAGTTAACTTCAAACGTGAGTGGATAGTGTCATCAATTCACGAATGCTCGTGAAGCAATCCAATTTGAACCTTATACCCATGTTATAAAACTCACACTACACGCGCTCGTGCCTTGTATGAAAGTCGACAAAAATAAAAAGATAAATAATTTAAAATTTAACAAATTGTCATTGTTCTGCTAGCCAGAAAACCAAAGGTTAATTTTCTTACCAATGTATATTAATAACCTAGTCCCCGATTTGTATTATACTGTCACAAAATATTAATAAAAAAAACGTTTTACATGTTAACTTTCAATCAAATCAATTTGACTGGAATTTTTTCTGCATTTTATATTATTCGAGAATAGTTAGAATATTTAAAAAAGATTGCTGTGTGGTTGACTGTGGATAATTTGGCTTGTTTAATAATTTATTTAATGGTACCTTAAATATTCCTTCCATTGCTTTTCGTACCATATGTCGTACGTTAAATATACAAGATCCCTTTAATTACTACTATTAACTACTATTGTACTAATTATTATACAACTTTTATTATACAAATAGTTCAATTTTACTTATCTAAATGTATGGAACAGCTGGTTTCTTTCCGTGATTTCAGTTTTGGTACCATAGTAAAATTTGTTCATTAATACCCAGGAGTACAATACTTAAAGGGATCGGGACTAGAAAGGGTAAGGGAAAGACTAATAAGGTAAAGGTTTTTTAATGTTTTCACGTTACTTAATCACTGGTATCATTGAATTATGGTACGAAAAAATCAGGTTCCATTGTATTATACTACAAAATGCACTCCTTTTGATTCGATATACAGACATGACTAAAACCGCCTACAATTTTGAGAAATCTGAAAATATTACAAAATAATTAATTTCTCGAAAACTACAAAATATCGTAGAACATACATGGGGGTTCAATCGATGAGTATTAGTGTCCCCTGACCACAGACCTTCGCTGGTACAGGTTTCCTGGGACATCCTGTATATACGTCTACTATGTGTCGACAGGGCGAAAAACATGTCTCTTTATGCAAGTACAAAAATCACAACTACTAGCCGCGTAATAAAACTAACTATGATAATTTCCTTTGCATTATTTCCACATCAACCGAAATATAAATTTTTAAATAACATTTTATTTTGTATTATTACTAAAAATGTCATCTATCTCAAATTTAATACTCAGCTGTGATTGTAAAAGCTACGAAATCAGACGATTGTATAATATTGTAAAGTTGTACCTATATTATGCTATGTTGACTATGTTTTATTTATGTTGATTATTTTTGGAAGTGTCAATGAAGCAGTTTTAAAAATAAACTTCAACACTTTTTTATATAATGTTTCATTTGCTAGATAATTTCCAAGCTAGTGTTATCACTTTTTCCCGTTCCATTCCCTTACACCTGACCATCATGAAGTGCCCATTATCGCCACGCTGAACATGGGGCTCGTAATTCCACCGGACCGCCATTACCACCACGCTACAAAAAGAGAGAAGAAGAAAGAAGTGGAGCCCACCAAACGAAAATTTAAATGGCCGATAAGACCAAGCTACTCATTGACACTGCAAGATTATTTGCAAAAGTTGAACAACGTCTCCTTCAAGTAAGCACCATGGATACTTATACTGAACTAGGGAACCGCTCCCGGCTTCGCACGGGTACACTTTCTCTACTATCCTTACATTAAGTATGAAAATATTATACATTAATAAACATATTTAGGTAATATACCTTCCGTGAAAAATGATCTAACTGATGGTGAAAACCACATCATAATCCGTTGCGTAGTTTAGGAATTAGCGGATATACAGACAAATCATCATTCACATAGCTCAGAAAGCCAAAGTGGGATTCGGCGGGCCACATCTGCCGTATGCCTGATGAGCTGTGGGCCAAAATTGCCACTATGTGGAGCCCTGACATAACTAAACGGCGTCGCGGCAGACCACCAAGGAGATGGAGAGACGAGCTGGATAAAATTAATGAGGAATGGTCCACACTGGCTCTGGACCGGAAGACCTGGAAGTCATGGGGGGAGGCCTTTGCTCAGCAATGGGATGATATAGGCTAACAGTAACAGACACGCGGAAAGCGACTTTATACTATGTAGAGAAGTTATCACCTTTTTTTGTTCGAGGTGGATCCCTTCGAAAGGCTGCCATCCTCCATGGGGAAGAGTCTGAGACTTGATTGGATGTTTACCCACTAAAACCACAACGGGAGGCAGACTACAACACGTCAACTAAGGACCAGGTTAGTACAGTCAACAACATTAGTAGAATCTATATATTAATACGTGAAGAGAAAACTTTGTGCCCCTTTATAAGCATCAAGCGCGCACGGAGGAGTGTGAGACTTGGCATAGTTAAAGATTAATGGATAAGAAGTGCAGAAACCAAAATTTACGGTCGAATTTCGACTACTAGGCGACCACTAGTAGAATAAAAATACTCTTTATTGTACACTTGATAAAAAGGAGCAATGAACATAATAATTACAAATAACATTTAAAAATTATGCTTGGCGGTCTTATTGCAATCTGTGATATCTTACAGACAACCTGGACTGATGAACATAAATATTTAATTTTTGATAAATTGATCATAAAATTACGAAATTTTCGTAATTTTATTATTCAATTTACCAAAAAAAGAAAATGTTTTTCACTAACCATTACGCTAGCCTAAAGCCTATTTTATTATTAATTGCAATAAGTTGACTACCTACAAACAGTATACTTTGATATCTATCTTTATTTCTTCTTTTTGTATTAATCTTTTTAATAGTAGTTTCCCTATTTTTATTTTCGTGTTTGATTTATTGTAAATGTTGTATCGTCATAATCCCGCATGGAATATAATAATTATATTTCTTTCTTTTTAATAGCCAGATCAATACAAAACTTTAAAGTTGCAGTAAATTCCCACAATGTCAACAAAGCAGACAAAGAACGTCCCTGATAAAATATGAATGGTATGCGGCACTTGTTTTAAAACAGCTTATAGTTTATTTGTAGGTACCTCATAGTCATGGCGCAGTTATGGCGGCCAGTCGGTTCACACGTGTATAATAATTGCCGCCCAACATTGTTATACTTATTGATTTATCAAGTCCATGTGCTCGTAACATTGTGGGTTGATTACGAATTTTACGATGGATGATGGTGATACCGTTACTAGATAACTTTAATTCTTCTATATTATCTAAAATTGCCAGTTAAACAGGTTGGCGACCGACGACGGTATCACAGTAATGAAACCGCGTATTAAGTAATCACATTCTAAAGAACGTCGTCTTTGATAGCTTTTTTTTGTGTACTGTTACAAATGTACCTACATTAAAAAAACAATCAAATCCAGTCAGTAGTTTAGCCGCTGGCACTAATTTTAATTAAGTTTGAAAAGTCTACAACCTATTCCAGCTAAATTATTTTTATTTAGATACACGTGTAGAACAGATAAAGGTGACATAAATTTCTATTTCGATATCCCTTCACCTAGAGTCTAGACTCTAGACGAATCATGGCAGTTATACAAAAAATCTTGTGTGAAATGAAAATGTCTCCGTCATTGTCATTCTCAAATGTAAGCAAGACACATCGAGTCACTTCATGTTCCTGTAAAAAACTGTAAGGTCTCAAGTAGGTAGGTAGAGCTAAGAAATTCAATTTGTGACTTGCACACGATAAGATTAGTCAAGATACCTAACTTAATCAGATTAGATAGTCAGTGTATATTGTACTTAGTCACTCTCGATTTTCCTCAAGCAGGCACCACCATGGCAGCATGCAAAACCACGTAACTAATGCATTATTCATTTGGTTCAAAGAATACAACATATATAGACACCTACTTTATTGATGGGCAAATCTAGAAACTTTTGTGATTACCTGAATCATGGCGCAAACGTCTTACAATATACAAAAGAGCCCACCTACACCAAAATCTTATCAGATATCATTATCATTTTTCATCGCGATTGCAACCGATAGATTAGTTGCTTATGTTCCTAAAAAATTCTGGATATTAATACCAAAATAAAATTATAGACGTTTTGTTGGGAGATAATCTCGTACCTTGACACAGTTTGGGAACAAAATAACATTTAATAAATATCAGCAACATTGTTTATCAATTCTGTGATAATTTCAAGGATAATATAATAAATACTAACTATAAGTACTGAAATAAGTACCTACCTACAGACAGATACCATTTATTCTACTTCAACATGGAGTAGAGTCTATTTGCTTTAGCAAGGTAAATATATGTCATTGTACGATATTGTAATTTGTATTACATAGCTCTATTGTGATACCTGAATACCTGGTAGGTACCTTTTGTTACAAGAAAGATAAGTTTCAAGTACCTACCTAAGTACTTGTGTAATGTGTACGCATAAGGCAAGGCAATTTACAAGTAAATTGAGCAATGCGTTATCTATTTCTCTGTAGAATAAAGAGGAGTTGGAATGAGTAACCCCTTTATTACAAAAAATATTTAAAGTAAGTCTAGTAAAACCGTAAAACCCAGGTTTTAAAGAGGGCAGTAGAATAAGTGCGATATAGAGTAGAATGCTTCCCAGTAAAGACTTAGAGGCTGTCCCGTCGTTGTCTAAATAAACCTCAAGACGAAACAAATGCGCAAACGCAGCTTTCGTAACGAGGGAAACAAGTCTAAACATCTAGTCTATAGATTAGCTTTGGCGCCTATTCGAATCCACTCATAACTATGCGTGCAATGTGTCCGCGCCTGCTCTTGCCTGTTTCACATTCTCAGTCTAAGGTTGAGATCTATAGAGCGTACTTAGACTTTACTCAGACTTTTCTTTGGAATTAAGTATTTTCTTTATTGACTTTTAGACTTTGTTTATTGACTTCATCGGTCATAGCGTATGCTCAGCACAATTTCTGCGTGTTATGACTATAACTTTCAAATGAAAGTATAAACTAAGCGTATCTATAAATAAGCTTAGGAAAGTTTATATAAAGTCTTAGCTAAGCCAAAGTACGCACAATGTATCTCAGCCTAAATGCCTAACATCTAAAGTATGGAACTTGATCTATTAATAAAGATACTGTCGTAGAAGTATTCGCGATCTCTTTTGGCGTTGTTTTGCATTCTGCTTCGATCAACACCCGAGATGCAGCAAATGTTTCTACGTCTACTTAATCTATTCTAATAGGTGCAATGAACTCTCGCACAACTAATAGGTAGGTATTTACATTCGATATTTGATAACATTATTCGACCTTGACCAAATATTCTATAGTTAGACAGTACCTATATCTCTAGAATTTCTAACATTGTATCTATTCAAAGTAAAATAGTGTATGAATGTTCGAAGTTATTATCCATCGAATAGATACCCAGTTTACCAATCCAATACATCAAGCCCTCTCTATCCTCAACTATAAGAATAGATTTTGTCAACTACCTATGTGGTTTGGCTGGATTTGGTAAACATTTAGTTATTATGGTCCATATGTACCTATATGTTCCATGTTTTTGTGTACTTTGGATTGAGTGGGTTTTTTTTCTGACACGTGTTGGTATGATTATGATTCCACTTTGTCGTCACAAACCGACAGTTACCGAAAACATCACACATACAAAATACAAATGAGTCTCAATTGTAAGAGCATCGTGATGCAATTTAATTATCGTTAAAAATAGAGCAACACCACTTATCGGTCGTTGCCCTCACGAAATTACCTACTTCCAGTCCAGATAATTTTAAAGAGGTTTTGACTTTTGCCAACCGGAAAAAAACAGTAGGTACTTTAGTAATTGTATTTAAAATTTTGTTATCTTTTTGATTAAATTAAAAGCTTTTAAATTAACTGAATGACTGACTCACTTAGCAAGGGTAAGGCTAAATGAATTAAGTTACAAATTTTAAATTTAGACAAATATTTAATAGATTTTATGACGTAGGCCGAGTGAAATAATTTTTGACAAATGGAAATCGCCCCTTTCATTACGATTTTAATTTGTGAAGCGAACAAACCTATATTTTAAATATTCTAAGTTTATGAGTGTTAATACGAGAGGTAGTTATTCTAAATATTTCGCCATCTTCCACTGAAGCAAAATGAAGATTAACGTTACAGCGAGCGCTTTTATGAAGCTATAAAAACTCTCATTAGTGTAATCTGCAGTTAGGGTTGGCAGATGACAGGAATTTTCCTAACATGTCAGAAATTAAGGTCATCTTTCAGGAAATTTGGATTTATCAGGAATTTTTAAAATATATAATCGATATATATTTATTGAGTTACATTGAGTATTATTGTAACAAAGAAGATCTTATAAGAATTAAATCTTTAAAATTAACTAGATGAGTGAATACAATTATATTTTTCATTTGTGTTGTGGATATTGCTTTCAGCATAGAATAGCAATATCTACTCTTTATTGTACACCTGATCAAAAAGGAGCAATTAACATAATAATACAATTAATCATTTTAAGATTGTACAATGAACAATTGTACAATCAATGTATCAATCAATGTATTGTACAATGGGCGGTCTTATCGCAATTGGCGATTTCTTACTGTCAAGCTTAACCGCATTATCATAAAAAGTCAGGAAATTTGCTGAATAATCAGGGATTCTGGCAGGAGATCTTATTTATGGATCTGGTAACCCTACCTGCAGTACTATTTAGAGCGCTATCTACGCATGACTTTATTAAAATTCAGTAGAAAATAGTTAGTGCTCTATTTTCCTTGGCAATATTAGAATAGAATAGAATAGAATAAAACTTTTATTTCGGACGTAGGTAGTCCATACACTGTTAGTAATACAAAAACCTTACAAAACTATTGTTAGTATACATACACAAAAATAAATTAAAAGTGGCACCGAATAGGAATGCCAGCTTACGGCAAGCCCTGGACGCGACCACCCGCAGTGTGTAGTCGCATCCAGTGCCGCCATAACGGCGAGTCCCACCGGTCCACGAACACGCTCAAAAGGCTATTCGAGCTGGCCCGCATGCGCTTCATAAGAGAAGCACAACGCTTCCGCATAATGGCATGAAAACCATCCACGCTTTTCCCCGCAAACATAGCTGAAGCGCTGCAGTGGCGCGGCAGCCCGAACAGCACCCTGAACGCGTTATTATACTGTACACGCAGAGCACTGTATGCACGCTGCGTGTACCTAGTCCACAGGCTACAGGTGTAAAAAGATTGACAGATATTAAACTCCAGGAATGATTTAAAATTTTCCATGGCTATTACACCGGTGATATTACGTGTAAGGAAGAACTTAAAAATATATTTTTTAATGATTTTTAGTAATAATCGGTATTTTGTTTTCTGTGAGTTTGTTAACAGTTTGATTTTACTGACTGGTTCTGTGATTTTTTTTATTCAAATGTTTCTTGAGGCCTTACTGCACCTTGGTCTTGTCTTGTCTTGTCTTGTCTTGTCTTCTCTAAAATATTTGAAAAGTACTTTAACGAAAAAATGTATAAATACTTAGAAAATAAAAATATATTATCGGAAAACCAGAAGGGATTTCGTAAAAACAAAACAATCAATATGGCTGTATACGATTTTTTAAACAGAGTTATCAGCAGTGTAGATAAAAAGATGCCAGTTTGTGCGATCTACTGCGACATGACCCAGGCATTTGACTATGTAAATCATGAAATCCTTCTGCGAAAATTAGAAGCATACGGTATAAGAGGCAACGTACTCCAATTAATCAAATCATATCTAAGCAATAGAACACAGTATACAGAGATTACTAAAATTGATTATAAGACAAAAAGAGAAGTCACTTATAAGTCAAATCATCGCGAAATTAAATACGGTGTACCGCAGGGTAGCGTTATGGCTCCTATGCTATTCAATGCGTATATAAATGACTTACCTAGAGTAACCCCTCATCCCACTACTCTATTCGCCGACGACAGTACAGTCACTATAGAATGTATGAATAAAGACCTGTATGAAAGTGACGTAAATAATACACTCAAATCTATTATCTCATGGTTAGACAATAATAATCTAAAAATAAACTTATCCAAAACGAAATTAATGCAATTCAGTCAACGTGAAACTCATCCTAACTTAAATATACAGTATCAAACTAACAATATTCATCGGGTTAACATAACTAAATTTCTGGGTATAACAATAGACCAAAGACTAGATTGGAAAGCTCATATTGAAAATCTTAGTAAAAGAGTAAGTAAATCTGCGTACTTACTATTCAAACTGTCTCCCGTTTTAAATACAGAAGCATTAATAACAGCATACCATGGTATTGTAAACTCAGTCATAAGATTTGGTGTAATTTTCTGGGGGAACTCAACGAACAGAGACATAATTTTCAAGATGCAAAAAAGATGCATCAGAGCAATGTTTAAATTACAATACACAGATTCATGTATGCCATACTTTATTAAGTACAAAATACTGACTTTACCTTCTCTTTATATATTTGAAGTTGCTATATTTGTAAGAACAAATCCAAAACTATTTAAGCGACTCAATGATGTAAGTAATAGAGAAAGACGGGACAAAGATAGACTATGTGTCAGAATGTCTAGCACGGCTCTATTACACAAAAGTGTCTTCTGTATGGCACCAATAATATATAATAAAATACCCAAATCCATTAAAGACCTAAACATTAATCTTTTCAAAAAGAAACTTAAAGATTACTTAGCAGTCAAATGCTATTACTCTATATCAGAGTTTCTGTCTGATAAGAATACTGAGTCCATTAATGTTATAACTCGCAATAATAATTATTTAACAGTGGCCGTGGTGTGATGTAGAATGAATAATACCAGTTTTCCAGTCCTTTAAAGTATATTTGATTGTAATTGTTGTGTTTTAAGATATTTTTATATTTTGTTTAATTTTTTGTATTTTATATTATTGTACACCCAATGGGTATGTTATAGTGACACTTGCTATTTACTATTAAGATCTTTTTTGTATTTACCTATGACAAACAATAAATAACTATTCTATTCTATTCTATTCTATTCTATTGGTGACTAATTCAAAAATAATCTTTGTATTGGTCTCAGGAGTCTTTCATAATTTATTTATCAGAACAGTGGTTGATAGTATCCATTTCAGCAGACACGAAAAATACTGTTACGGACTACATCGCACAGCTCAGTTTTTAATAAAACTTTTTAACATGTGTGACTAAAGTTGACCACATCTGTCTGCATCAATTATTCGTGAAGCCACGTCCACATGAATCGATAGAGAAATGGGTCACTGTCATAAACACAGCCGTTTCTTACGGACGATTACACACGTGGCCATTGTAGCGATACGCTATACATCACTTTCAGTGAGAAAACAACATCTGTTCAACAATTAATACAAAAAATATAAACCCATCAGCAACAACTAACGAACATTTTGAATTTAGAACCTATGACAAATTGAAAAACCCTCGAAATTCCAATTTCAACTTGAACTAAGCTCGAAATTTTTCGAACCCAATACTAAGCTCATTCCAAAACCAAGCTCTAAGGATGAAGCACCAGCAAGTGAGCGTGGATTACTGGGCGATGGCAAAGTCCATGTTTACGTATGGGTTCCTGACAGTGGCGGGCTGGATGATGCTGAGGCTGTTCAATGCTGTATTCTCGCTGCCTCGAAGATTGAGGACACAGCAACAGAATATTCAGGCTACGTTGGAAGAATTCCAGGTAAATTCAATTTTTTGAACGCTGAGCTGGTGTAGCAAACTTTCTGTAAATGTTTAGTGACGTCAATAAACATCTAAACAATTATTTAGTAGAGCCAATTCACTCTACTAAAAATCCTCCCAAGAACTAAAAAATGTTGCAGTTGGTTTAATATTGACCTAGTGGTCGCCCAGTGGTCGAAATTCGACCGTAATTTAAGCTTTCTGCACTCTTTCTCCATATAAACATTAACTATGCCAAATCTCACACTCCTCCGTGCGCGCAATAAGGTTAAAATGGGGTATAAAGATTTCTCTTCACGTTTTAGTATATGTAGGTATAGAAGATAACTATTTATTTCATGTTTCATAAAAAATCCAGTAGATAGTGTGTTACCTTTCTTCTCCCGTTTTAGAGTTTCCTGGCTTTGTTCGACTAGCTTTTCAAGGCTCGGTTTACTCAAATCAAGTCGTGCATGCCGTATGCTCCTCACGACTGTTTATTGTATCGTTTTTAACCCTAGACAAAAAAGAGGTGTGTTAAAAGTTGTAGTGTGTATCTGTCTGTAGCATCGTAGCTCCAACACGGATGGACCGATTTCAATGCAGTTTTTTATTTGAAATTGAAGGCTAGTTTAATCGGGTATCTTTTTAGCTATGTTTCATGAAAATCTGTTCAGCCTTTCAAAAGTTACAGCTCTTTTTGTAGTTGGAGTCAGGGGTTTGTGACGGTTAGGTTATAGAAAGTCCATGTGGAGAAAGAGACGTCTGTAGTCTGTCGAGATATAAATCACCATCAATATATTTTGTCGTAATCATAACAGTTGACTAGGTACATTTCTCTATTTCACTTATCTCTTCTACCTACTTGTATTTGCGCATTAAAAGAAAATATTTGTATCTTCGTTCTTCGTATTTGTCGTACCCATCTTGTCTTTATATTATCACCAGCTGTGTCCGCGACTCTCTCAGCGTGGGCAAAGGAAACTGCATTTTTTTTTAAATAGCTCATTTCCTTTCGTATTCTTCTACCCCTCCCCTCTGCCCCCTCTCTCTTTTCTTCTTCTTTGTCTCTTTCTCTTTCTCTACTTCTTTCTTTTCTTTTTCTTTCTTTATTTTATTCTTCACATATTTCCTTATCAAATTTAATCACAATCGGTTCAGCCGTTCAATCGGGAAAGGTAACAACCACATTACCAGACAGAGTTACTTTCGGACTTATTTATGTGTTATTTCTATAGTCAATGTAGGGGGAATCAAAATATTGAGCTACGGTTGTTACATCGTCTACGTAACAAAGGTAGGTATAACTATTCCTTGTTCGGTATTATTCATGTCTACACCTACAGGCTTCTCGAAACACGACCTAGCTAATTTAATATTAATATCATCAATCATAATATATCTCTGTTATATTGAGCCAGCAACAAGGTTCCTTGTGTTTGTGTTCACATTTAATGTGTTACCTAGGAGCTAGCTTCCATATTAATTAATTACGGATAGATAGTTAATGTAGTTTGGAATTCCTAATAAGTTAAGGATTTATATCTATTAAGAATTTAGTCTTTCTTTCATAGTAAGAATGAAATGGAAATACCATAAGAATAATAAATAATACTCGTATTATATACCTACTAGGTACCTACTACGTATAACTTATCGTATTGTTAATATTTAATTGTAATTTATTTATAGGTAAATTCTTTATTAATTTTCTTAAAAAACAATCATATTTCACAGTAATCCGAGATGCGCACATACTTTTTCTGCCTAAATGACTTCTCGTAGACACCGTAATCTGGGTCCAAAAAAATAAATAGTTCCTACCTTCTTGTCGTAAGTAATTGTACTGGTAAGCCAATACCAGAATAATGATTTTCATATGTTGCTTTAAAAATTATAAGTACCTTTGTGACTAAATATACTAGGTCCTACCTTTCCAGTCCCGATCCCCTTATGAGGTTTATGATGCCAACCTTGAAATCGCGAAAAAAAAAAAACAGCTGTTGCATACAAATGATTCAATATTACTCGATTAAATGTATGGAAAAGCAGTTTTATTTATTCGCGATTTTTAAAAATCAGAGGTACGTACCAGGTTTGAATTCAGACCCTCCGGCATGGAAGGCAAGAATTCAACCGCTAGGCTATCACTGCACAAAATTTTACATATTTTATAATATAAGTGTGATTCAAAATCAATTCAACCGATTTGCAGAGACGATACCCTGACCTAAACGTCACTGAGGAAGACATAAAAAATGCTGAAAAAGAACTAGAAGAATGGAATAAAGAAATGGAAGAAAAACTTAAAAGAGATAGAGAAATTTCCAATGATAAAGTTACTGAAACTACAGAACCGCCGCTAGCTGTTGAAGAAGATAAGAAAACCATATAATATTGAAAAGAAAGTACTTTTCTGTTTCAAGATGGTTTCAAGGTTATTTGAAATCAATAACTCGTGATGTTCCCTTTATCATAGACATTTGTTACGTTGTTGTTTTAAAACGTAAGTCATTGTTTATGTTTGAATACCTAGGTGTTTGTGTTGTCACAATGTTACATAAGTGTACCTGAAAATTTTGTTTTATCTATCTCTTTATTTAAATGAGCTTAGTAATCGTTGAAATGAGCTTAGTAATCGGTCGATTATTAACTTTTGGAATCAAAATTTTACAATGTAGTAAAATGTTCCTGGTCATTGCACCAACACTGCTCTTCTACTAACAACACCCAAGAGGTCACAAAATTCTGAGCCAATAAAGTCTAAGGTTGTAACATCGACATGAGAAGAAGAAACTGTACTACACAAGCTATAAGCAGTAAAATTTGAACAGAAAAAGTCCCTTCTATTTAGTCAAGTTATTACTCATTTTCAATACCTATGTATTTTTTTTTTTTATATTTATTTATTAAGTCATATAATGTACCAACGTATATTTTTTCAGCGTTATTATACCTAAAATTATCAATAATATAAGTCATGTACATTTTCATAAACACTCGCAAATAATTTAATATACCTACTCGTATTTTTGATTTGTTTACTTGAAACTGAACGTTAAATCTCCACTTTATGTCCCGTGTCAACCTCTCTGAATATGGCGCTTAGAAAGAAATCCCAAAACACGCTGTCGAAATTTAAACGTGACATCTTAAGATTTATTGATCCATCTCAATGGTTGCTAATGGGCCTACCTATACATGGGTAGTCGGAAAAGTTTATCGTCGGAATGGGTATAAGGTGATGATGGCGTTACTACATTAAATAAAACCACATAGGTATTCGGTATCACGTTCTGTGACTACACAAACAATCAATCAAATCCAATCAGGGGCCTTACTACGAACTCTTATAGCAGGGCTGACATTTCCACATGCAGGGCTGACATTTCCAGTACATTTCCAGTATGAGCTGACCTCGCACTGTATAGGCTTTTCGTACAGTGAAAGGTCAGCTTATTCTGGAAATTTCTGGGCAGTTCAGTTTCAGCCCTGCTATAAGAGCTCGTAGTAAGCTCCCAGTAGTTTAGTCACAGGAACTAATGTATATTTTATTTTACACTTCACGATCTCTAGACGAAATTTGAAGTCGCTAACCTATTCTAACCAAAATAATCTTTATTTAAACGTATAGAAATAGATAAAAATGACATAAGTTTCTACTTTGATGTTCCTTTACATAACCAATGAGAGTAAAATGAAATATTTACAAAAATAAAATGCTTGAAAATCGTTGATTTTATATATGACGGCTTCAGAATGTGATATCAAAATACGTGGTGGTCGTAAAACGTTTGCAGCATCCTGTATAAATCCGAAAAGGGGTTATTAATATTATACTCATCCTTATGAAAACTTTTACTATTGAAACAAACACGAAATCGCGAAAAAAAAAACTGCTTTTCCATACATTTTGTCGAGTAATATCTAATTCTTTGTAAGGAACAGCATTTTCTTTCGCGATTTCAGTGTTAGTCGCATAACAAAAGTTGTTTTTTTATTATATTAATATTTAGGTAACACGAATTTTATATCTAGTTGAACGGAGAAAAGTATAAATTGCCGCAGGCAGCTCGTAACTCAATACACTGCACAGTTTCTAGTTCAGTTCCTATAATTATGAGGAACTGATATGATATGGTTCTACTAGTAATTATTTTAATTTGTGGACAGTTATATTTGTTCATATTATGCACCCGCGATCATGGGTAACGGTAATCGTTTAGCGGTTTTAATAACTCCGACACCTTTCTACCAACAATAAGAAAAAAAAAAACGCGAAAGTCTGGCTTTGTTGTGGACGTTGTAGTTTCGGTATTTAGATAATTGTTTTTATGTAATTATTTGTCGAGTCAATGACGCCCGAAAATTCAACTAGATTGGAGGCAAATCAGGCCACCTATGAGACATAAAAATAAAACGAAAAGCGGATATTTCCCATACCTATTGTGTTGCAATAAAGCGTCAGTTAGACAATACGATAATATTTAGGAATACCCAATTTGTCACAGTGTTTCTAGGTACCTATAGGTATTATTCAAAATATGTAGTGTGGAGTGTGTATGGATTTGTACCTATTTGCGCAACACAATCTCGAAATTGATTTCGAAGCTAGCCATGCATATTGTAGATTTGCATTCACTGTGCACGGTTGGATTAGTTCCAACGCTGCACGGTTTACATGGTCCACCGCTCTCGGTAATGATGCATGGGAATGCATGAACAATATACACTTCCTATGAAGTGACGATTATTTCATTATTAACGATACGAGTACTCTGACGCCTTGGTGATAATGACGACGGAAATAGAGTTAATAATAGCAGAGAAGCTAGCGGAATTACCTAACACCATTTAACAAACACTGAGGCATAAAATGTAGTTTCTAAACTATCAACTAGAGAAAATTGTGAAAAGTAACTAAAGAAAACAAATTAATAAATGGGTGAACAATATTTTACTATAAGAATATATAATTATCCTTTTATTACCTAGGTAGGTATCTACAGGTTACGCCAACTGCAATTTTTTTCTAAATCTTATAGCTTCCATTGAATTAGAAACGGGCCCAGACCATAGGTAGGAGTAGGTTAAAGAGTATTTAAATTACCTATTTAAGATAATAGCGAACCCAATGGGGTTCTTAATTGACCCTTTCCTAGGGGCAGTATGGGGTTAAGGAGATGCTTTCAAGATGATGCGAACAGATGACGTAGATAAAAATAAAATAAACAATGTCCAAATGTTCTGTTTGTTTTTCAATGTCAATGGTTAGTAAGACAGAAATGTAAGAATGTGCTTATTCATCACTATGAATAACTGGTTCCTCTATAATATATTTATCTAAGTAGGTAGTTGATTTAAATCTAAGATAGTGAATCACAATTTTCTACCTCAATCAATTTCTAAACTATTAATGTGATGTATCGTATGAAACAATGGGACGTTGGTTTTCAAAGCCAATTCTTGTAATTTTATAAAATTAAATATTCAATATATTTCTTAGGTTTGATCAGAACTAATAGCTACGCATTGAAAGAGCATTGTCCAAGTTTCTATTTTTAACTCCCTCAGTTGTGTGCGCAATCAATACTTAGTAGCGAATGTACTTCGTATGATCACAATAGAACAGTTCAGGCGTTCACCCCATGAAATTCAAGTTCAAGAACCCACCGATAGATGGCTCTAAACTAAATAATACAAAAGCTCGCGAAACCGGCCCCCCGAGGCGTGGTTCAAAGAGCTTTCACCCCAGCTTAAATCGTATTGATCGCTGTTCAAAGTTTCAATGCAATAGTAAATACACAGTGGTATTCGACGTGCTAATGTGTGTTTATTATTATCATTTGAGGCGGTCGATATGAAGAATATGTCCTCGATATATAGATAAGTTATCAAAGCCGGTGGCGAAGTAAACACTGAGCATGTTAATCAGTCGGTGCTTGGTTCTCGTTCCGTCAGGCGTGTCGTTGCTCAATTAATAGTATCGGGTGATTAGTGATGTTCTGTGAGACTGCTCCGCTGGTGCCAGTGTGATCATCATGACCAGGTCCAGCTACCGACCCCTCGTGCCAAGGTCTTCCAATAACTCCTTGGATACTCGAGATATTGGGTAAGTTATTTAATTATTTGTATTTTTTAAATATTTTCCTAGGACAATTTCTGTAAGACTGCATTCGTACTACGAAATTATTCATAATATAAAATTTAAAGTTGTAGCATTTTATGCGCTCTGAATAATATACCTACCTAACGTGTCTAATTTGCATGCAGTACCTAATGCATTTAAATTAATTAATGTAGGTATAATTCAACAAGTTTCATATCAGGTTTTGCAAAGGCTGACTATTCAAGAATGTCTGGTCAAATTATTTCCGCCTTTTACAACAGTAACTTAGGAATTGATTCGTATTTATTATCCACCCACATAGCACTTTGGGAACAATATCATAACATGGATTAGTTATTCAGCTACCTAGATAATCATAATATAGGTAGGTAGTTCTTCAAATCAAAAAAATACCCTTTGACTGCTGTCAGATCCAGCTGTCAAAGCCAGTCAAAAGCTGTCAAAACGGCATGGTTCTGACAGCTTTTGGCTGACTATAACAGCTGTAATAATTTTTTTTTTTAGATTTTAAGAACTTTATGTAATTGTAGGTACCTGTTACAACCTTTATTATTTACTTATTTAATTGAAATAACTTTTAAATTATTCTACGTACCTACGATCTTTGTCTTCATAGTAACAAGGTACTTATCTTGAACATGAAGTCGTCTATTTGTATCTAGGGTCAATTTGACCTCTATGCTTCAGTCATCTTGTGATACGTCACCAATATCTACAATCTTCAAATCATCATTACAAGGGTGTAGCCAGGAGGGATGGGGTTCAACCCTCCCCGCCTCCCCGTAACTTCAGGCAATTACACCGTGATATTGGAGGTCAATCCAAAGACGATTGTCCAGCGTTTTAATTCCCAAGATAAGACCCGTCGAACAGCATTCAATTAAATTTTATAATTGCCTTTCTTGTTCAGAATGCAACCCCCTCCCCCGAACTAAGTTCCTGGCTACGGTCTTGCATCATCGTCTTCATCCTTTTGACTGCAAGGAACAAGGAAATTCAATTTTTTTGTTAGCCTACGGTAGCTATATTTTATAGGATAGGATACAAATGGCTACCCACGTAACTAGTAAGCGACGTCATAGGAAAAAGGTGACGACAGTGTGATTGCCTACCACACTCATAAACCTACACTCAGCGAGCTGTCATTATTTCTGTTTTCTTCCTCATTCAGGGTTTCCTGATGATGTGGCTTGGGGCTTCCACTGTAAACGCGCAACGGTAAACTTCTTAGAAGTGCTTCCACCAACAAAGAGTTTAGCGGAGAGGACTGAACGAGTAAAAATAGATGATAACGAACTCGTACTTCATTTCTCTATTGCAGTGGAAGGAAATTGTCAAAACTCTTTTTAATTTATTTATCTTATAAAACAGCGTTTAATTTGGAAAAATAAAAAATAAAATTTGGAAGGAATGGAATGGAAGGTAAAACCTATTTTAGCTAGTTGGGGTCCTTTCCGTCCAGCTATTACCTGCTTTTTACCCTTTCGCAGTGGAAGCCCAGCTAAAACCCGTTTCAACTTTTTAGAAAACCAGACTTTCACACTTTGATGGATCCAATGTCGCTGGAACAGGTGTAGCAGCTACTCCACTTGAGGCTCTTGAAAAGCCACCTCTCTTCCCTTGTGTGACGTAAAAGGTGATTCTAATTCAAGATCACCAATCCATTTTCCCGGTGATTACGGAAATATTCCGTCACAGCCCTTTTCTGGATCATTTTATTAAAGGTCCAGAAGAGGATTTTTATGAGCTGATTAAGAATATCCTTCAGCTTTAGATGCTGTTAATTCATCTTTTACTAATTACCCGTCGATAGTTTTTTCAGCCTTTAGTTCATAAGGTAATATAACGATGACGTATAGGACGAGGAAACAAAACAATGTTCTTTTGTCCTTACATTATTTATAAGTAGTAATTAGTCTTTACCATCTCATAAGGGTCTGGCATGAGGAAACAGCATGTAATCTTTGAATACCTTCCGATTATCTTATCATACTTTGTATACCTACCTATAGATAGGTAGAATGTCTGATATGACATTTGTTACAATATTATTCCTTCAGGTATAATATAGGAGTTACTATGGCCTAACGGTTAGGCCCTAACCCTTCTCAATCTGAAAACAGGCCCGTGCCGGCGGGTTTTATTTTATAAAAATAGTGCTCATTATCGACAACGTACCTAGTTCGTTGACAACATTTTTCTTCATCAGTATTTCGTCATACATCGAAAAATATTTCTTTGATATTCAGTATCGGTAACAAAGCTGTTATAAATGAAAATGTTCCTTGGCATGCTCCATTTGACGTCCCAAGTATTTACATAAATATTTCTAAAGAATGTATGGTAGGTATATAATATTAAGCCTTAAAGTTTTACCACGTTTAGAAGTATTTCGCAAATCTTCGTACCTAATCCTCACATTCCTTAAATTCTGATGTACAGATAAATTCCTCCGGCTATCTTCATTCGAGAGGAAAGTCGCCGACAAATTCGATTACCTACTTACGAAGATTTTTAATGTAAATTCTAAAATTCGTGATACTCATAGACTTGAGATTTTCGCTTACGCTCGTGATACTACATACTTACCGAATTGTTATGTTACTTCACGTCGAGTATTTGTACGAATATTTGCGATAAATGGCCAATGCAAAATCACATTTGTATAGTTTACAAAAGGTTTACGCGTAAGTAAGGTAACCATATAACGCGAATATTTGTACGAAGTGCCAGCATAACAATTATGTAGTATCACGAGCGTAACCGAAATCCTAAGTCTATGAGCTATACGATATTTTCATGTCGGCTGTATTGGATTCTTTCTTTTCGTATTTAAATGAAGAATGAGTTGTTTGTTCGGTCATTGGGAGAAAATATTTGTGACCTTGCAAGAACTTTGAAGGCTAGTTGGCAAACGCGGCAGAAAACTTATTGCTGGTCGTAAAGATCATGGCAATAGATCGGAAATAGCGCTAAGTAAACGAATGAACTTCGAAAGAAATGAAAGAACATTTTCTCTAACTTAGTTTTGTCTTAAGTTGAAAGGTAATAATTCAATTATTTATTTGACAGAATGGGCTAAATTTATCAGAATCTGATAATACAATCAAGAAAACATATCTTTTCTACACCTATTCTCGGAATATAATCGTGAGAATCTCCTTTTTATTTTTCTTTTAATGCTACTGTGGAGGAACAAGGTATGGTGTTCCTCCATTGTGGTGACCCCGACGTGATAACGAATCATAACGACCCGCTTGATGGTAAGCGGTTACCGTAACCTATGGACGCTTGCAAAACCAGAGGCATTATTTGCACGTTGCCTACTCTATTACTAGCATGCTAACACGACGCGACGAGGGCGACGGCAACGCTTCCCCAAGGAGCACTGGCGACCTTCACCGTTAAGAACACAACACTGCAAAAGAGCAGTGTTATTACTAAGATATTCTACAAAATGGAGGTAGGTACTTCCTCAGTGGGGCAGCTCCAATGTTGAGCGGAATTCCCCTCTAATGCCTTTTTACCATACAACATTTGAATTATTTTCAAAACAATATTATTTGAATGTAGAAAACAAACGGCAGACACTGACGCCGATTTGAATACATGGATCATCCTATTCAAAAGTCTCTATTAATAATACCTACCTATGTCACGAATAAGTACTGTATTAAAAAGTAAACAGCGAATGTATAATTAATTGAATATAGTTTGAACAAAGAACAAACAAAAGAAGATAAGAGGGGCGCACGAGTGACGCCATGCATAAACGTGCATCGTCTTACTAAATTGTGATAAATCAAGTATAAAACCAGGTAGGTCCTGCCATAGTGTGTAATTACTAATGAGTAACGCGCATAAGATAGGTGATGACGATGATTCGATCTATGATCACGACGCGGCCAAAGTGCAGTGCACACACCAAGGTTGGATTAGAAATAGGCATAGGTTTTATCAACATGGTAAAGAACAACACGGCTAAAACCTAGCTAAGCAGTGGCTAAGCGATTAGCTTTCTACGCTACGTGCCGCGGTTTCGATCCTCATACAGAACAAAAATATTTGTAAGATCTACAGATAATTGTTTCGGGTCTGGGTGTGTGTGCATGTGAGATGTATGTTTGTAAACTGTACCCTCAATACAAGAGGAATCATAGTGACGGGCAAAGTTTAAAAAAATATCTATATAATAATAAAAAGGTATTCAACAAATTGACATATTATACTCTCACCGTGTTGCTGAATGTTCAGAAGTCGATATACCTATTATCCGTTTATAGATCCTTTTTTTCTCCCACGCATGCGCAGGTTGTGGATTCAGTTAACCACCGAGGTTGTCTCAAGCATAAAGTTATTATTACTAGTGGTAAAGTAATAATAACTTTATGGTCTCAAGAGAATACAGCATGATGATCTTCAAAAAGGAATTTAAAAAAAAAATGTAGACGTAAGCCAAGAATATTATAGATAACTGCGTAAGCTTATGCAATAGTGTAAAGCAATGATTATAGTGCCACAAACTTATCTGACCCGGTCATGGCGTCGCTGCCGTCGCTTTTACCAATGTCATCTCCCTACAAAAATGACATTTTGAAGTTATTTTTGTTCCGTGGCGACGTTAGTTCCAATTTTGGTCACCGGGTCAGATTAGTTTGTGGCACTGTACGTTAGTTTGACGTTGCCTTATAAAAAGACGCTTCCTATTTTCAGGTATTACATGCTATTACATGTTCATTTGTCTTTGTTAATTCAATGTCGTTCTACACGTGTGTTGCATTAATCTACAAAGGGAGTTATCGAACGGCACGTGTCGCTGTGTCATCACTGTGTACACACATCGAGTTTCAATCCAACCCTACTATACTCTGTTTTTTTTTACTTGTCTTATTTAGTAAACAATTTTCAAATGGCTTTTTTACGAAAAACGTTATTTAAAAATCTGAAAATCATGTTTTTAACTATATTTTATAAAATTAATCACTTAATTTTTACTAATTATGCATGTGATTATTTCATTAATGAGTTGTGTTAAGATTGTTTAATAAATATTTAAGACAATTGAGAAAAAGAGAGTATAGGTACCAGCCTTTGAGTATCTAGAACGTACCAGCAGTCCAGCACACAAGCCCGTAGGCCGATACCTATGACATAGAAAAAGTTCAAAGATATTGACTTCCAGACCATACCTTCGTAACATGTGGAAAATATAACAAACGCCTTTTTGTAACATGATTTTCGACAAAGAAATTTGAAAGAAAGAAAATACATTTATTCAGCAACGACACAGTGACTACACAAAGGATAACGTATTTACACAACAAAATCCGACGTACCTGTAAGAGAATATTTTTTATAAAATATTCAATTTTCTTTTCCAGTACCTATTTCTTTTCAATGCTATGGGGTTTGGGTATGACAATAAAAAATATGCAATATGCTGTATTCTGTTACTAAAAGACAGCGTGTTTTATCTTAGACACTTTAATAAAATTGTAACTGTCAACATCTTATTTTCATAGATACATTTGACGCCATTCGTTACTTATACAACGTGTATATGAAATGCGTGGTCATATTTAAGGGTGTGGATCAGACCATGAAACTGAACAACTTTCTCTATGGGACCAACATCGTAATCGCGAAAAAATTATCAGCTGTCTTATACGCTTGAGTCGAGTAGGTATTGAAGATTTGTAGGTTAGGTTTGATGGTTTAATCCACATCCTAAAATATAAGTACGCATTTCTGATACAAGTTGTATAGGTATACATATCAGCCTTTCAGCCAATCTACCTCAGAGACCACTTCATAAATACGGACCTCTACTTAATTAACAATTACAGGTAAAACTTATCGATATCCTTAGGCTGACACTGAGGCTGACATTCAGAGACGACAAAAACGAGTCTAAGCGTGAACTTACGCTTCCATCTGTCAAAATTTGTCCGTAAGTTTGACAGATGGAAGCGTAAGTTCACGCTTAGACTCGTTTCTGTCGTCTCTGAATGTCAGCAGTAAGGGACATCGCAGTCACACCCGTTTGGTAATTACCGATTAGATCAGAACTTAATCATTCGATAATAAACTGTCTCTATCGCAGATTCAATAAAGATCTTAATCACGTCGCCAGCCGTCAAGTAGATTGATCTAGCGACAGTATTGAGTTTACATAATACGCAATATTCAGCCTTCATAAACTTGGAAAGGTTGACTTTTTTGCTGGTATATGGGTACCCTGATAAAGTCTAAGCGAAAAAAAAAGTTACAGCTTGTCGTCCTCGGGCGATGCTTTTATCTTTGCTTCGTATTATGTGAAAAAAGTAAATTAAGTACAAGGATAAAAAATATAGATACCTATATGAGGTCCGACTACATAAACTAAATGCATATGTGCTTGTGAACGGGTACCGTCTGTCGGAACTGGTTAGCTTATAACTGCTATGGCAATCTTATTCAGAGAAAAATCATTCTTATTTTTTATTCCCGCAGCTCTTACCACAACATTGTATTGATCAAGAAATAAAGATACCTACTTATATATATTTTATTCAAAAAATTGTGTTTCACGTAAACATTGTTTCCAATAAAATAAATGTTAAATAGGTCATTATCATTAGGTATGTAGGTATTGGTTAAGTACAATACAATAAACTTTATTGTACACCGGAAATAAAAAATATATCTACATTATTTATAAAAATATACATGTAGGTACAATGGGCGGTCTTATCGCTCAAAGCGATGTCTTCCAGACAACCTTTGGATGGACATCACTTGGAAGAACTAGAAAAAGGGCAGTTACCAATTTTTATTACACTTACATACAAAATAAATAAATATACAGTGTTATTATATAAGTGCTTAGCTTAAAGTAAACTTAACTCAAGCGTAACAAAACTTTCCCAATCATTTTCAGTAAGTAAATGCGTTCACAGTTTTATTCACTCGTCAAAGACTGTGAACAGGAAACACTAAAGACAAACATCAACCCTGGCCATAAAACTAAGCTGGTAACGACCAAAATTTTCCACCATCATACCAAACCTAATGTACGGGATTAGGGAACTAATCCCTGTTTCAGTCAGGAGTCAGGACATCAGCCATCAATCTGACGGCACCGATAATTGCGCCGTGTAACCGTCCCTGATTAGCTGTCGTTAACTCGCTGGTGTTAACGTGACAGCCGTGATTAGCGGCCGTTTAGATAACCGCCCGTTAATTAGCTTATCGATAATTGATACAAAACAATGGTATGCATACTACTTAAATACTGGTATGTATTATGGTTTTCAATCAGTGCAATCAGTGGTGTAATGCTAATGATACACCAAATTCGATAATTTGGACTGTTTTAATGTTATCAAGACTATCGACCACTCCGCTGGCTAAATTAGTGAATTTTGTTCAATTACAACATTGATTACATTTGGATTATTCCAACCAATCGCCAAACCGTACTAATTACCTAACGAATTTTGTTGCATTACTCCCAGGAAACAAGCGAAAATTGTCACACACTATTGTCACCTAACTACGAATAAAAGTGGTTACAAACGTAACCACAACCATGACAAGCCTGAATAAACAATAATTTTGTGCAAGGAATCATCACACAGATCATTTTGTGCAAGCATGCTCGAGCGTCTGTATGAAGATTTTGTGTAAGCAATCATCACACAAATCATTTTGTGCAAGCAGGCCCGCCGCTAGCTGTCTGTGCGCCCGCGTGCAATACCGATTATGCCGCCCCATGTAGGTAAAACTTTAGCTCGGAATCGGCGAATCAATGGAACGCTCCCGGATTCGATAACATCCAAGCCGTTTGACTTATCCCAGAAGAAAGAACTTTAACAAAACAATTACAGTCAGTGGCGGAATTACACATTTGCCGCCAGTAGGTTGTTCAAATTTTACCGCCCCTACCGACCTCTACAATTCGTTACTCTATCTAGTTCATCACAATCATAATTATTAGTTTTAATTTTTTGTCAATGAAATTGTAACTTTATGATTTGTGCACTATCGTCTTAATTACCTACACCACGTTTTTCCCGTAATTAATATGATTGTGAACTAGGGGATCGATGTGTCAGTTCCTAAATTATTTTTACAACCCAACAATTTAAAGATTGCACAAGAAATAGTTTTTGGGTAGATATATTTCTGAGCTAATAAATGCTCAATCATGTACTACTAATAAGGCGGGGTAAGGTATGCCTTAATACTAGGTACTTACACAATAATTTACATTCGGTAAACATAATTAAATAATTTTTATTGCGCTTACTTACAGTTTAAAAACAATAATTATAAGTATTAAATTATCTGGTAACAATCCGGCTGATGATGACGATGAAATTCAATTAATTAAGTGAAAGTTTTACAACATTTTTTTGCGCATATTTCTATTCGCAAAATCATCATTATCTCGCTGTATGAAAACTTGTTCATTAGTTCTGACTCTAGTCCGCTAGACTCTGGCCCCAAATTTGCCGCCCCTAAAATCTGCTCTCCAGCCTACTCAGCCTGCTGGTAAATCCGCCCGCCACCACCACTGATTTATTTATTTATTTAATATTTGATTACAGTTTAATGTGCGATAGTTCATTCTGTTCGAATGCGTACAAACAAATCGTTAAGTACAGACTGAGAAAAAACTAGGTGGTAGTTACTAGGGGATTCCCTGATTTCGCGAAGCCTTCCTGCCATAGAACATACAACTACGGGTAAGTACTGTGTAACATACTTATTCCCGGTAAGAGAGGCGCTGTTGTTTACAAAACTGCTTCAATTTTGTGGGGCGCCGCGTCGCCACGCCTTTGCTGTACGGGTTTAATTCGCAATACCACGACATTTTTTGTTATGTTTTAGCTGGGTCTTATAACTTTGAATATTTTAATTTCATTCGATCGCTCAATTTGCCGCCCCCTAGACGTGCCGCCCGCGTGCGGTGCACGCCTTGCACGCCCGCTTGCGGCGGGCCTGTGTGCAAGCATGCTTGAGCGTCTCTATGATGATTTTGTGCAAGCAATTATCATACAGACGCTCAAGCGTGCTTGCACAAAATGATTATTCATGCAGGCGGGTCATGCTTGCTGTTACGTATGTAATCACCGATAAATGTTCTATTATAATACTTCATACCGTCTGTATACACTTATGGACAAACGTCACCGGCAAGTCACCTGTTTTAATCGAACTTTGACTTTACACATGTCACAATGTAACGCCACGTGCGTGCATTATTTAAATTGTCGTGTGCAATCCAATTATCCTGATGTACACTAAGTTAACTATATTGTACACTAATAGGTTTATACACCACATAACTAACAACATGTACTGGTTATTTTTAGATCATTGTTATTAAACTGATAACAAAAATAAGTAGGCTATTTTTAATTGAATATATTTTAATTAATTTGTTTGTCGTGTGGAGTATACACTATGTTTACTGTGTTTGGCAGTAATAAGCAAATATTTGACGCTAATGAGCAAATAACACCTAAATAATAATGATTTATTATTTGCCGACGATAATAATGCTAGCTGATAGCTAACAAAATTTTTTAATTTAATCCATTTTAATTGAAATGCCTTGTCGTTTTTGTTTGCGTTTAAAATCGCTTTGTGTATTTACAACGCATTAAACCATCATTAAACATTGTTATATAATTCCAAGCATAATAAAATATGAATATTAGGAGTTCAATAGTTAAAGTATCTGTCTCATTGGTCCAGTAATCGCAAATGCTAGTGCTAAGGTCTTGTGTTTGATACAAAGGTCGGTTTTTCTAATTAGAAATTCTGATTTCATTCTCATTTTTATAGCTATTAGAGAATTTCCATTTGAAACCAGCGCCCAAATGTGCAGCCTAAGCGTATATTTTTAATGAAGTATTTTCGTAAATGCCTGGGTGCTTATATAAGCATTCATTTGAGTTTAACCCTCGCTGAACACGACCATTTGCTGAAATTTATTTTCCGTACGTTATAGAACTCCTTCATTTGTTGCGAGCGGCGGTTTCATACATCAAATTGAAATCGTATTATACAGGTGAAACAAAATTCGAGTAAATGCTTTAAACCACGCGGTTTACTGCTTATTAGGTAGGTACAACTTCATCCATGGAACCAAAATCGAAATCGCGAAAAAAATCTGGTGTTCCATACGTCGCGTCAAGTAATATTTAATTATTTATATGGAATACCGTTTTTTTTAACGATTTCAGGATTCAGGTTACACGATTTTTGTTACAACCTGTATAGATGAATCTAGACTAGAATCTATTAGAACTAGAAAGATTTAGGTTTGTCTAGTACTGGAGAAACATTTTTTTCTTCGTCCTAATTTTATCTGTCAAGTTATTACTGTTTATAATGTTTGTAATTAAATACTAACCTAGGATTAGTATATTGTTACTAACAAAATGGATTTTAATTGTCTGTGAATAAAGAATATAGGTAATAATAATAATAATTACTGAAAACATTGAAAATATTTATCTATAAACTAGATTAGACCTAGAAAGGTTTTATCTAGTATTTAGTGTAACTGTAGAAATATTTACATCGTCGTCCCTTTTTATCTTTCAAGTTAAACAAGGCATTGTAAGATTCCTAACTTGATCCGACACATTTGCAACAGTAGGTATTCTGTTGCCTTTGTTTTAGCTATTCGTAGGGGATTACACTTTACTTACCCATTGTCTATGAACGAGCTTCGTTTGATATGCATCATTGAATATGCTTCGTTTAGAAATTTTGCGTAAGTACATGATTCTCAGAACACAGGAGGCAGCGATAAGCTGTTTCATTTGTCCAAACATTTCACACCAGTACGAAAAACTCCACGATTGCCCAACGAGGGCACTCTGACCTAGTTTTTAAATCTCATTTTAACTTGAATGTCTACTTACGACCCAAGAGGTCTGTTTTTTATTTTATTTGGGGTCTGATGGAACTAATTTTTTTTAAATGAGGTTTTCATTCTTAACGACTTCGACGCTATATTTTAACAACAGCGAAGTAATGGAATTTAATGTTTTCGGGTTCTTGAATCAAGTGACAAGGTGTACAATAAGACGCAACTAATAAGTTTATTTGTTTATTTCAAAACTTTGTACTCCTTTTTAAGCATATTGCTCGCACGGAGGAGTGTGGTGAGCAGAAAGCTAAAATTTTGTATTACGTTCGAATTTAGACCACTGGGCGACCTAGTACAAGATCATCACAGCAAGTGCTTTACCTAATATCTGCTCCTGATATTTTTTTTATTATTATTAATAATAAAAATGAATTGATACGCTTACGCTTAGCATTAGGTAATCATTCACGCGCCTATTAGCAAAATAGATGGATTTATAATTTTATGCACTTAGTTTCAGCACTCATTTTCACCCCCCACATGCGCGACAGCAAAATCAGATCTGTTTTCTTTATGTAAATAAATTTTCATTTCCCTTTCTCCCTGTAGATAAGTATACTAAAGATTTACGATACAACCGACTGATAGTATTGGCAACAAGCCAAACATATTTGGAAGCCTACACAAATCTAAACAGACCCACTTAGCATACGTAACGTAAGCCGTAAGCCGGGCTTTCGATCAGCTTGTCTGTTCACTGAGCTTTCCATTTGCCGCCACATTACTACATCATGTATCGTCGAGCACGGACAAGCGGAACGTAAGCCGTGTACACGTACGACCTACTTCCCGAAAGCTGCGTTAGAGCCGGTTGAAAGCTGTCACTTCAATACTTGTAGAGTTCATGACAAAACGATTTTTTGCTACGTGCTATTTTAGTAATATTTCTCTATTTTTTTTATTTATTTTTTTACATTGCCCCTCTCTAGGATTTCTCCTGTATCGAGGGTACAGTTTACAAACATACATGTCGGAGTAGGGTCTCCAGAGGTGTTTTTGAAGAGAATGAAGTCAGTATTGCTGACGTCATTACTTCCATAATAGTTGGTCACTCATAGTAAAACACAAAAAGACAAGATAAGTTTAAAGGTTTATATTCAGGTACTTTATGAATAGTCAGGACTCTAGGTGCCGCGTTCCAAAGCGTAGACTTCCTATGGAGAAGAACGGGCAAGAAACTCCATGGTTACTCTTTTTAAATTGAGGATTTCTTACATTCATTAGCATTGGTTTACTTAGCTTTACTAGATAGATCCGTGCAGTCCGACGTCTCGAGCACAAGTGAGTCAAACTCGTTACATCGCTATTATTTATAGTGGGCGTAGTGCGTACAAATAAATACGACTACCCTCTAGTGAACTAATTTTGATATAGAATGTTATTGATGATGTCATAATAATCAAATCTTTATTCTAAACCTATTTATTTTGTCTTCGCGCCGACATACATGTCACATGCACACACAACCAGACCCGAAACAACTATTTGTAGATCATACAAATATTTGTTCCGTGCGGGGATCGAACCCGCGGCACGTAGCGCAGAAAGCTAATTGCTTAGCCACTGCGCCAACCGTGTCGTCTAATATTGCCTTTACAGCACTTACTGCATACTAAACAATATTTTATGGTGTAAGTTGATTACCTTTTGCCGCCACATTTGTCATTACCGCATCATATTTATACACGACGTACCACCTATTCCCGAAAGCTGCGTTAGAGCCGGTTGAAGGCTGTCACTTCAATACTTGTAGACTTCATGACAAAATGACAAAATGATTTTTTGCTACGTGTTGTTTTAGCCGTAGACGGAGAAACAAATGTTTTAGCAATATTGTCTTTACATTTTATATGTGGAAGCTTTTCATTAGCAACTTATTTTAAATATTGTATCTACTGTTTAATAAATTTTATTAGTTAAGCTTTCCAAAGAATAAATAAATAAATAAAATAAATTAGACATGGGCGTTCTTGGGTATTTTTGTCATCGATGCGCATTGAAAAAGATGCGGCATCCGATTTCAGCATCTTTGTTTTTGGCATCGATGCCTACTACTACTCCGAACAATGTTCGTGTCGTCAACTGCGATACGATGCTGATATTGTTGATGATGTGCACCAACTATATCTACTACCTCTAGATGACACCCGCATCTGTTTTCAACATGACACGGCACAGCATCGTTATTCTAAAGACGTCCATCTCTACTTTACAGCTGTACTGCAATTACTAAATATTACTTTTTAGTATATGTAAGTTAATCCAATTTTTTAATTACCAGATTTTTTTAATTATATTTGGACCGACTCTAAAATCGAGGAAAATAAAACATCTATAAGCAGGTACCATTCAAAAGTGAAGATCCATGTATGGAGCAATCGATTTTTTGTCACGATTTCAGAGTTGATCCCATAATAAAAAGATGTGTGGAATGATACGCAAAGTATGTCCTTACAAAATTTCTGATAACTTAAAATTATTTGTAATCATAACATTAACATAAGACGCTATAGAATTCTTTGGTGTTGATGTTAAACCTAATTTATTATTATTATTAATAGCCCGTAGTATCCCACTGCACGGCAAAGGCCTCCCTTCCCTCCTTCCACTTTTCCTGGTCTATAGCAATTTGGGGCCAATCCTTTAGATAGACGTCCAGCTCATCACGCCATCTCCTTCTGGGCCTGCCGCGTTGCGGTTTCTTGCTATTTGGGTCCCACTGTGTGGTTTTATTACCTTTAATTATGTGTTATGTTATGTTATTTACCATTTATTATGTGTGTTTGAATTTACCTACTTTATGTAAGATATGATAAGTACAAGATAAGAATACATTTTACATTTCCTATCAGAGAACTCTCGCGAATGTTTACATCGAGTGAACATAGTATTTTGTTTTTCGTGTAAATATTTTGAACATATAATTTTTTAACAAAATATTGACGAGCTTTTGCTTTACTTTTGTTATTGTTTTGTCTAGAATCTATATTGTTTTTATATATCTACCACTAAGGTCGCAAACAAGCATACGGTTCGCGGGATGGTAAACGGTTACCGTTGCCTATATAGTTTTATTGAAAACATTCTGTTTGCGGAGATAGGTGCCCTTCACCAAGAATAATGTCACAAATCCTGCTGGCACACACACACAACTCAGCACTGACGCAGCATGCAGCAACGCATTGTTACACAGGCGCGCACCATATTGGGCAGAAGTTCTCCATTGACGTACTGGATTTACTGTGACACCTTGTATGTGACGGCATAGAACCGCGTAACCCGTACTTTCGCAAAAACGCGCGGAGTTTCGCGAATTTTCAGACTATGGCGTAATAGCAGTTACAATCAACAATTTTTCCGGTCGACCATCTTTATGGGTAAAATCGATTGTGCATTTTATTTGCGAAATGTATCACCGCGAAGTATGGAGACTGTACATTACGCGATTTTACTGAACAGTTGATTCATGTTTAGTAATTCCGCGAAATTAGGGATTGAGTATTGCGTAAAAAAAAAACTGGCAGTATATGCCGAAATTGCGACTCATATAAGTAATGTCATACAAAAATACCCAACTGATATGCTTTATATATTTACTGCGTTCTCCGTTCGGTATCAGTAATCAATACAGAATGATACGCCATTATTATCAGGAGAGATACCACGTTGTGTAATTCACGTGTTGTCGGCGAAACTTCGGGTTAGTCACGTGTTACGACTGTATCCATCATCTAAACAGCACTTAACTCAAAAGTTGAACTAAGTTCCATAACTATTTAAAGTTTTAAGCAGTGATAGGCTATCGGTTGAACCCTTATCAATGCAAATGATTCTGACCTTAGATTTTTTTTTTAATCTTTGCTCCACTCTTGGTCTATGCCATGTAACATGCACAAACATCCAGACCTAGAACAACTATATCGACACTCCAAAATGCAAAATGACTAAAGCGCCATTATGTAAATTTTAAAGTCTTATTTTTACGAAGAAATGCATTTAAATTTATTGAATGGATAATTTTCTGTAAAACGTATATTCTAATAAATCATATTATGATGTAGGTACTTAAATATAGGTAAGTACGACAGAAAAAAAAAACTTTAAAATGTGCTCCTGTAAAGTTTACATATTAACGCTTTAGTCATTTTGCTTTTCCAGTGTCGATATGTTCCTAGATCATACAAATATTTGTTCCGTGCGGGGATCGAACCCGCAGCAAGTAGCGCAGAAAGCCAATCGCTTAACTACAGCGCCAACCATCCCGTCAATTAATGATCAATGCGTGAGGGACCCTGAAAACTAAAAGAAAAATGTTCTCTTTGGTGTGTGTATTCGGCCACACGAATACACACGTGGTGGACTAAGCCCTTCTCATTCTGAGCCGGGGTCCCATAACAAAAAGCGGCAATAAGGTGAAAACCTACTGCAGAAACTGGGACAAACTTATTGACGTTTATGATTTTATCACGATAATTCCCAAAAATAAAACTCCTGAGTTTATAAGATTATGCTTCTAAGTTCGGCAATGAGTGCTGACCCTAATGACATTCAAAGCTATGTTCTCAGGGCTCAATGATGTAGATAGGTACGTACAAAGTAGGAGGTACTTTTAAGTTTCGAACTCGAACAAAGAGGGTGGACATTTTCGAACTAATCGGCCTGAATTGTTCCTGAAGTTTGACCTATTTTCTGTAAGAACAGGTAGGTATGTACTGGAAAAGTGGATAATATTATAAATATAATATCCCAGAAGCCATACAGGTAATTTATTTCATTACTGCAAAAGTTCTTGTTACTCGTTATCATCTCTTTGGGTTATTTCTCTGATAGTAAAAGGATTTTAAGTACTAGCATAGGATAAGTTCATTAGAGAAGAGAGGTATTATTATTCTATCTGTAATATGACATGGTTGGTGACACAATAAGCGCAGTGGCTAAGCGATTAGCTTTCTGCCCTACGTGCCGCGGGTTCGATCCCCGCACGGAACAAATATTTGTATGATCTACAGATAGTTATTTCGGGTCTGGTTGCATGTGCATGTGAAATGTATGTTTGTAAACTGTACCCTCGATACAGGAGAAATCCTAGTGAGGGGCAACGTTTTTAAAACATTAAAAATAAAATAAAAAAATACCAAATTGTAGTATCATCGTGTCATGTCGACGGTTAGCAAGAATTCAATCGTAATAAAAATATATAAATTTGTAACAGATATGCGGCAAATTATAATAGGTAATCCTTGCAAACAGGATATACACACAGTTGGATATACATACAGTTGGATACACAATGTTTCCGCTTTAAGTATTATAGAAATTCCAATAGGCAGGTAATGGCAAACACTAGGTACGGTCGTGATACCTTGCGGTGATCGCAAACAACGACTGCGGCCCGTAGTAACTCTGCGTTTGGACGCCGCGCGCAAAGTATGATCGACCGGAAAAAATGCCGATTGTACCTATCAAATAAAAATAATTATTATTTAAGAGAGTTATGCGCCTATATGGCATAGTCTTGGCTTTTCCTCAAAGATTTTTTATAATTTTCAACGACATCACACCATAAAAATAAATCATCATCATCATTCTCCTGCCCTTATCCCATTTTATTTGGGGTCGGCGCAATGTTTTTTTGTAAAAATAAATATTAAATAAAATAATACCTATATTATATTATTATTTAACGTTATCTGTGTCGTTTCATGTGTGTACATAAATGATTAAATAAATAAATATTATGATCTCTAATCGAACGGGGTAAAAAACTGAAAAATTTCAACAGAATGTTTCTTTCCAACTCCAACAAATATGATTATGGCGAGGACAATACACCTCCCAGGCTCATAAATTCTTCGCTTTACGACCCAAATCTCATCATACACAGCCCATTTCGAAATTAAGCCCTCGCTGACATGATGCTTATCATGCGACCCAGATTGAGGGGCGTTGCCAAGAGCCAAGCGTGAGTTGTTTTATATCAAAGGTTACATGACCTCAGATACTGAATCCTATTTAATGTTAGTAGTGGTATTTAAAGTATGTATATTATATTTATTAGGTAAGTAAATTTTAAACGGACAGACCTACATTTTTTTTTTTTTTATTAATAATGAATAATAATGAGGTACCTACTTAAAGAGAAATATTTATTTATTTATACTTTATGCACTAAGTACAGAGGCGGACTTAATGCCGTAGGCATTTTCTACCAGTCAACCTAAGGGTGATGCAGAGAAAAAAGTATGGTAGGTGCACGGACAAGATAATTATACTAAAAAAGTAAATATATGATATACAAGGTGCTAACTTTCTAGTCCTAATGCCTTTGAGCAGTTATTGTAGGGAGGTACTCAACATTTGAACAACTTTTAATAAGATACCAAACATGAAATCGCAAAAAAAATCTGCTGCTTCATACATTTGGTGGCCCCAAATGTATGAAGCAGCTGATTTTTTTTTGTTCACCGACAATATAACAGGCTCTGTTTAAAATGAAATCAACCGATCACCTATACAAAAATTCATTTTTAAACGGCAGATTTTGCTCTAATCGACTGTTTTGTTGTTGGTGAACTTGGGCCTTAGTCGAGTAATATTGAATTATTTCTATGGAACAGCTGTTTTTTTATTCGCGAAATATTTCTCGTAAGTTATAAGTTTATAACATTACCATAAAACCAAATTCAGCATAATTTGCCGTGCCGTGCGTTCCGCTATTTAATGTACCTATATAATATAAATTAATACTGTATTTAGTTTAACAACATGTAATGAAGCCGGTTAACCGCAAAGACAATTTTACCACTAACTCTAAACCACAAACATAATAATTATGAAAGAGGTAAAACCGCAATAGTGCGTAAGAAAGTTTCATTTTTTTTTTTCATTTTTTCTATTTTATTACAAACACGTTGTTTAAAAACACCATAAACCTATTTTCGCCGCGAATTCTGAGGTAAATAAGTCAAATAACACGCAGATACTGGACCAACCAAGGACCAACACATCTGGGGGCACGGCAGTGCCCCAGCCAAGTCTCGAGCAAAACGGGCACGGCCGTACCATCTTTTCTCGATGCGATTCGCGGCTGTTTCGCCCCCCCTATATCTTCGACGTGGACAAAGCTACGAGTTTAGGTTTTCGGTGAATAATAGTAGGCATTAGAACAAGCTTAAGTTCGAAATTACATGCCAATTGAATTAATAGTTTAGGAGTTACGGTCGATCAAAGTTACACCATTTTGTCACTCACTGACTCATTGACTCACTGACTCACTGACCGATCATCAAAAATCTAAGGTACTTCTAGCAGACTTAGAAACTTCAAATTTTGCACCAAGATAGGTCATTAGCCACATATAAAGGAAAAATTAAAAAAACATTAAAAATAATTATAAAAACATTAAAAAATAATATACCATAGAAAACAATTTTATATTTGCGGTTTGGCAAGAACATTGTGTATGGATTTTGACTGCATTGTTAACTTTGTTCGTTGTTTAACTATTCAATTGGATGAATAAATACATAGAATAGAAAAGAATAATATAAACTGTGGTCAAGCATACGTGGCCCTTTCAAGAGTGACTAAAAACATTAAAAAATAATATACCATAGAAAACAATTTTATATTTGCGGTTTGGCAAGAACATTGTGTATGGATTTTGACTGCATTGTTAACTTTGTTCGTTGTTTAAGTATTCAATTGGATGAATAAATACATAGAATAGAAAAGAATAATATAAACTGTGGTCAAGCATACGTGGCCCTTTCAAGAGTGACTAGTTTGGGTGGATTACATTTAATAAATGTGAATTTTAGTAGTATCAAAGCTCTGGAGATAGCAATAGCTGAATATAATCGACTCCGAAGTATATATCGTCCAGACTTGTCTACCTTAGAAGTAACGAAGCCTCAGAAAAGAAACAAAAGAGATAGAGAATGGGTATAATAACGCGTCCAGAGCGGTACTGGGGCTGCCCCGCTTCTGTAGTGCCTCGGGCATGTTTGCGGAGGCGCACACCGACTGTTTTCACAGCACCATGCGCAAGCGGTGTGCGTCCTTAGTGCGCAGGGTGCGGGCCAGCTCCAATACCGTCCTGGCGATGATCGCTGGCAGATTAGATTGCCTTTACATACGGCGGTGCTGTGGCAGACATGTTGCCTATAATGCCGGTTAGCATGTTGTGTGGCTGCTGTTTTACTTTTCATGTTATTTTTATTGTATTTGTTTTATTTTGTGTTTTATTATTATTAATTTTTTTCTTGTTGATATGGGTTATAGTTATTACCTGAATTAAATGAATTTTAATTTTTAAGCAAAGCAGTAGCTGAAGTCCAAGAAATTATGAGGTCACCTAAAAAGAAAGAAAGAAATACACTTACAAAAAATAAATGAGATCCCAACAAAAACATTAAATGTAAAAAAATGCCAAGTCTCTCGATGCAGTCTTTCCATCGTAAAAAGTTTTGAGATCTCATAGAAGCCAAGCCCTATTCAAATTATTTTGTAGTTATAAATCAACATTTAGTAATTGTATCAATAGTTTTCTTTATATTATAATTATAGTGACTTGGCAATGACCACAAATTAAAAGCTGCTTGCTGCCTGGAATTATATGCAAATGTTACTGACGAGACCTGTGATCAGATTATCCTGCGCAGTTTACTAGTCTTGGATGAGACTGACTGCCGTTGCCGAAATTCGGTTGGGACGACACGGATAAACCAAAAGAAAATTAATTTTGTGATATTAATGTTTACGCATGCGGTGTGTGACTTTCAACTCCTCCAAATATGCCGTTTTATTTGTTTCTTCTTGTGCTCATTGCCAAGTCACTATAATTATAATATAAAGAAAACTATTGATACAATTACTAAATGTTGATTTATAACTACAAAATAATTTGAATAGGGCTTGGCTTCTATGAGATCTCAAAACTTTTTACGATGGAAAGACTGCATCGAGAGACTTGGCATTTTTTTACATTTAATGTTTTTGTTGGGATTTCTTTTTCCTCTCTTAAAATAAATCGTTTAAGTACAGGGCTCTAAATGTTCTTCACAGCTAGGTCGTAAAACTCAGCGAGTTTCAGCGCCTGGCGGCCATATTTCATCCATCAACGGCATAAAACCTTTGGCTACAAAAAACTTTCCAGATTAACTTAGGTTATAAAACCACGGGATAAAATGTGGAAGCTTTACGTAGTAATAGTACTAGTGGTCGATTATTATGCTGGATGGTGATTGGCTGTTGCAAGCTTTTTAATACAACTATTTACTATTTATTAAGTAATTCATCAGAATATTCATATGCCTTATTTATTTTCTTACATATTTATTAATAATTATCTATAAATAAAATTCAATTTTATATTATTAATCAATATTATATTTTCTACTTACTATCGGTTTACATAACGTCCGTGTGTAGTGTGTAGGGGTGCCAACTGAAAATCAGCGCTGGGTATCACATCCACCATAATGCTGAGTCGGTAACCTTCTCGGTACGGGTATGCTCGACGACACATTTTTTATTAGAAGTGTACCTATCCATCTCTATTTATTTTTGTGTTTCGTTTATTGTAGATAAATAATGTACAGTCATTATCCCTTACCGAATAAAAATATTTTTCTTTCTTTCTTTCTAATAAAATAAGCTTTCACAAATACAATGTTGATTAGCCATCGTGTTGAAGGGGTTGGCCAGCTAGTCTCTTGCGTTACCGAATGCCAAGGTGCGCCGCTTGCCGAGCATTTGGAATCTAGGTATTTTAGCCCTGGGAGTCCCTCAAGAGACTCCGCGTAGGTATAGGCAGGTGCCGGTAAAACAGGAAGAGGAGCTTCTCTGAGGATGATAGGTGTGACAGCGGCGTCATATAGACAATGGAGCATCTAATCATCGATACGAAAAGAAGAAGACTATTACATGGTCCCTGGTCAAAAAAAGGTTGGGAACCACTGCTCTGAAGGAACCATTGTATGACGCAAGCAGCTCAAATAAGTCTCTGAGGTTTATATTGACCAGAGGACGTCTGGAGGCTGCTATAATGATGATAAAGAGCATTCTCTTTGACTCCAATCAAAGAATAAAAAACTATATTTATTTTCATCAAAACTTCTAGAGTATGTAATACCATTTATAGACTATACCAAAAAATCTCCGCGGCCTGCTACGCAACGCTCACTAGGGAGAAAATAAAACATAACAAAAAGAAAAGTCGTTAAAGTCGACAAAGGAAAAGTTTTACTTGATACTCATACAACAACCGGGGCTTTCAACATACCTGAGTACTTACAGTTTATAATTTTCTTTATGCTCACCATATTATTAGTTATAGTACTCGCAAATCTTTATGAGCCCTGAACGGAGCTCTGAACTCTCTCTCTCCCTCTAGCACCTATAATAGGCGTACTATTATAGTTGCTAGAGGGAGAGAGTTCAGAGAGCTCATAAAGATGTTCGCTTGCTTTAAAGGCGCGTTTATATTGCCATAGTTGTCTTGTTTTAAGCGCTGAGCAGAGACTTTTTGTACGGCGGACTGCCACGGACAAGAATTTTTTCATCAGAAATAAACTTTTAAGAGAATTAAAAACCGGGTACAAAAAACTAAAAAGTTTAATTTATTTTTCTTAAAAAACATAACAGCTTCTGAAGTCGGTGCCACTGCCAAGCTAAGGTGCATTGAAGCATTATTTTGAGTGGCATAAACAATACATAAACATGCGATTACAGCAATCGCGAGTGATATGCTGTTATTCATTCAAGAGTTCCATTGTCTATCTCCAAAGATCTTCATCAGATCTTCACCAAATTTAAACGGGACCACCTCGAGAGTATACCTACCCTTTAAACAAAAAATATTTTTTTAAATCTGTCTGCATTTGGCAGAGTAATCGCGTAAAAAACAAAAAAGCATGCAGTCGAATTGAGATCCTCCTGCTTTTTTTGAAGTCGGTTAAAAATAGTACCGCGGGCAAAAAAAATCGGCACAGACTCAGCGCCATGGAGTACAATAACCTGCTCAGCGCACACGATGGTCATTTTGTTCGTAGTTTTCGTTAGAATTTCAATGACGTCACTGGCAACAACTCCTAACAAAAATCATTCTGGTAAGCGGCAGTCCACCGGAAAAAGAAGTCCGTCGTCTCAGCGTCTTACGATTACGATCGGAAACCGTTTTAGGGTGAATATTTCATTTCGTGCATATTGGACCTCTTGGAGAATAGTCAAATAACTGTGCTTAATCATGTTCTTTACGTGTTTTTTTGAAAGTGTTTAATGATGAAAAGTGAAATATAAGAAAGGGACAGTAATCAGACTTTTAGTTTTGAAGATATTGATGTTTGTTTTTTTTGAAGGAACGGTAATGAGATTTAACACAAACGGAAATTAGATATCTATTTATGGTAATGAGGTAGAAATAATGGTAATTAGCAATAAAACAACAGTTTGATAAATCAGCCTTTTAATTGCAATAAAATTACTCAGGAACTTTAAAAAATCAATCAGTTCTGGTTGCTCCGTAGTGTGAACTAAATAAACGGTTTGGGGACAGTAAGGGGAGAACTGGTAGCAACATCTTATCCAAGCCAAATGTCAAACCCCCCCTGTACGCGTCGCTCTGACGGTGTCGGTCAATATTCGGCTGCCGTGGTACTCCCTTCTAGACAACAAACGGGGCTCTGGCGACCGAGCAATGGCAGTATAACCATACACGCAGGTGGGAAACCGGCTGGAAGAGGCCACAGCGACCTTGGGGCATAAATAACTCTTAAAGTGACTGGTGTAGAAGGCAAGGGGAAACCACTGCACTATTTTCCCAAGAAAACCATGATGAGTCTCCAAATTAATAATGCGATGTCATGCAACCCGACTAACGCTCGGCGCCATGAGAGTATCGGGCTGCGTGGTGTGAAATATGCTACCGATCATTCTTCTGCGGACCACCAGACTTGCACCAGACTATTTGTTGTAACAGGTACAACATGGTCACAATCATGGTCATGGTACAGGTACAACAAAGTCCTCACTAAGGAAACATCTTCACGTGGGCACCTGGAATGTTAGAGGATTACTACAACCAGGCAAGCTTGAAGTAGTGGAGAAAGAAATGGAAAGGTGTAGGATTTATATCCTGGGACTAAGCGAAGTTCACAGGAGAGGTAGTGGGCATTTTAAAACTAGCAGCGGTAATATGATGTACTTTTCGGGTGCTGATGACCGTAGTAGGAATGGAGTAGCTCTCTTAATATCTAGAAAATATATAAATTGCGTGAAAGGTTATCAAACTCCTAATGACAGAATGATATCAATAAAAATTGATGCAAAGCCTGTGCCTATAAATGTTATCCAAGTGTACGCACCTACGGCACAATCAGATGAGGAGGTATCGGATGCATTCTATGCAAATCTAGACGCGCTACTTCACAATATTCCATCCAAAGAAGTTACTATAGTACAATGGGATTTTAATTCCAAAATTGGCGTAACGAAAGAGGATATTGAAAGGAAAGATTGTAGGTGGTTATGGTCTGGGAAAGAGAAATGACAGAGCTGATAAGCTGTTACAGTATTGTGTAGAGAATCGGCTGTCTATTATGAATACCTGGTTCAAAAATCATCCCAGAAGACTGTACACTTGAATCTCGCCTAATGGATACCGCAATCAGATCGATTTTATTATGATCAAGTCCCGATGGCTTTCCTCTGTAACCAATGCTAAAACACTACCCGGTGCGGATTGTAGAAGTGACCATCAGCTAGTAGTAGCGGATTTCAGACTACGTTTGAGACGTACGCAGCTAAAACATCAGAAACAATCTGCACTTAAAACAAAACTTTCAAAAAAAGGTCAAATCTCTTGAACTCGACCCGTTTGACTCCAGCGATGCGGATTGGACAAACCTAAAAAAGGTTATATTAGATACCGCTGAGAAGAGTAGCCAGCTATTTAGGATTGTCAAAAAGAAAGATGAATGGATTAGTAGGGATTCCTGGACACTAATAGACGAAAAGAGAGCTCTTAAATGCGCAGGATTACATACTCAGGAACAAAAGAACAGGTACAATAGGTTGCATAGTGAAGTGCAGAAATCAACAAAAAGGGATAAAGATAAGTTTATAAATTTAGTTTGTAACGAAATCGAGGGGAACGCAAATGGGCACAAAGCAAAGATCTCTTTATGAAAGTTAAACAACTTACCGGAGCTTTCAAACCGAGAAATTGGATAATAAATGACAGTAAAGGTAATGCTCTTCCAGATCTGGATTTGGTTCTAGAAAGATGGAGGACTTACTGTTATGAGTTGTATCGGGATGATGAGAGGTACTCCATGGAGCGAAGATGGGATAATCATCCGGAAGAACCAAATATATTGATTACTGAAGTGGAGGATGCTATCCAGAAGCTCAAACATAAAGCATTGGACCCCGATGGCGTGTCAGCAGCGTTGTTACAACACCTTGGTCCAGATGGAATGAAGATCCTACACGGTATTTGCAATAAAATCTGGAAAACTGGACAGTGGCCGAAAGACTGGGTACAGTCTGCAGTCATACCGTTGCACAAAAAAGGATCCACTCGTAAATGTGAGAACTATCGGAAACTTTACCTCATGTCACATGCCAGCAAAATTATGCTGCGAATCATTAATACCCGCCTTACAAGTTTTATTGACTATCAAATTCCAAATGAATAGTGCGGTTTTGTAACTGGGAATGGTACTCGTCCAAACAACTCTGAACCATTTGGTACGGAACGTGGTGTAAGACAGGGATGCATTCTTTCTCCGAAATTCTTTATTTTGTATGGTGAACACATAATGAGAAAAGAGCTTTCGGGGTGGAGTGGTTGTGTGACAGTGGGTGGCCAAAAAATCACTAACCTGAGATATGCGGACGACACAACCATAGTTGCTTCAACAGAAGATGAAATGGCAACACTACTATACACAATTGAAGTCTCCGCTTCAATTGTGTGAAATTGGGTCTGCAAATCAACCGTTCCAAAACAAAGATAATGGTGGTAGACCGAGCCCAATCTTTCACGTCATCTGATACTCTCAATGGATATGATAAATTAAGTCAGTTCGTATAACTAGGATCAATGATAAATAATGAAGGCACTTGCTCGGAAGAAATCTGCCGCAGGTCCGCGATGGCGAATAATGCTATGTCTAGTCTTGACAAGATATGGGGGAACCGAAGCATTCGACGCGGAACTAAAGTCCACCTTGTAAGAGCCCTGATTTTCTCCATATTTATGTACGGTGCCGAAACCTGGAGCATGAAGAGTTCTGATCAAAGAAAAAACGATGCCTTCGAGTTATGGTGTTGGAGGAGAATGCTCAGAATTCCATGGACAGCATTCAGAACAAATGAGTCCATCCTTGTGGAGCTAAATGTTAAAGTGCATCTTTCTGCGATTTGCCACCAAAGAGTTGTGAGATTTTTCGGACACATTATGCGATCTCCAAAACATAGCTTGGAGAGTAGGCTCATACCGGGTCACGTGGAGGGCAGGAGAGTGAGAGGTCGGGCGCCCGTCAGATGGAGTGATGCTGTCAAGAGAGCGGTTGGCGGCAACATACAACTAGCCGTGCACTCCACGTCTGACAAATATAAATGGAGACGAATTTGTGGTCGCGATCCTCAGTATTGAGCGACCGAGGAAGAAGAAGAAGAAGTGCTGGTAAGCAAAGTCAACTGATAAGATTGGGAAATTATTTAATATAATGACTAAATGAATATAATCTATTATATTGTAAGTATTCGTTATATCCCATTTAAGACAAGTAAGGATAAATACAGTGTATACAGAATTGAATCACAGAATCTAATCATTACCGTTCGGTTTTTCTCATTACCATTCGAATCAAGAAGAACGGTAATCAATGGTAATTAGAAGAATGGTAATTAGATTCATAACATTTTCGATAAATTACCGTTATTTGGAACAGGTACTGCATTGTTAAGCTTGTCAGCGGAAAAAGAGACTTATACCGAATACATCTGGCAAATAATTCTTTGATAAAAATATATATAACTACCTTTCATAACACGAACGGTATGCAGAAATATTCCGAACCACGTCACTTTTCGAACAGGATAACTTTAATTTACTTAGCCAAAATCACTCTTTCACGCGTGTGTTCGGCTTGGTAGCCGAGCGTTGACTTTCGCGGATTATTTTGTGCGAAGCACGGTGCACAGTGAGGCCTAAGTATTAAAATATCGGATCCAACATACCGTCAAATGGTAATTATGGGAAAGTGGAGGGACATTTTTCAAAGTTGTATGGAACCACTTAAATATGTTCTTCCATAAACAATAAATCGTCTTTGTATAGATTAAATATCCTGTTTTCCTAAAAAGTAATAAAAATGTCGTTCTTCAAACACAGTTTTTTACAGCATGTGCTAATTTACTAAAATCTGGGAAAAGGGACACCGATGGTAATTAGATTTTAGATTCTTTGTTTTAAATTTAGTGCATTTCTAATAAAAAAAAAGATGTTCTAAGGATTGCGCCTAATAGAACACCAAGTTAACTATACAAGAACTACTTTAGTTTCAAATTCTTTCAACGTTTAATATATTCTTTAGCGTCCGACGTGTAATATGCACGAAATGAAATATTCACCCTTTAGCAAGTAACTAACTTAGACAGTTTACTATCGCAATCGGCACTTTTCCATTAGCCGATAACGACAACGACACAATGTGTAACGACACCGACACACCCAAACATGCGGTTCGGGTTTCCACAGTCAGAAATAAAACAAATCCAGGTAGGTAATGATTTGTTAAATTATTCATTAGGGTTTTTATAAACACGTAAACTCTTTCCGCCTACGTGCGCAGTGCAAATTAGAGAAGATTTTTCCATACAAATAATTAAATATTACTCGACTAAATGTATGGAACAGCAGATATTTTTTTCACAATTTCAGTGTTGGTCCTTTCGTAAAAGTTATTCATAATAAGTAGTCACCATCATTGGTCACAGTACTTATCAGATGTTTGTAGCGCAGCACTTGTGTCTACTGCTTATTTATCGTTTAGGCAAACAATACCATAAGCAGTGACGACTTTTATTACAGCCTGTATAATTCGATAGTCGATAGCGAGTATAGGCTTGGAAACTCATAATAGAGGTGCTGGGGGTTATTACGAACTCTTTTAGCAGGGCTGAAATTGAACTGCCCAGACATTTCCAGTATGAGCTGACCTCGCACTGTATAGACTTTTCGTACAATGAAAGGTCAGCATAATCTAAGCTAAGGTAAGCTCACATTCCGCTTGTCGGGATGTATCTATGATAATAAAAACGAGATAAAACTGAATCACAAAGATATCAAAATATTCAGTTCATGATAGGTAAATGACATTGATATTTATTAGATGAACTAGGTTTAGCCCGCGACGTTGTTCGCCTGGTTCGTCGTATCATACACTGAGCACTTTCAAGGTAAGTAAACATAAAATTTTATTTTCAAACATTTATGTTTGTCTAAATTCAAGTATCTAGATCTGATATGTCAGTCAATCAAATCGGGTTTTACTTTGCATATTATCAAGTACATCCGTAGCTTCATCTTCCCAGCCAAATGTCACTCGTCAGTCGTCGAGATTATAATATTTTCCCAATGTTTATTTCTCCAAAAATTATTCAAACAAATAATTCTTACGTTTTGCGTAAGTGAGATAAGTATTTTACGTCGATATTGCGTCTGAGAGCTAAATAAAGCATACCATGATAAACTCTGGTGGCGCGTGCGCAACCAGTGTGAATAACACTTGGCCATTTTGCCCGTAAGAGTCGTAAAGTTGTGTAAATTATTGTTGTTACTATTTGGATAGAGAATAGAAGACGTTAATGTGAGTTATCAAAACGAGCCAATTTGTCTGTGGGTGGCAGCGTTGCCAGAATGTTACTTTTGTAAAATTTTACGTTACTTTTGACCCCGTCATGTTACTTCCATTTTTCGTTACTTTTGACCCCGTCATGCTACTTCCATTTTACGTTAATTTTGACCCCGTCATGTTACTTTCATTTTACACGACTCAAAGTGTAATTTTTACGTTATTAAGCTTATAGTAACGTCCCTACAAAGACATAAAAATTATCTACTTAAAAAGGAAAACCTAAAAGGAAACTTTTTATTTTACATTAAAAACTCCGAGCCCTTCCGCGTTGATAAATGTAAATATTCCGGCATTTTACTTTCAAAGCTTTCTTTTTAGGTACCTGACTGAAAAGCACGCTAGAAGCTTATAATGTCTGGAATGAACAATTAATATGAATTTAAAAGAGTACTTTTGGTGAAACATTTTTATGTAAGTAAGCATATCGAATTGTCATCTCGGCGTCTCATTCAACTTTCGTTGAATAAAAGAGCAAAGTCTGTGCGAGTATATAATATTATTAGATTTTCTTTCTTTCTTCAAAATTGTCTTTTATAACTGGGTATAAAAAATTCACTACTTTTATAAAGTAGTAACTGTTTATTAATCTTAACATAAATGTTTTGTTGATAATGGATATTAATCTTCAAGTTTCTCAGAGGTAATATTATTTGAAGATAAAAATAAAATATTGCGCAGCACTTATGAGGCAGCTATTTCTGATACAATTACATACATCCCTATTTATAAAAGTTCTACCTTTACAGAGATTCCAGACGACATTCATTTTGCTTAGAGGAATGACATCTTTCCTCTATAACATTTTGTATATCTGATAGTCGCCGACCAATTTTGTCAGATAACATTCTGTCTCGTTCTATCGTACGCACCGCTATGTATATCAAGCTATACAATTTCAGTATAAGCTGAGCTCTCATTATACGGAAAGCCTACACAATGTGAGATCAGCTTATACTGGAAATGTATAGCTTAAACCGTACTACCGGCAAATGAGACCGCTGTTGTAACTGTTACGCTTACATTCAGAGACGACAGAAACGAGTCTAAGCGTGAACTTACGTTTCCATCTGTCAAACTTACGAACAAATTTTGACAGATGGAAGCGTTAAGTTCACGCTTAGACTCGTTTCTATCGTCTCTGAATGTAAGCCTTAGTCAACCGAAATAACACAGTACTTTTTTTTTTACTATGTAAGTATGTTCTTTTGGCCTGACATCTAAGGAGATGTTATTGCGTGTGAAGAAATAGGGACCGTCATACATTCTTCTCTGACATTAAAAACCTCGATTAATTGTAGGTATCTCGTCTGCGCTCCACCTTATCCTCAGCAAAGAGTGATAGCGTTGATCCTAAAATAGCGCAAGTGTTGTTTATCTAGCTCTCATGTCGGTGCGAGTGACTTGTTTACTAGATGCTGTTATCACCCGCTGCAGCCGCATCTGGAGCAATATGGCGCACAGATACTTTATGGCATACGTATACTGTAGTTATAGCAGAATGTTACGCTGGCTGTGTTGTTAGAACTTTAATGAGAGAAGCAAATAAACCCTAGTACGAGTATATGTTGTGAAATCTTTATCGTACAAAATTAAAAAGCCGATTAACTCAATGAATGACTTCACTTCTCAACGCCCAGAGAGAGTAGGCTAGGTACATGGAACATAGGGTCCAAAAAAAATTTTGGTATTAGAAAAAGCACGCACTTGCTCTTGCATATTACTTGCGTATTTGCTGGCTTGGTGTACAATAAAGTTTAATATATTGTATTGTATTGCATTAACGGAAAACATCGTGAGGAAACCGGCACACCTAAGAGGGTCCCATAAAGTCCTCAGTTGTGTGCCAACGGGCCAACATGGTGAACTAAGGCCTAACCCTTCTCACTCCGAGAAGAGGCCCGTACCCAGCAGTGGGACAGTAATGGGCTGGATTTATTTGGAAAAGGGGTGAAAGAATACCACTCACCACAAGCTGTTGGGTGCACAAGCTAGTAGGTACACTCATAAGCAAGAAATCCGGGTTACCAACATAATAAACCTTAATATCTCGGAAACTAAGAATGATAGCCGCCTTGAGACCTGGAAATTGAATTGATAGAGGATTGCGAGAATATTCCCCAACATCGCCTCAGAAATCTGTATTAATTATTAATCTGTATTAACAATACACGGAGGTAATACAAAGCATTAAAATGTGAGAAAATGATATAAGTAACTATCTACAAGTATAAAAGGGATATTTAAAAAAAAGCGTTAAGACGCATTTACGTGTTTTAATTTATGTGTTTTTAATAAGTAAAATAAAAAATAACCAAGAAGTTTTATTCATTTTATTTGAGTAGTATTTTATAGTCTATATAATAGATACTTTTTATTTGAATAAGCTAACATTCTTAGTTTCCGAGATATTAAACTTTTATTATTGACTCGAATTCATTGCTTCCGAGTATACATTCTTATACCAATCTCTTCTTCTTCTGTCGATTCGGCACGAGCTTATTACACGGGAGTCGCTCATGCTATAGTGGAAAGATCAGCCAGTCAGCAGTGTCTGTGGTGATATCGAGGCTGACTGCCCAGGGTCCACCAGACGATCTCAGGTTTCGTCACTCGTGGAGACTGTTTCCTTCCAAGTTCCACCCCAAATAATACTCCTGAGCAGTGGCGAAGGGTGACAGTATAAAAAAGGGAAGCCGTCCCAAAAATGCCCTGTAAAAATTGCTGCAATTAATGCTGCAAGGCAAAAATCCATACATACCATAGTCATGTCTGGAAGAGCTCGACCTAACTGTATAACCATATTACCTATGTTGGTCTATGCACTAACCAATTCCTAAAGGGAAGCCGATGGGAATCGGGTTGTATGGAGTCTTCGCCACTGCTCCTGAGGGTCGTAAACAACATGCGAAGTCAAGTAACCAAAGTTTTAGCCTGTAGATGTTTACGGCAGAACTGTCTCATGAAATATGATTTATAATGTCTAGTCTAGACAATAATGTATTCTCCAAGTTCTAGTCTCAGAACACTGGCTTTAATTAACTTGCGTGTTTCTTGCTTCGTTGTGTGCCTAAATTTTAATGTAGATGTAGAAGTGTAAGCTGTATTTTTGTAGACTAATTTTAAGCCCTAATAAACACATGAGACAAACAATAATCGCAAGTGATTTGCTGTGATGCATTTAAGAGTTCCATTGTCTATCTCCGAGTGTTCACCGGATCTTCACCAAATGGGACCACCTCGGGAGAATATTCGTACAATAAAAAAAGAAAGGAAAAAAAATATTGAGAATCCCCGTCATAAAAGAGGGGTATTATAAGTTTGTAGTGTGTATCTGTGTATCGTAGCTCCAAAATTGATGGACCGATTTCAATGCAGTTTAATCGGGTATCATCTTAGCTATGTTTCCTAAAAATCGGTTGAACCGTTCAAAAGTTACAGCTCTTTTTCTAGTTAGAGTCAGTGGTTTTTGATGGTTAGTTTATTTATTGAGTACTAATAACTACACTACGTAATTTTACTTTATAGCATTCATATTGTGAGCGTCATACAGTGAGAATTTTCTCTCTCTGTAAGAAAATAAGACCAAATTATTAGGAGAAATAAATCCTTCCTAAAATATTTCGCTGGGGAGTAAAGCGTTCTGTCAGTAATTATACTCAAGAGAGCTCTTCGCGCCGTCATTAACATTTTAATGAAACAGCGACGCGATGTGACGGAGCGGCTCTTCACTCAAACGCTCGTTCCGGTGTAAATGCGGCCACGCTGTTAATTTCAGCAAAGCTGGCGAACTGCCAATACTTTGTTATTCGTATTGTCAGCTGGATTGTCAAAAAGTCGTATAGGAAATTGGTGAATGTCGTTTTGGATATTTGGTATTGTCGTTTTCATATTCCACATTTCATCTGCCTGGCCTTTATCCCGACTACGTTAGGGTCGGCTCCCAGTCCCCAGTATTTTATACGGAGCGACGATTGCCATCTGACCTCCACCACTCAATTACTGGGAGACACTGATACCCTAAGGTTAGACCGGTTGTCAGACTTTTTGGGTTGTTGACTCCCGTAACAACCGTGACGACGACAATTTGATATTCCACATTTCTAGAGAGAGTATTCAATGACATTTCTATTCTTGTAAGTTGTCTAAATGTGCAGAACCTGATGGAAATGTTTCGGGGACTCAGGATTCACTGCATTATTGTGGTAAAGAAACAATGACTTACAAATTATGTTGATGAATGTTAGCAAAAAAAATTAGTGATTTAAAAAAAGAAGTGGTTTATGTGTAATTTCTCCCAGACTATAAGTTATTATTTGTGTGAGTACGTAGGTAAGAGCTACGTATCTAGTTACATATGTCACAGTTTAGTTATTACAGTGATACTACAATCCAAGATGTAATTTTAAACGAGATACTAGTGTACAATTGTAATTGGGTTCAATGTATAATTTCCTGTTTCACCTTATGAGGCGGCGCATTGCCGACGGTCTAGCAGAAAACGAATTCCTATGAGAATATCATGAGTTATATTACCACAATTTTATAGATAGACGAGAAATAAGGATTTTTTTCATGAAATGAAACGTAGCTAAGTTTATGACACCCGAAGAACATTACTTGTAAACTAATTGGAGTCAAAGTAATATGTATAATGTTATACTAGGTAGGCTATGTTCTTTGTATAATAGTTAGATTTTCTAAATTGATTCCGGAACAGAAATCCGTAGACCATACAAATATTCAAGAATCGAACCCGCGACCCGTAGCGCAAAAAGCCAACCACTGCACCGACCAAACCTTCAGCCTTCTTTGTCCCTGCAATGAACCCATAATAATACCCATACCTGTACACTTGACAATATCTTTCGAGGTCCAGTCTGCGCGTCACTCAATGACACGAACAGAAATAAAACAACAGAACACCCACTGTTATTACCCACATCCATCTGTTTGAATTACTACCGAGCACCGCAGGGGGGACTCAATCCTGACGCGGATTGGACCGCCCAAGGCCGTTCTACTTGCTCAACAGGAAACCGCAATCGTCACCTTACTTCTCATAATTGGATGAGCATCATGAAATTGTCACCAATGACTCTAGAAGCCAGTAGCCTTTGACCTAATAACCTCCTTTGAACTTTTGGGGGACTTTGATATTTTTTTTAAGCTGGCCTACAGCTGAACGCACAATTTTTCAGGTTTAAGCTTCACGTGTGCCCAAAACAATTTGTCAACGCAATCCCCGGCTATTACTGAAATTTATTCAAGTGGAAATTCCTAATTACACTTTTTGCTCTAACTAACTAGGTCATTAAGGAGTAGCAATAACGACCAGATTTTGCCAAAAGTGCAAAAACAACCGAGGGGTACCTAAAAGTCGTAACGCACCGACTCACAGCAATGTGCCTCAAGCCCCTAACAAAGGGCAGACAGATAAGGAAGGCTTCGTGAAAGTAGAATGGAAGCGAAGGAAATCCACTTGCCACAATCACTGCGACAATGACAGGACCCAACATGTTGCTGCGTCTCGCAATACTCACGACTCACCTGTATGAGTCCCGTATTCATCATTCTACGAAGGTTGAAGAGCTGGAGTCACGTCACAACGATAATTTTAAATTGTGGTGCAGGGCCTGGCCTGGGGGTCTACCGCATAATGGTAATGAAGATCGACTCTTATAGTAATAAAATTTAATATGATTCTGAGAGACTAAACTTCGAGCTAGGTTGTAATAAAATTACCGATCATTAAGATAGGAGTTCCAACTTCATGATCGGTATTTTTTTTACAAGGTAGCTCGAAGTTTAGTCTCTCACGATGGTATTGAAGTTTATTACCAGAGTCGATGTTCATTACCATCTTCGTTACGTGGTAGACCCGCTGGAGACCTTCATGAAGGAGGAGTTCTGGCTGATTTAGCTTCATATTTTGTTGATACCATTTTGTTTTCCAATTAATTCTGATAGGCAACCCAAAAGTTAAATCGAAAATTCATAACTAAAACATTTCATAATACAAGCACAAGTTCAAACCAATGAATTTATTTGCATATACTTAATTACAAACGAACATATTCAAACAGCTCTTGAAGTTGGAAATGAGACTTGGTGCAAGAAAGTGGAAGTAGGTTGAATCAACATCAACCAGGTTGAACCTGAATGTCGGCTCGAAAGTAGGGCGGGTTTAACTTGCTAATGAATAGGCTAGCACTCGCCTGATATACAACCTGCCTTTAATCATTTTAATTTAAAAGTTCTATATTTAAACTACTAATATGTTGACGGAAAAGGTCGAAGGTAATGAAGTTTGCATCGGCTAATGTGTAAAAAAGCGTCAAATAGAAAAAAAAAGCATTGACCTACTACATCAATACTACTCAATACTATTGTATTGAGTCCGCGCTTAAAAGTGCCCGAGCCAAAAGACTTCCAAAACGAAAATAGAGTTCCAATCGCGCGCCTGTCTTTGTTTTATCAATCGACAGAATACAAGTCAAAAATTCCGTACTGTATTGTAAAAAGTTAAAATGGATGATAAATTGTCGCAAGTTAAATTAAGCTGTTTACTAATGACGATACCGTTTGAATTAGGAAGTTAAAGATTTTTATATTTATATAAAAAATATATAAATATATTTATATATGCTGCCCCTCCACTGAAGCGGAGCGGGGCGGAGAATAGAAAAAGTAACCAATAGAATACAAGTATTATCACGTCACTTAGGTGAGGGGAGAAAATACCGGAATCTTATTGGTTATTTTGTCACCTCTCCGCTTCAGTGGACAGGCAGCCTTAATTTCACAAACTCTTTCGAGCACGACACGTGACTTCAATTACAAGTGCCCTTCAACAAGATTCAAACTCCAGGGAATATTGGATCCTTCTCTTTCAAACAAGTTAATTGGGTTTCGTAATACACATCTACCGACTTTCAATCTTACTGATTGCCCCAATGGTATAGTGGTGCGACTGCTAAGCGTGGGGTCCCGGGTTCAATTCTCGGGTCGGACCAAGTGTTATTAGGTTTTTCTGTATAGAATTCTTAGTAGCAGGATTTTGGTATTGTGCCCGGTCGACGGCAAAAGGCTATCAAATCGCCTCTTTTAATAAATTGTGCCACTCGCCCTGTTCTGAGGATCTCACTCGTAGTTACAACGACGGGCGAATGAAATTTTAATATTTTTTAATTAATTATGTACCTATTTTGGTGTATTCAAACCATTTGAAATTTCTTTTGAAAATTATTCTGTTAGGATCAGCTAGAAAAATAAAATCCACTAAATTGCAAATAAATATTGTATTGTAAATAAGATTTGATTATTTTAAATAACTCTATTCGTAATCTCATTACTCGTGTCTGCTCTAGCTACCTGGCTTAACCGGTATGACCACAAAGAGAATTCATGGCTCCAATTGGACCAATAGACAAAAGGCATCATAAAAATTAATTCCTGTTAAAATTATGGAAATGTCACTTTTTCCCTTTCTAACTAACAGTACATAGGTACTGTGTATTATCTGAAGGGTTTCAGTCTTAATACATAGACATTGATCTTCATTCGAACAACGTCGCCTGCCATCATCGTCAGTAACATTAAAATCAATCGTTAATCATAAAGCTAGAGTTTCCCTTCCTCCCTCCCCGGCCCATTATCCCCTGGTATGTAATCCTGGTAATAGTTATTTAGGTCGTTGGGCAAGGGCCTGACGAAATCACGGCGAATGGACGTCGATTAATTAAACTGTGTTCGTTGGCGGTCCTGTTTGGGATTATTAATGGATTAATGTTTATTCGGTAAATGGATGTCTTGAGTCTTGACGGTAACGTTTCCCTTGTGTGACGCAACTCAAGAGATTGAAACGAGACGTTAATATTACAATGGTTGGAAATTTATAGCTTAATGTATTGATTAAAGATTGTCTAAATGATAAAATAACAACATTTATTGGTTCCTTTAATAAAAAAAAAATACTTCATTCGTTTTATAAACAACTAAACTTAAATATGTACACAGCCTAATTATTATTAATTATATAAAACATAAAATAAAAATACCAACAAAACTGAGCACCTAAGCGTCAAAGTACTCATCACTGTCAGTTGGTAGCGTGCCCAGAAGACTGGCAGCATTGCTACGTTGAATGGCAATGCTTTGAAGCATAGGCCAGCCCTCGGGTCACGCGTAGCGTCGACCAACCGTTTTGCAATACTTAATTGTTTATTGAAGAATATTTTTGCAATAGAATAGAAATTACCATTTTTATCAATATTCATAACAAATTCATTGTTCTCTTATCGATAAAAAAATATAAAAACAATGTCATTTGTTTAATAAGCACAGTGATAATTAGCGGAGGCGACAAAGATAAAACAAACACAAAAATGAGAGCTTCTCGGATAATTATATTCGTGGAAACTTTATCTGTCTTTGGGGTCGCCCGGTCGGTGTCAGATAGCGATCTAAACAGAGGCAAGTTGGCAATATAAGATCTAAGACTCTGCATTCATGTTCCCCTAGTCACAATGACACCTCTCTACAAAGAAAAGGTGCTAAGATTAGCTTCACTTCGTAGACCAAACAGAGATTTCACGATTGTGGATAAAATGTATCGTGTAGTGTAGTTCATGTTTGACGTAACAGATGGCGCCACTGTAGTTCTATTATACCTATGCTAGGCGCTGTTGATGGAAGAGTTCGGTATTAATTCAGTTATGCATCAAATTGACGCACCTTGATTCATGTATGTATTTATTTGTCTATGCACTAACTGGCTCTAAGCCACCGACAACATAACAGATGTTTAAAATGAAAACGGCTACCTATTTAGGTACCCATACCACAGATAATTATTCTCTACACCCATACAAAATTTCATGTTAAACGGGCGATTTCATATGAAACTTCTGAGGCCTTATAGCTAAATTAAAAGTGTAAGTTTCTTTTAACGATCTTGTTTTTACTAGCTCTGACTGCAGGCTAATTCACGTAACTAAAGAAGGGCAGTTGCTGCTTAGTTGCAGTAAAATTTTGATCAAAACAACACATTTAATATTCTTAACTTCAGTGAGATACGCTCGCATCAAATTCGAGTATCACTGCACTATGATCGGCGCGTCATAAAATTACTTGAACCCTCTAGTCCAATCGGCACGCAGAATGCGGTCGATACGTAAAGATGAAAAATAAGCATGTATGAGACGCAGGCCAGGTCCGGGGCGTCAGCAGCCCGCCCCCCGCCCCTCTGAGTACGCTTTTGCATCCCTATCCCTTCTGAATTATAAACCTCTTCAAACTTGGCGACTATTACAAAATTACCTAACTTCATTTTAAATTACTTTGAGACCATTATAGTCCTATTAGATAATTATTCAAACGAATGGATATAATCCCCGTTATATCAGACCAGATCAAGCCATTGCTGATGTTACACAACTGTATGTAAATCGTATGAATATTAATCACGCCACGCTATCAGCTTATGAACGGAGATTTAATGGAAATCGTGCAACGACACAATTCAACTTATGCTGGCTGATATGCCAAATTTCTGCCGGAATATCTTCATCCGATATAATTTATCTTGAAGCCGATTTGATGTTAACTTAAATAGCTACAGCTTTTGGTTTTATGTTATATCCTTTCGCGAGTATATGCTGGTAGATATGAAGTAGAATAGAATAGACTCCCATATGATTGTATCTATAAATCAATACAGCGTTTATCTATAAATCAATGTACAACGGGCGGTCTTTTCGCTTATAACGATCTATTCTAGACAATCTTTGGATGTTAATAAAATGATTACTTTAAAACAGTAACAGCAAACTCATTAATAAAATGAAACTTTTAACAATGTAATGTATCTCAAAGTAATTTGAGTTAAAACTAAACTTGTAACTTGCTATTTTCCAGTCATTATAAAATCATGTTACCTAAACCACTTTTATTCACAAAACATTACTGAAAGACTGAATACTTAGGTAGTTAATTAGTTTCTTCAGTTTCTAAGTTAAGAAAACAAATATTAAAATTTCAGAAATGTTCAAAATTGCATAGCTTGTCGTCCTCGACAAAGCCTGGGTACCTACACACGGCTACAAATGAAGCTATACATCTCTAGTATAAACTGATCTCGCTTTGTATAGGCTTTCTGTACAATGAGAGGTCAGCTTATACTGAAAATGTCTAGGTTGATTTTTTTTATTGTCTCACCAATTTTTTTTAACTCGGTAGGTAGGTAATATTACAAAGCTCGTACTGATTTAAGTCAAGTGGTACAATTACTACCAATTACAATTATTACTAATTAATTACTATTACTGGTAAGCATCGCTTGAAAGTATAAATAAGTAGACGTACATATTTTCCATCAATTCCTTTTAAAAGCAGCTATTGCCTGCGGTTTAACCCGCGCGTTTTGTTTCATCAAAAGGAAATATAGCCTACATAAGTTACATTATTTTTTACCCCGAGTGAATAATCAGTCGGGGTAAAAAAATTATGTAAATTATAGAAAGTGTAGCTTTCTATTAATGACAGAATTTTTTAGGATCGGTTCAGTAGTTCCAGAGATTACATAATACATACAAACAAACAATCAAACAAACGTTACCTCGTTATAATAATAAATATAGAAATATTGAATATAATAGAAACCAACATTACGAATAAAAACGTGCAACTGATCCGTATAACAGATCATTGTGGTCGGTAGAGTTATTACGGGTAGTGAATTACGAAGCCGTCGCGATTTTATTGCATTGTGTTATGAAAACCCCCACATTACGGTCGCACGTGGTTTGGAATGGAGCCGAACCACTTAGGCACTGAGGTTATCGATTCGAATTCTCTCTAAAACTTGAGCAAACTGTACATTTAGATATAAATACAACTCGTATCAGAAATGCGTGGTCATATTTAAGGGTGTGGATCAGACCATCAAACTGAATATTTTTCTATATTGGACCAACATCGTAATCGCGAAATTATCACCTGTCCCATACGTTTCGGTCGAGTGTATAATTTTATTTCGCGATAGAAATATTGGTCTTAATTATAGAGAAAGTCGTTCAGTTTGATGATCTGATCCACACCCTTATATGACCACGCATTTCTGATACACGTTGAATAAAACATTGAAATAAATCCTGTATTCTTAAAAGTCAAGTACCTAAGGGTAAATAAGCCAAAAGAAAAATCTGCTATGTAATTAAGCTTAATAAAATCTCAGGTTACAGTTTTGCTCATATTATAATAATTACCAATAGGGCGATCCTTACCAGGCAAACGAGTCCTTTCTATATCATCACTAAATAAGAATTTAAATACAATAGTGAAGCAAACCTCTGTCGTCCAACTTTCGATCATTTATTTATTGCTTCATAATGTAAAGTTTTACAGATAGGTCTTATAATCTGAGAAGAGATGTAAGTACATCTACCCTGTAAAGGTGTAGCAATTTTTTTAAGGTCAACATATCATGCATTATTGTCTTCAATTCATAGAAAGCTTTCTATCATAACAAAGCTTTCTAGCGCTCAAAATTTCAGCGCCAATTTTTTTAAGTATCATTATGCGCACACCACATTCAACATGAGGCTTGGTGTCAATTACAGTGGTAATGGTATAGATCAAAGTACAGAATACAGACGTGTCTTCTTACATAATGTTATCAACACTACACGGTCGCGTGTATTCACGCGTGCGTTCGTTTTTACTAGCGTGACATTACTACACTAATCCGTGTAATAGCGTATGAGTTTGTTCGCAATGCGGTGCTTGTTATGTCTAAATGATTTAAATTATTGTTCTGAATAATTGAGCAATTTCGCACTGTGCACTTTTACACCGAGGCGGCGATGGGGATGCAACACGAAATGACTAAAACAAAGCTTTGACCGTGATGACTGTGGAAGCAGTACTTACATATACAAAGTTTTTCTATTTATATAAGTAAAGTATAATCAACAAATTGAGCTATATCTGATATCATGCAAAACAGTAAAGGACCAAGTATCGGGCCTTGGGGCACACCTTCATAATGAAACGAGAATCCTCGCTAGCACTCCAAGAATAATGTAAAAAATTAAACTGTCCAGCTAATTTATATTATTGTAGTGTTGGAAATTGCTGGCGTGTTATTTCATTGCGTACCGAAAAGAGCTGATTAATGTATTGTTTTTTTAAATAATGAAGCGATTTTCGATCTCGTGGAAGAAAAATATATTTGTTATTCCTGGCTTGTAGTTATGATTCAAAGTGCGATAATCCTTTAATCTCCCAACCTCATTATTTTAAATTGCACCGCAGTGTGAAGCGACCTTACTCTACAGTCTACGTGTGTATCGTATCTGGTTGCTTGCCAAATGGCGGCGAGGCACTGGCCACTGTCGTATACAGCCAAACCGCGACATTACACTAGTACCTACCTATTACTTATTGCATTATCGTCTAGATAGATATTAGTTACTAGAGTATCAAAATTTATAGTATTGTTTATGTGCATGACTCTATAGAGCATCTATGTGGAATTGTGGATCCTTAACTGCTCTTATGTTGCGGATTACGTACGTAAAACTTAGGGTTTTTTTTTATAAAATATTGCTCCACACTAGGATTTCTCCTGTATCTTGGGTACAGTTTACAAACATACATGTCACATGCACACACACCCAGACCCAGAACAGCTATCTGTAAATCATACAAATATTTGTTCCGTGCGGAGATCGAACCCGCGGTACGTAGCGCAGAAAGCCAATGGCTTAGCCACTACTCCAACCGTGCCATGGATTAGCGCATGAAGCATTTCCATGCAAAGCTTGAAAATGTAGCGGCATCATCGATCACTATTAAAGAACCAGATACAGCTACACAATCCCATGCAAAAGTTCTCTTAAAACTGCCGCCAGTTGTGTTTACGTAATTTTAGTTGAAAATGGATTCAATGGAATGCTTAAAGTTGTATGCACAAAGCTATGTACAAAAAGCAATACCTGAAACGAGCACTGAGGCATGTTTACCGCGTCGCGCGTCGCCTCCACGTCGGAGCGTTCGAATGCTACTAGATTACAAGCGCACCCAAATGTTCAAGTGGGCGCTCATTCGGTTAGGTAATTTTTTGTCGCTGATTGTATATCTAGTGCTTAATTAGTCATCGATGAGATGGTCGCGTGACGTGATCTAGCTAAGAAGGACGATGTAGTAAATTTTGACCTCTTGACCTATCAACTGCGAGTCAATGCCTCAGACGAAGGCATTGTTGCCACTACCACAATCTAACAAAGTTCGACCACAATCGATCGAGTCTTTAGCTCGATTTAGCTGAAATCTTCGCGATAAATAACCTACCTACTTGGTTGGTTTATTTCTTATCGCTGAAACAAATAAAAAAGAAGATGTTATAAAGCAAGGAAATGGTCTAGGAATTTTCAATCTACAAACCTATGAAGTCTCAGACGTAGTACTCAACTGGAATCTGTAGTTGTAAATGGGCATGAAGAAGTAAATATATTTAGTGTTATTATCGTAATTATGCATGCAGTACATGCACTGATTACACGGAGAATAAAATTGTCATAACAAAATTACCAGAAGGTAGTAAGTTCCATCAACTAAACTTTAGTACCTAGTTACCTACTCCATAATGAATGTTCTATTTATAATAACATCCTTTGCATTAACTTTACAAAAAAATATTATTAATTACAACAACAAGGTGATACAAGGTGAGGCATGAGAATTTTTGTAATTACAATGATATTGTTTTCTCGGTGTATCTAAAACAATGCCCGAGCAACAAACTTTGACGATAAATAAAAACAAAAGAAGTAAACAGTGTGTTGTACTCATTTAGGCCCCATCCACACTTGATACTTTTAGCAGTAGAATACAAACACACAACACACACAAGTTCTTTTATAATTATTATTTATTTAATTAATATATTTTCTGTACACGTAGGCACACATACCGTCACTCGATGTGGCTCCCGCTGAAAACCAGCGCAGTCGGGCTGCTCGCAGCGCGACAGCTTAAGCTGAGCGGAAGCCTTTTTGACACAGCTGCGACGTACAATCCATTTTTTATTTTAAATAAGTATTTTTTTTGTCTTTTTTGTTTTACATGTTTTATTCTTTTATTTTTGTTATATTATCTCTAAATTTGTTTTTGTGCTGTGTCAAATAAATACTTTTTTCTTTCTTTCTTTTCTTTTCTTAAAATCGCGCGTTTTCGCGTTCTTTTTGTAAGCAAAAGGTAGCCAACGAACGCGATTCTGCATCTGCTGCTAAAAGTATCGAGTGTGAACGAACGCTTAGTGCGGTCCGTTTACGAGTTTCTTTGTGCCATAAAACCCACAGAACAAGAATACTCTCTATGTTCAGTGATTGCACCATAACATTTTACTATAGCAGCTCAAGTTAAGTGTATTGCGAAAAATAAGTTCAAGCATCAAAAATATTTTGACCTCATCTTTTGTTTGTTCGAACAACGGATTAGTTCAAGAATCCTCTATTTGAATGTCGTTAAATATTTATGATCTGGAAACTAGAAATAAAATAGAATCTTGGATCTTAAATTGTTTTTACACGGATCATATGTGATCTTGAAAATAACGTTGCCGACATTATTTTCTATGGAAATAGCTATTAAATTCATGAGATTACGCAAGGTTTTTCCAACAAACAATACTGGAGAGCCATTCAACAATTGTGATTAGTAATAATGAATCACAAATACTACACTATAGATAGTGTTGTAGGCGTATTACTGATCTAACCGCCAAAAACAGCTGATAAGTCTGCTTTCACTGCCATTATGATGTGGACAATAATAGCAATATACGACATAACCAAGTTATGAGCATCCCAGTAGCGAAGGGTGACAGTTTTAAAAGGGGAAGCCGTCCCAAAAATGCCCTCTAAAAATTGCTGCAATTAACGCAGCAAGACAAAAATCCATACCATCTCTTGTAATCTATATAAGCTATGTCTGAAAGAGCTCGACCTAACTAAATAACAAGCCATATTACGTTGGTCTATGCACTTACAATTTTCTAAAGGGAAGCCGATGGGAATCGGGTTGTATGGACTCTTCGCCACTGGAGCATCCCTAAGTTAAGGCGCTGACAGTAGCTAATTGACTTCACTGGATGTATTTTTTAGCCAAATATGCGCATAATAAAATATTGAATAATATATTGCTTGAAAAACTTGGTTGAGTCCAAATTTTTTATTACCAATTTTTCTCGATAAAAAATTATTAAAAACTTCCAAAGTGATTACATCATCTCTTATATTAATCAACCAATTCAAATAATACAAATAGGACTCCATTGATTTCCCTTTGCTATTTTAATTTTTCCTATAATCCAATTAGAATAATTTTTCACCGCGTTTTGGTCCCGCTCGCTCTTATGATATCCATCAGATTCTGCTATCTCTTTCTTACTATTAGGTCTTGTCAGCGTCTTAAGTTAAATATACGATTGAGTTATCGGTAGTTCAAGATTTTTTCTGATTTAACATTTATTTTTTATTAGGAGTAAAATCTTGCCTCTATCTTTAAGAGAAGGCATATCTTTATATAATATAGGTATAACATATCCCTATAAAGTTTAACCAGTCGAGAATTGAAGACATTTGTAAGAAAATTATTAGCTGTAATATACAGATTGGCTAATGACAATAAAACCACGTCTAGTGCACTTAGTTTCTCACATCACTGTTCACACATTTTACGGTAGATGTAATGTTATTTAATACTTAATGAAACTCCATAAAATCAAATTACCTATCAAGATAAGTATCCAAATCAATTTAATTTACAACATCGTTAATAAACTCTATAATATAAATAACCTGCGATATTCTCGCCCACACTACTCGCTGGAGTGCTTTCTAAATAAGCGTAAAAAATATTTCAAAGAAATCTTACGGAGCGTTTATTTTTACCGGAAACACGGTTTACCAAACTGATGATTCCATGTGCTTCTTGATAAATACGAATTTCCTGTATAAAAATAATGACCCAATTTCTAAAAACCAGAATGTTATTGGGAATTCTTGAATGATTGGAATTTCGATTGGATAAATTGCGATAGACGATTACCAAAGTGTATAAGTTCCTACCACCCGTGCCTATCCCTATCGAATATATTGTAGATTTAGGACACTTGAGGGATGAGCAGAATTTTTAAGTAATATAACCCTTTTAACCTTCTTGTTTTTATTTTATTTCAAAGTAAATTGTTGAAGGGCTTACAAATGTCCCATATTCCTTTAGACGAAATAGATCAAAGGACGAGGAAGCGGGAAATGTTTGCTGCATCCTGTGCTACTGTGCACTTTGTATGACTGAAGATAATAAAAAAAAAGACCTGTAAAAGTAATAGAAAAATTCCTTTTTAAGAAGACAAAGGGTGGAAAAAACGAATTTGTCTATCCGTCGTGCCGTACAGCGACAAAAACCAAAAACTTTTTTATGAGTGTATGATTACTTTACTGAATTAAACTTTTAGCCTCACGCTGTGAAGAACTCATGAATAAAGGACGTTCGTTGACTCAGAAATACGAACGTGAGTAGTGTCGTATGAGTGTCACTCATGAAAGTTACATCGTATGAACATGTTTGTGCCTTTATTTGAAAACATTTATGACCTTTAGACCAAGATAACCCTTGATTTAGGTAGGAAATACCAAAAAAACGCGTGTACACAAGGAAAGCGGTTTTTACAACAGTTTCCTTCTTTTTATCGAATGACAAAGGTTCCGAGAACGCTCTCGATGTTAGTTAAAACATTTCTGCTCAGCTCAGTTTGTTTGGCTGTTCACCAAAATTTCTGTTGGATGAGAACCGTAACGCTCTCTGAATCACATTTCCATGATTATGGAGATGCGTGTGCGCCGAACGTTGCTCACTTGTTAATCATGTCCTTTGTTAAAATTATGCTCAATGTTATGAAATTTTACTAAATTAAAGTTTGTGCCATGTAATAACGTCGCTTACGTGAGTAATATCTACGATTTATGATAATCACCTTTATTGTCCAGTCATTGCACGTTGCTGACTTTTGGTCAGTCCATAGTTTAGTAACAGATAATAAAACATTTCATACCTACGTAGCATTGAAAACACACAAAACACTCATTTTAGTATCGTACAACGAAAATAATAAATATTTGAATCTGGTGCAATTGGATTGATGCAATATATGTAGGTATACTCTTAGACCAATATAATATTTTAATAAGTGCGTACCATAATAATATTTATATATCATAGTGCGATGGTGCGAATACCAAATGACCTGCCAATATAATTAATACAAGCTTCCTAATACGGGAGACCTAAAACCTAATACTAATACGATATACGTTTGTCAAAATATGGCGCCTGGACAGGATTTTGGTCATGGATTGGATAATTCCATTCATTTAAATCGCATAATTACAAACTCCTGCCAAAACGTGCGCATAATGTTAAAAGGTACCCAATCGTATAAAAATAATGGAGGATATACTTACCTATCTAATTCAATATGCTACGCAGTTATGCTATCGTGAATTTTAATGTAGCGTTGAAAATGTTTATCTCAAAAACTCTTCGGTTTTCACGATTACGCAAATCATTCTTCCATAGAATCAACGCAGATTCAGATGAGGATATAAAACAGACGAGATTTTCACGAATTTCTCGTTTCTTTGAACTTGATGAGGTTAACGCTTCCCGCCTAAACCTTTTAACGCTACATCATCCAATTCACTTATAGTGTGATAACCTACAAGCGAGATATCTACGCAAATGGTATTAAAGCCTTCTAATGTTACAGATAATCTGTCTGCTTGTTTGTTAATGAATCCTCCAATAGAACGATGGATAATAGAAATTGGATTAGAATTAAGCGAGTTTTTAGGTACACAATACAGTGTTAGGTTACTTTTGAGAAGTCTAAATACCATGAAAGGTCTTCATCATTTGTAATTTGGTATCGGCGGAGTTTAATAAAGTTATCTTTATATGAAAGCAGAACAAACAGCATAAGGAATTATTTTACAAAAATTACGAGAGTATTTCTAAATCGTGCCAAGGAATTATTTTTATGTTTATTAGCATGTTGAGAACAGATCATGGGCTATCCTCTGGGACTCCTACCGGCTAAACTCACCATGGTAGTCCGCTTTCAGCACCTCATGGTAGACTTCGGGAATCCTCAGACCGCACCGAAGACCACCACGGTGCCACGTCTTTATGAGCACATCTCGTAGAGGAGGGCTGTAAAAAGATCCCTAACTAAGGACCTGCTTTAAACCGGCTTGTAAGCTGAACTTCGGGCAAAGCTTATGAAGCTACAGCTTTACCTACGTACGTAGTTAGTTTACATGATCGCCCGTTTAATTTACAAGTTCCGAACTCCTTGCCTACATGTTATTGTTACACTCTCATCACGAGAAACTTAATCCTTTCAATTTCCTGTTACACGTGTTTCAAAACATTGACTAATCGTGATCTCAATTAGTAATGGAGTACATAATTTGTGAATTTACAATTGGCTACAGAATGAAAGTGACTCAACGGCTTTTGGTATTTTTTTATTATCTCTGGATGAACTTTCCGTTTCGACTTAAAAATCCCTTTTAGGGAAGTATTTTTATTAAGAGCAACAATTCTGTAAACACTATACCGTATTCAACTTGGCATGAGATAAAGTATAAACAGACTACACTCTTAATAAAAAATAAATGTAAAATAAAAAAAAAAAATTATGTGAAGTTAATCTACTTTATACAGAGTGTAAGTGACATAGTAACGAAAACTCATACCATAGATTCAGTACATAATTCTAGGACCCGAAGAGCTAGAATTTAGAGACGGTCTTTTCAAAAAATTCACGAGTTTATTCGCATTCTATAACTATCTAAAATATCTGCGAACAAAATCGTAAAAATTTTGATTAGACCGACGCAAAATTTTAACGATTGTAGGGTCCGGAATCCGGAATCATCATCTGAACCTCCTATGATATGAGTTTTCGTTACGATGTCACTTACACGCTGTATAGGTATTTTTATTAAAGTATAGGAGTAAAAGGACATAATAAAATTATATAAACTTTGTGTCAAGCCTAGTTCAATAAGGTATAGATGGCATCGCGTTGACGAACTTTTGCCATTGTCATTGTCATCATCTCTCGTCTTCAATAGGTGACACATTCTCTATATTACTACGTGAAGAGAAAGCTTTGTACCCCTTTTTAAGCATATTGCGCGCACGGAGGAGTCTGAGATTTGGCATAGATAAAGTTTATATGGAGAAAGAGTGCAGAAAGCTAAAATTACGGTCGTATTTCGACCACCGGGCGACCACTATATCTATAGTTACACACTCTTAGTAACAAGTTGTGACAAGTAGCCAAATTACGTATTCGCTTAGCATATTCCTTAGTTTCCAACTGTCTAATATGTTGGGAATGTGAAGAGATAGGAACTATATTCGGCGCACGTCGTAAAAATAGAATGTAAAGTGGTTTATTTACATAATTCCCATATTTTGTGTGTACCTACTACTACCTATATTTTTTCTGTTTTGTTTGGTTGGTATATGGAATTGAAGGAAACGGTCTTAGGTTACAAAGTGTCTTGTGCTGAGGCCCTAGTATTAGTATCTTTTAACAATCTTGGTTTTACGCATGGATCTTTGTTCGGCGCTCCAATTGGTGAAGAGTTCGGAGCGGGCCAATCGGCACGCAGAACGCGATCGATGCATAAAATTCAAATTGCTAAAAGAGGCTTACACTAGGGCCTTTGAAGCTTTGTCTATAGTTTGTTTGGTTGTATTGGATAAACTCAAAAACTAATGGACCGATTTTAAAAATTCTTTCACCAGCAGATAGCTGACACCGCGTAATATAGGCTATAATTTATAAGGATATCACGCGGGTGGAGACGCTGGCGGAAGCTGGTCGTAAATAGACATATGTAAGTACACTGCCTATTACTATGTTAGTTTTATCACAATGATGTCTTTCTTCAGCTTTCCTTAAGCGGAGAGAATTCCATACTAGTTATCTACTTTATCTGATCAGTCCAGGAAGACCTTGTCATATCTTATGTCCTACCCTCAGCATTGTCAATCGAAATTTCAGTAGTCTGAATTTTGCAGTTCATTTATAACCTGCAATAAGAGAAAGAGTACGTAGAGGTTGTATAACAACTTATAACAAAGATGAAAAAAAAAAATTGTGATAGTTTTTGGATGTTCGGATGTTTGATACTTAATCACGCATAAGCAGCTGGACTGAGTTGGATGTTTGACACACAGTTAGGCCGTGTCCTGGATTAACGCAAAGGATACTTTCTATCCTGGATGGCTAACATGCATGCCGTGACAATATTTTGTCGTCATGACAAGACGAGATAATGCCTTTAAAAACCTGTTTCCGGGAGAGATAATGCAACGAGAAATTTATGTCCCAGTGTTCATGTTACCCCTCAGCCAGTGAGATAAATCATCCGAACTCCACGCGAACGGAATCGCGGACATAGCTAGTAATAAAAATTGAAACCGGAAAATGCATTTTCCAAACAAACTTTCTGGAGCAAAATTCTTTGTATTTAAATATTTCATTGGATAGTCATCTCACACGCATTTCTCGTCACCAACTATTTTAGTTTACTTTAGTCAGAGTTCCAGAAATCCTATCTGATGACGAAGCCGACTCAGTTATTCATTTTCTCTGACAATGAATATTAAAACAGTAAACATCATCTCAAAACACTACGAAAATAGAAAATGATATATTGTTATTTTAACTTCCGCTACTCAAAGCAGTTTCCTTATTTTTTTAACAACCAAAAACACAGTTATTTTTCATAATCAAGTTTAACGTAACGTTGGTATAGAACGACACAACTAAGAAGTCGCATCGGCAAACTTCGCTAAACCGATTTCCGAGCTACGCGCGTCTTCAAGACCACGAATGTTTATTAGTACTGCAGAAAAACATGATCTTTACGCTGATGCAGTAAGTTGTACAATTATTTAAACCAGCCACTGCCATTGGTTGTTCGTTCAGGTACATTAAGGTATTTTTAAGTTTATTATATACCTAATTGATTCAAAATTTGCTTACGATACTTCAAAAATATTCGTCCTTCTGAAGACATAAAATTTGTGACGATAAGACTAAGATAAATTTTTTTTTAAAGGAGAAATATGCTTTATTATTTATGTACAGTGCTGTAATAACAAAAAATCTTATTTTCAGTTTGTTTTTAAGCATCCATTGATACCCTGCTTGTGCCCTGCTCAATAAAGTCTAGGGAACAAGCACAAGCACAAGGGAAAATACAATTATTTTTTTGCCTTAAAAGATGCTTTTTTGTTTCTGGTTTTTTAAATTTCGAACAATTATTTAATGCACTTTTAATCTACATTGATATAAATTTCAGTGGCCAGTTATTTTTCTAAAGAGTTTTCGTAAATGGTTGATATAATTAGCTTGTTCCCTAGATTTGTTGCACGTTTCATTTCATCACGATTACGAAACTTATAAAATAAAACTGTCAGTATCTTCGCGTCTATAATAGATTGTTCCAGAGGCAAGTCGCGAGGTCATTCAACTTTAAAAAATTAAAGAATTATGCTACACATTGTACAGTCGGGGACAAAATAATGTACCTGATTATTGTAAAGAGATTTATAAGCTTTTTTTATGAATAAAAACTTGCATATATTTTCATTACAGAACAACAGAACTAAGAAGTAACATCGATGTACCTGATTGAAAAACAAATGGCAGTCGCTCGTTTAAATAATTGTGCAACTAATTGCATCAGCGTAAAGATCATGTTTTACTGCAATACCTGATCGGTTTTACGAAGTTTGCCGTTGCGACTTTTTAGTTGTGTCGTACTATACTTTTCGTAAATGATTATCATAGAATAGCGTAACTTTATCGACTAGTCTAGTGGTTATTTAAGAACAATAATTATAATTATCTTCTTTGATAAATTAATTTAAAAATAACTAGAATTTCATCTACTTATGTCGCTGGCTGTACCATATAAAAAGTAATACTACCTACCTAACTTTTTAAATGGAACAAACTTGTAGCTTTATGTATTAAATTAGCTTTTTATTTTCAAGCTTTTGTGTACGATTTCTGAACGAGGATGATTAAAAAATAAAGATGGAGAATAGTCTGTTTAGGCTTTGTCTTCCTTAACTTTAAAGCAACATAAAATAAATAAATTCATTTATTACTGTCCCACTGCTGGGCACGGTCCTCTTCTGAGGGTGAGACGATTAAAGATTAAATCAACATAATCATCATTTTGAGAACTATCCAAAAACTGATCCTGGATGTTCTAGTAATAAGAATCGTCGTCTAACACGTTGGTAGTTCTGTGTACCCTATCAGGAGTACGTCTAGACAGTGAACGCGTTAAATCAATCGAATTATTGGTGGAATATTCCTATATTTTTCCTGGGGGCCTACCAGCATCAAATAGCAAAGGGTTCATTTTCAAGGCATTTCGTAATAAGTCCTTAATATGAATCGTATTCACTTCGTACTAGGACGTTTCTAAATCATGTCTGATTTTAGTATGCTGAACGGTCGTTCAGCATACTAAAAAAAAAACACTTGTTCAGTCAAACAAGTGAAAATTTTTGAGCTATAGCAAGCTATAGCGACAATTTGGCAGAATACACTTCAAAAATAAGTTTGTATAATGTCAGTGTACCGTCAATTGTAACGTCATGGTGTAGACGTAATATACGATAAATGACTACCGTATAACGAACCGTACGAAATTTTTGTTAGAAAAGCTTTTGCTGCTATTATTCCGTCAACTTAAAAAATCATTTCAAGCCTTAAATATAACTGCAATAAGAAACGCTGGTAGGCCACCAGATCCAGAAACTGAATGGATCCTAGATGTCAGAATTGTAATTGATTTAAGTCTGCTGGCTAATGACGCTCCATTCTTTGAAAGCTCAACATGACATCGTCGACATAATAGTTCTCATGAGTTACGGCGACACAAAGATAAGATAACACGGTCACCCATCCAATTAGCAACCGTACAATCAGTAACTGAACGCCGAACGGCCACAGTAACGACCCAATTAACTCTTACTCATAATCATTAGTTACAGTATGTAGGTACTGTAGATATGCCTAATTATGACTGTTATGTCAAAATTAACAATAACACTAAGGGTGGGTTGCACCATCTTACTTTAACTAGAATGAAAGACTTCATTCGGAGAACAGTAAAGATAGGTATCAACTACTCATGTTAGGAAAGAATTCGTACACATACGAAACAAGAAACGCACAAAAATAACAAAAACTATTTTACATCACCACCACCACCACCATTTACTCCACCACCATTTACCATCACCAGCATTTTAATTTTTGTTTCTCCAAAAATGTACTTAGGTAATAAGAGTTCTTTAATTACATTTTACTGTCATTTCATTTAAAGCTTTTAAATTAATTTTCAGTTCAAACAGCAAGTCACAATTTAAATAATATTGTATTTCTTGAGACATGTTTTCATAGTTTTGGTAGCTAACCGCCATAATTTATAACCACGCCGACTTTGGCACATGATCATGAATGCGTGGTATTATTCATTATGTCCACTAACTTCTTCTATCTTCACAACCTATTTAAGCGATTTTACTATTGATCGTTTTATGAGAAATTACGTTTTTGACTCACTGAAACCTACGCCGTCTCTTTTAGCAAACTGATTCATTTCTTTAAATATACTATCAATATTGGTTTGAGTTTTGGGCCGTCTCATTCCATTTAGGTCAAAACATCACAGATTGTTTTACTTTATGAAGTAGAATAGAAAAGAATACAAATACTCTTTATTGTATATCTGATAAAATAGGAGCAATAAACATAATAATTAGTTAACATTTTGCGATTGTACAATAGGCTGTCTTATCTCAATCGGCGACAAGTAGGGAAGGTGCACCTTTCTATACCTACAGGATAATTTTTATGTAGTGCGCATAATCTGTTCCTAAATGCACCCGCAGTATTGGAATACACTTAAAAACAAAATGAAAATTCGACTTAGTATAGAGTACACGCATAATTTACTAGCGCAAGCCATACAAAATCAATTTTTTATTTTGTTTTCGAGCGAATTTAATACTGCGGTTGCATAATATATGTGAGCGGACACTGAATCACTCTGCAAAATATGCCCACTACATATAGAAATATCCTGTATAAATGCTATGTCCTCTCTGAACGTCATGGACATGATATCTGGTACATAGATTTATAGAGCAATACAGTCTTTCAAGAATAGAATAACCAATAGGAACATTATCTCAATAACTATAAATAAATTGGATAAAGCGTAGCGAGTGTATTTGGAAGAAAGGTAAACCAATCAAATCGACTGCAATTAGCACAAGTTATATTTAATTACGGAAAACTTCTGCCACACAGAGAGAGCCTACGGTAAAGCAAACTACAGAGTAACATCTAAATCTCTTAAACACGATACAAATACCTACATTAACATTACGCAAGCTTAGCAACAAGGGCTGAGTGTTCCGGGATTGTATCGGAATGGTTACATAAACCGGCGCAGACGCAGAAGGAAATGGGCGGATACTCCCGGGCTACAAATAAAACCACGTTTTCTCGTATTTGCCACGATTTCCCTTACGCACGTTTTACGGGATACGTGCTCATAATTTCTTATGAAAAAGGGTGCGCCATAAAACCAGATATAGTTCCGTATACATACATATTTTAGTTTAAAAGGTTGGTTGTAATATAGGTACTAGATATTGTCTGCCAGCTGTGTTTCAGTTAGTTCGACAACATAGTTGACCGATTGACTGCTGCGCTACGTGTGGCGGGTTCGTTTCCTGCAGGGAACAAATATTTGTATGGCTTACAGATAGTTGTTCCGGGTCTGTGTGTTTGTGCATGTGAAGATTTGTGATTGTAAACGCACCACGATACAGGAATAATTCCTAGTGTCTTTTTTTTTAAGTAAGATTTTTTTTTTACCATAATTACTGAGCTTACAAAATTTGTTATGACCGTTGATTAAAAAAAGAAGTAAAGAGCTTGTCAAAATTCATTAAACAGTTTATTTGTTAACGAAAAACAGATAGATGTGCGCTCAAAGAAAATAAAAGGAATACGTGCATCGTCTAACTGGTAACAAAATCTCATTAATTACGGATAACTGCAAAATGCAAAAAGCACTATGGTTTGATTTTTGCACTTTAAATATGGTAAGAAAGATCTCTGCCCCAGTATTTTTTTCGAAAAATTTTATTTGCATAGGAGACCCATTCATAATTAAAATAATTTGATTGTGTGCTTGCCTTTAGTAAATTAAAAATAGACCCTGAACGACTATGTGTCAAGTGCATAATATGTGTCAATTGACGTGAACATGTTCAAGAACTGCAGCGTCCATGCAGTAATAATTGACTCTGTTAATTGCATGATGCTCTGTCCAATTAACATTACAATATTCCGGTTTGCATCGATTAAGAGAATCATTTTAATATTCGACTTTTATATCGATTACCGCCGACACAAAGCTCCTCCTACATTATGCTTTAGAAGTTCCCAACAGTGATCTTGAAACACCAAGATGCTGAGTGCTCCTTGTGGCCTCGAAGCTCTTGAGTCCCACTTAATGCTAAAGTCGACTCCACCGCAGTATCTTCGCAAGATCATTGATATTTACGACAAAGAACAAAACATCCAGGTTGAGAATAAAATTCGTAGAGATAAACCTTATTATAGATACTTCACGATAAAACATTGTTCAAAAAAAGAAAAAAGGGGAGTAAAATCTACGGATAATGGATCGTCAGATAGATAATAGCAATTGCTATTATCTGAAGATGGAGCTTAATGTTCCGGTTCATTCAAGAGAAAAGGACATAAACAACAGAGCAGTTGCCTATGGAAACATGATAGTAAGGTTATTTACCTATGATCGGTTTGTGGAACGTTGCCGCTTTGTTAATTTTATAGTGCTCAACTGTGAGCTGTTACACTTTAATAATAATAATTGATTTAATCTAGGGGATGATTAGCTAGTAGCGAAGACGGTGAAAAAGATAGAAACAATATTAGGGAACAATATTACGTGGCTTACCTAAGTGGGGAAGGCCAAATACCTTAAAAGCCCAAGTATTTCGACTAAAGCATAAAGAAATTGAACTTTCATAGATGACTAGGAAAAGTGTACAACAATGTATAGGAAACCCTTTAATTGAGGGAAACTAATAAAATATGAGACATACAAAATATCAACTAGGTAAGGGGTTAGTACCTGTAATAATTAGTATTTCTAAGTTTATGGGTTTATTTACGGATATATATGTAAGATGTGATTAAAAAAGGACTTGAGATTATAGCTTCAACTAATTCGTATCAACCAATAAATCTCTTGGCTATGAATCCAACAACGCAACATTCTCAATGTCACAGTTTATTTCATCGTTAAACACGTTGACAGACTTTTATACCTTATCTTTAAGTCGAAACGATCCACTAATATTAGTCACTCTGAAATCTATTTCAGGTCTACTTCTGTTCTTGACAAAAACTCCAGTCAACGACATTTTCAATCAATTTTGTGAGCCATCTTGCTCGTACCGACCATTCTAATAGCTTATTCAATTGCCCTGAAACTTTTTCTGTGAAGTATTTCCACCCAACACGGACTTTGCCCCGGTGATGACGAAGCATTTTTATTCACATACTTTTGTTATCCTTTTTCTCACATTTTTTTAAACTAATTTCATTTAGCGTCGAATTTTGAATAAGTCCCAGGTGGGCCTAGATATAAATGACTGTTTTCTTTTAGTTTTGACTTTAAACTGTGACGGTAGACATATATAATAGTAAATATATAATCACAATACAATTTCGCAAACAAAATGCTTTGAACGACTGCGCGGCCCGCTTAGTGTTAGTAACTCTGCGTTTGGATGCCGAGCGCAAACGCGACCGAAAAATTTGCCGATTATACGTACACAATCACCTGCATTTTGAACTGCCACAAGAAATAACTACTGCGATAGTTGCATGATATACCTAAATCCCATGGACAATTGCATAACGCTCTTTATCTCAATATCTGTTCAAAAGCCATAAAGCTCATGTAAGATATCCAAAAGCACAAATCAGTCGAATTCAAATGTAAGTTCCAGCGTTTGATGTGAACGCGATCACATCAAAATCCACTTTCAAATATAGCAATCGGAATCGGAACTCAATATGTCCATCGCCATCGGCGTTGAGGAAACATTCGTCGTACGTATAGATTTTCATAGATTTTCGGGCATGACTTTCCCGTCCGTGCCCGGGGCCGTCTCGGGACAGGAAAATTGCTTGAGGCTCTGAAACACCCTCATATTTCTTATTTCATTCGGGAAAAGAGACAAATTCTTTAACTCTATCCCATCTTTTTTCGCAGAAAGCGGCGCGATGATTCCGTATCGGACAACAGTATTGATTTTATTTTTTTTAAGTATTGGGACTGTTCCTTTAATTTTCTTTTTTATCAGTCTCACCGAGGAAGCGACGCGATGATTATGATTTCGCTATTTCCATATCGGACAATAAGTATCTATTGATAGTAGGTATTTTAAAAAAGGATTGGGACTGTTCCTGTATATTCTTTTTTATCAGTCTCACCGACCCACGGCGACGGTTATATTTATGTCCTGATTTGAATATGGAGCATAGAAAATAAAATCTTATGGTGACTTTCCTCAGTTCATACTCTTTTAGCTTTGTCTTCTAGATTTAAGATACTAGTACATATAGCTATTCTGTAAGAACATGTTGCATCTCGATTTGAATAGTCGGTTGATATTTGACGAATCGACATAATTATGATAACTTAATAACGGGATGAACAATTGAACATGCCTATTATATTAAGTTACATGTTTATTATCGTTTGTCAATTCGTAAAATATTAACCGACAATAAAAGTGAGATCGAATCGTGATCGAGTTAATTATGTTCAAACAGGATAACTCTCCTATTTCTATTAGCTAAATCTAGGCCACATAGGTTACACTGATACGCAGGTGTAAAGTTACCTGTTTTCATTAATCAATTAACACCATCCGAACCCAGTTTCTGAGCTCAACTTTCATACGTTTTAATAATAGCGTGTGCTAATGAAATCATAGCATTTCTCGATAATTTCAAATTATGACGCTCACGTGAAATTCAGAAACCCAAATGATTTATAAACAATAAAACTGAATATGAAATGAAATCGTTTATTACCAGATTTTAGAATAAACAATATGTTTGTTCATTTGAATTTCTTTTGTTTCGTACATAAATAAAGATCTGCGTCTACGTGGGAAGTTATTGCTTTTTGGATAACTCTATTCTATGTATGTCTGTTTACCCAAATGTTATGATCACAAAGAATATATCGATGTTAGGAGATCGAATATTTGTTTGTGTAAGAACAAGGCTGCTTAAGGAATTGAATCGATTGGATTCAGAATTGAAATGACCAAGTTATTGGATCATGTTGATTCAGTATATCATCAATAATTTGTAAACTCAATATCGAAATGGAACGCACACACACGCTGGTAGGTATCTATTGTTACATTGTTTCACAAACTGAGAGCGATCGGCGTAAAATTTCATTTGATACAATCAACGTCGCGGTGAATTTTTTTGTCAGCAATACCTATGCGTAAAAATATATTCTGCAGATGTTATGTATATAAATTTAATCAACCACCAATTTAGATAGGTATCAATTGTATCAGACCAAGACAAAGAAGAAACTACATTGATCAACTTAAAGAAAAAGCTAATATAGAAAAAAAGATTTAAAAGATTTTGTATAGGACTGGATGGACATTGCTACACCGACAAGTGCCTAGCACTTAAATTTTGGATGAATCTTTTGTATCAGCTGTAAGTATGTATGTGGGTATTGGATTAAAAATCATACAATGATCTATAATACCTACAGATCATGCTATAATTTTTCAGATATCTCTCGTAGGTTTTCTAATTTGGCATGGAATACGCACGGCTACTTATCAAGCGACAAATTTTCAGTATAAACTGACCTCCCTTTGTACGCAAAAGCTTATACAATTACAGGTCAGCTTATACTGCAAATTTATAGCTTCTTAAGTAGCCGTGTGTACAAACGGCAATTTTTTCTGTTGCACTATTGGCTATAATCCTTTGCGCTCGGCGTCCAAACGCAGAGTTATTAACTCTAAACGGGCCGTACTCGGTTCAAAGCATTTTTGCAAAATATATCACCCTAACATATCCTGACTGTACCTCTTGTAGAACCTCGGCAATATAGATGCTTCAGCCCAGTGCTCATCCACCAATATTGAGAGGTCGTAAAGATCTGGAAAAACAAGAAAGAAAATACAAGATATGTCTTTTAAAAACGCAAGTGTTAAGGTTCCTTGTGAAATTAAGGATGTCTAAGCCACAATTTCGATTAACAGACTGTGAGCAAAAAAGACAGGCTATGAGGTATGTGTGGTGTGACGAGATTGGACAGCATAGGAAATGTATTAGAGGAAACTAAGTATGAAAGTAGCACCGGTGAGTGGTGACAGAGAAGTAACCGTTTGTCGTGGTATGGGCATGTAATGAGAAGGGATGAAAATCATGTAACAAGAAGAGCTTTAAGTATAAGTAAGAGACAGACCCAAGAAAAGATGGATGGATTGTGTCAAAGACATGACTTACAGAAATGTAAATTTTGAGACGTATAATAGAGATGAATGGAAGAAATGAATGGATGAGCAAAGAACACTACCTATCACTGTTATTTGCTAGAAATAGAACCTTTAGCTACCTTACTTCTAGTTCATAGCATTAATAGTTAGTATTTCTGAACTTTGGTGGTGGCGATTATAATTAGCGATAAAAACACAATTTATCATTGTTTATCTTTGTGCACAATCTTAAAAGTTTAAAACGGAAAATGGGTTTCTATGCTTTCATTAAAACGAGCTTCCACCTGCGACTTTGTTCACGTGGTACCTATACGGAAAAAACATAATTTACAAGCTCCATCCGAACCAAGTTAGTCAGTTGTAAATAACAACAACTTATTTATTTCTAGCCGTAACTTTGTTTCTGTATAGATATTTTAACATTGCAGGCTCCATCCAAACCAAGAACTTGTTTATTTCTAGCCGTTAAGTTTTGGCAGTATAAGTGGGTCGGGCCACCTTCAACCCAATCCAGGTAGAAAAATTATTTCTTAGTTGCTCCTTAAATGGCATAAAGATTTTTTTTTTAAATCTTCTAGCGTCCTTTTTCTCCGTTTGGATCACAACACTGCAATGTTATTTGGCTACGATTTTTTACAAAGTGGAGATACTTCCCCAAACGGGCAGCTCCTTTGAGCGGAGAGTCGCGCTATGACCTCTGTTGAAAAAGTACCGTAGTAAGTAAGTATTCCCTACTGCCCAAGTGTCAAGTTTCTAGCTTCACCTTTAACTTAGCTACTACATACTATCACTATGCTTAGCTATTTGACCTAGGCGTTGGTTAGTCAGTCAGACATTGATTAATCAATAATCAGCTGTCAATTTTATATAAGTACGCACTATATAATAATATCTTCAGTACAGTGAAGTTATCTATTATTATCAGCGCGTATAACAAAAACTACATTATTAATTACGTTTCATTTATACATATTCGTAAAATTGCCTGACTTATCCTATTCGTAAAGGATAGATATAAATTCGTAGAACATACACCTGACAAAATACATATTAAGGAAATTTGGAATAAAAATAATTAGGGTCTCATACACGGTGCAATAATTGAATAAATGCAAAATCTGAATATAGTTTGTTCATAATTAACTACTGAATCGATTTCAGTAACTTTTAATGTAGGTATTTTTTTCAAAAAATATTAAATTCGCCTATTAAAATTAAATCTTATCTGAAGACAATAAGATTCAATTTTAAATGCAGTAAGAGTAAGTAATGATAAGCTCAAAACTATTTTCGTAAAAATAATATTTAACTTAAAAAAATATATTATTGATTAATGCTTTTAACTAGATGTTCTAATTGGGTGTATGAGGTTTTCTTTGTATTATATTAGGTACATGTAGTGACCACAAAAAAATATAGAAGTATTTTTAACCTGTATTCCTGGTATAGATTACATTAATTTAGATATACGAGTAACTAATGAACAAAATATTGCAATAACAAAATGTTCCTGTTTATCTACTACCCATATCCGGTACCATAGAGTTCATTAGAACTTGAGATTTAACTAGATGTTTATTATTTCGGGCTAACTTATCAATCAGGAAAACATAATACCTAACTAAATAACGGCTCCGAAAACATGGTTGTTTTTTAACAAAAAGTAAATAATATATTTTAATAATATTATAGTTTAAAAACTAAAGAAAACGCTTTTGTCATCCAAACTAAACGTGTATGCAATATTTCAGCTCAATCGGAAACCGGGAAGTGGGTCAAATTTAACTTCCAAGATTTTTTTACATAGTTAGTTTGTTACAAGTGAAGCTAATAAAAGCGTTTTAAAAAGCGGTATTTTTACACCGAATTATGTTGGTTGCGGACATGTGCGACGTCTCACGCAGTGCAACAAACACTCTTTGTAGATACTAAAGCAATGCATATAAATCTCTTTATTATGAACAAAGAAACATATGGCAACACTGCGTCGACGCATCACGTGTACACGATCTATTTGTATATCATTGCGTGTGGTACGGACAGATAAAGATGCATTCAACGTTTTACGTTTCCGCAACAGTGAAGACGGCGACGGTGACGGTCGAGGACGAAGTTTGGTTTCTGTCATGGCCTCTTTTTAACACGCTTTTATTAGCTTCACCTGTAACTAACTATGTAAGAAAATCTTGGAAGTTAAATTTGACCCACTTCCCGGTTTCCGATTGAGCTGAAATTTTGCATACACGTTTAGTTTGGATGACTAAAGTGTGTTCTATAGTCTTTTTAAACTATAATATTTTATTATTGTACATAGCGCACCTTCCGTAAGACAAGGGCCGAAGTGCTAATTTTCAAATTTTTCAGGTCTTTGTTCCTACAGGTAGAAATTAGTTTTTAAGGCACTTTGGCATATTTAACTCATTTTCAGAAATTTTAGCACTTCGGCCCTTGTCTTACCGAAGGTGCGAATAGGTTATAGAGGGTTATAGGTTATTGACATTGGCATAGTAATTTGGTTTCCGTGCCAGTCAGTATATAAAAGTAGCATCAAATGCTTCTGTGCACGCAAATCGTAAGTTCATGGGTAGAAAACGGTTCTATTAACATACATTCAAACAATAGCAAGCCTACTTTGTCATCATCCAGGGCCGTAGTCTAGGGCAGGCAGGGCCATAGCCGCTAAACTCATAATTATGAGTTACTTTTAACAAAATTTAATCAGCAGAGGAACCGATGATTATTTGCTTAATTGGTTATTTATTTGTTCGATTTCTTTCTTGCAGTTCCGCTCAGTGATGTCTATGTGAGGCATGCCATACCTCTATATAGTGGTGCGCTAGGTAGAATAGAAAATAAATATTTAAAAAAATTATTTGTTGCGCACCGCACAGGTGCGCTATGTAGAATACTATTGGTGAAGTTCGCCTTGATGCGCATCAAATTGGTGCGCTAAATGGCATGCCTCCTTTATGTGATTAAATTAAAAGTTACTGTTACAATGTGCTCACTTTTATACATTTACCTACTACAGACTAAATTAACGAAAGCATTGCGAAATATGTAGATTTAAATTTGGAGAAATTCAGCTTGCAGCCTGCCTTGTTATTTTTTTGAGGCTCTACTTATTACACAGTCTGGCTACGGCCCTACCATCATGTCAAGCTATGGGCTAGCAGTAGGTCACTGGCGTCGAAATTACTTTGTCTATTTTCAAAAAGCCCAAGGAGAGACCAGTTGTTACGATTTTCTGGTATCTGACTCTGTCCGTAAAGACTGCCTTCCGGAACCACGTACTGGAGACACTGACTCTGTTTAAAGGGAGGTCATCCATCAAAGACATGACCTCAATCGCGGTTCAATCTCTTAATTTTAGTAAATAATTGTTTACGAAAATGGATTTACCCAGGCGGGTAAACATTCATAATTAAATGTCAGTCAACTTGAATGTTACGAACACTTCAACCGATTAACTAAAAATAATATTAAAATAAAAAAGTATTGGGAAACTTGCAAAATTAATCATACTTACTCAGGCATTTATTAATGACTGAATTTAAGCATCAGAGTTTTAACTATACGGCTAGGAATTTTGCATAATGAGTCTATTAATTATGGGAATCAAAGGGATAATCACAAAATTGACATATTCAAATGTTTATTAAGTAAATTGACATGAAATATTAATCACTACATAGTATAAAACAAAGTCGCTTCCCGCTGTGACTGTCTGTCCCTATGTATGCTTAAATCTTTAAAACTACGCGATGGATTTTGATGCGGTTTTTTAAAAGACAGAGTGATTCAAGAGGAAGGTTTATATGTATAATACTTTCATATTTAATGTAAGGATAATAGAGAGAGAGGGATAGAGATAGATAAAGATAAATTGTACCGGGGACGGGTCGCTAGTGTAAAGATAAACCAATTTTTTGGGGAAGTAGGTTCAGACGTATGTATGTTTCAATGCTAATTTGAACTTGTGAAAGAAAATATACATAGAGTTTATTAACACAAATTCTCGTTTCTAGGCTAACAACCTGGGATATCACCATAAACTATTTTATAGTAGGTATAGGGGGCGAACGAGCGTGCGGTTCTTATGAATCATGGCTTGTTAATGAAATGCTCTGCTAATTGTTAGATAGGTAGGTACACACGACTACATATCAAGCTATACATTTCCAGTATAAGCTGATCGCGCATTGTACAGGCTAGTCATACAATGAGAGGTCAGCTTATTCTGAAAATGTATAGTTTGATAGTCGTGCCTACAAAGTCCTTTTAACAGAAAAATGAATCTAGACTAAGCCGAGTTCCTTGTTAGTTGTAGAACCTAAATCAAAGTCACAGTTGGTTATTCCAAGAGAGCCTTTACAGGCTCTTTTAAAACGTCGAGGCTCTAGGTAAACGGTTCCAAAGTGGGTTGGTCCTATAGAGAAGAGCCTGGTAAGAAACTCCAAAATATTGATATAATATAATATTTGGAGAAAGAACTAATAATAAAATAGGTAATAATGTTTATTTAAATACATATTTGTACTGTATGCAATGGAGCTCTACCTCTTAAACTAGGTTAACACATGTACCCTCAAGAGGCAGATAAATTAGTAGTAGTAGCAAAGAATACTAAATATTACTACGTCTTACAATTGCCAATGATATAAAAAAAGATCCTTACATTTTTCATCTGTTGAACACAGGTGCTAGGCGCCCTAAAAACGCCACATTGAGCAATTCTTGTACAAATTTCCACGAATGGTGGTGATTGCTGAATAATAAACCCGTGCCTGCACACCTCCGACTTTTTGAATTTATGAGCGAAACAGAATTCGTATATCACGGTGAAGGAAAACATCGTGAGAAAACCTACACACCTCAGAGGGCCTCATAAAGTTCTCGATGGTGAGTGTAGTCCGCCAACCCGCACTAGGCCAGCGTGGTGGACCTAACCCTTCTCATTCTATTTCTGAGAAGAGGCCCGTGACCGCCCAGAGTGCGCCTGTAGCCCTGGATGAAAGGAAGTAGTGTGTTCAAAATAGGCTCATAACTACGTAAGCTATATAACACGTAATGTTTACTGACAAATTTAGTTCAAAGCCAGTAGGTATACATATGACTTTTAACAAAATAAAGTCAACTCATTGTTGCCGAGAATAAAGTTAGGTAATAAAAAGCAGAGTAAATCTTGATACTAACAAACGCATCTGGTAAAACTAAAACCGTTCCCAGCATCAGAAAATGCAATATTGTTGGTGAAACACAAATGTTTACAATCTCTTCGATTACGTTCGCCACAATTTACCGGCTGCGAAGCATCTTTCGGACCGGTAAAGATAAGTTTTGTAAACTATCATCATTGTGTTCTGCATTTTGTCTCCATAATAGTGACGGATAGGAAGACAAGGCACACTGAATACACATTGCTTCGTTAGTTATGGGAAAATATAGGCATTATTTACCCACAGTTTTACCTTTCTTCTTTATACTAGATTCATCTACTCTTCTAGATGCGTCATTCATAGAATTTTTTCTTCCATGATATGGTAAATATTTCGTTAAACCTTTGAGAACCTAGGTATCGCTAATACCTATGTGTAATACTGGTAATACTGTTGTAATTTGTAAATCCATGAGAAAAGATGAAGTGAATAATTCTGAGCAGATAACGAGTTTGCAGAAAATACAAGCATGAATCTTACAACGTTAAATTAATTTGAAGATGCAGAGAATAGAATAGAATAAAAATGTTTTTATTTCAAATAAACCAAATACTAAGTCCTTTAGAAACGTTAAAGACTCCAAAGAAGAAGAAAGAAGAGAAAATAAAGAAGAAGAAGAGAGGGGAGATAATGTTTTCATAAAGATATAATCCAAAAATACATGAATTGTCTCTCTTATCTTAGAATAGATAGGAGTACATAACCTGCAAATCTGGCTGCTGTTTACAATACAATAATAAAAAAATTACGATTGTTGTTTAATGCAGGTAGTTTTAATCTTATATAATTACATTCTTCATCGTGTATTCGTCACACATACTTCGTGAATCATTTTGTTCATGTTTGTGAAACTTAACTACCTGCTAAGAATAAAAAATACGTTATTCTTAGCAAATCTTTTCAAGAAGTTTTATAGATTTAAGAATATTAATATTTAGCCTACCAAAGTATTACGTGAGTCCACTGATCTGTCGAATGTTGTATGTGTTGTAACAGCTGGACAGCTGCACGACTAAGCAAAAGCATGCCAGTCAACCATTAGTACCACAACCAATAGACAAGTCTCTCGGAACCGGTTCAGTGATACCTATAGACCAACTTTCCTTTTTATTAGAACATAAATTATACTAACATTATCTTTATTTGTTCGCAGGTAAATATTCAACGTTTCTGTGCCTGCATGGGATATTTTGGTAACTGGAACATTCTATTATGGATATGAGATTGCCTTATAAATAGAGTCGTTGTTGGAAATAATGCGATCTAGTTTATATGCAAGATGTTGAATTCACATTTGCTTACGCCCCAAACAAAATCGATGGAGGCGGCGACTTCTGTGTCACATTATTAAATCATGAAACAGCAGCGGCTCTGACCGCATTTCGGTTCGCAGCCTGCAGCATCCAACACGGGGAAATGCACCTACTTTCTTTCCACTGCATCTAGCGGGCTTTGGCCACAATCACCAACTGTATCCTCGGCTAAAACAACACATGTTTTTTTAGTCAAATCCTCTGCATCATTTTTATCTTAAATGGAATAGAGTTCATTTTGGCTTGTTCTGTTTCTATATAAGCCTTATACACAGTGCGCACAATCCCGTTTATTTTTCCGTAGCGAGCTGCGAGATGGGTGTACTCACACAGCTCGGTTAGTCGTTCGTAAACCACGGCGCGGGTATGCCGCGTTCGCGAGTGCTACATCTAATAAACTGACGTTTTTTGTGTGACATCCGTTTTTTGGAACATGTGCTGTGTTTGATAGAGAAGATGACCGGTGAAATTTGCTGTAGCCAAAAATGGTATGCGTTGATTTGTGCGCGTAGCTGAAAGGGGAGATGCACTTGCGTGCTCTACTCTCACTCGAACGGGCAACTGCCGGCATGAAGGGCCAACCGGTTTGGTGAGATCTCCTCCCGATCTACACTCATGTAGAATAGAAAGCCCTTAGTTTGAGACCATTATGTTATTGTCAAGTGTCCGCAGTTTTTGTTTTGCTAGTTATTTTTTGCTTATCTTTGTAATCATTTAAGGAAGCAGTATCAACACATAATGTATGTGAATCATCTCGTTAAACACATTGTTTTTGTGGATTATGTGGCAATTGTTTTTGGTAATTTCATATTGGTCATGCAACATTCGCGTTTGTGGCGTTTTTTATTTCGTTGCATTACCTAATTGTTTGCAGACAGCACTCGCAGCACACAGCTGTCAAACGTTGGACTTCTCATTAGTGACTCTACATTTCTACCGTATGTGCGCTTTAGAATTCAAACGCATGCAATGAATATGAATACGACCACAAAGCCGGACTGCTATCAATGGAAGATACTTTTATAAATTTGGTTATAAGAGACTATTTATATTCTCGACACATATTGGTGTTATTCATGTAACGTTGCTTTTCATGAGCTACGTCGTCACCATCGCTGTTGGGATATTGTACCTAATCGATTATACGGTCACTCTCTTTGATTAGCTCGAAACTATTCGTCTTTGATGAAGACTTGTAACTTATTTTGTTATTTCCACCAAGTATAATTATTTAATAGACTTCCATACCCCCATTTATTGTTTTGATGACTTCTCTATGCATAAAGTGCAGCTTGATAACAATTAATTACTAGTTATAACTATTTCATATACCTTTAATTATCCTACTGATGTTTATATATAAAGTAAATTCGTTGATAAAAGGTTCACAAGAATTTTATCAAATTTAGGTTTTATAAAGCTTCGTAACGAGAGGTTGTTCACGTGAAGATGATTACAAAGATTACTTACATTATGGATAATATTTCTTTACTTTGACTATCTTCCACATCCTATGTTTATTTTAAATGTGGTGGCAAAAATCTTCCGAGATTTTAAACATTTTCAGATTAGATAAGGCGATAAACAATTGTCACACTCTATCACTATTCCTAATATAAAAATAAAGGAACAAATCTTTTAAAAGAAGTATTTTGATTAACGTGAGATTAATTTGATCAACTTTCGTCGGATTTTGACTCTAATTTGACAACCCTCGAAGCGAATAAATCTTATTCGCAAAATAAATGACTTAATTTGATTTAAGATCTTCCTCCTGGAGAACATTCTGACAACGGATTTCCTTAAATTAATTCAATTAATTGTCGTGAAAGTTCAAGAGCAATTTCTACCTAAATAACGACAGACGTTTACAGTTTGGCACGTCCATCGCCCCTTTTGGAGCAAATAAATTATTTACAAAACGCTTGGGTTTGCTACGTTGCTTAGAGTTGCTACAGTTAATCTTTTTAACATGACTGTAAACTGTAAAATAATGTTTATGTAACCTAACCATCTAAAACCCCCGACTCCAACTAGAAAAAGACCTGTAACTTTTGAACGGCACAGATTTTCATGAAACATACTCGTAGCATAGACGATACCCGATTGTAAAAGTTTTCGATTAAAAAAACTGCATTGAAATCACACTATCCGTTTTGGAGCTACGATGCCACAGTCAGATACACAGATACCTATACACTACACACTTATAACACCCCTCTTTTTTGTCGGGGGCTAAAAATACACCTTGTCTTTTCATGTTAGGTCGAAGAGTAATGGAATTGATAGAGAAATAGGCGGAAAGGGTTGTTGTAAATACTAACAAAAATCCTTTTCATCGGTCAACTACATATTATGACTTTTACAAATATCAACTGATATCCATCTCAATGTTTTGGTTGACTCAAATAAATCCTTGCTCTATTTAATATATTATTATCTTACAGAGTTCCTTAGTACAGTAGGTAGTATCATCCAGGGGCGTATTTACCATAGGGCCAAGGGGGCCATGGCCCGGGGCGGCAGGCAGCAAGGGGCGGCGAATCCGTAAATATTTACCTTGTGAACAAAAGGTTCAATAATAGGATTTTTTTTAAAGAGAGAAAGAAAGAAAATGTTTTTAGTTTTTTTTTTTTTAATTTTATTATTTCACACCACAAATAGCCACACACCTATTGCACATAGGTACCTGTTGCATACCTATACCATTTATTTTCTTAAATGAAATATTTTATCTTCATTTAATGGGGCGGCAAACGTAACTGGCCCGGGGCGCCAAATCTTTAAATACGCCTCTGGTATCATCGAGATAGCCTGAGCAAACTTTCTTGGGGACATGTTGACTCGACGCAAGCCTTAGATTTGTTTGCACTTTCAATATACATAGTCCCTCTAGCAGTTTGCGTTTAAGTGTTATTAAAGCCCGGACCTTCTAGTGAACTGTGGGGTGTTCTGAATTTGAAACCCGAGTATAATGTTTCAGAATAAAATGACTCATTTTTATTTTGTTATCCAATTTTGATCCAAACTAAAACAGTTTTTATTACAATGAATTACAATAATTCTTATAGCTTCATTAAACATTGTTGTAGCAGTTAACATGTAAAAATTGTTTATACTCTGTTAAATTAAACTAATATAATCCATAAAAGATCTCGGAAAATATAGCGGTCTATATGAAGTCAGACAAGGAAATCTCGAATGCCAGAATTCTACCAAAGGGTAAACAGATCCCGAGACACGGCACGTGATCCCGACATGTGACATGTGCAGAACTACCTTGCGGTTACGGGTAGACATTGACAAGTCACGTGAGAGGTTATCACGTTTCCTTCTCAAATAAAATTGAAGCAATATACTTTAATCTCTCCCGACCATTGTTCGTGCCAGCCCACGATGATTCAGTATCACCAAAATAATCACCTGCGGGTCTACCGCGTACCAAAATGGTAATGAACATCAGACTCTGGTAATAGACTTCAGTACGATCGTGAGAGACTAAACATCGAACTATCTTGTAAAATAATTACCAATCATGAACATAGGAATCCCAACTTTATGATCGGTATTCTTTTACAAGGTAGCTCGAAGCTTAGGCTCTCACGATCGTACTGAAGTTTATAACCAGAGTCTGATGTTCATTACCATTTTGATACGCGGTCAACCCCCAGATCCAGCAAGCCCTTTCTTGTTCTTCACTCACTAACGCCCTAAGACGAGTTCTGAGTCACAGTATAGGGTGCCCTTAGCTGTATGTTGCCTAAATATACCTAACTAGCCCGCCTGGAAGCCCTTATGGTCTCGGCTTTGTTCGGTTAAGCAGCTTAAGCTTCCGAAGATAACTGCGAGAGACTAACACACTATAAATACTTTAATCCATGGTCGCTCCATTTCAATACACATCAATAGTAATCTCGCAACAATTCATGATATCGTTGGAAGTATGATTTCGTTTTATTTGTTTTGGTATCTGAGATATAGGTTTAGCCTAGTTCTGGTGACAGTAGCCTTTGTTCAAGGTATGGTTTGTTCATTTGCTGTCATACGTTATCTTATCTTTGGAGAAAATAATTTTTACATTATTTTCATAGTTAGGGGCTTGAATTTCGCCTAACGATATGTTTATTGTTTATATTGGAAGCTTTGGTAAAATATTCTTAACACGCTAGCTCCCCCATCTCTTGCCATGAGGGACGTAAATAATGACTGGATTATGTCAAAATGATGGGCAGCATCTGGACCATAAATAAACTGTTCTGTGCTCTCATTATTATCATTTTAGGATTTTCTTCGGTCATCAACCGTATGAGAAAAACAAAATTTCTCCCAACACCTTCCAAACAATTTACATACAGTTCAAAAACAGATTATTATAGTACGACACAACTAAGAAGTCGCATCGGCAAACTTCGTAAAATCGATCAGTTCCGAACTGCGCCCGTCTTCACTGCAGTAAAACATGATCTTTACGCTGATGCAATAAGTTGTAGAATTATTTAAACGAGCCACTGCCATTGGTTGTTCGATCAGATACATCGATGTTACTTCTTAGTTGTGTCGTACTATACCAAGATCAAATGTAAAGTGTGAAGTTTGTTTGAAATCTGACGTAAAGCTAAGTGCGTTACCAAACAAACCGCGAACGATATGAAAAATAAAGCGTTTAGCGATCAGCTGTTCTTGCAATAAATCTGTCGGTGATTTGTAAATTCATTCGTACATGTTGTACGGTTGCCAACATCTCTTACTTTCGTTTGAACTACACTCCAACGTGTATTAAAAATTCTTAGCTGCTTGGCATACTGTAGTAAATTGTTCTGGCAGTAAAATTAAACAATGAAAACTTAAACAGTTGTAGAAATGACTTTTAAACTACAAACCTATATGAGTAGAACTACACTACTAACCGCTCCATTTAGCGGTTTTAGAATTCCTCTAGTCACCTAGCAACTACAACCACTGATCTGTGGGCCGAGCACGAATGTTTTGACGTATCGTAACGTAAACGTAACCAAATTTAGAACCAAAAATACACGTTTAATCTATGATATTTTTTTGGAAATACATGTAATATTTTTTCATTTTCATGAAACAAGTGTCTATATTATGTTGCATAAAATTGAACAAAAATGCGATAGATTCATCGTATTTTATAATCAAAATTTGCTTACGTTTACGTTACCAGACGTCAAAACATTAGTGCTCGGCCCTTTGATATTACGTTGTCATATAGGTACGCTAAAAACGACGCGACGTCAACACCATACCGCATGATGGCGGCGACGCGCGGTAAATGTAACAAAAATAGCTGAAAATATCGGCGTCTGAGACGACAGTGTGATAGCGGTTAGTGATAAATGTATAAAATTCTAACTATTTCCACCGTTGTCGGTTTCATGTCTGTTGTCTGTACAGCCTTGGGTACCGCCCAAAGGAAAAGAAGGAACAATAAATTATATATTTTGTCACATCGCAAAGTCGCTAAAAGCTTTTCAAATTCTCGCCATCCAAATCTTTTTAGATATTTTCTTTTACCCCAACCCAAAACTTCGAGATACTAAAGATCCTGATTTCAGATAGCAAGGAGAGGAGCTTATTTTTAATTTAACCTTTTTTTAATACCCATTGTGGTCGTAACAATGGCCCTTTTAATCCGATCCGCTATCGACATTCCTTTATTTTGAATAGAATCCAAAAGATATTCAGCCATGAACATTGAACAGGGTGTTAACCTATGCGTCATAAAGGATGCTACAAAAGAAGAATAAAACAAACTAGAAATAAACATAAAGGGACCACAAATGATATTACCGCGCTCGCAGACTAAAAGATTTCAAATAGATAAAAATGAAGCGTACACACGACAACATACCAAGCTACACGTTTCCAGTACGAGCTGACCTCGCATTTTATAGGCTTTCCGTACAATGAGAGGTCAGCTTACACTGAAATAAGCTTGATATGTTGTCGTTGTCTATTAATTTGTCTACCAGAGTCTAGACACACATTTTAACCTTTACATTCGACCGTTCATTAAAAAGCGATATTATTTTCTTTAAAAAAATAAAACGCTCTTAATTTGAAAAGACCTTTTCAAGATACAAAAAAGTTCCTATAAAAAAGTAATTTAAAATTCCCTTGGAGATGGGCGAACATAATAATTGTTAGCATCAAGTGGTACCAGGAAGGCATTGTGGAGAACCCTTCCACCGTCGACTCCCATTAAAATTGTCGACGTACTCTGTCCATTGTTCGCTATACAACGCTCTTATGAAATTCTATCTTCCGTTACGCAATGTACAATTTAAAGTGTAGCAAGAAAAGTTAAAAGATGACACGTTCCGATTACAATATTTTTTATAAGAATTAATCGGTAATGTTTTTATCGAGTTCCTTTTTGTTTTATATTCGCTATAACCTGTAAATATATATGCTATATATGCTGAATGTAACGTTACGACCTTTATACACTCGATTAACAAATAGTGAAAGAGGAAAGCTATCAACGCATAGGCCCCATACTACGATTTCTCCTGTATCGCGGGTACAGTGGGTACAGACCCAGAACAACTACCAATACTATATAGTGTATTAGTACTTATGTATTTTATCTTTATCTTTGTCATGTTAATTTAAGTATAATAGTTTGTCATAATTGTTATTTAAGTGTAAATCTTATGCTTTGATAAGAGTGAACTTACGAGGCTTGCATAGTCACCAAGATACACTGAAATCTCTACAAAAATTAATAAAAGAAAATTACTGTCGCCATAAATACTATTAACGAAGTTAAGGGCTAGTCCAACGGCCCTCGTTGAAAGCGCCATAATTCAATTGACGACAAAACTGGAGACGCAAAATCGGCGTCGAGACCCTAATAGAATTGAAGTTATAACGACATTAACGCTCCGAATATAGACTGGCTATGAATGAAGTGATGCGGTGATAGTAGCTGAATAAAAAATGTAGTGAAATTTAAAAATAACAGACTTAAAGCTTAGTGCACAACAAGTTGTTTGCCGCACACACGTGTGTCGACATAGGCACCAGGCCCCTAGAGGGAGTTGTATACGAAGTCAACGAAACAGTAGCGGATAAATCCGTACTATTTTGTATTTCCCTATCTTTCTTTAGCCAGGGAGGCAATTCTCGTTTCCTGTGAGAGACACTTCGAGCGCTTTTTGACGTTTATGATGGTTCGAATTCAAATACGTCTTGAACAGTGCCCTCTTCGAGAAATGTCGGGTTCGACTTTTGCAAAATAGCTCAACTTAATTACCAGAGCAAAGTTCGATTCCGAACATTTTCTCGAATTCGATACTTGCCCCCCAGCACGGAAATAACAACAAAATACCTCACAAATATATTTTTTGGTCATAAGGCCCCTTTTGGCTTATTCCCCGTAATGCTGTTAAGTCGTGACCTCTATAGGGGCCTTAATGGCCCAATCCCAGCCGCTATGACCGCTGTCAACCACAAAATGAAGTAAAATATCCTTTGGGGAATGGTTGCTCGCTTTTATCATATTGTCAAGCACGTTTAATCTGGGCTCACGATGGTACTTAGATTCCGCTCAGCATCCCAACGAATGACCAATAAAACCTGAAAAAGGAACGATTAAAAAAATCTTAATTTCTTGTTTTCTTTGGGTGTGTTTTCGCGAGACAAAACAAAGGGCAATGTCCGAAAGATTATTATATCGCTGATAAATATAAAGGTAGTTGCGGTCTTTTCGCAAAAATGGCTTTTCGACAACATTTTGTGACGAATTTGTGCTATATCTTATCCAGCAACTACTAATTGATTATGATTCGTTATACTTGTCACAATGAGTTGTATTACATTCTCTTCACTGTTACTGTTGACTATAATTTTCGCTATAATGATAGCTTTGTCTAGCATAGTTACTAATTTTTCAATCAAGTTCATCAGAATTGATGACAAGCAAAGGCGTATCATTATAAAGCCTGCCCACTCTGTTATTACGCTGATTTCACTCGTTTCAACCTATATTTCAAAAGACGTATACCATCGATTGTAATCCAAACTCACAGCTATTATCAATTTGTTGATAACTTAATTACATTAAAAGCTTGTTCTAAATCTAATCATAGTTGTAAATTGATCCCATTTCGAATAACAATTGGCTATCGATTAGTGGCGTAAATAGTACAGGTGAACTATTTTTAAGTTCTCAAGTAGTAAAGTGAACTAGGGTCAACGACACTATAGTGGGTCAATTGACTTGACCGCTTTCCTTGACATATATATCAAATGTACATAGTGCATGTAGGCAATTTGACGGAGAAATTTTAATGCCACTTCTATTTCTGGATACAACACTGAATACCATTTGAAAGTTTGTTAAGTGTAATGGAGTTAGCGTAAATATCTTGGCTTTTATGCTTATTTTATCTTTTAGTAATGGGACAGCATAATCATTGCAGCTAAACTCAAATGCTGGCTCGTTCAACGAGCATTCTATATAGTAGACGAGCTAACAAATGTATATGGTTATCTATATATTAATAAGTGAAGAGAAAACTTTGTACGCCGCTTTGCATATTGTGCGCACGGGGGTGTGTGTGATTTGGCATAGTTAAAGTTACGGTCGAATTTCGACCACTAGGCGACCACTAGTTGTAATAATTATAAGTATGTTAATTTTCAATTCAATATTTTTATAATCAGTTATTTTATAATTTCTCAATTTTTTATTATATTTAATGTATCAATTATGAGCTATTGGAATTGTTTGATTATATTAATTTCAAATTCATTATTTTTTATCTGTTTATGAAATTAAAGACTTAACTATTAAATATCCCGCTAAGAAAAATCTAGTAATAATTATAATTCTCGTTAGATGTATCGTTATGATTCTGGAGATTAATATATATATATATATAATAATATAATAATGACACGTACGAGTACGTATAATCGTGCCAGACCTTAAAATCTTATTTTAGAAGCAGTTACCCACGATAAATGTAAAATCATTGTAAAATGTAACATAATGAGGATCCGCATTTCATAGCTTGGCAAATGAGATATTTCTTGTTCAACAAAGAAACGTCGGTATGTGGAGCACACGAAATGAACTCATTGTTAAAGAGCAGTACAGCATTCTTCAAACTAAGAGAAATAAGAACTTCTTTATGGATAAATACCAAACATAACTCCATTCCTCATACAATATAAAAACTCTCGATCAAAATAAACATAATAATTTTAATATAATGACGTTATTAGTACTCGCCACACAAAGTAATATAAATATATAAATACACATTATTTTATATCGAAACATTAAATATTCATTCAATTAGACGGTCGAACGAACACAGACCGAATGACTTAAGATAATCAAAACATTTTTACGAACAAACACCACTACAAGATAAATTCATAGGCTTCGTCGCTGTCTGATTGTTATCGTAACTTTCATGGACACAAATATATTTGTACTATGATATTTATCAGAAATAAGTGGTCATATTTAAGGGTGTGGATCAGATCATCAAACTGAACGTCTTTCTCTATAAGACCAACATTGTAATTGCGAAAAAGTATTATTTTCGCGATTACGACGTTGGTCCCATAGCGAATGTTGTTCAGTTTGATGGTCTGATCCACACCCTTAAATATGAACATGCATTTCTGATACACGTTGTATAAAGAAACATAAATCATTATAAGGTATACGTATACCATATAAATCAAGGACAGCATTTTTAGGAGCCAGTGTCTCAAGCATTTGAATTATCGCAATATCGTGAATACATTCCAAGAAGGTTACAGTTTGGTATTCAAAATGAAAGAAATCAATGCCTTCGTGTTAGTGCATTATCATTTTGAAGGCTGTATCGCACATAAAACACGTGAAAGAATTTGCGCTGCCGGATTAAAATTCTACTACTTTATTAGTTTCTTGTTGCTTTGGAGCAAATTCTTTTAAAGGCTGGGATTAAAACCAGATTCTAGATTTGAATACAACAATAATCAGACATACGGAGTGGTTCATCATTCATTTCGATACTTGGTACCTTTAGCATTCAGAAGCATACAGTATCAAATGCGTATTATCACCGATCATAAAATCATCACCATTGTATTATCTTCATTGTCATTACTAAAAAGATCAATATACGGAATTTACGAGGTATTTCACGAAGAGTACTGATTTGAACAGCTCTGAAACTCATGATGTAATTTTATTCAAAATAATACTTAATACACACTGTATTCATGATTACTGTACCTAACATTACATCAAGCCTATATTCGTTTCTGATGAAGTTAACGCTATGTATAGTAACTTCGTCAGTACTTAAGTTAGGTAGGTAACTATTTGCTAATAATTTTCAGCACACGTATACAGTCACGATACGTTGCGGTGATACATTTCGCAAACAAAATGCTTTGAACGACTGCGGCCCGTTTAGAGTTAGTAACTCTACATTTGGACCACGCCGCGCCGGGCGCAAACAATTTTAATCTTACGGATGGTCGACCGGAAAAATAGCCGATTGTACCTACATGTAATATTTCAGTTCCAAATGAATCACCTATTCACAACTGTTATTACTCGCGATTTTTTACCGCTATTTCCCATCAGTTTACCGTACAATATACTATTATACTTTGTGAATGACCCTAAGAATGATTAGTATAATTACGCTCCATTGAACCGTTCAACTAGGCAATCACTAACGGAATCTTGTGCTAATATTCTCCAATTGGAGTAGGCCGGTGAACCATGCCTTATACCTTTGGCATAAAGTATTATAGCAATAAGATCAGCGCACTTACTCGAAGAAATGAGTAATGAAAAGTTGCTCTAATAACGGATACAGTGACAAATCTTTCTCGTTATTTTCCCACTAGTATTTAGCCTAGCGGTTGAACGTTTGCCTTCCATGCAGGAGGGTCTGAGGTGGAACTCGGCCTACACCTCTGACTTTTCGAATTCATGTGCTGATGAGAATTTGATTGTCAAAACACCTGACTCTATTAAGTTCTCGATGGTGTGTGTAGTCCGCCAACCCGCACCAGGCCTGCGTGGTGGACTAAGGCCTAAGCCTTCTCATTCTGAGAAGAGGCCATGCCCATCAGTGGTACAATAATGGACTGGATGTTTTAATTTAATTTTATATGGGAACGAATGAATTAAATACTGTGTCAACTTCCTTCCCGCACATCTTTTGAATACCTACGCGAATCGAAGCGAAAGTGTATCCATGTTGAACGTAGGCGACAGTCATGGCCACAGATACCTTGGTTTCTATAAAAGCATAGGGTTATTTATATAACACGAGCGTTGACACTTCCCAGGCACGTTATTAATAGACTATTGATGCAATTTATAGACGCTAGATCTTGCTATAGATGATACTCGATGTTGCCTGCCATTTCACCTGCGCGTTTTATTTTTATCATAATATAATATAGCCTATATAACTAATTGATAGTGTAGCTTTCTATTAGTTCCATAGATTACCCCATATATGCAAAAAAACAAACAAACGAATGTTACCTCTTTATAACATTAGTACCTATAGATAAAGTTTATGTAGATTCCTAGTGACATCTCGAGATTCTAGGCCAATATTTGACGACAATTAGAGGATAAGTAATGCGTTGGCTTAAGATAAAAAAGGCTGTAAAAAACGAGAGTCATCACAGAAAGTTTCTCCTATTTATGCTAATTAACATACCAAGTAAACCAAACAATGTTAACAAAGAAATTAGTACAGTTGGTAAGCTAATTACGTGTCGAGAGCCGAGACAACGATACAAACACTATGAATCACCAAAGTTTACTCCATAAATACGATTATAATTCTCATGGGGTTAAATTTACAGTCCATTTCTGTTTACAAATTTATCATCGAAAACTACCGATGTGAAGCTGCAATGGGCATAAAACGTGTTTAATGTATAATTATGTGGCCGAACCCTAGATTTGTGAGTACCTAGATATTTACATACGTCACTGCCGCAGCGACCGAGTTACCGTTAGAGTTGTACAAAAATCGCACTGTGGCTAAATCCGCGTCGAAACGTTGATTGAGATTTCTAGGTCATGATACCTACATCAGATTGACGTGTTGGTAAGAAATATGAAGTTTTGACACCGTAGGTCAATTAAAGATTTAAAAAAACTTGTTATTAAAACGTGTTACTAAGTATATATTGTACTACTATTTGATGTAGTGTATATCTTTTTGACTTGCGAATATGTTTCAGAAAGGTTTGACAGTTCAAAATTCGAATATAATAGTCTTTTATTTTGAAAATAGAGACGAATTTGTACAGAAACATAATTGAAACGTGTGTATGGAACTTGTTATATTCCGCCTAAGCGTACGTGGCGCTGTTCCGTGGAAACAAAACAATACGAATACAGGATACACGCAGGAAACAAATAATGTTTGAGCAACACCTGCTGACTGTCCCGACATTGCTTACAGAGTACAGACCCAATGCAAATTCAATTTATTTCGACACCTGCGCTCTCCTCGGCTGTGTCGCAGTAGTGCGTATACTTGACTAAAATAACTGTTCTTGGAAATTCGTTACCTACAGAACTTCTTAAAATAGTGAGGTATATAGAGATAGATTTTAATTATACCTAGTAATAAATTATTGGCAGACCCTAACAAAAGTCGGGTTCATAATAACCCCAGACCGAACAAGATCAAATTTTTATATTGTTACGCAATTATTAACTTAGGTTCGTGCAATAATTTATCATTGCCTATTGCAGAAAAAGATTAGATTTTTTTAAACCCCTGAATAATAGGTAGGTACGTTTTCTAATCATTGTAACGATGCAAATTAGGTACATGTTTTATAGTATAATATACAATAAATAGTTAATCTATAAATATTTATATGAAAATCTATGCTCAAATCAAACATGTCATCAACATAAAATTATAAGTACCGAAGTAGATTTTTAACGTAATAAATATCGCATACAAATTGAAAAATTTAAATCAAATATCTATCCTATCGGATAAAGACTTCGTAACATCAAATATAAACTATAAAAATAAGAATAAAAATAAACTCAACTAATAAAACCTTTATTATCAAAAGTTCAACAAAACGAGTTTCCAATACAGAGTATAAATTGATTTATGTAAAAAAAACTAGTGATTATTTTAATACCAAAAGTTGCATAGACTATCTTCCACTTCTCAAGTTCATTGAACTTTTATTTTTTGTATAGCATCCAATCACGTTTTATATTTCTTTTAGTGGAAGTTGGCAAAAACTTCATAGGACTAAAGAGACATCGCTGTGTAGGTACTGGCAACATTTAATAGACTGAAATAATTAGATAATAATTCTAATTTTAAATGACTGCCTATTTTATTTAAAAGTTCAATGCCCTAGACTCGACGGCAGTATCTGATAGATCAGTCAAACCCGTAGATGAATTTTTAATATTCATGGTTGTATCATACAATATGTAACGTAAGCTTAGGGAAGTAACATTTACACAAACACATATAAAATAATATTGGCTTCTCACTCTAAAATCCAAATTTGAAGTTACTTATTTGGTTTTAACATTATGCGAATATATACATATACAGGGTAATTTGTTATACACTAATAATGCTTTAGCTTTAGAAAAAGAGCTGTAACTTTTGAACGGCTTAACAGATTTTCATGAAACATAGCTAAGAATATGATACCCGATTAAACTAGATTTCAATAAATTATCCGTTTTGAAGCTGCGATGCCACAGACAGATACACAGATCCACAGATACACCGATACCGAGATACTACAAACTTATAACACTACTCTTTTTTGTCGGGCGTTAAAATCTATTTCGTAAAATTCACAAAAATAACGTTGCTTGTTCAAAAATATATATAAAGAACATTATATAAGTCGTGAAATAACTCCCAGTTCACAATAAGCTTGAGAAATACACGAGGAACTGTAGTCTGTCACGCCATTGTCGCCATTATTCCTAATAAACAAGTTTATTCCATCTAATTAACTTCTCAATCGAAAATATAAAATCTTTTTTGTTATTCGCAAAACCATTTAGTATAACGGAAATAGTCTTATCGATCTATACATTTCTATCGAATTGATGATAGAGAATTGGCCGATTATAATCAGCTGATGGTCTGATAAACAAAATTAAATCGTAGAATATGTATTTAACTCCGATATAGTTTATCAGAGGTAACAGATAAACTCTGTACTCTCAGTAATGTTAAATTATTTCTATGGAAGAGCTGTTTTATTTGTTTCTGTTTCTGGGTACTAAAAAGCATGAGATTGTACGCAGAAATCGCGAAAATCAGTTATTCCATACAGATAATTCAATATTACTTGAATTATGAAACGGCAGTTTTTTTTTACGATTTTAGAGTTGGTCCTCTTAGGAAAAGTTATTCATAATGATGTATATAATGACCCCTTCCAAGTTTATATAGCTTTTCCGACTAACTTTGTATAACTAATAAAAATTTGAATTAAATTCAATCTGTTCTAGGATTTGGTTTTGTATAGTGATCAAAGTGTTCCATTTATATGCAGTCGTATACTTATGTATGTGGACACTGAAGGTATTTTACTGAGCATAATATGACTGAGAATATTTATGTAAAATATGGAATATAGAAAAAAAAAAGAATTGAGATCAGATCTTGGAACATAACAGACTAATACTTCTAACAAGTTAATTCATTTAAGGCCCACATGCATCAACGCGAGTTGACTCTAACCCAGAGTTAAAGTTCTAAATTGTCTTCGGTTTTCATAGAAAATTATCACTTCAGTCTGGTTAATTTTAGGTTCAAAGATACGCCTAAGCTGCGAACGGTTGCTGGCAAACAATACATTTTCTATTGTGTTTACTTTGCGCCATTGATGGCTTAAATATAATAATCTATTCAAGGGTGGAGTCGATAAAAGCTATATTTAGGCAGAACTTAATAGTCTGCTCCGTTTAATTTATGTCAGCTTTAATAGACTTTCCATTGTTATATTCTGTCTTTACCAGATTACTAAATTTTATTTTTGAATTTCATATTCCATTGTAATTAATATATTAGTGCTATAATATAACAAAAATATCTTAGTACGAAAAGCAATAAGTATTAAAAGAAGTAAACCTTATGTAAGGAAGTCTATGGTTTAAGACGAACAGCCATATTGACCATGAAATAGACATTTGAGAATATCTTAGATACTGATAGCTCAGGAAATGGTCGATTGCTTATCTAGTACTTGATATATTATATCGGCTTGCTACAAATGGAAATACAGGTACCTACGATGGAAGTTGCTTTACCTACTTAGTTTACTACGAAGATGGAGTCGATGAATCACTACGCTAATATTGTAGCCAACAGCTACTATATACAGAAGTTAGAAAATATTAAAACTAATTGGAATTGAAATGTTTTAATTCCAATATTTTTTTCATATACCTTCATTTAATTTTTAACTTTAACATTGATGTCACTTTTAAAGATAAATGAAAAATACAAATAATTCTCAATACCTATTCTAATTTAGACAATTATCCATTACCTCGATTCTATCAAGTACATTAACAAAATCTTGAAATAATTTTCACTTCCACCGATAAATTTGAAATCTGGCATGTGTATACGTAATTTGATGATTAAGAACATGCGTGTAAGAAAATCGTCGGAACAACGTTAAATATAAATCGCGTGCTAATGATTAAGAACGCGGTGAAATCTGCCCTTTGCAGTATCGAACATCGCATTGCGGGCAACACTACGGAAGACGCCATTTGCATAAAATAAAAAATGCAAATTAAATGCAAATTAATTTTGATGTTATTATCCATTTTCTTGGAGATTGTTTCAAAGTCAAAGTCAAAGTCAAAGTCAAAGATTTTTATTTCAACTGGGCCTTTGCAGGCACTTTCAAAACGTCGTGATTCTAGGCGCACGGTTCCAAGTGGGTTGGTCCTGGAGAAGATACCGGCAAGAAACTCCATGGATACTCTTTTCAGAAATCAAGCTTACTACACAACAAATGTGGGGCCGCGGGAGCGGCCCCGGCTAAAATTCCACCTCAATTTACACAATATTACAATTTAAAAAAAAAAAAAAAGAACAGCAAAAATCATAAGTACCACTAAAATAATAAAATTATACAAAACTAGTAGGTGCGTACTTAACACTCAAGTCAGTCACCCAATTAAGAATAGGTACTAAAAAGGTACAAGGGAAGCGTTAAAATTAGTGTGTGAAGACAGGAAGCAGTGGGTCACCAGGGAAGCCGCATGTGCAGAAGATAATCACTTCCATACATCTCTATCGTCAACATAGTCTTTGATCCTGTAATAGGCCTTCCTTATGAGGACAAGCTTAACACGAGTTTTAAACTTTTTATCAGTAAGCTCGGTAATACTTTTTGGGAGTTTATTATAAAAGCGTACACCGTTACCTAGAAATGATTTGTTTGTTTTGGTCAATCTAAATTTAGGGACCACTATTTTGTACTTATTTCTAGTATTAATTTTATGAATATCGCTATTGTTATTAAACATATGCAGGTTTCTTCGGACGAACATAATATTCTCCAAAATGTACTGTGATGGCAGTGTTAGAATGTCGGTGTCTTTGAAAAAGTCTCGTAAAGACTCGCGTGGGCCCATGTTATAGATCGCACGGATCGCCCTCTTCTGCAATATAAAGACCGAATCTACATCAGCCGCTGATCCCCACAACAGAATGCCATAGGACATAATGCTATGAAAATATGCGAAGTACACTAATCTGGCCGTAGCTGTATCGGTTAACTGTCTAATTTTTCTAACTGCAAAAGCCGCAGAACTAAGTCTTTTGGACAGAGCTGTGATGTGAGGACCCCACTGCAACTTGGAATCAATTGTTATCCCTAAGAATACGGTTTCATTAATTATATTTAGTTCATTTCCATCAAGCATTAAATTTAAGCCTACGTGAGCTACATTTGGCAGTGAGAACTTTAAACATTTTGTTTTATTAGCATTTAATAATAAGTTATTAGCTGCGAACCATTTAGAGAGTATAGTTAGGCTATCTCTAATATGTAAGACTTCCCTATCTTTTCTACTTATTTTAAAAATGAGGGAAGTGTCGTCCGCAAATAGTATTATATCCGATATTTCGCTCATTATATATGGGAGATCATTAATATAAGCCAGAAACAAGAAAGGGCCAAGAATTGAGCCTTGAGGCACACCCATTTTAACCAAAGAGCCCTCAGATATGACACCATTGACACTTACTTTTTGTTGCCTCTGAGATAGGTAGGATAAAACAAGATCAGCAGCTCGTCCACGAATTCCATAGTGGTTTAATTTACGGATAAGTGTATCGTGGTCTACGCAGTCGAAAGCCTTGGAGAGATCACAAAAGACGCCAATTGCATCCTGTGACCCCTCCCAGGATTCTAAAATGTGTGTGACTAATTTCACTCCTGCGTCAGTGGTCGACCTACCCTTCGTGAAGCCGAACTGCTGACTATGTAATACTCCGTTTATATTAAAATGTGTTAACATTTGGTCAAGCATGATTTTTTCAAAAATTTTACTTAATGCGGGTAGTACAGAGATTGGTCTATAATTGGAGGGATTATTCTTACAGCCAGATTTGAAAATTGGAATTACTTTACTATGTTTCATCAAATCCGGAAAAGTACCGCTATCTAAGCATTGGTTGAATATATCTGTAAGTATAGGGGCAATAGTATCAATAATATCTACAATAACCTTAACAGAGATGCCCCACAAGTCTTCAGTGTTTTTTATATTAAGACTTTTAAATGCTTTTTTAATTGTACTAATACAAATATGTTTGAATTTAAGGTTCGGCACGTCTTTGCGGAAATTCTCTATAAGTAATGATTCAGCTAATGTACAGGAGGAGGCAAGGGTTTTCGTAATCTCTATCGGGATGTTAGTGAAGAAGTTTTCGAATGTGTTGGCTACTTCCAACTTATCAGATAAAGTACCTTTGTCTGTTTTTATAAATAGTTCGGTATCGCGCTGTTTTATTTTGCCAGTTTCGGTGTTAATTACCTGCCATATAGCCTTTATTTTATTACTAGAATTACCTATCTTATTACTTATTAATTTAGATTTGGCATGGGTACACACCACCTTGAATAACTTGGAATAATTCCTTACATATTTATGGAACGTTTGATCAGAGGTCAGTGATTTTTGTTTATATAAATCGTATAACCGATCCCTACTTTTCCTAATGCCTTGTGTAGCCCATTCGTTAAATTTTGATTTATTTGTCAGTTTTATTTTCTTAATTGGACACGCTTTATTAAATTCTTGGCATATTGTAGAGAATAGAGTAGAGTAATTTACGTTGGGATCTCGTGAAGTGTAGCAAGAAGTGGACACTTTGATTTTAATATTTTTATTTAAAGTTTCCAACTTGTTTTTAGATAAAGATCTTAATTCAACTATTTTATTTGACCGTATCTTATTCTTTGATTCAAAATTTATTAATTGTCCCATATGATCAGACCTAACACCGCTAATCAAAGAAGAGCCCTTTATCATGCAATTCGTGAATATATTGTCTATGCATGAGGCTGAAGAAGCAGTTATTCTAGTGGCTTCATTAAATATATGATTTAAATTAAAAGATTTAAATAACGACAAAAGTTTACATTTTTCTGGTGAGTTGCTTAAAAGGTCAATATTCAAGTCGCCACAAACAAATGTCAAATTATTATTTTTAAAAAGTTTTGTGAGTATTTCTTCCAATCAAAGAGTATGTAATCACTACGTTTAAGAGACGGGAGTCCCATAGAAAAAGATGAAAAACGTCACTTGTATGAAACGTGCGCTAGAACTGTATACCAACAATGCAAAAAGAAATGCAGCCATTGCTGTAAAGGCAGAGCTGCCAACATAATCACCAAATAGGGATGTACTATTCATGCGTAATTCTATCGATAAATCGCTACAAAAATTGTAGGGTTCCAATTTTCTTTTATTACATTTAAGATAGGTTTATTTCCGCCAACGTGAACTCTCGGTTTAAACTGAGTTACGTGGCAATTTTATTACAAAAAGAAGCCAGTAAACCTAAGTTCACATTGGCGGAAGTGGTGATAAGACAAATTTCAAATTTCATTGTGCAGTCTAATTATTTTGACTACATAATGAAATTTGAATGATTTGCTGTGATGATGATAAAATAAAACAAAGCTTTGGATTTTATTTTCCTGTGCTCAGCTGCTGCGCTTTCGCTTCGCTTTGTCTCCAAAGGCATAATATATAGTTATTTATGTCAACTTCTATCAATGCTAAATGTGTGACCGTTGCAAACAATTTTGTTTGCAACATTCGCACATTCTTGGCATTGATAGAAGTTGACTTGAATATTATCTATATGCCTTTGGAGACTTCTTGTACAAGGCGAGAGCCACACATTTATTTATTTTAGACCACCGACGACCTTTTGATTTCCATTTTTCGTCCTTTACAGTTGATTCTATGAGACTTTAATACGGGCGATGTTTTTTTTTCGATTTGAGCAACTTTTTTCTGCAGGCTTTTAATTAAAATGTTATATAACTTTAATTTATTCAAAAGTTTTTTTTTCTAGGTGTAAGTAGCTTTTATTTGTGCAGTCATCGTTAGTGTTGTTTCTCGAGGTCTTGCATGCGCTATTTTTGCAGTGCTGGGTGAAGGTTCTGGAAAATTTACAAAAAACACGTTAACATAATTAATTAAACGGGTTTTCCTGTGATGTAATGTAATAAACAGACAGACGGAAAACAAAAATTAAAAAAATATCTACTTGCGTTCTATTGCATAATTTCTAGTCTCCCTAGGACCCTAGCCTATTATGCCGAAAATATTTTTAATGTACAGCCTTTTCGACATCTACGATTTTTTTATAGTAAAGATAATTAATCAATTTAAGCAAATGATTTTGTAATAGACACGGAAAAATCTGTAATGTTAACATTATGGCATGTTAATACAGTGAATTAAATGTTAAAACATTTTGAAATTAACATAAGCCTTACCCGCAATAGAACATCTTTTCCTTTCGTTAAATTTTCGTCAACCTCTCTGCTCGATTAAGGTCCGATTAAATTGAAAATATAATAGATTTCTCAGAATTGGTGGTCAAAGGGCAATGGTTCAGCAGTTGATAATGAAGGTACTGTAATATAGAAAAATTGTGAACTGACACACAAGCCAATTTAAATTTAAACCTAATCATGAAAATTTACTAAGTCTTTCCTTTTTATTACATTTTCTTTTGCAAACAACTCTGTATTCAACCCATTGTTAACATCTAGCAAACACATTTATTGTATTATTATATAAGCAGCACTTTTATACTTAAAGGAAAAGAAGGAAAAGAAAATCAAAAACAAGTAAATTTAAAAATGAGAATATCGACAGTCGAGAAAAAATGTCACAACACTATCGATACTTGATTATGATAGGTTATTTTCTAAAATCTGGATTTATGTTTTATTCACGTAATTCCTTTTCTGTAATAGCCTAACAATTGTAAATTTAAGCACTTATTTGTAAAAAACGAATTACCTGTCTTCATTCAAAGGAAATTTTGCCATGAAGATTCGTTTTTGGCCATCTGACCGGCCAGTTGTTATACCACATATTTCGCACGTTTTACAATGCATTACAAATATTAGATACGTCACACGCATACACATACACAATAGGTAACAAACAACTTAGGTATGTGATTATTTATAAGAACGATGAAAGCAAAAACTTTAATCAAACATGAATCAAACCGAACCAAACAACTCTTTTGACAACCAAAACAAGAATGGCGGCTGCGTGCGATAGAGTCGAGAATATGCTAAAGCAAGACAGCGATATCCGCCATTAGTCCGCCATTATTTCTAGCGCCCGTTTCATACATCAATTTTTTACTAGGGAGTTGCGCCAGACTGCTTCCAATACAATAAGAAATGAGAGAAAGTTTGATGCAGGTGGTCTATACACACATAAAATAGTATGGCTTTCTATTTCCGCACATGCTACCTCACATAAGCGATCAACAGAACAGGAGGTGATGTCCTTTCTTTCCTTACGTCTGAAACTACTACTACACAAAATCAAGGTACCACCACCCTCCGCTGATAGTCTGTTGAACGCACTGGCAACCACATAATTATTTACATTGAATAACATTTTATCAGGCTTTAACCATGTCTCACAGAAACATAAAATACCCATTTGGTATCTATCAATTAACAATTCAATATCTAAAATTTTGCCAGAGAAGCGGTTAATGTTCTGGTGATAAAGAAGAATGTCATCATAATGCTTCTCTATTGTCGGCTCTAAAAGTTTAAACAATTAATGACAGTATCATTAGTACAACTAAGCAATACTGACTCATCAATTAACCTAGTCTGCGTTATATTTCCTATAACAGAGTTAATATTATATGCTATCAAAGTAGCAATCAGCTGTCTGGATTTCTTGGGAAGAAACATAACTTCCTGAGTAAGTGTAAAACTGCTAACAAACTTGTTAGTGTCAAAAAACAATAATTTGTCATTATGACAAGTCGACATATAAATTAAATTGTTCAGGTTATGAACAGTGTTATTATCTTTATCTGATAATGAGTTTGAATAAGGCAAAGCACATAATATAATTTTGCCTATATTTAAGTTTAATAAGGTATCAATACCATTTAGAATGTCTCTTTTTCTTAGTCCAATACTGTTGCCTATTAACAATATTACAGTGGTTTGGATATCAAGATGAGCACTATTTACAATTTTATTAATAATATGATTGTAGTGTAAGTTGGGATAACAAAAGTTTGTAACCCTGTGAGTTAAGGAATTTTGAATTATTGATCCTATCCCTACACCTAGTTTGTCTGTAAACACTACTGATTTATTAGACACATTGACACAACCGGTCATAGGTCGAGCTGTCTCTGGTGATGGTGACGGTGTAGCAGGCTGGAGTCCAGGAGGTGGAACAGAGTGGAGTTGAACAGCCTCTGGTATTGGTGTAGTTGGTGGAGGCTCAGGAGACTGGGCATAGTGACAGTTACATGAGAGATTGTTGGTTAAAGACTCAAATCTCTCAGAGTTGTACCTCACTAAATCCATCAGCTCACTGGCCTCCAGCATGCGCTCACTGAGCTGGTTTTGTGAGGCCTCATACTTGTTAAAAATATCTTTTAACAAGTTTTCCTTGCAGAGCAGCTCGTCCCGTAACCGATGAGTGTCCCTATTATACGTGATTCTACTGTGCACTAGTTGAGTTTGAATATTAATTAACTGTTTATCTAAATTGATGCATTCTCTTCTAAGGTTAACATTATTTTTGGCTAGATTTAACTTTTTGATAGATACCCGGGACCTCTTAATTAGTTTTTTAACCTTAATATATTTCCTATATTTCCTTTTACTTAGTATCACTGGACACTGTGTAATGGTATCGTCCCTAGTCAAGTCAATAATTGTAATGGCCGGCTCACACACTGGGTTCGACTCACTGCTTACCAAGACATCGTACGAATTCTGGATAATAGAGGTCTGCTCTTGGACTATGCCTGATTCTAACATGGATATAGCCTTATGGGCTTCCCTTAGTTCTAATTCCAGATCAGTTACACGATTTAAAGCAAGTTCATGTGTTTCAGTGCACTGTTGGAAGGATAACACTGTCTGTTGTAAATGTTCATGTTGGTCGAGTAAGTCCATATGTTGGATGTGAAGCTCAGCCAGATCGTTCTTGAGGGAGGTGTTTTTGTCGACAATGTTCTTCACTTCCACCTCGCTGTCATCCCGTTCCTGAAGCAGTTGTTTGCACAAGGATTTTGAGGAATCTAGTGCCTTCAGGGTCTCTCTCAGCTTGTCTTCCAAATCTCTAGCGGTTGCTCTTCGTGTCATCATTTTCTAGATTATCCAGTCTCCTGGAATGTGAAAATAGACTAGCTAAATGCTGGAGACTAAGATAAAATTAATAAAGTGAGGTACAGATGGAATGTAGGTGGGAAAAAAAGAAATTGATGAGGTATTATGTGAAACAAGATAATAGAATCAGGGTGGGTTAAGGTAACAAGATAGCTTTAAGTGCAAGTCTAGGACAGTTTAAAGATAAGTTCTATCTATTCTCTTTTGTTAATAAATGTTATAAGTAATAATAAAATGAAATAAAAATGGAAGGTAGAAAGTATGTAATAATTACTCATGAGTTTATTAAAGAGAGCACATTAACAAATAGCTAGGATATGGAATGTTATTGTGTTATTATGATCTAGTCTAGTTAGTAGTGCAGCTATTGTGCAGTAATGTTTGCAGTGTTCTATGTCTGAGGCGAATGTTTTCGTCGTCGATTTCGCTTCCACAGATTGTCTAGCCAAAGGAGACATAAACCGTGCCAGTGTGTACTGGACGTAGCTCATAGATCTGAGCAGTGGTTTTATGATGAAGAGTGTTATCACTAGAGTTAGAACAATAATGAAACAAATACTCCCTGGGTTTATTATTTCAAATCAGTCCGTTGACAGCCGGTACTCTGTAAAAGTTTTCTTGCTTGTAGACAGGATCTTACGACAAAAAAAAAAAAACACCACACGAACACTGGTTTACTGGTATGATAATTGCCGCTTTCTCTTTGTTTTGGTATTTTCTTATATTGTTATTGGTTACCATTATTGCTTTAACCCGGCCTATGCGAATGTTCTTGAGATGATAGAACAAATTATATGTACGGACTATCTACCATTATCTCAAAAGAATAAATGTTATTTGACATTACACATAAAAGTTTATTTCCATAAGTTATGATTTCCTCTCGATAAAATATGTCTGCTAAATTACCGTATAATCGGAATAAGAATAATATTATCTTCAAAGGAAGCACGAAGAACATCTTAAGCTGTTAGCATACTATGAATTCTCTGGAAATTTCAGTAGGTACCTATCTGGAATACATTCAAGTGTAAATTCTAAATATTTATTTCCGCTAAAGATATTGGAACCGCACACGCAATAATCCAATCATCAAAGTAATAAAGGATTAATACAAATAAATATCCATTACACCCACGTGAATCTAGGACAAGCAATACAAACAAACCGTCAATAAAGAGTCACAGTAGACAGTTTCTCTTTAAACACAAATAAAAAAGACAAATCATAGAGATAAATAATAAGCTACGATACTTTAAAGAGAGCTTTTCGGATAAAGGAGTAAGATAAAGCTATGTGACAGCTGAATGCTAAAAAGAGAGCAAATGTTACTTTGCTGCCACTCTACGAGTGCAATCTCTAAATAACCTACCTGTCATACTTCATTTAAATCAGGTTGCATCAAACTTGCAACGGAAATTTTCAATACATACTTTATAAAAAAGAACTTTAAACACAACACCACACACCTGCAATCACAGTTACGTCTAAAATAAAAGCAATAAAACTAAAAGAACCATCGAGTGTTTTGCGTCCTATTTATTTTACTATAACATTAACACCATTCGCTTATAGCCCAGATATGATTGCTATTTCTGTATCAAATGCATCTTATTCACCTTCAAGACTCCAACCGTAACAGTATAAGTAAAGGATGTAAAAAAAAACGACGTGTAAATCCCTTATACCACATATAGAATTATAGACCCATCCTGTGTGAAAGGTTTGAAGATTCAGTAAAAAAAAATCGAAAGCGAACCATCTGTTGCCGTTGCTTGACCGTTGACTACATTCTAGCGCTCCGTGTGGGTCATCGAACTTACGCAGATACCCTGATGGCGAGCGGCAAATCGCGCGGTAAGTTCGATAACCCACGCGGAGCGCTAGATTATTAACGATCATGCGAAGGTATGAGATGATTTGTATTAGAATATTTCTTTTACTGAATCCATAAAACATTCAACCAGGAAGAATCTATATGACCAGTAGAGCGCGTGGTTTGAAGACTTAAAATAATTTCTTTTACACCTGGTATTAATCTTTTATAAGATAACAAAAGGTATTTTGATAACATAACATAGCATCACGTATTTATTCCTCGAAGGGTTAGGCAGAGGTGTATGTACGCCCATGTATCTTCAAATCCCACGTAATAGCGAGCCATTGCCACCCACTTTGGTAACAGAAAAAGTGGATTATTTCCTAAGAGAAAATCCCAATAACAGCACTCCACGGTGCGTTTGCACTAGAGCAATGAGGCAGGGAAAAAGGTTTTATGATAACTGAAAACACGTGCAGCGTTCAGTTTCAATGTAAATATGAAATAAACATCCAAAGCGCATATTATAAAAGAGGTTGACACAAAGTTGTTGTATAACTTAGAGGCAAAGGCAACGTCGCCGGCTGCCACGGCACCGACCTTCACCAAGTCTAGGGTCATGGCTTTCCACGACTAATTTACGAAGAACCACCATTTAAAACTGTTCCTTTAACACGCCACGACTTCACAATTCACCGGATTATGTCTGCAGAACACGAAAAACTTCTTGAGCTTCTACTAAGAGAACTCGATTCTAGTGTCGTTAGTGTCTTTAAAAATAAAATTAAAGTTTAGGTTATATCCAACTGACGTGGCCTTTTCGACACCCGAATAAAATATACAATCGAAGAAACTAGGTTATGGCTACCGTCGAGATATTTTGAATACAAGAACATTACATGTTATTTTATTAGTTAACGTTTCCAGAAAAACGTGTGTTTTGTAAGTTTTTAACGTTCATAAGTGCATAACACCTACAAAAAAAAGCATAAAAAAAAAAAAAGTCGGCAGTACATTTTTTGCCAGTAAAATTCTTTAAGTAAGCATGAATTTTCTGAAAAAATGTAGTGACAGCATTCTCAATAACGCTACAAATATTTATGTTAGTGTCAATCACCTTTCCTTTTTTCGTAGACTATTTTAAGTCAAATAAAAGATGTAGTTACGAGTTCTACAATACTCAATTAACCTTAGATATTGACGTCGACCACGCAAATAGTACACAAACACCTGAATAAATAAAAAGTAAGTACTCAAATTCAAGTCTACAAAAACATGAACATAAAAAAATAAGTAAAATTTTGTATTTATTCATAACCAGCCCATTCATTGTCCCACTGCTGGCAATCAGGTGTCCTTTATGAGAGAGGGACTAGGCCATAATACACCTCGCGGCCTCAGCGGATTGATGGATGTCACAGTAGATCATAATTTCGTTAAAGTTTCCTCGCGATAATAATATTGAGTATTATAAATAAGTATACCCCGAATACCCTCAGACGGTAGATATTTGAATTTCGAACATCATCTCGCGTGTCTCAGTGCGTCTCAGTGAGGATTCGGGGAACGTCTTTGAATTTCGATTCTATCTTCGAATTTTAATAATGCCGGTTTCCTTGCGATGTTTTTCTTTTCAGACTGTATTTTAATTTCGAACTCGATTAAGCAGCATAATCGTATACCCATGGTAATCGATTGCCTAGTAATTTTTACTGCCGCCTTCTAATAAGATGTAATCACGAAAGCCATGACCCTGAACGATATTGCTGAATACGTAAACACGAAAGTTTCTTTTATTAATCGTTCACTCAAGTGTGATAAAACAGGATTTACACGTACGGACGGGAAATTAAAATTGAATGATTGTACCTTAAAAAGTTTATATTCTAAATGTTAAATGTGTCCCTAATACTTAAATCTGATGGATGAATAAAATCTTTTAATTTTTTATAGTATTTTTTCGATACTGAGCATAGTTTTAATTTATTTATTTATAATAGTTATTTATAAGTATTTGCAAATAAATTTCGTGATATCACGCGAGGTGCGAATGTTTTCGCTTTGCATAAAATCCGCATAGTTTTGTAAGTAACAATATTTTATTTGAATAATATATTTCTTTGATCAGATATTTAATATGATTTATATCTACGAAATTTATTTGAAGTGCTAAATATATATCTAAAAACGAAACAAGGTTATAGTGCTATGAATCATAACTAGTGAAATAAATTTGGACCTGTCAAATGTAACCATAATTTCGTTAAAGTTTTTGCGGTATATTTTTTTTATATTCACTGTAAGCCCGAAACCGAACAAGTAAAGAAAAGCTTACTAATCACTAAAAATCACTTGAATGGTTCGGACATGTTATTAAGGTTACCGGTAGGTTTAACGGCACGGTTAGCGCAAGCTAAGCGATTGGCTTTCTGCGCTACGTGTCGCGGGGTCGATCCCCGCACGGAACTAATATTTGTACGGTCTACAGATAGTTGTTCCGGGTCTAGATGTGTGTGCATGTGCGATTTATGTCTGTAAACTGTACCCTCGATACAGGAGAAATCTTAGTGTTGGCATTCAGCTTCGATACCACCGTTTCTGACTGGCTAATCTTTCCACTGCATGAGCGATACCCATGTGATGCCGACTTCACAGAAGAAGAAGAATTCTGCCAAAAAATTATTCTGATAATTGTCAGATTTTTCGTAAATAGCATAATTAAGACTAATATAACGGGGACTAAGTTCAATATGATTTTGTTCCAAACTTACATCTCTACATAGTTTATAATAAAGTCGCTTTCCGCGTCTGTCTGTCTGTATATCCGCTAACTCCTCCTAAACCACGCAATGGATTTTGATGCGGCTTTCCCCATCTGTTAAATAATTTTTCACGGAATATTTATATGTATATACTTTGATATTTAATGTAAGGATAGTAGAGAAGTTGCACCTGTGAAGCCGGGGACGGGTCGCTAGGTAAAAATAAACTAAGATGCTCCACTGGCACTTATACAACTCAATCATCACATATCAAAATTAATAAACCACAGCCTCTTAGTCATCACAAAGCTACATTAAAATAGAAGAATAGCCTGTTAACATTATAACGTCAGATGCATCTAAATACAGTGAACAGATTTAACTTGGCCGACCAAGTCAGCAACACTGCATTCGGAGTATGCTCTACATTTTAATTTAAAATAGACGGTGCGCCCTATATTACGACCCTGAGACATGCCAGAATTATTTATAATTTAATTGGGACACTCGGTTATATTCATATTTTGGTGTCAACGGTGCATCCTTCGTAAATCATTTTCGCCGTAAACCATCCATCCTATAATCTCTCTTGGTTGAGGATATAAATATATTTTAAATAAATGACACAAGAATAAGCACAACTCCGAAGTCCCTGACTCCTGAGCTAAGTACAAAGACCTGTGTTACAGGAATTAGTGCCTTCTTGCATTGTTGTTGACACAATAATAAAATTTATGTAAATAAAAGCAGTTTGTGATTGTAGGGTGCGTGTACGTGTTTGTGTATGTGATTGGAAGGGAACTTTACATAAGATCAGAAGAGCAGCCTTCATGCCAATGATAGTCTGACATTTTCTTCCTCAAAACGGTCCATTGAAAGTATATGACATGTTTCCATAGATAATTTTTTCAGTTATTCATGAAAATCAGAACAAGTTGATTTTGTTAAATATTAATTCACTAAACAGCAAGAGGTCTCCTGCGGCCATCACATGACAACTTAAAAAATACTTAAAAGCACACTACACCTACCTAAACTTACACCAGAAAATATACATACAATATCCGTTAGACTATCAATCTTCGCGCATACTGTTGTAATCATAAACCAAATATTATTATGATGTATCTATAACTTCTGCCAACAAGAGAGCTCTGGTCGATTTAAAAGTATCACGCTAGGAAAATGAGGCCCGGGTGGTCGGCCCGTTGCTGCCATTTTAACATGTTTAAATTACACAATCAGATTTTCATATCCTGATAACGACTAACTGGCTAGCACGACAAAAAAGAGAGAAAAATCGATGACAAAACTATCTCTTTACCGTTTTGTCTCTCGATTTTTTGTTTTGTCTTTTGTCCAGGAGACAAAGTGTTTAGAAAACGTGTTTGCCCCTGCAGGAGCGTAGCCAAGTAGCCAAAATTTAAATTATTTATTTTATGGCATTATCGGGGCCGGGGCTTCCTTCGTCGTTGAGTTACCTTCATCATGGTTGACCTCAGCGATGCTGATGCATGCGTTATGCTCGTAAACCGTCTGTCGAGACTGGTCAGCTTGTAACTGCCATAGCAAAATTATTCAGAGGCAAATCAGTGTTATCCTATTCTTATTTTTTATTCACGTTAAATTACATTATTCTCGCAGCTCTTACCACAGCATTGTACTAATCAAGATTGTAATCTATTATTTTAAGAGTTTCCATGGAGTTTCTGGACGGTTCTTCTCCATAGCACCTACTATTTGGAACTGCGCACCTAGAGTCTCGACATTAGTGTCTGTATCTATCTGGTTTACATGAAATAAAGATCTATTCTATTCTATCATTCACTTTACATCGTATCCTTTGCTTGTTTTATACATCGATGTCTATAGATACGCTCTGTCATACAAAGGGAAGCTAAAAAAATGAGACGTATTTTTTGAAGACGTCAAATTCTAAATTCGACAATTTTCGAATTATATTTAAATAGAACAGCGATACATGCACTAATGGAAAGGCTACTGTTATTATATATTTTTTATTCAATACACAAATTAATAATTATGTTTGTAAACGGCATTTGACTGGTGATCAACTACTCCATTTTTCTGAAAATGGAGTACCTGACACGTCTCACTTTTTGAGTTCACTAAGCATATCTATAGACATCGATGGTTTTATATCGATTCTTCTGTGACTATAACCCCTGGACAAACATACTCATATGCCTCGGTAATGTCCTTCAAATAGGTCAGATGCACATTCGCAGAAGACAAAGGGAAGAAACAGGTTGTCAGTTGAGTCTATAATGAGCCATGGACATAATGAGTACTTCGCATACGAGCAATGTCATTGACACAATACAACATCAAACACAATACTTGTGAAAAAATTTACCTTTTTTTTTTTTGAAAAACGAACATTTTGAAAGTTCTTGCTAGTGGCCAAAAATATAAGTTAAAATAATATAGCAATAGTATAGGGAAAAGAATAATGAATTGTTAAGCGTAATTACAATCGAATCTAATGAGTTTAATTGCCAGCTGAAAACTGGACTATTCTCCAAAAATCTGGATTTTTAATCTCCTGCGACCGGATTTCCATAATTAGGCCGTATTAACCCTAAGGTGCGCAGTACTTGGAACTGGCGACCATGTATGAAAAGAAGCATGGATGTGAAAGAAGCATAAGAGGTTTGTAAAGATCGTAGCACGAGGGGTTATGCAGTTTCTGCCTTCATGGGAAAAAGGCGATAATATGTACATTACATACTCTTTACAGTTTTTTCAAGTTAGCAACATTAATCATATGGTTATGTTACTGTTGGCCATCCGCGCGCGACCTCGGCCGTAACCTCGTAGGGCTTCAGTAAACCCTCTAATGAACCGCCGCAATACATGAACGGTATTTAACGTGCTTAACGAGCTAAAGAGGATTTAGTTTTGACGTATTTGCTGGCTCATTCGAATACGATGACATGTTCTGAATATACATTAGTAGATGTGTATAAGTATAACACTATGCGTGTATAAGTTTATGTCATGTTGCAAATTGAAACATACAGAATTTTCACGTAATAAAAAGCTGTATATTTGTATTTTGTGTACCTGTATATTGAATTTCTTTTTATGTAGTACTTACGTATAATTTGCAGTGTGAATGAGTGCCAAATGTAACCGCAGTATTGGGATTCACTTTAAAACTAAACGAAAATTCTAATTATCATGGAGGACACGCAAAATTTACTAGCGCAAGCCATACATAATCAAATGTTTCATTCTTTTATTTTGTTTGGAGTGAACTTTAGTACAGCGGTTGCATTTAGGAACAAACACTGAATCATTCTGCAAATAATCTGCACTACATAAAAAATATCCTGTATTATGTGTAAATAGTTGTGTTGTACGTTGTACTGTGCCAAAAACTGGATCGGTGAAAAAATGTTTATACATAAAAATAACAGTTTCAATACTAGGTGTTTTGATCCTAAAGATATAGGTACAACCCGAAAATGTAAGGCTTGGTTGACAATTACGCGCAAGAAAAGGATTTAAAGATTACTCTGTTAGAAATAGGTAGGTATGAAATTATTCGACATTATAACAACGAATATTTTAAATTATACAAAGTGTACCAGAAATGCGTGGTTATTTATAAGGGTGTGGATCAGTCCATCAAACTGAACAACTTTTCCTATTGGACCAACACCGTAATCGCGAAAAAATAATCAGCTGTCCTCCCATACAAAACATTATGAGATAGGTGGCTGAATATTTTTTCGCGATTACGATGTTAGCGCCATAGAGAAAGGTGTTTAGTTTGATGGTCTGATCCACACCCTTAAAAATATAAGCAATGCATTTCTGATTCACATTGTACATTGGTACGTGAAATACACGCATCGACGTATGCGGAAACTCGTCCGAATGAACAATATCAAAATTTTAAATTATAATATACCTTCCAAACTTCCAATTTAAGTGCGCAATATGTACCGTAATCATCACATTTAACTCACAATGGTCGTCAGCACCAATCATCTGACGCGACCGCCGTTTAACCAACCGGAAGGTGTTATTAACGCGGGATGAAGGACTATTTACATTACTGGATAATGTAGTCTGTTTATAAAAGTATTTTACATCGCAAATGACTTTGAATATTTATTACTATAAGAGCATTCTTGCCTTGTAGTTTTTGTATATTTTTAGACCTTCGATTGTTGCTGGATATTGTGTGGGATACGAATTCGTCCGTGTATTGTAGGATGTTAAATTGGCAGTGCCAAAATCGGGCCTGTACAAACAATGTGATTAGAAGCCTTAAAATAAGGTTATCTGCTTGTTCCTAACCGACAAGGCCATTTAATTTACAATGGTCGTCAGTGCCAATAACCTGACCTGCGTATGATAGCCCAAGGTGGGTTTCCAGCAATACAACAGTTTGCTATAGTATAAAATATGAACCCAAAAAATATAACTGAATATTTTTTCACACCAAATTTTTGCCTGTAAAATTACATCGGTAAATAAACTTCAGACTACTTCCAGTTTGAGGTGCCAAGGTGAGCCTACGTATATTATAAAAACGTATAATATATTAAATAAATATATATATAATATGGATATTTTCATAAAGCGTCATCGTCACAGTATCTTGACGTGACTTCACGTAACAATAGATGTAGGCGTCTTCGTATCACGTCGCACGTTCACGTCAAGAATGCCCGAACTAAAAATAGAAGGTGACATTGTCCACAACCCTCGTCAAAGTTAATAGTTGGATCGGTTTTCGTATATTTTACATATTAATTGACAGTTTAGTTACGTATTTGACGTAAATTGACAGTACGTAAACTTTGATCTATAGAATTATCCGAATATAGGTAAAATGTTAATCTTATTGTACTAGTGGTAAATTATAATAAGTTTATGGTAAAATGACAGATGTATCCATTATATGTATTTAAAATCTGTCATTTTACTAAACACATTCTGAAAAAGAATTACTTCAAATAAAATTCGGTTCCAATTGATAAAATATCCAAATTACGTTTACTCAGTTTTTTTTACTTGTATTTTTTAATAAACAATCTTCACACAACTCATTAATGAAATAATTATTTATAAAATACAAAAAATCAATTACCACAGGTAGATTTCGCAAAAAGTGATAAATTATATCTAACATGATTTTCATATTTTTAAATAACTTTTTTTGTTAAAAAGACTTGAGAAAATTGTTTACTAAATAAGTCAAATAAGAAAAAACACAGGATATATTACTCAAAATATTCTCACTGAAACTTTCTTACTATATAATAAATCCATCCTGATGTTACTGTACACCATATCTAATTCTATACACACGTTCGATAGACATACCAAATCGATAATGACGATAATTGAGCATAGAAAAGAAACGATAGATTTTTTGTGCCTCCTTCCCGTCAGTTAATAGAACATACACGGGGCCACAGTATGTTGACCTGACATTTTACCCAGCTATTACTTTGTCCATAAAGCTTAGCAAATATTAGCCCGAGATTGATTTACCGTTTATGTTACGAGCCATGTGCCACAATACATTTATTTATTTTATTTACAGCAACGCCTTCGTTGAAGGATGATGTCGAACCATCGTTAAAATTTTCTCTTTTTGAAAGATTTTTCGCCGAATACTAGAAAGGCATATTAATTTTAACTAAGTAACTAGAAGTAATCTAGTCATGTATAATAATATTATAAAAAGCTATTTGTTTGTTTGAATTTAAGTAGGACGTAATCTCTGAAACGATTCAAAAATTCTTCCACTAATAGTAGTGAGATAAACATTCTCAATTTTTTCTTGTCAGATTAGCTACGTGAAAATACTAGTACAGAATCTTCAGAGCTTCCATTCGGAGAGGAAATCAAGTGTGACATTTTTCCAATAATTGAATCAGACCATAAATGTTTCCTTTTAGTGTGGAACCCAAGGATACGCACGAAAGTAAACAAACCTTAGTATTGTAGATACCTATAAGAAAGTTATGACGTACACAGACATATCAGATTCTTCCAATAAATTCTCTCGTAACAGAATATTATTTCATTCGTTCCCAGAACACTCGAATGATTGAAATTGATCGGATTATTCGATTCTGGCGCGACTGTACATAACACTGCTTTACTGTTGGTAATTGGATCGTGAATAAGCTATTTAGTGGACAAATCTTGATCACGCGAATACCTGATCACGCGAGTTTTGAATTTAATTTACATATATTATATTAAGACAATTTTAGGAGATGAATACGTAATACTTTGCACTTTCTGAACTAGAATTAGGAACTGAAATCTGATAAACATTATGCTATTCAATAATATAAACATTAGTACAGTACGACACCACTAAGAAGCTACATCGATGTACCTGATCGAACAACCATTGGCAATCGCTCGATTAGATAATCTTACAACTTATTGTGTCAGCGTAAAGATCATTGTTTACTGCAATACTAATAAACATTCGAGGTCTTGAAGTCGCACTCAATTCGGAAATAATCGGTTTTACGAAGTTTGCCTATGCGACTTCCTAGTTGTGTCGTACTGTAATAGACTTTACAATTTACTTTAACATGTTCGTCATCACGAACTCACGACAGTAACATGAAAGAGAGAATTAGTAATTGTGTATTTACCCATTTCAGATCCGATAATGGATGCTAAACAATCCTAAATTGTAAATCACTACCTGCTCACATGTTTCAGCACTGCAGTCCGAATGTTTACGTCAAAATAAATAGGATAGTTTCTATGGAAATAATGCGTAATAACTCTACGTCATGCTTAGAGCATTATCCCAATATTTCTCAAACATGGAAACAAATATCTGTTAGGAAAATTATCTACATTTTCCAAATATCAGCCCTTATATATAACAACCCTATGATGACGTAAGCAATGATGACCACGTAATTTATAAACGAGACCTCTATGACTGCCGACCCTTTGTTTCATAATATGATGTTGTTTGTGTCCTCGTCAAAACAAAATAAGGGCCACTTGCAAATTTCGACATTATGGGTGATTTAATGATCATTAACTATATCCATGTGGTAAATTGTACAGTGTTGTGTTATCTTAAGTGTTTGCGAACACTTTTACAGCATTCCGCTTGAAAAAACGTTAAAATGGGTAGATTTTATCAACATTTTTGAAAGCAATTAATTTTACACTGTTTTTATCGTGAACTTTAAGCTCATTTAACATTTGTATTGTACTCAGAACAGTTTAGTGTTTCGAGTCAGTGCGTACATCGGCATTTTAAGAACGTAATTCCACAGTTTCGACTTCAAATGGAGTTGACTACAACGACCAGGACCATAACACTCATCCAAGAAGGCAAATCGTAGCGATCTGTAGTTTTACAGCCGAGTTTTTTGCAGCGAGTGATTCAGAATGCCTGGAATTGCTTTTATGAGATCCAAAAATTTGTCAGAAGTCAGGAATTAGGCAGAGCCATAGGAATCACCGCTCAGGAAGATCGCTACATAGACTTACATGCACGCAGAGAGAGCACCGTCACTTCCCGCTCTTTGCAAACCCGCTTGTGCCTGGCCACAGGCACGTGACTTAGTGACCAAACAATTAGAAACCAGTTTTATGAAGACCAGCAATTGTCCAGGAGTCAAGTGGTGCGAATTCCATAGACCAGTATTCATCATGCAAATCAATAAACATCCTCAAGGCAACAATTGGACTGTAGCGTAAGTGACTGAAGCACATTGCTTTTTACAGATGAGAGCAAAGTAAAAGTTTTTAGTGTTGACCGTTGCATAAGGGTGTGGAGATGAAAAGGTGACCAATTTGCAGATGCCTGCATCCACAACAATGATCGATTTGGGGGGCCCAATGTTATGGTGTGGGAGGCATAAACCAAACTGGAAGAACTGAGCTCATAATTCAGAACCAGGGTACAGTAACAACTTAACACTACATCCAGGAGGTCATAAGACTCTATGTGGTGCCATTTGCATAGCAAGTGGGTGCAGGTTTCAAGCTGTTGCACGGCAATGCACGCGCTTATACTGTTACGGCCACCAGAGAGACACTAGAAGAGGCTTGTATACAAGTGTTGCCCAGGCCAGCGAACAGTTCGGGCTTGAACACAATTGAACACATGTGGGATCTGTTGAAAAGAAGAGTATGAGACACAAATTGATCAGTGGACAATGAAAGACAGCCCTAAACGTCCTAAAATCGAGCTAGGAACAAATCTCTCAAGAAACAATGCGGCATCTGATAGAAAATGTCCCCTAGGCTTCAAGAATATGTTCAGAAAAGAGGAGGTTACACCACATATTGATTCAAAAAGGAAGAAGAATAAACGCCGTGGGATTTCATTTTTATTGCATTTTTAGTCCAAGTGTACTTTTTGTTGAAATTGCACTTTTTCTTGAAAATGTTGTAAAATTGATTTTCTTCTCTGTGGATTGTGTAAAATTTAAGCCCATTTCATTAAAAACAAATCATTGCAATGAATTTTACAACTTAGAAACCTAGGAACCTCATAATTTGCCCAAAAGATCAAAAATATAAGGTGGCCCTTATTTTGTTTTGACGAGTATATATACCTTATCATATTTTAAACAAATTCAGAAGCTAATAACTAGTATCTGATACCATATCGAGACAACAACTTTATCTGCCCATAGGCTCAACAAAGAATGATCTTTGCCTACCGCTAATTTATTTTAGGAGTAATCCTAGCCTTGAGTCATTTGTCTATACTCATCCAAAACCCTTGTTTGCAGGCACATGTAATGGAAGCCTTGTAAGCTTTATATTAAGGGAACGATGACGTAAGCACAAATACTAAAGGATTTTTCCAAATCTCAGCTCACGAGAGCTGGAAAAAGGTAGCGGTTTCAGAAAGAACCTCCTTCTATTTTATATAGAAGAGTATGAGAATGTGTGAGTAATACAGTTTTAGCGATGGATTATAACAGGTCAATTGTGATATCTGTTTCTGTTATACAAAAATAACAGGATAAAATATCTGTTACTAAATAACAGCCTGTTATTTTCATACTACTACTGAAAACAGTGACAACTACCTACTCATAAGGCAATGAGTACGTATTAGTGACCACCACTTATATTTTTTAAAGTATGTATTCAGTAAAACGTAACGTAATTAAATGTAACGTCTCTCATTTGAACAAGCTTTAATTCAGATAAGTACTAAGAATGAGAGCAAACAATTACAGTGTACCTATCACATCGACCACGTCCTATGAATGAATTTGTATCTGTTTTTTGAAGTAACAAATAAATTGTTTACATTGGAAGGAACAATTATTGTTATCTATTATTATCTTTAAATATCTGTTATTTTTAACTGTGACGATAAATACGCCTCACCTCTATACAGTTTGCTTTTAGTACGTTTAGGTGCCTTTTCTCTATGTGGAATCTTTTCCACAATAGGTGGAAAGGTCCTACCGTTTCGCTATTCACTTAAGTAACGAGTTTTGTAGCTTTCAGAGTGTTATTCCTTGCAATGCGAGAAAAGCTCTAACACTTATGTGTACGATACCTGTTCGGGAAGGCGAATGAAATGGGAAGCCATTTTATTTGTGGTATTCTTTATTCAAAATACCTGTATTGCCGCGGGAAGACTTTGTTTATGTAAACTTCAAAGACTTTTACATAAGAAATAAAGATATTGAAGGCAAAAAAAATGGGTCAACCATGTTGCGGATTTTGTCGGACCTAATATTTTGTATAAATTATGTCACATTAATATCCATACTAGCGACATCGCCTCAAACTTCTAGTCAAGCTTTAGTAGCTATATTCGTCTTTCTATTTTCAACTTTTCTTTTCTTTGCTTAATTTTTTTTCTTTCTTTTCTTTGTACTTTCTAAGTAGAATATGTACTTATGTATAATATTTTCAATATCGCTCTTAGAAATCTTCTCGTTCATTTTCAACCGTTACGAGTGTTCATTCCACCGTCAATAAGCACCGTGCCACTTTATTATTGTCTGTTCCTACCTCACCTTTCATTCTTATTATTGACGTCTCATTGTTCGTGTAAGTTCCTTCACAATACCTATCGAAATCAAGGTGAAGGAAAGCAAGCTATTACGTTGAAATATGTCTATGAAGGTGCCCGTTTCTTTTGTGCGAACTATATTTGATTGTTATTTAAGTCATCTATACCTATAATGTTACTTCTACTAGTTCTAAATAAACTTGCCTGTCAAATAAGTTTATTTTGTATAACACAAATAAAATCAGAATTTTTGGTTCTTTGGAGAAAGGAAATCATTTTTTTAACCTTTTATGACAACTTACACTCAAGATTAAAGATTTTCTTTTACGTGCTCACATATCGAACAATATTCTCGTCAGATCCCTCAAAACCATAGCTATTCCAATTTATTTATGTATTAAACAGTGTTTGAGATACCTACTCCCCAAATTCTTCAATTATAAAACTTGTTAGCCGCATCTTTGCACAAAGGCCCAAATTTGAGAGCGGTCTGACATATTATGAACCCTGAATTGAACTAATCTAGCATAAACTGTTCACAATAAAGATAACTAGTCATTGGCTAACCGCCAATCACTAAGCTGAAGATCAGCACCATCCGCAGAATACCGAAACATCAGCGTCAATCAAGAACACGGTTATCAGCAAATAATGAGAAGAGCGTGTGAAGTGATGTCATAAACTCTTGTTATGTGCTGCAGACAAATTCAATGTAGTAAAATCATACGAAAATAACGAATTCTTTGGTCTACTTCTACACAAATTTCCTTGATCTTAGAAAATAACCTAACCGTCAAAAATCCCCGGGTCCAACTAGAAAAAGAGCTGTAACTTTTGAACGGCTGAACCGATTTTCATGAAACATAGCTAAGATGATACCCGAATTTACCCGATTAAACTAGCTTTCAATAAAAACAAATTGCATTGAAATCAGTCTATCCGTTTTGGAGCTACGATGCCTCAGATAGATACACAGATACACAAATACACTTATATACCTACGCAGATACACATATTATACACATTTCAAACTTATAACATTCCCTTTTGTCGGGGGTTAAAAATAACGAATTCTTTGGTCTACTTCTACACAAATTTCCTTTGTACTCTAAATCATTGAAGAAAACCAGATAGGACTAAATTCAAGTTCTTCAATATCTTCAGGAACGATACTGTGTTGATTTATTGTGATACATCTCTACATACATCTCATAAAGAAAACCTTACAAAAAAATGTACTGCCCTATCCTAAAGTTATAAATTCGAAATGATTTTTATAAAAAAGCGCGTTTTACCTGTTTACCCTTGACATTACAAACACGCGTGAACTCATAAACTACCGCCGTTTACATTCTAAAAGAATTTTATGTAATAAAAAATGCCTACCATTGTGATTCTGTCGATAAATTAACCGGTAAATGGTCGGTAATTAGAAAATTTTACCGTTATTTTGTCTGTAATTCGTAAGCTCGTGAAATTCTTCTCTTGTCCTAATTTTTATTTTCAGCTAAACTGATATCTTTGTATTCATGGCCTGACTATTAATACCTATTAACCTTTCTATCTAAGAATTCTTATGTACTTCCAAAATACTGTAATGTTTAGTTAGGTACACATTAAACAGACAGTATTTTGACGTTAACATGTATTTTGACGTCTAGAAACGTCAAAATATTGTGGAAATCATTCAAAAATACTGACAGTATCCGCTTATAAGTTTATAAAATAACCACACGCCTTAAGTATGTTGATTCTTTCTCTTATTGGCACTCAACTGACTCTTCGGACTTATAAGTGCTTTCAAACACATGTTTACTTATCGTTTTATGGGATAATACGAGTGTTGAATATTTTATTCAATACTCTTTATATTTAAAAGCATGTTTACAGCTAAAACAATTATTAAAATCATTTTGCTTGTATTTGATCTTTAATAAAGTGTACTTTTGAATATACAAAATAACTGCCAAGTGGCAGCGTCTTGCAACCACCGTCCGTCTAGCCTTTGTTTGCTCCATATCCTGTATAATAAAGTGCACCACAAATATTAATAACTTCGCCTTGGTTGCGAAGCACGCGCGGGCGCCGAGCCGGGACAGAACGGGACAGGGACGTTGAACTCCGACTGGTTTCCACCTCGCCGCTTCCGCACGCTGCCACCATTTATTCACCTGCCGCACCCGATAATCATCTCGATATTATAGACACCTACTCTTACGTAATTCACACCTTGATAGCAGCAAGTTCAAAAGATTGTATTAGGTTACTGCACCTGCCTAATACCTACCTAATAAGAAAGAAATCAACACCTCTTCGTATTAACTAAATATTAAAACTACAAAAACTTGAATCAATAACTACACAAATATAAAACATGAAACCAAACCTAACTACGCATTTTAAAGTTCAAATATAAAAACTTAGCCCTCCAATTCTAATAAAACAAAATTTACAGCACTTCATCATTGAAGAATTACGATGAAAACTTTTAAATTAAATAGGTAGGTATATCAAAACTATCTCTATGTGGGTTAGATAATTTTCGTGTACTAAGTACGTCCAATTATACATTAGCCAACACGCCATGCGCATGCGCCATAGCACCAGCAGGTACCAAATACGTCTGTCTGGCTCCTAGTCACTACCATAAATAAATAGAAGGCGGCCGCCACTCGGAAACTAAAATAATAAGCCAGACCAGTGGCTATATTTAAACAACAAAAGCACACTAAAGATAAGATAGTTTATAGATTAAACGGTAAAGTTAGCTAATCTACTAAAATACTGCGTATGTTCAGTTATTATTAGATAATTCCACAGTAACCTAAGATAAAATGTTGTTGTTATAAGATTACACGATACTCTTATTATGCTTTTATACGATCCAATAATTAATAGTCTACCCGCGCTTGAATAAACGTTGCATAATATGCTAAAAGTTTCACAGCGTCATCGTTAGTCGTTAATGAACATCAGATAATATTTCGTCCTCTAAACGACCAATCAAAACTTGGTTCTTCGAAACTTGTGCAAAACAAAACATCACGCCTTATTCCTCGAAGGATTATGCAGAGTTGTACTTGTAATGTTGCAAGAACACCCACATTTGGCCCAAGAGCCTTTTTCCTGTCATGTGGATTTGCGCCCGCGTGCGTCTGTGACCCGCATGCGTGCCACTGGCATCCTATCATTTCATATAATTATGCTTTTCCTGTCCTGCGTGTGGCCTGCAGCGCGCTAACTCACGCATATACGCCAGGCCCAAAGATAATACAGGCCAGACACGCACGTGAGCGCAAATCCGGGTGACAGGAAAAAGGCCTTAAATCACATAAAATAGGGGGCGAGCCTGTTGCCATCTACCGGAAACAATTCTAAAGGCCTCCAGTACTACTAAAATTTTCTTTACAGAAAACCCGTACTTATACACTTTGATAGATAAAACGAAAAAAATAAAGTTGCATTATTAATTTATTATAAATCCGAATCACGTTTCAATTGGCATCTCTCTTTGATCAATCAATCGGTGAACGGAGCGCCTTCTCATTAGCATTCAGATAACGCGGCAAGTTCCGCTCAGGAAAGGAAATCTGTACTACAATGCTATTGTGTGTTCCGTTTATTTTGAATCGTGTCTAATTGCCACTCACTTCCTCTATAATGCGGCTAGTTGGAGGAAGACGGTTGTCTGAAGTAGTTTCGAACGCGAACGACTTTTATTGCGTGTTTTGGAAAAAAAAAATTATAGCACGTTTTTTTCTCCAAATCTGCCCAATTGAGATTTGATGGGTAACGGTTACTCAGATATGTAACTAATTAGTATATGAACCGTAAGTTTGAGATAAAGCTCTCGTTTCGTAACTTACGAAGCTCCTTTGTAATTGGACATTTCTCCGGAAATCGAAACTCAAAATAGAATAGAATGCAATAAATAAATTCTTGCTTTAAAGCTATAAAGATGCGTTTAGAATATTATTCAACCATTGCTTACTCCTTGGTTCTTTGCTGCTAACAAGTTGAAAATACAAAAGATAGAATCGACAGTCAATATCTCATCCATCAAACTAGACTATAAAAGCCGTCACTGTCACAAAAATATGTGTTCATAAGATACATTGACTATATCTGTTGATGAATTTAAAAAGACTGATAGGTTGTCAAGTTGTTAAGTGCTTGAGTTACATATTATACCGAATTGTGATGGACCAGTTACAAAAACATATTAAAATACAAACATACTTGCATAATACAAGTGAATACGTAACGAACTTAATATATCCTATTGGCTATTGTCGTTCATATCATAATAACATAACTTTTAATAATATATAATATTATTACATTTTATTACTATTATAAATGCTATAAGCTGCGTACAAAACTACAAAGTCGTTTCAAACTCTACTAAACTGTAATTTTCCCAATACAAAACCAAACTGAGTTGCTCAGGGGTGTGGTCCATACCACACAATTTATTACACAGCCATCGGCAAGAACCCTCAAAGTCTCTCAAGTTTCATGTTACCTCAATAAAGGAATCAAGGGACCAAACCCATACCATAAACCCTCTTTCGTTTGACTTTGGATCAAATTGTTCCCATAAAATAGTTCTGTCTTCCAAACGAATTTGAAACGAATTCCTTTGCTGTTATTTCATTGAGGCATGCCCACATTACCCACACCAAATGGAATGCCTTTTGTAATCTAATTTTAGCTTCCGACAGTCCCACGTGCGGAGATTATGTCTTTAAGACGGCACCTTGTTTCTGACCCAATCCTTAGGACTGATGAATAATTCCAGCTTAAGGCCTAAACCGTAATAATTGCATTACTTTCTGTAAAGCTGGTCCAATCTCTGATCATGTTAAATTTTATGTTAGCTGTTGTGATTGGTTAACCAACATCAACAATCAATTCAACAGCCAATCATATGACTTGACATGAGATTTGACGGCTGCCCGGCTGGTTAAATTTGATCAGCCTTTGAGAAACTGAGTGTTAGAGATTCAAATACAAATACAATAAACTCAACAACCAAGCAACCAACTCATCATACCACTTTACATTTATACCGTTGTGAGATATCACAATTTTTTGCTTCCATAAGCTTTAATATACATCTTTGTTGTTCGTGTCACTACGAATTGAATTTCAGAAGGACGTAAATAAAGGTTTAGAAAATGTTCAGTGTTCCTCTTAGCAACAGCCTTGAGGAACCGGATTTATTTATAAATACTTGTGTAACTCGGCACTTTTAGGGCTTTGTATAAGAGGAATCTTGGGCTTTCCTATTAAAAATTCGTTTGATGTTTTATTTCTTGGGTTTCCGCTGTCAGACGTGACAGCTCTTGACAATTGTCAGACCTTTCCACGGAATTACGTCTATTTGATCCTAGTGTTTGGTCGGAAACTAATCTTAAAAACTCTACATTCAGTCATAACTAAGTCGTTAGCCAGATTTGTACGATTACCCATATGAAATCAAATTTAATGAAATCTTAACTGATAACAGAGCTCTTGTTAATAACTAGATAAAGGAATCATCAAACGACAAATCTTCGATAAACCATTATAATCAAGACTTAACCTGTAATAGGTATTTCATTTAAAATAGATTAGTACACGTAAAGATGAACCAATTAAAATAATAAATATTACGAGATATAAGACATAACACGTGGTGGGTTGGGAGACAAGATACTCCAATATTACGAGTGGCCTTTTAAATAGCAATAAATTGTTTTATTACTTCAACTGATGTAAATTACGTAGGTACTTATCGCTGTGAAATTCACGCGATGTAGTTTTACTAGTGTTTTAAATACACAACGACTTTATACTTCCGTAAAATCAGTTATTTTTGTTTATTACGTGGTTTTGTGCAACCGAAATGCTATTTTGAGTTATACTATGAGACCTGTTCTAAAAGATTTTATTATGTTTGATCGTAAAGTTTTATTCCATACAAATTGTTTCACAGAAGACAATTATAAAACCATTGGTGCGTAAGCGTTGGTAAATAAAAATCAAACTAACTATAAGTAGTCAAATATTCATTAGAACTCTCTCGCTTGTATGAGCCAAGTGCGTCACTCGACGAGATTCATCGATTTTTACCAACGTGGTTATCTTTAGACATGAGACTTTAACCATAATACAAACCGGACAGCAGGCTTGCTGTGTCCGATATAGGAAAATTTCCCAAGCAAAAATGTACGGTGCAAAAAACATTCACGAAATCAACAACCCATAGTAACTATTTATGTATTTAGGGCCATTTTCACCAACAAAATAACAGATGTTTAAAATGAAATCGGTCGATTAGTTATATTCATGCAAAACTAATCGTCTGTTATGTTGTCGGTGAACTTGGGCCTTATAATGTTATAGATATCACATAAAAACTTAATTACTGTTGCATTATATACTTATTTTTTTAATTTCGTTAAGACCTTTTACATACTATTCATAAAGTTCATAAATTAAGCATATACAATATATTATATATAAATTAAGCATATATAATTAGGCATTAAGACCGCCTTTGTACATTGTACATGAAGCATTTTAAATAAATAAATGACAATGTAGACACTCAATGTATCGAGACATTTATTGAACATTGATACTGCATCGTATTTTCATTGGCGTACCGTTTTTTTACTTCTCACCTTAGATCTAAGTACGATTTTACCTAAAGAAGTGTCAATAAAAAGTTTTTTCAACGCGTTACTTCTTTCTCATATTAGGTTGCTCCGACAGGATACGTTCGTCCGGCATGTCCTCCATCGCTTGATTATGTGAGGGACGTCGGCGTCTATTTTGAAACAGACTGCTCCTGCTAATGACACAAAATTGCCCCCCAAGGCCCCAAGTTGACCAGAATAAACTAACAGAAATAAACGTCGCGTGTAGCCATACGTAGATAGACATTGGACAATTAAAATTATCTACGTCAAATCTAAATTGAAATAATCCAGAAAAAGTGTCAATACTTTTGATTGTAATAAAAAGTTTTTTTTTTAAAAGGTTGTTGTTTCTATCTGATACCTACCGTAAAAATACAACAATATCTATTAAATACTAAACCAAAACTAAATATCCCGTTTTGAACTCTAATACTCATGTTAGTGACTATGACAGTTTAAAAAGTTATATAAGCAAACTAAAACTAACCAAACACTAAATAAATTCATAGAATATTCAAATTGCAGTGCCGTAATCTCGTTGAACATATAAAATTCCATCATAATAGTTACTTTGTCCACGGCCAGTGGATCGGAAACCACGGTTAATTGATGCAGCCCAACCGGAACCACCGTTAAGTTCCCGCCATTCTTCTTTTGTCATGTTATCAATATGGCCGCCAATTGATTTGTTATAAAGGGACTGCTGAAATTGGGACATTTTTGGTAAAGCTTGGTACTATGGGAGGAATAAAATGTTCTATCATTTAGTATAGCAATCTAAGTAAAGCTGTGAGATATCATAATTTCATCAAATCCATAGTAATTTAAATACCTATTATAAGCGACCTGTCAATACATAAATAACTGATTTACTACCAAGTTTTTGATAAGACTATTATAATATTATATATAATAATAAGAAATAAGAAGATTATAATGTTTATTTATAACCAATTTGAGGCCACTAGTACAAAACCAGCTACGCAAACCTAAGCCTTTAGGGTAAACATCTGAACCTCAACATTAAAAAAAAAAAATACGAAAGTAAATTTTGTTTGAAAATAAATAGATGTAATAACCTTTTACAAAAACGGAACTTATTAATAGTAACCCTTTCATATGTGAATAAATACCATGGCAATTTCGATTCTCAGAGACACGGGTTATTATTATGTAGAAGGTTAAAATGTAAATAAATGCTATTTCCATATGATAACGAACATACGTAACATAGGTAGGTACGCCTGATTTAGGTCCAAAAAACCTCGCTGTAACTGAAACCGTACTTTGTTTTCAGGTAAATGGATACTCCATTCGATTCTAATTCGATTTTGCTTGTACGTAGATACAAATACCTACTACAAACTTAATAATCTCTGTCCACGTGTTTGAATTTTCCTAATAGGATTGTCCTCGGGCTACCGGTAATCCGTAATCAGGAAGTTTTAGTACCTACCTACTAAATAACTTTGCCTTGCTCTATCGTAAACCAAACAACGCCAAAGTGCCTTGATACAACATAACAGAAAAAGGAAATAACATCCCCGTTTGTTCGCCAAATCCATTTTATTATCTTGTCAACAGTAAATAACAATTGTGTATATGTATATTTAAGAGAGCGACGTAGATTCTAAGACAGATTCGCCTTAGGGTCGCAAGGTCAAAAGATGACTGTGGAGGTATTCTTACGAGGAATCCGTGTCAAGAACTGAAAATAGAGGGTTCCAGTCAATGACAGAAGACCATCATATCTATACTTATAATAAAATGGTAACGAAGCGAAAAATGTACATTGAATATATCTTGAAAAAAAAAAAAGGCACGTGCTCTATATTCGACACTGATGCCAAAAATATAGTTTTTAGAATTTTTGTCTGTTTGTCTGTTTGTCTGTTTGTCTGTTTGTCTGTATCTCTGTCCGAGCTTCACGGCCAAACCGCCGAACAGATCGTCATGAAATTTAAAAGTAAAATCCGTTAATGGCCTGGTCAACATATAGGGTACAAATTATTACGCTATTGTCAAAGGGGGTGAGCAATAAACCAATATGTCTGTGTACAATTATTAGTCGCTACCTCTATGACGAATCCATTTGAAATATTGGATGATTGTAGTTAATAGATCCGATTAACATTTTATATACAATAGAAATCATTTCGCATTTTTTTAAACCTACTTTTTCATTTATTCTTTAGCCTTATATATTTTAATTCGTCTGTTTATACCTAGATGGCATTAGTAGTAATTTATAGGCGAGTTTTTAATTTCCAATATTTTTATAAGCGATTTTTTTTATTGATACAGCATCCAAACTCCTGTAGGCCGAGTTCTATATAATAATTTAATTTGTAACGTTCAAATATCTATACTTATAATAAAATCTATACTACTTATAATAAAATCGTAACAAGGCGAAAAATGTACATTGAATATTTTTCAAAAAAAATGATTGCTGCGTGTACTAGGAACGATACTGAAGCCAAATCAGATGTTTTTAGAATTTTTGTCTGTTTGTCTGTATATCCGTTTGTCTGTTTATATGTCCGAGCTTCACGCCTATACTACTGGACAGATTTAGTTGAAATTTTGCAGTAATATCTGTCAAAGGGCTGGTCAACATATAGGCTATAAATTATCACGCTATTATCTAAGGGGGGTGAGCTAAAGTGCATTATGCCTGTGTACTATTATGAGCAACCACTTCATTATTAAGAGCCGAATCTTAATGAAATATTGTCTTATTATAATTCATAGGTCCGGTCAAAATATGTAATATAAATCATCACCCTATTCGTCTAGGGGGCTATGCAAAATTAATCTTCGTTTCAGTTTCACAGTTCCTGTGTTCATTTTAACTCCTCATTTGATCCTGTTCTTAAATTACTAATTTTGTATATTTAGTAATGCCCAGTATTTTTTTTTACTGATAAACGTTCTTTCTTTGGCATCTTACTTTAAGGTACGTATTTCACTGACTGCTATGTTCCAAAAGGTGAAGCGTGATGAAAGCATACGACATAATACCTTACCCACGAGATATTTACTTTTTTAAATGCGCTACCAGATATTTCGACGTAACTTTGATTTCATTATTATTTTATTACATTTTTCTGAAACTAGATGGCGTTAATAGACTTTTTAACCGAGACCGAGTTTTTGTATTTCCAGTAAATTTCCAGTAAATATTGAGATAAGATCATTATTAAGACTTTATTAGGATTGGGTAGAATTTTTTTTTATCCATAGAAGTTATCGGAATCCTGTAGGATGGGCTTTTCGGAATCTAATAGGTAATTATGAATTTCAAAGCGTTATTGGCTGTACTATGTATAATGACGTGTGCTTGCTGTTTACTGCGACCATTGCAAATTGATAAGAGCTAACATCGTTTGCATTCTGGAGAACAGCAAATTAGGTTCATAGAACATTCTTTTTACAACATAGCCTTTTGCCTGATACACGGCAGCTGAAAATTCATTGACTTGAGGATGACTAGAATGATCTGTCGGCTACCAATTTCTCACTGAAAATAATAAAATAATTATTACCTTATGTTTCTTTAAATTTGTCTTCAGTCTCCCTAGATAGCGTTGGGATCGAAATATTTGTTCTTTTAATTGGGTTTATGTGTTTACGAAAATATAAAGTTTATAATTTGGATGTTTTCTCCAAGTATTTTAAATACTACTATTGTTAGATTCAAGACGATAAAATCATTACGAGGGGCAGTAACGGTTACCGAATTTTCACCGACTACGTCGTTGTCGTTGTTAGACGTTAGTAGAGTGTAGGCAAAATAAAGGTATCGCTAGATCAGAGAGCCAACAAAAAAAAAAAGAAGTTACCCCACCTCGGGAAAACAGCGAAAAATATTTCAATGAAACTTTACGGTAATTGTATAGATAATAGTCTAAGTTAACAACTTTTATTTGCAACAGTAATTGACTAGATCCTTAGATACAGCTGGATCGTTCTATTGTAAGCAGTCCCGTACAAAGCAGAGGTCACGATTGATTAGTTATACAATATTCAATACAATACTATAAGTCCTCGATCCCTTATAAATTATACTACAATGAAAGTCGCAACTTTCATTGTAGTATAATTTATAAGGGATCGAGGACTTATAGTAAACATATTTCATCGCACTATCACTCATAGGAGTCGAGCAATGTAACATATTTTGTGTATAATGTATGATGGTGATGAAACGTAAGAATTTAACAATTTCGATAGGACTTTCACAGTAGCGCTACTAAGGGGTCGACTTTTTAACATAAATATGTATCATCACGCTACGCTACGCTCACAGGAACTGAACAGTGTAACTTTTTTTTTTGTACACACGGCTACTATCAAGCTATACATTTCCAGTAAAAGCTGACCACGTATTGTATATGCTTCCCTTACAATAAGAGGTCAGCTTATTATACTGAAAATTTATAGCTCAATATGTATCCGTGGGTACTAAGGTCGATAGTTAAGAAATTTGTGATTTAAACGAGTTTATTTAACATTTTCGGTAAAAATCCATCACGGAAAATTACTATACATATGAAGGAAACTAGGTATTTTTTTAACATTAGAAATGTTTATTTCGATACCCATCGTAACTAGCTAAGTGGAACGGTAAATAGTAGAATAGAAGCAGACAAATATCAGGTTCAAAGCCGGTCCCCGCGTTGTAACTGTTTTTATTTAATACTAATTGATACAATAGAAACATGTATTTTCAAAACATAATTCGAGCACCCCTACACCACGCGAACGAAGTCGCGGGCACAGCTAGTAGATTTATAAAAACGATACATATTATATTTATTTTAAAATATGACGCGGAAAAATGACGCGTTGTTGGTATATTATTAGCGTCCCACATCAGTATAGCGTCCCACATCAGTATTGTTCTCCAAATTAGTAAGTTTCGGGAAGGGATCGGCTACAACAACAGTAATTGCTAGAGACTACAGAGGATGTAAAGGGAACAACAACCGCTTACCATCAGGCGGGCCGTCTGCTTGTCTGCCACTTTGTATAAAAAAAAAACATTGTCTGCGCTGCCCCCTTGCGATAACTGCGATTTATTTCCTTTTCTGTCTACACTACTCCGACTTACACCAACCGGTGTATCCATGTTCTATAGATTGATTGATTAATAAAGTTCTATCTATCAGTTTTGTAGTAATATCTATAGCTAATAACTGGGCAATTTCTATCGTCAAATATTAACTAAATTTTCGTGTCGAGCATTTATTTTTCTTTCTAAACATTTCAACAACAATTTATCAGATTTATAAAAAGTGTGCAGATCGGTTTGATAGAAGCATAAAATAATGTATGCAGAAATATAACTTGAACCATGGCCGTACCCAAGATTTGCTTATGGCCCACCGCTAAGCAAATCATGGGTACGCTCATGACAAAAATATGGCAAAAGTAAGAAAACTCCATAATAGTAGGTACAAAACTTACTACTTACTAAAAATGCTATTTGATTGATGAATGTGTACTTACATAACTCAACCGCTTATCCCATCTAATCTACAAAACTTATTTACCTGCCGGGAGTTTTGGTAAAACTCTGTCAAAACTTCATAATAAAACGCATAACAAAAGCGACTTCAAGTACCACCTACAAAATGATCATTGTGCAATGATTGGTTTTGTACTCGCTAACAATCCCTACGTTTAAAATTTAACATTATTATTATTATTTTTTCTCTTTCCTAAATAACTTGTATTACCTATATAATTTTATTTTCTAATTTCTGTAAGTGCTGTGTACTTCTATAAGTGACAAATTCACCATAATCTGGAACCTTGTTAATAAATTTTAATTTAATGTTAGTGGATAAGTCGTTGAAGTACCTATAAATAAATAAATAAATAATCGATTATTTTTTCTGCTTCCTCCTACATTGAGACATACAAGCCAGGGTGGGACAAGAGCCTTGCCCCACCGTGCGTACGCTCATGACTTGAACTCTACCTATAAACATGATCTATTGTATGCAAACTAGTCATATTCAACTTATGGCATCTATTAAGCATAACCATTTAGAAAGCAAAAATTAATCTTAATGGTAATCAAGAAGCCATAAAAGTGTCTGGTATAGCTGAGACAATGCGAGCTTGCATGGTTTGTTTATCAATTTAGGTACAAATATATTTTATGAGTTATTTGTTGTCATCCAAATCTATTACCAACAAAACCTTGAATAACACTATTTCTCCTTTTAATAACGCCAATGACCATAAAGACTGTATTAATTATTCAAATGACAAAATTGTAGATAAATATACCGAAAAAAACTAATAGAAATTTCCGCTCCAATTAACCATAATCAAAGCACATGAATATCGAATAAAAACATGTTGTTTCAAAGGGTAATTGAGCGTTGTTTATTTTGAAACACAAAAAAACAGTAAGTGTATGGAGTAATTGAGATATAAGATGAGTTGCGTTTTGGAAACTTTGATGAAATAAATTACCGAAATTACAAACAATTTTACGAGAATACGAAACAGGCTTAGTAGATGAGAACAAAGCGAAGAATAAATCATTTGATGTAACAATTTAGCTTTCTAATTATATATGTATGTCTATTACAATTTCTAGGCGTAGGTACGATATTACATAATTATCCACGTAGCAGTCAATCAATACAACACGTTTCATGACATGTCCAAGAAACGAAACAAAATTATACTGTACCCTTTACAGAATTACTTCTGTAAATATCAATTTCATAGAAAATGGTAGTAATAAACTGTAAACAGTGTCACAAACACCGTTATATTGGCCAATAGTTCGAAATTATACGACTTAGGTTTTGTGCCAAATACACGTCATAACCGCAAGCTCACGTTTTGTGGCACGTGGTCCAGAATTAATAGACCACTTTTTATACTAAAAGCTAAAACTGTATGATACGTATCTTATCACGATAATAGCGGCGTTACTATAGTAGCCACAGATAGAAATCAATGAAGTCGGAGAATGTTTATCACAAATATAATTCTAGGGGAACCTCTTAAATTCGTGGAAATGAAATAATGAATTGTATTTACAATAGATACTATAAAAATGTAATAAGTAAGTTATAAACTGAACTTGAAATTGTATTACAAATTAAAAATATAGAAACATCTCATCTGAATCCGCTCAAAACAAGCTAAGAACTGAAAGATATAATACAATAAAGAACATGATACTTCCAAAATTGACAAAAAAGTACATCTGGGTCGCCCGGTCGTTTACAATATACAAACAGTGTTTATTAAGTTTACATTATGTACCATTCGTGAGAGCAATGTGTAAAACGTTTATTTTGATATAATTTACAGACAGGAAGGGTACTTAAAACTCCATTACTACTGATGATCATAGTGCTTATGACAGTAATTGTCTTCCATAATACTAGCAAATGTTGAAGTATTCTAGGAAGATTATCTTTACTACTTAATTTTAGACTGCAAGTACTTGCGTGCGACAATATATATCTCTATTAAACATATTTTATTACGGAATCACAGGTTTTTAAAGTAAATAAAACAAACAAATAATTTATCTACGGCATAGGCCCATTCCCTCTCTTCAAGAGGAGTTCCAGCGATGGGGACATTAAAGGGCTGTTAATAAAAAAATACTTATTGTTAATAACAATATAACTTTAGACAGTTACTACTAATAATATATATTTTTATTATTTGTATGGAATACTGCTCATATTGCTATACTCTTCTTCGATCACTTCATTGGATTGAAACAACAGATCTTCATAAAGATTTTCATCATAATTTATTTCATAATCATGTTCTTGTACACCGATTTTCAAACATTTTCGAGTGCGAAAATTTCAGATATTTCATTTCAGAATATTTGCCCATTTCTAGCAATATTATTTGCTGTAAAGCCGAATGATTAATGTTTCATGTTGGTAGCCTCAAAACTGAATGTTACGGGCGAGGCTCAAGGTTAGCCCCAGGCTAAACTAGGCTCATTTCTCGATGTGAATGATCTGATACCACCTGAATCCTTGAACAAGGTGGTTTCAGACAAGGGGACGAGTATTGGAAAAAAATACGTAACTACATATTTTTTGTACTATCATCTATTTTTAATCAGCGATTCTATAATAAGAAAGGCTTATAGAAGCATGCAAGGTTGCCCAGATGATTTTAAAAGTACCTAATAAAATCAACCCGATTTTACAACAAAAAATAATCATACTATAATTCCGAAAAGCCTGACGCAGGGTAACGGCATACAAGTTGCGTAGGAGACTAGAATATCCAAAACATGCCTTACGTTGCGCAGTGCTTGTTAATACTCGTATCGTTCACTGCTTTCTGTTGTTTCTACTTTAATGAGTTTTTACCAGTATTTTTTTATTTACGTCTTCATTGCATCTGGCCCTGGTTTACGATTCGTGTAGCCTCGTAAAACCAAACGTTGATAGATTAGCGGTTTAGTGTTTTTTGTCGTTTTTAAAATACCGCTAGCATTTGTTCTTGTAACGTTTTATGTTACTGAACTGTGTAATCATGGAAGAATATAATCTTTTTACCTATTTTACAGTAGAAAGGTAATTAATTACAATTTAGCCTCAAATAATTGAAATTGTTAATTCGTGGAAATTGTTATCTAAATAACTACCTTTCTCGCTATTGTCTCCAGGAATTACTTTGTACACAAAGTAATCCTCCGTTTGTTCGGCCTGCGACAAATATCTAAGTCATTCAAGTCCCCTAGGAGGACACAAAAGACAGCGCATTTTAGAGTTGAAGTATCACACCTTATCCTACATAAACTACCTGAGATTTGTACAGTAGTTACGAATATTTCCGTTTCATTTTTAAATTTTTAATATAAGCTTTAGGATTATCTAAGACGTTTATTATGAAATATCTCCAATAACTCTGAATATTATTAGAAAACAGAGCCAAAACTAATAATGAGTAAATGAACAATGAAAGTGGCAATTATCACGAGATAGTAACAGAAATAGCATGGACCCTGGTCTACGTTGAACCTTCAAGGTTAAGCCAAGATTATATTAGAAACTTCCCGAGCTTCCCGCAGCGCCAACAAATATTTGCTTTGCTAAATAATAATTAGCGAAGGAAAATGTTTTCTCTATTGTCATCGCTCGGATGAATAAAACAAGCGAATGGGGGAGATCTCGTTTGTTTATAAATGCCTGTTTGTATTCGTAATTGAATGTGACACTGGAATATAGGTGGCTGAAATTTATTTGTAGCTGCTATTTTGTACAGCCTAATCGCCATTTTTTTTTCGCTTTTATTACATTCATTCATTTGTTTTACGTTTATTATTTTGTCTATAAATTCATATTACCACAGCTCATCGATTTACTCATACGCACCCAGATGGGCACTTATTTTCAAAATTCAAACTAATGATCTAGTAAATTCTATTAATCCATTTCTCCTTGTTCTAGGACTACGTCGCCTCCCGGTGAACCCTTAGTGCGGGCCCCAGTAGGCAAGCCAAGATGTCCCCCAGCAATATCTCGTCTCCGCGTGGAGAAGGTGGAAGGCGGGCTGGCGGTCGCAGGAGTTGTCGTCGCGGCCAACTGTCAAATAGTTCTGCCAATATTCGGATTCCTATTTATGCTCGTCGGATGTGTGCTAACTGGTAAGTGAAAAAAATAAACTTGTAAGGGGTCACCGACCATATAACGAATAGACATATTCAAAATGAAATCGTAACCCATACAAACATCTTTAAACGGCTGATTTTACTGTAATCGTCTGTTATATTGTCAGTGAACTTAGGTCTAAGTATTTTAATAAAAGTAAACGAATTAGTAGGTTAGAGTAGACCGCTTTTCTTCCAGCGCAAACAAATTAACTGTAAACGGTCTCGATTACTATCGGTTAACCCTTACCCCAATTCCTAAAAGTACGCTGAACATCATAGGTATTGTAAAAACTTTGTTTTATACGAAACAACTTAAAGAACGAAAAAATTAAGTGTTGTCTTAGAACCGTTAAACACTGTATAGCACCTTCAAGTAAAGATTAAAAAGCAGCTCTTGTCTATGGTTCGAAAAAGCTCTAGAACGAAGATGTTTATTACTCTGATATTCAAACATAGGTTAAAATCTTACATGTTCCGCGTAAAAACTAAATTCTTAAGAAACGATCTGTTTACTGTTGGGTAAATATTTTCATGAACTGTATTTTTCCGAAGCTTATTATACATAATGCAGATATTATTATGAAGTACCCATATTTATTACCTATAGAAACACCTAAACCACGTAATATAATACAATAAAACTTCATGTTGTAAGTGCTTATATAACTAGAGGTGGCCAAGTGGTCGAAATTTTAGCTTTCTGCACACCTTCTCCATATAAACTTTAACCGGGTATGCCAAATCTCACACTTCTCCGTGTGCGCAATATGCGTAAAAAGGGGTACCTACAAAGCTTTCCCTTCACGTATATTAATAGATATTAGATATTGTAATAGATATTAGATAAGAGGAAATGCTTATAATTACACCACTAATTTTGAATTAGGTACAAGAAGAAAAATCGCGATATAAAAATTTATTGTTCCATACATTTTGTCGACTAATATCTATTAAATTATTTCGATTTCAGATTTGGTCCTATAGTAAAAGTTATGTGGAATAATGAATAGAGCACGTCCATAATGTTCTTCTGGTCAATAAAAAGTAGTGGTGCAGAGATAAGACTTCACACGAAGATTAAAAGTATATCGTAAACAAAAATATTTTCAATCGACCAACGGAACTTCCCCGATTTCCATCGATTCAAGGTGTACTCAATCAAAACAGAATTTTTTATACGATAGGTATCTTATCGAAATTGAGCTGCATCACCGCCTACGCTTATTAGATTCTCATAAACTCGTTATAACTTCTAACGGTCTAGAAAACCTTCAAAAACTGAAAATAGATGTCTATTTATTGTTCGTCCTCCCCGCCACTCGACCTTACTCCCACGCCCATCCCAATACCTACGGGTATCAGGGCTATCTATTCAAATAATAAATCAATAAAGTTAACAGACAGAGATGTAATTAACCGTTTTGCTCTACTTCATCCTAACATTTCCCATCAGCAATTACCTAATAATGATTGAGTATACAACATGTAACAGAAATGACGCACACTCTCAAACACACACTCCCAATTAGAATATTGTGTTAAAATCATAATACAATAATCAAACTTGAGATTTTTATAGCCAAACTATAATTTATTTTTTTAAAGTGTTGAGTTTTGCAATATTTAGGTACCTACTCTGGATATAATAGACTGCCGTTCGCACACGATACTAAAAAAAATATAGAGTATGATTTAATTTTCTTTGGCTCAAACGACCGTCAGAAAAGCCAAATTCATAATTTATGAAAAACATCCTACTTATAAATTACTGAAATCGATTCAGTAGCCGATTCTTAACAAACTACTTTCAGGGTGTGCGTATATTATGTTACATGTTGTATATACCTAAGGCCAATTTCTACGACATTAAAACGACCGTTTGAAATGAAAACAGCCTTTCATTACCCGTAGAAAAGTTCACGTTAAAGGGCAGATTTTCCTTAAACATACGGTACCTACCTAATTATAACATCTTTACCCATTCTGATTAACTTTCCCATACGAAAACAACATTAATCAATCAATTTTGGCATCTTTACCGTACTAAGTATGGTAAATTGCTCTCAGAGCTAATACTCGAGAAATACCCTTAGGAAACATAAATGTTTTTATTTGAATAATTCATACAGGTAGGTATTAACGCTGCAATCCTATAATAGAATGTGAAAACAATAATAGAGTAAATAGTAATATAAAAATTTCTAATATCGTTTTCGCAGGAGTGATAAGGTTTTAACCAGAATAGGTAAAAATGCCATATTGTCGGTGAACTTGAACCATATAATTATTAGAAATTCAAAAACCTATTCCCACTTCTTCTGCTTAGAACCCGGGCAAACATGATTTGTTTTACATCAATACGTATCAGAATATTACGTAAGGAACATAAACAAAATCACGTTTCCCGTACATTGGTATCTTCGCGGATGTAGCTGCGTTCAACTGTTATTTATTTCATAGCAACTATGTTATTAACGTAATGTTTGCCTCAGGCATCGTTGCTAGACTTCACACCTCCAAAATTACAGATAGGTAGATTTATATGTATGCACGTAACTTCACGGATATAATTCCTACATCACATCATAGCGCTTATTTACATGCAAAATACGCTGAAACCGTAATTTATAGTGAGGTGTATAATAACTTGACCAAAAAGATGAAAATAATGTCGAGAGTGGGTTATAGATTTTCAGGCTAATATTAATTACTGTAATAACATACTCATATCAGTCTGATTCTCTCTCAGGCTGAGATATATAGAGCGTACTTTGACTTAGCTCAGACTTTACTTAAACCTCGCTAAGCTTATTTATATGCTTAGCTTAAAATTTGATTTGTAATTTATAGTCATAACAAGCTGAGATTGAGCAGAGTATACGCTAAGACCGACGAAATTAATAAACAAAGTCCAAAAATCAATAAACAAAGTAAGTACCTAATTCCAAAGCAAAGTCTAATTGTACGCTTAGATCTCAGCCTCATAGAGGCCGAAGTCCCAACAGAGGGAACATAACTCATAAGGTAATAAACTGAATATGATTAGTCTCATAAATGGAGCTAGTATTTCTAATCTACCAGATTTCTCTGCAATATAAACGACAGATAATGTAACATTCGTGTTCAATTGCAGCGGCGTCGTATCGCGGTTGCGGTGAGAATGAGGAGCCTGACCACTACGCGGCTCGCATCGCGTTCACAGGCAACTCGCGAGTGCTGGGCCCTGTGTGCATCGTCGCTGGAGCTCTCATGACTATTGCTGGTATGTATTTACTGTTATTTAATACTAGTTTAATATACAATTAAGGCTGGTGACGGGAAGCTGCGATTCTAGTGCGACGGGGTTCGCAATGCGGCCCCGGCTAATGCGCCGGGAATGGTAAAGATTAAAGATAATACCTACAAGCCAACCTTGTAAGAGAGCGTAACCTACTTTTGAGAGACCCATGTTTTATGAATTGTTTGGTCTTTCACCTCTTGTTGTTCGTAAAGACTGTGAAAAAATTCCCTTCCTTGATGCACAAATAAAAAGAAACTAGGATCAACGAGAGGAAAACCAAATTAGAGCTTCATGCAGGAAACACTTATCCCGTAACTTGTAGATTTAATGAACGGAAGCTGGTTATTATAGTAATCAAAGACGACAGACCCGCTAGTTAGTGTCTTGCTTGCCACTGATTATACACTGCTGTCGTTAACTCACACGTCATACATATCTAATGTCAAAGCATTTCAGTAGACAGACATAACTAATTCCTGTAACTCGCTCACACGCTTTTATCTTATAAGCAAAAAGTTAGACATACATAAAAGGCGAATCCAAACAATCAATCAATCAATTTTGTCAAAAGCATTCATTTTCAAAGAGCGTCACTAAACAGTACGAGAGGACGACTGGAGATCCTTCAAAGTCAAGGTCGAGACAAAATCCAAGTCACACCGTCAGACATCGATCACATTAAGCTCAGCTTAATACAATGAACTTGAAGATGATTAGCATCGATTACTAATTATCACAGACATTAACATAATAAAGGCAGTATTCAATGGCTAATGATCAAAGGGCAAATGCTAATGATCTATCAATGATAGCACATTTCGGCTTAGCTGTTATGCCCCCAGGGAGGATACTCCACGAGTTTAGAGAAACGAAGGAATCTTTATTGAAAGATGTTTACCCAATACTAACTATAATAGACTGTCTTACAATGGTAACAGTATTTATGCTTAATGATGGTGGAGCTTAATTTTAGGGAGTGCTGATATATTATACGGTGATAATTATATAAGGGGTTCTGCCGAGTAATTAAAATGGTAATGAACATCGACTCTGGTAATAAACTTCATTAAGATGGGAGTCCCGACTTCATGATCGATAAAAACTTTACAAGTTAGCTCGAAGTTTAGCCTCTTAGGATCGTATTGAAGTTTATTACCAGAGTTGATCCTCATTACCATTTTAGGTACGAGTTAGACCCGCAGCCATAGACATCCATTGATGGACTTACACTTATCAAAGGTCTGCCACAACGTACGAATTTGAGCCGTTTGCATATTGTCACCTTCAATTTAATTTAATACTTGAGCTAATAATAGCTCAAGTATTAGTCAGTATCATCATATCAGAATAAAATGAATTGTATTATTTATTCCAGGTATCGTGCTATGCATATTAATGCGTTCTGCCCAACGCAGACAACGTCGGCTGGCGTTCCACTGTCCCATTCACGGAGACTTCTACCCACTGAGCCCCCAAAATAGCAGAAAACATTCTCGTAAGTATTTTACCGAGCTTCAAATAGAATACTGATTATGTTAACTAACGAATCTCAGCTTTAAACTCTATCTTGTCTAGGAGATTAGAAATAACTAGCAACTGATGGCAATGAAGACACAGCTTTTGAAGAGCACTGCTCCATAAGCCCAGCGTTTACCGATTTGATGGAATGGCATGGCATTTTTTACTCTTGTGTGCCTTAAATATTGCCAGACATGATTTATGGGAAGCCTGACTCAGACCATATTGAATCGGAGGAGAGATTAGCAGGAATAATGTCCCGAGATTCTATAAACATGCTAAACCTAACCTTACTTTAAAAGCTGTTCTACAAATGCGAGGTTCGCACATTAAATTAAATTGCATGAAAATAAACATTAATAGTATATTAATTTATTCAACGTGTTATACTTAGAGGGTCCTGTCTATGTTGCAGGCACTCCCGCAGGCTTGTGGCGTTGGATGCGCAGCTGGCTGGGTATGGTGGAAGAAGGCGAGGCCGCTCGCTGCCCGCGCTCTGCTGAGCCCGCCTCGCCGGCACGCGCTGATGCACCATGTCCCCCTCCTTTACCTTTCTTGGTACCTTCGGACTCTGTTGTGTAAGTTTAGCCAACTGCTGGCCTCCATGTAAAAGCATTAGTGCCCGTTGCTTTTAAAATTGTTGCTGACCACAGTTCAGCATCATCTAGCACCAGAGACTTTAACTTCTAATGAATGTTGTTTTACATTACAGAGGCATGGCGTCAGTGCTAGGAGCTCCTCTAAGCCCCGAACAAACGTTCGGCTCCATCAAATCCCTCGCGATATCGAGAGAGGTAGCCAGCTTCCCACTGTCGCGCTCGCCAACACCACCACCACTGAGGTAAATATCATAACAGATCCATTTAAAGTCCTTATTTTATTAATGTAAAAAAAGAGTCATTAGTATTCTATAAGGTACATTGCATCTTCGTTCCGGGCTAGTATAGGCCACTCCTTTCGTAGTCCAAACAACTTTCTTCCTCCGACGATATTCTTCGTGTAGCAACCAAATCTTAAGACTTTTTTTATTCACAGCTGTCCACCATTCAAGGATGATGCCAAGTGTTTCGAAGACAATATACCAAATGCAGTGATTATACGTCCAGACTTCGACTGTGGATCAGCGACGTGCAACTATCGAGTGGTCGAGTGCAAACTCACCACCACGGACGAAATACACCGCAGTGCTCCACAGTACACTAGTGTACATAGCGCGGACACCAAACAAATGAGACCCAACACTGTCTCCATAACGATACCGGACGAAGGGAAAGGTTAACGTCCGGTTTTAGATTAGACAATTTTTTAATTAATGTTGTTCAAAGTGAGCTAGAATGCGCTATTCGAAAATATTGGCGTAAGGTTGGCAACGACCAAATTGGGCGTATGTGTTTAAATGTCTAGTTTTATGCTCACCGTTGTTTAGTCTGTCGTGTCGTGAGCCATGGCGGGCAGCCACGATACGCCTAGTGTGGCCGCACCCCGATAAAAACGATGTACATAAATTGTTTTATTTAAGGATACACAATATTATTATTGTTTATTAAATTTCGACATCATATCTGCTCAAACGATCACGATTTGTCTTCCGCTACTGCTCACTTGATTGGACACTTCGAAAAATTATCACGATCATATTTTTAATTTCCACTAAATCTCCGCTGCATTTACGTTTGTGCAGGTCTTTTAATAATGCGATTTATTATCTGTAATAACACTAATAGGGTATGACCGGTATGACTATCAACTCTATGTCACGTAGAACACGAAGGGGAAGGATCATCTCTTGCTTATTCATTTAATAGAATTCGAGTAAGAGTTGGTTGTTTAACTCTAATTTAAAATATCACATTCTGTCTATTTTATTAGCAATATATTGCGCCAAATATCATAAGTGTAAAGAAAGGTTGGATTAAAAATGTCTATGTCAAATGTTATAAATGGTGAACTGTTTTAACGTTAAGTATAAGTATCTACTTTATTTTTTGCTTCCATTTATTTAGAATTGAGCAGAGCATTTTGTTCATTTTTGCATGTTAGGTTAATGGATCTTATTTACGTGATATTTAGATTGGTCAGAAGTATATATAATATATTCACGATGAATAAATATTTCATTTGGAATAGGTACCCAAGTACGAGTACGATATATGATGAGACTTCTAGTCATTTTGTCAGGTCCTAGCCAACATTCCTACGTGTAGGTAATATCAACTGCACTGCAATCTCCATTAAACTTACCAAAATATCTCTACGTGGAAAAACATAATTAATAATTATAAACATTGCGAAACTTTAACTAATTATTAATATAGAACTTGACTGTAATATTCAGCTGCATTATACTAAAAACTATTCCTATCTAACATCCCAACATTAACTTTGGAAAGGGCAAGGACGATAACAAAATACAGACTCATTAGCCACACTTGTGATTAGTTCAATCTAAGTTGCGTCTAACTAATCTAATCTACCACGTAAATAAGGCAGTAAGGCTGACATTCAGAGACGACAGAAACGAGTCTAAGCATGAGCTTACGCTTCGATCTGTCAAAATTTGTTCGTAAGTTTGACAGAAGGAAGCGTAAGTTCACGCTTAGACTCGTTTCTGTCGTCTTTGAATGTCAGCCTAATAGCGTCGATTCTCTTGGGCACTTTGATAGGACTAAATTAAACTAAGCCTGGTTGTCTCTTTCTGTTTCAATAGAAAAAGAAAGTGACAGATACGTTTAGAGAGCCACAAACCTGACCCCGTCGCTGCCGTCGCATGTTATCTCCCTACAAAAATGACATTTTGAAGTCATTTTTGTTCTGTAGCGACGCCTTAGATTATAGAAGAGATATATACACTTCTATAATCAAAGAGCGACGCTGACGTTGGTTTTAATTTTGGTCACCGGGTCAGCCAAGTTTGTGGCACTGTAGTCAAGTTTAGTCTTTGAGTATCTAGATAGGTACTCAAAGAGTTTAGTACTGTCAAAATGCGCAACAGAATCGACACACTTGTGTCTACCCCAATGCTCACTGTGTCGGCATTCTAGTCGTATCGTTCTATTTCGTTGGTGTAACATAATTATACCTAACTCATATGTATGTACGCGGTAGAAGAAATGTATTGGCTCAGTAGGATTACCGTTCCTTATTAAATATTTTGTAGAAAATTGTCCATTACATTCGTTTACACGTAATATTACTTAGTATAAGTATTTTATGTAAGAGTACATACAAAACACGTGCCCTAGATATAGTTCCGATTGTGATATTTTTTAATTTGTAACATTCTTCTATCCTATGTGCAAATACAACTGTTTTGTAACCGCAGAAAGCAAAAGAAATTGAGTGGAGAAATTGACGCAAAGAAAGAGTTTTCTGTTGTTATCTGCGGTTATCATGGTCCATATAATTTAAAAACATTTTTGTAATAGGTACATAATAAGATATCTATATAATTTTTTGAATCATAATCATTGTTTTGGTGTATGAGCCAAAAGGAAGATGCCAAAATAAAATTCATCGTCGTCCATGTGTCGTATGATCGTTTGATTTCACACTCAAAAATAATTACCTATGTGCTCAGAAAAGACAATTTGATTAAGAAACAAGAATGTAGGAAAGTCTTAGTCCACATATAATTTAGATAGGTACTATTGGTACCTACGAATGTACCTACTCTATCACTTATAAGTTTTGTGATGAAGGCATTTATTGGCCAAGTTATTCGAAATTATTATGGAATGTAATTTTTTATAATCCGTAGTTAAGTGCCACGCCTAAATAATATATGAATATTGTATTGTATACTTAAAATAAGCTTATTTAATATTGTTATAAATGTAAGGATGAAATGAAAATACAAATTTGAGTTAAAAACGAGTTCTTTTCTTTGAATCTCTCCTAAAATCATTTAGTAGATCCTTACCTGGGTAAGTACCTACTTGGAAATTCGTTTACTTACCGCAGTGTTCCAATGTTTTCAAACGTCAAATTAAACGTGTCAGTTCAGAACTCTGTTGACATGGAATTACATAAATAACGATTATTTTCTGATCAACTCTTGGCTATTACAAACCTACCATGGCTGCTCTCAGAATGGGGCCCACTAAAGTTAAATCTCCTGTGTTGCTCAAGGCGAACTTAAAATAAGTGCTACCTATATAGGTATAGGTACATGAAATAAATCATAAAAAATAACCCTTGTAGGTAATATTTTTTGTTGCAAAAGAATAATAATTGTAATACAAAACATCATTCATCGGGGGTTCGATGACAAGAGAATGTAGCACAGGTGGCTCCCAAACAATAACGCATCTTATTTTACCTGCTCCACATTCTCAAACACTGATGGAAGGATAAAGCTGGTGAAAAGCAGGTGATTAGAATGTTATTAAAAAAACGGGGTATGAAAATAATACTATGACAATAACTGTAGGTAAGCTATTTTTATCACACATTTTTCCAGTACTTCCGTAGTATCCCTTAGTAGTCTGTGAGTACCATAGAAATAGTACAAGTACTGGAACGCTTAATAGTGCCGTAAAGCCGGTATGAGGGAGAATACTTTGTGGTAACCGTGTCCTTGTCTAATAGGGTAACCATACATTTTAGTTAAAAGTAGGACATGATAGAAATATTTAATTATGTTATGAGAATAGTTATCAGGTAATTAACTACTGATATCGAATAGTAAGAATTGTTTTTTTTCTAGTAAATAGTGAAATATACGGTCCATACAGTGTATCTAAACGTTCTTACAAATATACATACACCCTTTTGGTTATAATTAGAGTCACAGGCAAGGCATAATATATAAATAGGCATATGCAAGGTTACTATATAATAAAAAAGAAAATTTAGAGAAAATTTCGGACATTGCGGAAAAATCCGGACATTTTCTTATACACAGATTACGTGTATAATAAAATGTCATGCGTGAATATTCCGGACATCTGGCAGCTCTAGTCATAGGAAACATTAGATTTTAACATTTTAAGATACAAATTTAATTCCTCTTATACTTTTTCTTTCTTTTTTCTTTTTCTCTTTTAGCTTTGCGACCATCCTACGACCTTTCTTTATGAGATCTTTCCTATTATAGCAGAAAGGGTAACCCATGCTTAGTGCTGCAGAATCGAATATCACTTATTATAATATTCTTGTTTGGCAAACTCAAGTATAATCATCATTCACAACATTAAGCAATAAAACACAATGAATGAAAGTCAAAGCAAAACTTTTTTTAATTTCAAATCGGCATAAAAAGGTCGTCGTCGTTTCGTCAAAACGTTGAGATTCTAGATGCACGGTTCCAAAGTGGGCCGGGTTCTATGGAGAAGAGACCGGCTAGAAACTTAATGGTTGATTGTAATTTTAATTGTGTTGGCATTATAGTTGTATTTTGGGTTTATGTGCTTGTTTCCTCTTGCTTTACTTTCTTATTTGGTGGTTCACTGGAAACTGCAACATCTTCCCATTTACTACAAAATCCTACATGCCCTGATTCACCAGATGTTCCTGCACGTACAATTTATTTTGCACGTACAGTTTTTTTTCTTTTTGTGGCTATCTGTAATGTCAAAAATGATCTTCATTATGGCACAATATCTAAGTACAATATCCAATCCAGTAAAAGTTTAATCCATCTAACTATACTAATAGGAAAATATTAAACACAAATAAACAATAAGCAAAGTGTGTGAATCTTAAGTTTGTGCAATGTGTTATACTTTATATTAGTATAAACTATTACAGACCAGACAATTACACACAACATTATACAACAGACACATACAACAACTGATAATTATTAAACATATTACAATAGTACCTATGGTAATATTGAAGGAACTGCTTCAGGTTTTAATTTTATTTTTGCTGCTGTTAAATAATTCATTATCTTTAAAATTTACGCCACAAACACATGCGAACTTTTACACACTAATGTCAAGGTTCGTGGCTGTTATCCATAACACCCTCTGCTTATTATCAGCTGGAATCCTGAAAAAAACAAACATGGAATTTTAATAAAGTCTATCATTTTATAAGAGATACAAAAAAACATTATTATCTATTCGGCACAACAAACAACAAATGATTTCAACAAATTAACTTAAACTATATACAGGGTTATTTGTAAAACACCGGCAATGCTTTAAGGGGTGCAACTACTCATCAATATGAACAACTTTTACTACGGGACCAACCATGAAATCGCGAAAAAAAATTCAAACTTTTCATACAAAAGATTAACCTTGCTCCATCAAAATGTATGAAAAGTTTGAATTTTTTTTCGCGATTTCATTGTTGTTCCCATAGTAAAAGTTGTTCATATTGATGAGTAGTTTCACCCCTTAAAGCGTTGCCGGTGTTTTACAAATAACCCTGTATGTATACTTATACTATACTTGGAATCACTCAAATTATACAAAACAATAAATGCATCGAAAATATGCTACGCATTACAGATTATGGAAAAACAAATCCAAATTTATTAAATTACGTAAATTATTTAACTTAGTGGACTGTATGTTATGTGAAACGATCTAAAATAAGTACTTGGAGCAACTATATCCCACAAAATAAAAATATATTGTCACACTACTCAATGAAACTTACCTATGGAACGATATTCCACAACCAGGATAATATTCTCGCTTGCACCCAATCATAACTCAAGTATTTACCATCTTGTCGCCAAAAAATTATTCTAGGCACAAAAATAATGTTTGATCACGTTTATTTCTGAACTATGAAAACCACGAATGTTGACAATAGGTTGACAACTAAGTTGACAATGTAAGCCATTTTGAATGATGTAGTGTTTCCCGCATGCAAACTTCTTTAACTACTGGTATCCAAATATTGTAATAATCAATCTTATTGAATAACGTATGGAAATAATAATATTTAATATAATATTTAAAGCACGTCAATTATAATTTTTATTATGTTTATTTTGATAGCCGTGGGTAGAAGTTTCATTTGTTCTAATATGTATGTAAAAACGATTCTGAAAATACCAATTTAGTAGATTACTAAGTTGATGAGTAATGGCCATGTGTGCGAGAGGGACACCGCTAAATCTCAGGTGACTTTCATGTGGGCACAAAATTTCGTACAACTAATTATAGCAGTAAGCTCTCTAGTTATAGGTACTATGTATTATCTCTATGGTGAGTACTTCTAACATTGGCAGAATTGTCGACATCGGCACCACTTGCCATATTCAAAAATAGAATAGAATACAAGTAGGTATAATTTCCATAAGTTATTTTGTATAGTCGTGAATAGACGTGCGTAAGCTTCAACCTCTTTGCTTCTATTCACCATGTCGCAGTCACAGCATCATCTTCGATTTCTGTGAAGGGATTAGTGATCGCAGAACGTGGATATTTGATTTAATGCCCACTATCTAGTAACTATGTAATCCCTTAGTCGCTTCTTGTGACATCCATGGTCCATGGGATATCTCACGAAAACCAATTTACCCACCAGCACTCATCAAAACAAGACCATAACTTTTCTAATGGCAAATGGCTATCTCTATTTGCTCTGCTCACGCCACAGTAGCACTGGCAGGCGTGAAGCAAAACCACTATACAGTTTGTGAGCAAAACCAAAGAGTTTTTTTTTTGTTTTTTTTGTCCCCTATGGGACAGGCAAAGGGAGCTGAGCCCCAAAACCAAAGAGTACAACAAACTTGAAGGTACGAGACCGGAAACGCCCAACCTCGTCGTAGGGTTGCTATGTGTTGCCATAACAAATAAGTACCAACAATACAAAATTAACGGCTAGATAATTATAATAAGTCGATAAATGTAGAGCTAAAGCAGTTTATAAAGTGCTTATTGTAATAAATACTAGTCAATAATAAAATAGCTTTGAAAGTTCATTGGTTATGAAGATAAGGTGAAGGTATAAAAACGGAAAAAAGGGCAACAAGTCTTTTTTACATTATAAACGTAGCAAGTCATCAGTTTCCACTGTTCTTCACATTGTAGAATTTGTTGAAGTAATTAATTTTTTATATCTATAAATAGTAACATTTCACCTTTTATATTTTTCACTCTGGCATTATCCGTTTCCTTTGTACATAGACTAATAACTATTATGTCTATGCCTTTGTACTTAAGTCGGGAACGAGCTAAATGTCGGCCACAAAGACTACAATAGTATATCGGACATAGACAGGCAGCTCGGCCTTTTTTTATTATTAACCTTAATATCAACCGCAACGCCATCTATTTTTTCGGTAGGGGAACTAAGGGTATAGGTACCTAGCTATAGCTACATATACCTATAGCTGTACGCTGCATACTAGGTACGTATTATATGTCAAGTGACGTAGGAAGAGTTATTGAAAATTATGAATAAAACAGTTAATATTTTAACATAATTTATTATAAAATAAATTTAACTATGTACACTGCATATTAAAGGGATGCTCCAGCTTGTGGCTGAAAATTCAATATTTATCCAGGTTTTTTGCTATTTTGCATATGTTAGAGAAATTTTTGAGAAGTATTTGGTTATTTGTGTAAATTTTTATTTTTATTAATCAACATAATATTTTTTTATGCACTTATTATGCTATAAATATCTTCTAAATTCAATCAATGGTGTAAATTTGTATATTTTGCGACTTTTATAAACATTACATGAATACTATTTAACCATGCTATTTTAAAGGCAAACAATCATTTGAATTTATCTACATAAAATGTGTTGCTGTCGCAGACATCAAAATTATATCAATATCTAATGTTTACTTATGTAAAAATACGAAAAACTGGGAAAATATTGAATTTATAGGTACAAAATGAGAGTCTAAGTACTCCTAAACTAAATTATACATTTAATATGTTATTTTGTGTTTTTCTTTTTCTTCCTTTATGTTTTAGATAGTGTCTATTTGCCTTTTCTTTCATAGGATCATTTATATCCCAAAAGGTTATTTTTCCAATGAGAACATTGTTGATATCTTTGCACCAATTGTGTATGAAAAACATTGTGCTTTTATTTATTAAATAATTACGCAAATTATCTTTATGTTCAGCACAAGTAATATATGATAAATTTACATTTACATTTATAATTAATTTTATATATGCCGATATATATTCTTTATTGCTGTGATGTTTTAATATTTCTATACATATATGTTCCACTTGGGCAAAGAAATCAAACAATGCTCTTGTAGGATAGCACAACCACCTTTTGTTGCCAAATTCTTTCATTTTTATATATTTGTGGAAACTTTGTAGCTCTTCTGCTTCCATATTGTTTCTGCAGGCCACACAGTTTTTATAAATATGCTTTTTGGCAAGTTGTGCTATCCACCCACTGCAATACCCTATTGCTGCGCTTCTTTCAACGTCCATTGGAGTTTGGCTCTGTATTAGGTCGTCTGTATTTAAAAGTTCTACATTTAAATGAGCACTGTCAATTTCCCCTTCACATTCAGTAGAGCTGTTGTCTCCTGGTTTCGCTAAAAAATATTTTAGTGATTGGAGACAAACACCGTCATCTTTTTCACAGTTTGAGCCAACTGAATGTGAGGATGAAATATTATTAATTAATAGAGTTTTGAAGGCTCCTTCAAATGCAGACGACGTAGGCATAATGTTGCTGTAACCATGAGCTCTAATTGCCCCAAAAAAGTTTTCCAATGCGTCTTGATTGAAATTGCGCAGCAATAAAGAGTTAATCCCTTTGGAATTTAAATATTTTACAATTAATTTAAACCCTTCTATGGTTTTGATCCAGCTTGACAACGAAGGCACTAGTCCTTGGTTATTTGAATTAATAAATTTCATAGTTTTGAGAATAGGTAGACTATAGTTCCACAATTTGTGGTGAGGTGAGGTTGGGGTCACTGCAGCCCTGTAGATTTTTCCTCCTTTTATCCCGCTAAAACTCCCATTGACGCTGTCAAACAAATCATCGAAGAACATGAGTAAATCTGCTGTGTCGGTACTTTCCTTTTCTAGACTTCCATATCCTGCAAAGTAGATAAAATATATTAACACGACTATCCATCGGTGTGATTCTCGGTAAAGAATAGACCACCACTCTCCGTCTGAGCGTGTCGTAAAAGGCGACTTAGGGATCGTGTAAAGAGGATGGACAACAGCATCCTTATTTGTGCTAAGAACATGCAATCAGCAATCCGTATACCAAGTGTGGTGATTCTGGCAATGTCCCAAAAGACCGTTTATGGTAGCAGTCATTGGGAGGCCCATGTTCAGCAATGGAACTTAACAGGCGAGTATGATGATTATGAACGAAACTTATTTACATTGGACTTAGTTTGATTAACAATATGATCACACACACACACACTTCGACTTATTAAGGGCTTATTTCGCACTCATTATTCACTTAATGTAAGCAAAAGGATTCTGCTGAAAAATGTAGCTAATGTACTTTGGCAGTGTAATTGGTTGTAACACAACCGTTGTAATTAAATAAATAAATAAATGGCCCTCAGATGCAAGTGTTTTTATTTTATTTTGTTTCTTAATTATTATTTTTTTGTATCGATAACAATTGCTTGTCTTCTCATGGCCACCTTATCATTTTCTGTGCGCGTTTTAAATATCTACTAAGAGATTATGACAAGATTGGAAGTAGCATCATCATGTTTGAAATTAACATACTGCGATTACAAATCTGTTTTGTCGAGGGTGGTGGTTATGGCAATATTCAGCGGGTCTCCAACGTACTAAATGGTAATGAACATCGACACTAGTAATAAACTTCAATACGATCGTGAGAGATTAAAGTTCGAGCTACGTTGTTAAAAAATACCGATCATGAAGATGGGAGTCTCAACTACATGATAGGTTTTTCTTTTTTACAAGGTAGTTCGAAGTTTAATCTCTCACGATCGTATCGAAGTGTATTACCAGAGTCTGATGTTCATTACCATTTTGTTACGCGGTAGACCCGCAGATCACGATAGTTGGCAATTAAATCTGGCTGTATGATAATAGACTACGGGGCATTTTGAACCACAAAATAACAGATGTTTAAAATTAATGGTCTGATTACCCATACAAAAATTCATGTTTAAACGACAGATTTTGCTCTAATCATAAGTTATATTGTCGGTGAACTTGGGCCTATATCATTGAAAAACCTGACTGATATTTTCACGATTGTAACATTAGTAAAGACAGATAGGAAATTAAAAGCTATGTATCTATAAACATTCACAATAATAAATTAATAAAAATAACAAACTGCTTACCTGCCATAAATCCAAGAGCTACTCCAACTGATTGGCTGAACACTTGAGTGCAATGTTTAACCCTCATTTTTGGTATTAATGCAGGTAATACATGGTGAGCCGTTAATTTAGGCACCAGCTTCACGCCTCTATAACCTGGACACCTTTTGTACAATGTCACAATGTGGTCCCATTTTGCAATACATTCTTTACCTTTAATGGTAAATTTAAGGTTTTTTGTAAGTAGGTTGTTTCTCATACCTTTTATGAGGTGAGGTGGATCATATATTGGAAAAATTTTATCCATTTCCACCTCAAAAAAACCCTCTTTATATTCTTGTCCATTGCGTAAGAAAGTTTCTTGTGTTTCTTTCAATAAGGAGTTTATAGCTGCCACATTGGAGGTGCCTTGGTCACATACTGTTGCCACGACCTTCAGTCCTGTTTCTTGCACTTTTTTTATAATAATCTTTATTTGTTTCTTTAATTCCATAGTTTTAGTGCTTCCACTACAATAATAATAGGCCAGAGGCTGCTTATATTTTTTCACAACGCCTCTTATCATGAAAACCAGTACGTGATCACAATATTCTTTTCCGGTTATTTCACCATTGTCTACAAATCCTGATATTTTGTCATTTCTTTTGTCGTAGGAAATACCGGGTCCAATTGCCATCTCATCGAAAGTTAAAACACAATATTTGTAATTGTTAGGCATTTTGGCGACTCTATTTTTTAAATTTTCGAATATTATGTTGTTTACTCCAGCTTTCAGGTTTATTTTGTGTAGTAAATTTTGTAAGGTTCTTCGGCTTGGCAAAATACATATGTTGCTCAGTATGCGATATGCCTTTGGAGATGGTTTGTAAAGAGACAACGCCAATATTTTTTCATCAAGCGTGAATCGCCTTCCTTTTTTTTTCTTGCCGCTTTGAGACGCTTGCATTTGGCAAAATAACTTCGCAGTATTAGACATATGCTTACAAACAATATTGAATGCAGTTGTTGTTTTCATTTTTTTAGCAATCATGTATTTTGCTTTAAAAGACTTCTTAACGCTTTCACATTTTCTTAACTTTTTCAAAATCGATTTATATTCCTTATGTTGCGCCAAAGTTACACGAGGACCTGAAAAACACGTATTTTCTTATAAACAAAATTATAATCAAGCTTTAAAAAAGATTTACATATTCAAGAGTTAAAAATGAAGTATATTATTTATTTATAGGACCTCCCAACAAAGTCTACACAGACACATGACATTTGAAATAATTTCATTGGTTGGTATTAATTGTGCGCCTCCAATTATAGGAGACCACAGCATTCACTTACTAGGTATAGTCATCATCATATTGTTAGGGGCAGTCAAAGTGACCTAATATTTAGAAACATCCAAAGTAATCACTGATATCCTGTCAACCATGGTCGTCAAATTGTTCAGAACACCCATCTTGCACAAATATATCGGAACAACAAAAACGTCGTATATATTAGGTCATTCAAACCGTCATTATTAGGGTAGCAAACACAACGCCAGTGGTTTCCAAGCAGTCAAGGTATTCAAAAATAAGAAACACTAGTAAAATTAACATTATTTTACTGAGAGCAATATCCAAATCACAACATTTTGATATGTCTTTAAATTGCCTACAGAACGGCGAAATGCCCTAGGTTTGTTCTGGATCATGGGATATTATTAAATAGGTTATAGCTACTTATTCGCGGCAAACGCTTCCATTAAATATTTTGTGCGGGAATATCAGGTCGGCCAGTTTCCTTCTGTCTGCTAACGAGGTGATTTTATAATGTTTTAGCCTCTCATTGTAGCTGATAATATTTTCAAAGTATTCAAAGTAAATAAGTATTTTTTTACATTTATGACCTAACCTTGGGCGGGATCTTCATTCCAGTTTAATTGTGCAATTCAGTAATAGTGTTTTATATTAAATTATATACATACTTTTTGATTTCATTGTTTTCTTTCTTTTCTGGGTCCTGCGTTGAATTTGGTCAGGTTGTAACTCCACAACAACATTTTGATGTCCTGTAAATTAAATATTCATATTGTCAAGCAGTGATAGCCTAGCGTTTGAACGCTTGCCTTCCATGCAGGAGGATCTGAGTTCGAACCCGGCCCGTACCTCTGACTTTTAGCATTTATGTGCAGATCGCAATTTGATTATCACTTGCCTTAACGGTGAAGGAAAAACATCGCGAGGAAACCTGCACCCCTTAGAGGGCCTCTAAGGCCTAACCCTTCTCATTCTGAGAAGAGGCCCATGCCCAGCAGTGGGACAGTAATGGGCTGAATTTATTCTATTATTTTATTGTCAAATAGTTTATATTGTAAATATGTAATGTATGTCTTTTATATTCATTATTATAATCTATAATGTAATCCACATTACATAGGTGGATACAGAATACATTTTCTTCACATAGATTTTGATATAAGTTTATAATTTAAATTAAAACAGAATTAGGCAGGTACATGTCATTGTGCTAATAATTATGTGTTCTCATGTAAGTGAATTGTAAATTCTAATGAGAATAAATATATCTCAAACCCGATGTCATCGATCATCAAGGTATTTTTATCAATATAATTAAAATGACATATCAGAGAAATTAAATATAAATTATCATTACTTGCATTACCAGATAAGTAGTCTAATATCCTAAAAAAAATATAATTGTATATAGAAAGTTATCTTGGACGAGTGATTTGTAGATAAGAAGTCTTTTACAGAGTAGTAGCATTTTGAAACACATTATGAAGGTTCTTCAAAAATATTTTTATTTTAGGAATGTCTCAAATAGGTCTCTGTATATTATTAAATATATGAGAGGCACTGCAAAAAATACTTTCATGGAAAAGATGGTGTCTTGCTAGTAACTGTGCACAACTTATCCTAATGCTGATTTTATCTTTCAATAAAAATAAAAAAAAACCTTCAAATCATGCTTTGAAATAATGTTTTATTGATCATTATAGATTTTTGACTATTTTTATTATTATTGTTTTTAGTTAGTGGTGATTTCGACATTATGATGAATGATTTTGACATTATTTTTGATTGTGTTGACATCATTAATAAGTATTAATAATTATTACCATAATTGGCCAAATGTATGTACTAGTGTTTAAGAAGTGTATGTAATTACTAACAAATTGGATTTTATGATCTGTTAATAAATGATTTGATTGCTTAATAAATCTATAAAAATATTTAAACATAATGTATAATTTGGGTGTTTATTCAGCTCACTTTATAAAAAATATACAAACCTGATATCAAATCATCTGACTGTGTTTTTAAAACAGCTGATGTTGAAGCTAGGGCCGGCTTGTTTATTATACTCGTAGCTTCAATGATATGTTGTCCTGAAATACAAAATTAAATAACTTTATTCAGTTGAGGCTCAAAAAAGCAATCACACACCGGTTTGAAAAGAAGATAATAAATCTGAACCAAAAAAAAATTTTGTAATAAAAGACATACCTGATGTATTAAAATTATATTCCCGTAGTGGATTTCGTTGGGACTTCTCAGAGACTGACATAACCACTGCTTCACCAAGTGATTGTGCCTCCAGATCTAGAATAATATTAAAAAATTGTCTATGTTTATTATTTGCTTCTACAAAATAAATGTATTGAAGATTATTATAGTATAACAATAGTATTACCTGGGATATGCAATACTGGAATTGCTAATTTACTCAGTCTTTTCGTTGGATACTTGTGAATATCTTCAAAATGTCTATGACAGACACGTTTGTTCTCATAGACAGTAAGATGATCCAATGTAGCTATTGCACCACCAATATTCGAAATCCACGTTTTAAATCTCTCTGGCTGTGTCTCTGGATTCGGGAAATGGTGTAGAGGCACACCTGAAAAAATGACACAACTAGTTAGATGTAAATATGTATATAATTAAGGGTCCCTATCAGTTTCGAGTTCGAAAAACAGAAAATTCGACTTATTCAGTGCAAATTATTGCACTGAAAAATTATTATGTTATTATATCTATTAAGTCTATGAATTTAATTTTTTTAAACAACGGTTGCAATTCTTCAACTTATAAGACATTATTTAGATGTTTTATTACAACTAAATATTTAGTCAAAAATAAAATAAAATAATTTCATTTGGTAGATAAACACCTCAAATTTTAAAATATTCACCACTTAATTGCAATTTTCAATAAATTCTTAAGCGTTGACGTCGGTTTTGTACATGATTTTATAAGGATTTTTTTAAAGTACTAATTCAATTGTCTTTTAAAAATTAAATTGTAGGTTGCATAATAAACTATTCCCAGTACTAACGTTTTTTTTCACAGTGTTATTCGTTACCAGTAAGTTAAACAAGTGATCGAAAAAGTTGGTGTTTTGTGCTTACGTAAAAACGTGTTTGATTTTTATTTTTCCTAATTTATATTGAGTTGTTATCATAATTCCAACTGCATAGACAAATAGAAGATGTATAACTATGCATTAAAAAAATCGGATATCATAAAGTTGTTGAGAAATTTGCGCTGAAAAAGAAGTAATTTTCTGTTTTAGACCGTAAAATTGATATCCCATAATCAATTAACCTGCTGTCGTTAGAGAGTAGTATATTCCTTGTATCACTAAATTACCAAGGAGACCTTTACAATTAGTATTTACATCAATTTCAATTTAATGTAGCATTGTAGTACATAGGTTGATAAAAATAACTGTTATAACGTTGGCCTCCTTGTAAATGGTATATATTATATAATGTACTCTGCGGCTATTACAATAGCAATATGTGAAACATAATGACGAATAGAGTGTAACCCTCCAGGTGAGGCGAATAAAGGTAGAAAAACAAAATTTACATACCATCTTTCCTAACCACAACACATCCTGGTACACAGCAAGAATTTTGTGACATGGTTGAAGTTCACTGTTCACTGTTTGCAATTATGGGTCCAAACTCTAAAGAGTGCCTATGCGCAGTCAGTAATCCACAGTAACTTCACAAGTTTTCTAATCCTTTCGGTATGTCGTCCCACGGAGGAGGATACTCAACTCAACACAAACTTACAAACGAAAGAAATATTGTAACGCGGCACGGCAACACGGAGGAACAGAGGCTCAACTCAACGTGGATAGCAGATGCACTTGCGAAACAATGAGACTTTTATTGCAAAAGGAAAATGCGCAGGAGCGTAAACACTCTCACACCGGCCATTTGCAATACAAGTGTGCCCATAAGAAAACAAAACTGTGCACGTTTTAAATACAAAAATATGATTTCTGTATTATTGTGCTGATGCTAATAACCTCAATATGCTTGAATTTATTACACTATTATTTTTCTTTATTCACTTTACCAATAACTTGTGATAATTATTTTATTTATTGATTTCTATTTTATGGAAACTCCCAGCATAAGAATCATATATTTAAATATAGCAACACCGTAATTTTGTTTCTCCTAACTTTTTCTTAGACGGCGCTGTTTTCAGTATTTTAGCGAAATTTTTGTATTACTCCTAGTTGCCATAGCATGGTCGGCCATCTTGAATCAAATTTCATAATGGCATGTGTCTTTCCAAATATCAAGTGATAGCAATTATAGCAATTGAGTAAATAATTAAAACATACCATAAAAAATTTGCATATTTATAAACTAAGAATAGATTTGTTTAACTGGTTTTAAACACTTTGAAATTTTAAAAAGATCACCAATAAAACAAATCAGCTGTTATCCGTCAATCGATGTCAACAAAATTACATAATTTTGTTTAGAAAAACAGTGCAGCCTCCGTTTTTTAGTGTCATTTTGAAATTACCAAACATGAAGATTCGATCTAATGTTTCAATGGACAAATTGTTAAAGTAGATGTGTACCCAGCGGCTCACAATATTGGCGACTGTGATTTTTTGTATAATGTAGTCCGATATAACAATTTTAGTTATGGATCAAAACAATATTATTGAGTGCGGTGGATTTTATTTTATTCATAATTTTGACTCTGGAAATCTCGGACATGTAGAACGAGTGCCTACGGAGCTAATAGGTGAGCGATAATAATTTAGTAATTGGCGTAAAATTGTTAAATCCAAAGACCTGCAATAATTTCGTGTATGTTGCCAATTTAGATGCCCTTTTCACGGACTTTTTGTTATTGTTCAGTGCTCGAAATAGATTTGAGCACGTTTCAATACATTTTCATGTGGCTTAATGCAGGAACTGTTCAATATTAACTTGACACAGATAAGGTACCCCGACAGCACAGCAACCCAATTAGTATCTTTTTGTGAATATAGTTTATGGTATTTCATAACTAGCCAGTAATTACTTGTTGAGTACATTGAAAATGGGTCTACAACTTGATATAACAAAAAACAATAATAATAGAAATATCTAACTAATCGCTAGAAACACAATTGAACGTTGTTACAGTAATATTCTTTAGTCAATAATGAAAAATATCACTGCACAAAACAATGCACTTTTTGCACAATACTATCAATATGTAAATATTCAGATGCAACAAACAATAAGACAAACAGTACTGCATCATGATAAAAAGACAAAAATAAATTATTTATGCAAAAATATTAACAAGAAGTGTATTTTCACAGCTCCCAGTGTAAACCCTAAGACAAACATAACAGAAACACCTGACTATGAATTCAACCTGTGGACTCGGCCAGACTGTGCCGGCACGGAGTTTGAAAATGGCAATCGCACCTGGTTCTATTTCGGGGTGCAGGCCAGTGAATCTGGTGTATTGGTAATGCAACTTTATATTATGATATTCTTTGTTAATAAACACATCTCAAAAATGTTTCAATAAATAAATGGTTAAATGATGGATAAATGGTTCAATAAATAATTTATTCCGATATCACATGTTTGAAAAATAATCAAACATATTTTACAAAATAAAAACAAACAAGAGTCCTTAAACTGACTGAACAATTTGAAATTTATTTTTGTAAGGATTTTATTTATTGAACTTGAAAGAAGAGTGTTTATGTCATGTTTATTAATCAGAGAGAAATGTGAAAACACTTGCCCATTGTCATATTTTAAAGAGTGAAATAAACATGCGATTTTTTTTTATTGTAGTTGTGTAATCCAAATCATTATTATTAGTGCTTCACATTCCATATATATCTTGAGCAAAATAATACACCTCTTGTGTGAACAAGTACTTCAAGATTTTCTTGCTCCATATAACTGTTTATTTATTTCTACAACTTTGGTGCAAGAAACATTCCTAAAAACCAAAAATTTTAAGACTTATGACATTTACCGATCGGCATTGAGCCTGCTTGATGGATTACGGCCCAATCCCAATTTATCTCTCAGATAGGAGACTTGAGCCCATAAGGAGACTGAGAAAGATCTTTGCATCAAAAGGAACATTACTAAAGTTCAATAATATTGGCCAAGATGATAATATAATTATATTGATTTTAGTATTTGAATCTTGAACTGCTTTTTTATTAATAGGTGCGGTTGAACATCATAAATCTAAACAAGCAAGGCAAGATGTACAATCAAGGCATGGCGCCGGTGACGCGGACGCTGCCCGGCAAGCCTCAGTGGGAACGGATCAGAGATCGTCCTGTACACTCGGTATGTTACAACTAAATATACCATTATTTCGGAATCTGAATGCATGATATGCACTACACAGTTAAGTGGAATAGATGACTTACACCCAGTTTCTCAAAGGCTGATTAAATCTAACCAGCCGTCAAATCTCATGTCATTTGTGGTTGATGCTGGTCAAGATCAGTCAGTCAAGACAAGTCTTTTTATATGTGGGAAATACTTCCATAAGTTTCTGAAATAATTTCATTTATATCTGGGCCCCAAGTCTGCTAATTTCTGCTATCTCAATCGTGTCAGAATAGTCTCGTAATTATTGGTTAATGCAGTGTTCACCCTATTTTGACTTCTATTGCGTAGTTTTGCGTAGGTAATAGAAGTAAAAGTCGGTTAAATGGCAGTTCTATAGATTTTGACTACTATTACCTACAGAATAGAAGTCAAAATCGGCTTAACCATATTGTAAACACGAGACAAATTTGACATGATTGAAATAGCAGAATTAGGGCCCCGGTGTTTAACCTATCTTTTTGTTCGATTGTACAACAACACATTTTATATCCCAACTTGTATTTTAGACGGACGACAATACCTTCACCCTGAGCTTCAAGTACCGAACATCAGAGAACCTGAAGGCGACCACATTCTTCGCGTTCACCTACCCGTTCTCGTTCGCTGAGCTGCAAATCGCTCTTAACTCCATCGACTTGAAGATGCTACCACTGCCGCCACCACAGAGTGCCGATGATATTTACTATTGTAGAGAATGTCTCATTTACTCTCTTGAAGGTAATATACATTATTGTAACTTTAGTAAGTCTTTTACTTGTAGATAACAAGAATGATCTCCATACTCTCTCTACATAACCATAGGAAACACATTCAAAGGCCATAATTCCATGTCAAATGTCTAATGGCAGAAGGCTTATAACTTAAGCCTATTGCAACCTAAGTTTACGCTAACTACAGGATAACTTATGTATAGTAGCAGTATGAAGTAGAAGGATCACACACTAAACCAGCTCAGAAAAAATATATTTTGTCTTTTCTTTATAATTATTTAATTTGCTGTGAACCAGAATCGTATGGTTTCATTATAAAGTAGGTATTTTAATGATGACTAATTTTTTTATTAATGCAGGAAGGCGAGTGGATCTTTTAACTATTACGTCACACCATGGAATGACAACAGAAAGGGAAGAAAGGCTCAAGAACTTATTCCCTGACAGCCAAGAAAGACCATACAAGTTCCAGAATAAAAAAGTAAGTCTAATTCCAAAAAGCCTGTTTCATTTATGTTAACCTTGTGATGACGGTCTTTATTGTAATCTTCTACCGAATATTTTAGGAAAAAGGCTATGTAAGTGCAATGATCATCACAAGCCCTCATTAAATGAATTTCCTTAAAAAAACCCTGTAAGCACAAAATACCGAGGTGATTTTTTTCTTTCAGGAGATATTGCTAACTTAAAAATAAATTTTCGTTTATGCAGAAAACAATAATATTAAAGAGCCAGACAATATACTATGTTAATAAATTCTTACGACTGTAGTCGCACGCCATGTTGACTAACGATAGAAAATTGGCAGGTTCAAATAACCCACTGAAGGTGCAATCTGTGGCATTACCCGCTTACTAATAAACTGTATACTGTATAAAGTTATGTCACTAATAAAAGCATTATAAGCTTGACATTACTATACAGTGTTTATTAAAATAAAATAAAATTTATTTATTTCAAGCAAGGCACAATAGTTATACATACACACATATATAATTAATATTAAATAGATTTGTATAATTTATTATGATTGGATGGATTTATTAGTAGATGGGATAGTCTTTTAAAATTTACCCGATATGAAACTTCTGCAATTAATACTTGTTAATGTAACAAGTATGAGCAAAACGGGTGTACTATTCACGGAAGCTCTCATAGCCTGAAACATTTTATTTTATTAATAATATAATATGTACTAACTTTTTGTTTTCAATGACATTCTGAATTTTTGTGATGTAATTTAAAATTTTCTGTGATGTGATTTTTTACAGTTTTTCAAATCATTTTTTCGAGTGCCCGAAGAGACATATTCCCAACAGTTTTTTTTTTGTTAGCTAACATAAATTTTTACTTAACATGGAACTTTTTTCATGGGCTTTGTTGTAGATCACGGCCCCTTAACATCCCTATTGCGGCTTGACGTCGATTTCATAGGTAGCTTGCCTAAGCGAAATAGATATGCCTACTTATTGGTCGTTGTGGCTGTCAGATTTCGTAATCAAGGCGCGGGTTGTTAAGAAGCGACCTATTTTTGCCAGGAACTAGCTTTGCGTAGAAACTAATAAACAAGTTACCGGAACATAAAGTGTATTGTATTTTTCTTAGCTTATCCCCATTTACAAAATAGGTAATACGAACACCATTTACGATGTAGGTAACAAAATCATTTGCCGTAGGTGATCTTCATTTCGGCGCGCGTACATCCAGGGGAAACGCCTTCAAGCTTCGTGTTCAACGGTTTTCTGAACCTCCTGCTTACTAGGAACGATCCCATCGCAATCCAGCTGAGGAAGCTCTACGTGTTCAAAATGGTCCCGTTTCTGAACCCGGATGGTGTGGCCCGAGGACACTATAGGACGGACACTAGGGGGGTCAACTTGAACAGGGTTTATTTGAACCCCTCGCTCACTGTGCATCCCACTGTGTATGCGTCTAGAGCGTTAATTAGGTAAGTTAATAATAATTCATTAAGCTGCTCCCGGATACCGGCGCCAGCAATCAATATATGTATATTCCATTGTTTCTACGTTTCGGCACTTCCCGGGATATTTCGTTTTTTATTTTTATTATTGTCTTTTGTACATTCAGCATCTACAGGGTGCCGCAGATGCTATCACATTAAATGGAACCACGTATTTAGTATCACGATCTGTGATATACAAAAAAAACAATCTTATCCAATCAGTAGTTTAGCCACAGGAAATAATTTAAAATTTCATAATTTTACACTTATCACGATCTCTAGGCAAAGTTTCAAAAGTCTCCAACGTGTTCGAACCAAAATTATTTTTATTTACACGTGTACAACAAATAAAGGTGACATCAATTTCTACTTCGATGTCTCTTCACCTACACGAATGATAGAAGAGTGTTTATAGCAAAAAAAAACTTGCTTAAAATCGCCGATTTTTTGAGTGGCTTCGGAACATGATATTAAATACGTGGTTTAATTTAATGTGAAAACATTTGCGGCACCCTGTATATTTTGTCAATGAACATTTCAGATTTTATTATAGAATCATCAATAATTCATCATTTATTTTAATGTCTTGTGTATAGGTACTACCACTACGGCTGTGAGAAGGAAGATCTGTTTGATGACAGCAAGAGCTGCACTTCGCGCAGCATCCAGAACATTAGTGAGAGTGCCGAGGTATATTACAAATATTTTTGCCAAATAAATCAGAAATCTCAAAGGGACTATCGCCACAGACGTGTAAATCGCAACGATAATATCGTGGGGCCACTAAATTCAATAGGTAGGTACTTGTAAGATTTTCATTAAAAACAAAATTCGTTTCCAAACTAAACACTCGTAAAGGCATATTTTCTTAATCTTAATTTCTGAACGTAAGGTTTGACACTTGTTCTGTGAGCCAATCACAATGGTCTAAATCAGCCAATGCGCAGCTTCCACACGTGACCAAGTAAGCCGCGCATTGGCCGATTTAGACCATTGTGATTGGCTCACAGAACAAGTGCCAAACCTTACGTTCAGAAATTAAGATTAAGAAAATATGCCTTTACGAGTGTTTAGTTTGGAAACGAATTTTGTTTTTAATGAAAATCTTACAGTACTTCATAAGCTAAGCTCCACGTGGCGATTTCCACACGGGGATAGTTGAAGAAATCGTTGCAAGTCACTCGCCCGTAAAGGTGGTCCCAAAGGCCTCCAAAAATTATGATTATGCTTAAAAACTATTAACCAATAGCTCATAACTATGTTCCTAAATATTATCTGATTGATGATCTATTGTAACATGAATGGACTGGCTAGCATTTTCCATAACAATTATCTTAAAATTCATCCAATATATTTGAGTACCTCAATCGATCAATTCAGCTTACCGCAGTTCACTGCTGGTTAGCTACCACATAAGTTACTCAACAAAACTCGGTCCTCCTAGTGTATAACTAACCATTTATTCACTATCCAGCTTCTAGACACAAAAAAGAAAAAAGGCTCGAACACGTCGACTTTCAACAAAGGCACGGACTTCTACAAACGGGATAAGTCCGCCAAACCGCTGACCAGCAACAAATCCTCCACCACCATCAAAGCGCCGTCAACCTCCTCCGACAACTCCAAGAAAGAAATTAAAACGCTCAGCGGGGAAGCTGCGCATTTAGCTGAACAGGTTAGTGAGATAAAGTAACTGTATTACATTTCAGACTTCATCTAGTAATAGAAATTCATTCATTCAAAAGCGTCCATGTAAAGTTACTTACAATATTGTATCTGTCTCCACGGATGATTAGCCTGGTGATCTATAATACAGGTTCTACCCACATCAGACACCAGTCTGTATTTTACGTGTATTTCTGTGATGATGAGAAAATAAATATATTCTATTATATTCAAAGATGAAGAAGAAGACTTCAAAACAAAGCCGCAATGTCGCCGGTCAGTCCTCGGATAGGTGCCCGTTCTTTATACATCAAAATGGCCAGAATATGACAGCCGTTATGGGCAGCTAGCAGCCCAAAAAGTCTGATAACCGGTCTGATTTCACTTTGTACTATTTTCTTAGTTGGGTTTGGGTAGCCAGGTAGTCAATGTTAAATGCTTCGGGACTTATTATTGTTACTAGTGGTCGCCCTGTGGTCGAAATTCGACCGTAATTTTAGCATTCGGCACTTCTTCTCCATACAAACTTAAACAATGCCAAATATCACATTCCTCCGTGCGCGCAATATACTTAAAAAGGAGTACAAAGTTTTCACGTATTAATAGTAGTTATTTTCGTTTAATGTTTACGGAATGCAGGTGTGTGTGCATGTCAGATGTATGTTTGTAAACTGTACCCGATACAGGAACAGTCCTAATGTGAGTAATGTATATATTTCATTACATAGTATAAAACAAAGTCGCTTCCCGCTGTCTGTCCCTATGTATGCTTAGATCTTTAAAACTACGCAACGGATTTTGATGCGGTTTTTTTTAATAGATAGAGTGATTCAAGAGGAACGTTTATATGTACAATACTTTCAGATTTAATGTAAGGATAGTAGAGAAACTGCATCCGTGCGAAGCCGGGGATGGGTCGCTAGTTTAAAATAAAAAATAAATACCCGCTTATCAGTTCGCCTGTAAAAAGCTAATAAATATTTACCTCGCGTGAGCCGCCCTAACAATTTGTAATATTTTGACAATATTGCCTCCTGGATTCTTGCAATACCCGCCTTTAAATGGTGCCACCCATCATTATGATTGGCTGGATGAGAACCGCTTTAAATTCAGCACGAGAAATGATAGGATTGGTATTTTGTTTTTCGGTTAAATGAGTTTTCGGGAAGATAATCATTTCAAATGTTTTGTAGGAAAATGTTGAATATAAAGATAGCCATCGACTGACACGCCCAGACGTACACAATAATATAAGGTTTATTCTTTAAGTGCATACATATACATGACAAAGAAAAGAATTTGGGGGTGGAGACTATATAAATTAACATTTCAACATTCTAAAAATCAACCTAATCCTTCAAAGAATATCGAAAGACGTTGCTATGTTATGTTTATTTTAACATGTTGGCACATTCTATATTTTGTTTATATCTCCTAATTAGTTTTTCGTCAAGCGATCCGTAAAAAGTTCAGTAATTAATCCGCCGAAACGCTTATCGTGTTAATTTCGAATAAAATCGGCGGGGCGTTACTAAAGCGGATTATCCGAGAGCTTTGTAACTCCCAATTAATATTCGAAACACGATCTGATAAATCTTCTGACGTATATACGCCCTGAAGAAAGGATGATACTGTTTTATAACTCTCCACTAATTATAATTTCAGTTACAATTATTATTTTATTTGTACTTTTATGCACAATAATAACCTAACCGTCAAAAACCCCCGACTGTAACTAGAAAAAGAGCTGTAACTTTTGAACGGCTGAACAGATTTTCATGAAACATAGCTAAGATGATAACTGATTAAACTAGCTTTCGATTAAAAAAATCTGCATTGAAATCGATCTATCCGTTTTGGAGCTACGATGCCACAGACATACACACAGATACACATATACACAAATACATCAATACACAGATACACGCTAAAAACTTATAACCCCCCTCTTTTTCGGGGGTTAAAAAGAGGTCATTCAAAATGTTATCACTTTATCATTATCAAAGATAAGGGTCTGTAAGCATGATAACTACAAGCATACATTCCTTTTGAAGCCTATGACCTGTTTAATGTTGGTAGTTGAAAGCGAGACTATTCTCCAGGTTAAGATAAACTTTATTCTCATAAGAATAGAGAATATTCACTTAATTAAACTTTATTTTTATTTTTATTAACTAAAATACAATTTAATTTTGTTGGGCGTGATACAAAAACAAAAACATCTTAGAAACCAATACGTTATGAAGTAGACTTAAAATAATTGCAATGTTCGTTTGACATACCACCCTCAGGTATACGATATGAAACTTCAAGAGCAACCGTCTCAAACGAGCGCCATGTCTTCCAAGCCCTCCAACGCCAACATCGAGGAGACTCCATCGTTGCTGAACGATAACATGCTGCGGGCCTGTCTAGGGTCCAACGTGCACCTGAGCACCAGCGAGGAGCTCAACTTCCAGGGGCCCAACCCACTGCGACCGCTCCGGGACACACTCAAGAACAGCATCAGTCTGCTCATGGAGTCCACTTCCTCCGTTGCTGGGTAAATATTAGCTATCTTAACCTTTGTCAGTACCATTAAAGTATACAAGGCCCAACCTTTCGAATCCCGATCTCTTAAGGCGTTATTGTACTATTACTATTGTATTGTAGGATGACAGTTAGTCGGTACGGTCGGACGGTAGTCTAAAAATTGCTGCCAGCCAAAAATCCATACCGTCTCTTAGGGCGACTTGCACCAAAGTCATTTAAATCATATTTAAGCTAAACACGTTTAGCCATCAGTCTGTCACTATCTCACAGTATACAAATAGAAAGGGAGAGAAAGATATCCAAACGTGTTTAGCTTAAATAAATTTGGTGCAAGTCGCCCTTATAATCTATGTATAGTCATATCTGGAAGAGCTCGACATAACTAATTAACAATCCTTTTTTTGTCAGTTGGATGAGTAAATAATATAATATTACGTTTGTCCATGCGCTAACCAATTCCCTCAGAACAATGATTACCAATTCCTAAAGGGAAGCCGATGGGAATCGGATTGTGTACATTCATTTATATATGAACAATCGTTTACAGGGACGGTTCAATAGGCGTCAAGGACTCGCGCCAATCAAACGTGAAGATGGGCTGGTGTCAGGACTGCAGGACGGCGGTGTCGAAGCTCGAGGACACCATGCCCGGCATCACCAGCATGGTACCCGGGTACAATATCACTATGGTCAGTCACTTTTGTATTTAGGTCGTAATAGTCGCGCGCTTGTTTTGTGTGAATGGATCGGCTCTTGACCTCGACCTCGCCTGATGGAAAGCGGAGGTCATCGATGGAACCAGTGCACCCAGAAAATAATAATAAATGCTTTATTTCCAAGTAACTATGACTCATAACGGTTAGTAACAAAAAATTTACTTATACTATGTTAGTATTTACAATTTCTTAATAACTAAGTTTACAAAAAGAATCGCTGCTTCAGAACCCCAGCAGAAATTTTAGAGCAGTGATTCATAATCCGGCAGTCTAGCCTAACAGCAATAATACCCAGGATGCTGTTGGACCTGACTCGCACCCTGCGCACCAAAGATGCACATCTTTTCCGCATTAATGCAAAGAAGCAATCAATTCGCATTTCTGCGAACATCCCTGATGCACTACAGAAGCGAGGCAGCCCCATCAGCACCCTGAAAGCATTATTATACTGGACACGGAGGGCGCTGAACGATTTTAGCGTAAACTGTACCCACAGGCTACTGGTATAGAACGACGTACAGTATGCCTATTCACTCTTACTTAAAGGATAATGGGTTATAGGGAGTATGGAACATACACGCTGGTATAGTTCCTCACTTTGACTGTACGCAAAATGAAGATTGAAGGCTGCTATAAATACCGCAAAACTGTGTTTTGTGAACATCCTACATTCCTACAAGCTCCGAAAGATGTTTTTATTATTATTATCCAAACAAATATCCCCTTACCCCCAACCCATCCTATTACGTTTTCCCATCCAGACCCGTCACGACCACCTGACTTACCACACCATAGATGAGTACAGGGAACACCAAAGGCTACAGGTTGACGAACAAAAAAAAAAGGTATTAGTTGTCCTATAACTATATTTTTATCTATTTATTTGCTTGGGCTGTCTTGCCTACCATTAAGCCCGATATTCACCAAAGCGGAGGACCGGAGACGTGTCGAAACAACCAATAAGATTTTATTATTAGCTGTAACAATTATAATATCTCATTGATTGTCAAAGACACATCTCCGCTCCTCTCCGCTTTGGTGGATACCAGTGGCGTGCACTCCATAAATACAAAAAGACACTGCCTACCCCAATAAATCAAGTATTAAGTAATACAAACGATAATATGTATGTAATATCAGTTAATTTAAATCTTAGGGCAAGGTGGCCAATCATAAACATCATTTAACTTTCCAATACAACAGTAAGTTGTTTTTACCTTCCATGTAAGGAATCTCTGTGTACGCCACTGGTGGATACCGCGCCTTAAGCTATGTTGTCAAATTCAAACCTATCTATCCCTCGATTTTATTTTGCACAATTTTCTCCAACCACAAAGCCCCTAACGATTTGCTCAATTGTGACCTCTAGGCACCATTTCTTTTAAGACAAGTCGAACTATAATCAAAGTAATGTTCGGAGATTCTTTGGCGTACAAGAAAATACTGAAGAATTGAACGTTTGTTTGCAGTCTCAGGACTGCGATGCTCCACAGAAAGATGAGAATATCTACTTCTGTACCAACTGCTTCAAAAGATATGTGCTCACGGAGTCCAACGAAGAAATTGTGAGTAATCAATTCATAAAGCCCTATCCGCATACAACCGATCCGTCAGTACTCGGTACCGACATAAAACAGTGTCATTAAAAAATACTCTGTATTCATATGCCAATAAAGTAGCTTTCCAATCTTCGTTATATGACGTTAGAAGGAGACGAATATATTTAAAAATCTGGGTTTTACTGGTGTTGTTTTAAACCATCTTTTTTAATAAGAGGGTATTGGTTGGTTCTTAACCGTCGATATTCTTACTTGGTGAGCTAAGTTATCTCAGTATCGTGTTGTTCAGAAGGTGTGCGAGGCGGTGTCGACGCAGAGCGTGGCCGTGTCGGCGGGCGACAGCCTCGACCTGCGCGCCGATACCGACTCGCGGGAACTGTTCGCGGGCAGCACCGGCGACGTGCTGCTCATGGCCGTGAGTAATACCTGTCAACTTGTCACTTAGCATGCGGGCTATTATATCGTCGCTAGATGGCGCCACTGACGTCAGATAGCATAAAATTTATGGTACTGAATTCTATGATTCCCATATGCCAACCCGCGCGCTCGCACCCGCCCGTATCGTACGCTTCAGGGGAGTTATTCTGTAAGAACACCTAGCATCTCGATTCGAATCTCTTATTGTCGGTTGATATTTGACGAATTGGCATATAAACAGCATTGCAGGCATTGGCATATAAAAGTGTTACTTAATGCTTTGAACGCCATGTCGGACACAGTGTCCGACAAACAATCGATTTTCTATTGTGTCTGCTGTCTGGCAGTGAACGTGTATAACAGGAGATATTAAGTTATCATTATGTTAATTCGTCAAATATCAACCGACAATGAGAGTGAGATTCGAATCGAGATGTTAAATGTTCTTACAGAATAGCTCCCCTGGTGTGTTAGTGTAAATGCCTAAATTGAAATAAAATACTTTGACATTGCCTTGATACGGAATAACACGTAGTTGTTAAGTTTTTCCGTGTTTTAATGTGGTTTAGATATTTTGGTAAATACACGCACTATTATCGTTTATTTAACATTTCACAATACCTTGCACGTCGAAGTGCCATCTAGCGGTGAGTGGTGGCCCCCATTTGACCATCTTTAATGTACTCGGGCAGCGCCGCTCGTCGCGATTTGTAACGGCGCGTCGCTTCTCTGCTGAGGTCCTTTTGCGTGGACAGCGCGTTGCGACGAACATTGTGCGGCGCGTTTTTAGTCTACTTGAAAGAAGTTCTGAATTCGATGCCTATGTATGTATCATCAAAAGCAGTGGTATTTTATTCGGGCAATAGGGCTAATCATTTTGTAGCGACAACATGCGACCGTCCAGAAGCAATTTAGTAAACACTATAGTGCCACAAACTTATCTGACCCGGTGACCAAAATTGGAACTAACGTCGCTACGGAACAAAAATAACATCAAAATATCATTTTTGTACGGAGATGACATTGGTAAAAGCGACGGCAGCGACGCCATGACCGGGTCAGATAAGTTTGTGGCACTATAGCTGTAGTACCCGCGTCACTGCTGAACCTCCAGATTATAAAGCGTACTGATGTAGCCTAAAGCCTTCCCAGATTTTTTTTTATCTAAATGTAGGGGAAAACCGCTTCGAAATCGCAATTACACAAAAATAGTTATAGATAGGTTCTTGCCAGTTCATCACTATATACATTTTTTTTAACATGCCAACTATTCCTTTCATAAAACCTTTTTGCTTCGCAGCCATCCTCGAAGGACGGCAAGCCCAAGTCGCCGACCACGCGGCAGAACAAGAAGAAGGGTGCGCCGGCGCCTTCCAGCTCTAACGCGCTCGTCAAATTGCCGCCCAGCAAGGAGGTCGAGTCCGGACTGTACTTGTATATAGACCTGCATGGACATGCTTCTAAGAAAGGTGAGATTTTACCATTATTTATGTTTGTAAATAGATGTTTTGGTGTAGTTGAGAAGCCTGAGGACAATGTGTAAGTTTCTTTAAACTCGAGATTGATCAAAGAACAAACACTACGACATCTGTATTCAGTGTGTAAGTTCTTAAAAATTCGTTCGAAAACATCTTTTTTAGCGTTTATCGCATTCGGCGGTTGAATAGATAAGAAGCGGGGCAATCGACACGCAGAACGCGATAAACGCGAAGAAAACGTTTTCATTTCGTTGTTAAAAAAAAAACATACACTAATAGTACTGGGGTTCCTGGACAAAAATAGACCTATTTCCGCGCGACAGAGGAAGGAAAGAGTGATTAGTTCGCCGTATCATGAAGTCAGCAAGTCTGACATTCCTTGAAAGTGGCCAACAATGGACTGCCATAGCCCAAAATAGATGAATACAGTGGGCCGAGCACGAATGTTTTGACGTATAGTAACGTGAACTTAGCAAATTTTAATTATAAACTACGATGAATCGATCGCATTTTTGTTCAATTGTATGCAACAAACGCACTTGTTTCATGAAAATGTAAAAATATTGCATGTATTTCCCAAAAAACACAAAATTCATATCGACCGAGTGCGCATTGCAACACTAAATTACCATGGCTAAATGGCCATTGCCGATCCAGACCGATAGCAGGTGGAGAAGCACCCTAAATAGACCGCTTTAGATGAATTATGATAATAATATGATTCACATTACAAATGTCAAAATATGTATTTTATTGACGACTCTTATTATCATTCGCGTAAGGTAGCAGTTATCAATTATATACTTAGTTTGACAGTTACTATGTAGATTTCGTAATGAATTGCTCAATGTGGCCTTTTAGGGCCGCAGTTTTGTAACCAAACTGGTACTGATGTTTCTCCGAAGTGGCTAAGTATTGTCCTCCTCAGGTATATTCATGTACGGCAACCATTTCGACGACCTGGAGAGTTGCGTGGAGTGCATGCTGCTGCCGCGCATCATGTCCATGAACAACCTGCACTTCCACTTCTCCTCCTGCAACTTTACCGAGCGAAACATGTATCTCAAGTGAGTAATCTGTATCTATACTAATAGTCTTATATTTATAACTAGCTGACCCGGGGAACTTCGTACGGCCAATAAAAGAACTGTGCACCTACCTACCTACCCTAGCCTATCTACTATATCTACCCTACCTACATACCCTCTCTACCATACCTATCCTATTATCTACCCTATCTACTATACCTACCTCCTCCTTACAATTATAACAAACACAACAAAAATATATTAGCGAAATTGGTCCAGCCGTTCACGCGTGATGGCGTGACCAAGGGAAATAGGGATTCATTTTTATAGATTTAAAATCTTAATAAATAAAAATATTGTATGAATGAAAAGTCTCCAGCTCAAACACCAACAAAACCGCGAACCCAAGATTTTTTAGTATACCTTCTTTTTTTAGACGGGCAAAAGAACATAATCTCATACAGCTAAGTCTTGTTTTGATTTTCTTCACATCCTGAGAATTTAAGGGCGGTACCAAGTTGTCTTGGTTTTGAAACAAGATAACTTGGTACCGGCCTTAAATTCTCAAGTAAAGGCCAGTCAGTGATTGTAAAATAAATATTTGTATGGACTACAGATGTTTGTTCCGGGTCTGAGACGTGCATGTGAGATGAATGCTTGTAAACTGGGAATCCTACTAAAAAGCAACGTTTATTTGAAAATACAAAAATATACAACCTTACTAACAAAAATGTATCGACCTACAACTTAGTCGTTGTTGTTGACACATGTTTTGAAAGCAAAACATAACATCAAAATAGTTAACATTTTAATGAATAAAAATAAATTCAGCAGTGTCCGTGTTTTAAAATTGATTGCAATATATCGTTTTCATTGACTTGTACATGGTGAGCATAGATAGTCTTTCTTTTGAAGACTCCAGGGCTAATCACTTTGGAACTTTAGCAATGTTCTTTTGGGTAAAATAAAGAGGCATTTTATATAAGTTTGTGTGGCTGCGTATCTGGATCTGTGTGTCTGTCTATGGCATCGTTGCTCCAAAACGGATGAACCGATTTCAATGCAGTTTATATTTATTGAAAGCTAGCTTAATCGGGAATCATCTTAGCTATGTTTTATGAAAATCTGTTCAGCCGTTCAAAAGTTACAGCTCTTTTTCTAGTTGGAGTCGGGGTTTTTGACGGTTAAGTTATATTATAGTTTATTTACTTGAATGTACGATGTCAGGGACCGCCGCGACGGCATGTCGCGCGAGGGCTCGGGGCGCGTGGCCGTGTTCAAGGCGACGGGGCTGGTGCGCTCGTACACGCTGGAGTGCAACTACAACACGGGGCGGCTCGTCAACGTGCTGCCGCCCACGGCGCGCGACGGGCCGGCCGCGCTGCCCGCGCCGCCCGCGCCGCTGCCGCCCAAGTACACGCCGCACATCTTCGAAGAGGTAAACCCCTTCCAGGTTTGTGCGCCGCACTACGTTGCGAAGCGTTGATCGCGTCGGCACTGAGAGATGAGCCAAATTATTTGTACCCTCTACATCTTTTTGAGCTCCTCTTTACACGTTCACTGCTTAGAAAGTTACGTGCTTCGTGTTTGACAGATTTTGTATTTTCTACCGAGCCACATTTATTAAGGCAAAGATTTGACCTGTTACGGTTTGTGGCCGTAAGCCAAATATTGCCTAGACTTCTTGTATAAGGTCCTACTTTTCTAGTCCATATTGTACCGTCGTTATTGTACTCATCATTATGAACAACATTTACTATGGGACCAAAAATCAAATCGCGAATTTTTTTTTGTCAAGTATTATTGAATTATTTGTATGTAACAGCAGTTTTTTTTTTGCTATTTCAATTTTGTTCCTCTGAACCAGAAAAGTTGGACCTTGTATATACATCAATATATAAAGTAATTATTTACTAATATTGCGAACGGCTACATATCATCAGGTATAAGCATTGACCTAGTACTACATGGACATTTGGTCTGCGCTCTAGTATCCGAGCCAAAAGACTTCCAAAATGAAAAAAGAGTTCCAATCGCGTGCCAATCTTTATTCTGTTAACCGACGTGTCAATACTCGTCTAAAATACTGTACTGTATTGTGAAAACGTGTATAAACTACTTTAGTAAAGTGAGAAAAGAGGATGGTGAATCATATTTTCAGGATATTTCAGAATCAGGATGTTACAGTTTTTTATATTTCTTTAAATGTATCTAATCATATTTAGGTTGACTCGGGACACATTTTTCGTGAATTTTCTTCTAGACCCGCCGTCCATTGCAGTAGTAGGTCAATGGGCATAAGCGAACAATACAGAATGTTTTCAACTTATCTCTCTCGCTCACAGTGTCGACTACGTACTTAGTGTCAAAATGTATTGTATCAATATCCTAGAATCATCGTAATATTAACTCATGCCTGTCGGAACAAACTTTAGAACGTGACCACGTTTCAGATAAAACACTGTCGCCCAAAGAATCTGGAGGTTTTCGAAGAGATAGACCCCACGAAGGTTTGTCAGTAACCTTGTATACGCTACACATTATACGTAAAATATATCAACACTAGCATTACAAACCGTATTATTATCGTATGTATTTGTTTAAAGGGTCCTTCACACAGCCACGTTATTGCGATAATGCGTCCCGCGTCCTCGCCACACAGCCAGTATCGTAGCGTAGTGGGGGCGAAGGGGCGACTGGCCCCTGGCTGCACTTTTAGGGGGCGGCAAAATTTCACAATAAATGTTAATCATATCCTGTAAAAAATTGGACCATTTCATTTCATATTTTTGTTAGGTACCTACTCCTTCGATTTGGAACGGTTAAAATGAGCACGGAAAAATTATCAACTGGACCCTGTTAAGCAGAAAAGATCTAACCAACATTTTTGTCAAATCTAGTTATCTACGTATCCATAATAATACTCATCAAATTCCATATAATAATGCACAAAAGATTTTCTTAATGTATATGTTATGGCCTATTACACTACTAATTTTGAAATAAGTACTGTATCATACGATTTTAAAACGTTGGTTGGATCTTTTCTGCTTAACAGGGTCCAACTGTCCCTTAAATTTGGGTCGAGTAGGTATTGAAATTTGTATGGGAAATATGACCACACATTTGTGATACACGTTGTATACATAATAAAATGCAGCTATGTGGCGAGGAGGCAGGACGCACTATCGCAATAACGCTGCTGTGTGAGGGGCCTAAGTCGTGTAGTTTGAACATTGCTTTTAGCACATATCTACATGCTTTATAAATCTCTTCAAAAATCTCCAGATATTTTATCCTGATATAAATGCCACCTGCTGCTTATAAAGCACTTATTTTTGTATAAAATTCGTCCTAATACCTCGAAATTTTAATCAGTAAATTAATGTTGTTTCTCAGGTTTCATAAATTTTACAGTTATGTTATTTGTACATGTAGGTAAAAGATATTGTAAATAATTTGAGGATGATTATATTGTCTAAGAAATATAATAAGCCAAAGCAACTCTCGTTATGCATATATTTATGCTTGCTATCCATATGAGGCTGTCTAAGACCGTGATCCTGATAATGTTACAAATATTTATGTATAACGCACCAGCTGTACAATAACCTAAGGCCATGTTTCGTTTACTGACAAATAAACTGATTGCTTTAAAAAGCCAATTACCAATATAAAATAATGTTTGACGGCAGTTATTATTTGGAACAGGTAGTGTACTAAGCCCCTTAGTCACTGCGACCTGCGAAGATCTATTTTGATATTTTTAACGGTAATACCTAAATCTTCTGTTTATTTGTCGGTGAACTTGGCTCTTATTCAGTAATATTGTCCAAACGGCCCTGGATTATTGAGCCAACGTTACAGTGTAACCATTTGTAGGTGGGTCGGTCCCTGGGCGCATCGATCCTGGACCTGACGGGGCAGCACCCCAACTCGCGCATCCCGTGCTCGGAGCACCGCAACCTGTCGGCCGTGCGCGACTGGCTGCGCGCGCACACGCGCACCATGCGGCCGCAGGTACTGTGCCCACGTCACGCTGTGTGAACGTGTCTGTGCTCATACTTACGAAGGACCTATATTTTTGATTGGATCGGATCGGAAGAACAACACACACTTGTTACTTGACTTTTTTAGTTCAGTTACTTGCATCTGACCGTGAACTGGGGAGCTATTCAGTAAGAGCATCTTGATCCGAATCTTACTCATAGGCGGATCACACAATGCGACGCGCCCCGCGATTTTTCGCAGGACGCGGACCCACGCGCTTTGTTTCACATACAAACTATGCCCAGTCGCGGGCGCGTCGCAGTGTGTGATCCGCCTAATTGTCGGTAGATATTTGCCGAATTGACATAATAAACGTGTAACTTAATAACAGGAGCTGTGAACATGACTATACTTCATTTGAAATAAGATTAGAAATTGTAATAAACCTTTTTTACAGTTCGTTCAACCGATTTTGACTTCTATTCCGTTGGCATAAGGATGGCATTAAAAGCAAAAATGTGGTTACAATACCAACTATTTGCTGCAGCTGCCATTTGTCATGCTACTAACGCAATAGAAGTCAAACTCGGTTGAATGGACTGTAAAAAAGGTTTATTTAAATTTCTAATCTTATTTCAAATGGAGTATAGACCATGTTCACAGCTCCATTATCTTATGTCATTTCGACAAATATCAACCGACAATAAGAATGAGATTCGAATCGAAATGCGAGATGTTCTTACAGAATAAGTACGCTGAACCGATATAATCTAATCGAAAGTGTGTGACATGATTGGAAAACCTTTCTCCTCGTAATTTCAATATCAGATCGTCATAGCAAACTATCGGACTAACAAATCAAAAATATGGGCCTGACTTAACACACTATAAATATCTAAGCACACTCAACTTACACAGTCGCATGCTTCAATACACACTTTTCTCTGTTGGTAACACAACGTCTTTAATTTTCAGTGTTAAACTACTAAATACAACAAGCGTTTTATTCTTGTGGCGGTAAGAACTTAGGTGTGGGAGTGGAAGTGTGTTGTTTGATTCTATCACTTAACATACACTAGAATAATGTGGTGTCTGGGCCAAGAGCGAATGTTGTTCACGTATCGTAACGTAACGTAAGCAAATTTAGAATTTTTGATGACTACGTTAACGTATTTAGGTACACGATTAATCTATTTTTTTTTTAATACCTGCATTATTTTTACATTTCATGAATCAAGTGTGTGTTGCGTAAAATTACACAAAAATACGATAGATTTATTTTATAATTTATGATATAATGAAAATTTGCTTACGTTAACGTTACGATACGTAAAAAATATTCGTGGTCGGCCCTGTGGTATACACATGATAAATCCAATAATCTCTTTACAGTATGAGCATTAGAAACTAAAAAAAATATGACAAATCGGAATAAACATTGAATAAAACAAATTAACGGTATTTTATAATAGTATTTATAATAGTAATTTGTTGAGGTTTTTAGTACCTACCCCAAAAATTTATTATAACATGGTGGTATTAGTACATATCCAATGTTAAGTACTAATAGTGTTATCAACTTTGTACCAAACAGGAAAAAAGTTAAACAGAATAATGCACTTATCAATGGACAAGCATCAACCCTTCACTGCCCTCCCTTCGCTTTATGCTATTAAGACATTATTACACCTATCATTAATCAATCAACAAATACTCTGTTTGGAATATATCATAAATTATTTATGACTTACTATTAAAGAAGCAAATTTTGTACACCAATTTTGGACTTATCATATAGGTATATACCAAACACCACAGAATGTATTATACTGAAGTTTAAGAGTGAAGTTTTAGTTGCATTCGATTATTTATACGTTATCATCACCGTCATTTTGTAAATCATAAGCCACATTGGTGTCAATTCTTTTGCACACACATCTAAATTTGATAAACCTATCTAAAAGTATTGCTATATTTTTCTTTCACTATCTGATTGAAAAGGATAGCCATACATTTTGATATGTCAGATTAAAAAGTTTAGTTTGACTACAATAGTTTGCACCATTACTAAAGAATTACGTCTATATTGCAGCTAACGATGTCTCGTCTTCGGCCTAAAACGTCGTCCCCTACCCGCGTGCCGCTGTACGCGCGCTCCAAGGGCAAGGTGACGGAGGAACGCAAGGAGAACACCTACGTCGGGGCCAAGACCGACACCGAGCGCAAGCGCAGCCCGCCCGTGCTCGCGCCGCGCTCCGGACATGACATCATGAACCTCAGCATGAAGTTCAGCAAGAAGAATGAACCGGTCAAAACCACCTCCCGGACGAGATATCTGACAGAAAACGAACCCAAACCCAAAACCTTATCAACCAAACGAAGGAATATTCTAGCAATACGGAAACCCAACTCTAGCAAGACTCAGGTCGGAGGAGTCGTGAAGGCGAAGATGAGCAGACGGTCCGCCGACGACGCCGAGAGTCCGCGGACCTCTATAGTGTCGAGCAAGCTCAGCAAGCGAAGCTTTTCGCGCTCCATCCGCGGGTCGTCCACGCGCTCCAACAACCGCTGCCGCGCCATGGCCTCGTCGTCGTCCGAGGACATGGTGAGCGGCAACTGGGAGGACGTCGCCGGCGGCACCGTGCTGGGCAGCTCCGTGCTGGGCGCGGCGCACCCCGAGTCGCTGGCGGGCAAGCGCCGCTCGTTCCCCAACCCGGCGCCGGCGCACCTGAAGAAGATCCGCCTCAAGACGGGCATGTAGCGCAAGCTGCGCGCCCGCCCCGCGCCCGCGCCGGCTCGAGCGCACGCTGTATCCGTGCTAGGGGCCACAGGCGGACCTAGGATGGATATGTTCGTGTAAATAGTCTCCGGTCATTTGCCATGATTTTCAAAACCCGTTCAATTGTTTCTCTTAGCTCGAAAATAGTACGTAAGTGTTCCTGTTTTCATGGCACGTGGCCGACACGTTCGGCAAGTAAACCACTGCCAACCGCTAAATAGTTAATTACTGTACCATCTTGATGAACGTTGGCGATATACGCGTGTGGCTGGGCTACATCTCTGACGTCTGTCAGTAACTTATGCCATTAAAAAATATGTGTGCTCCTTCCTCCTTTCTCTTGATCTATGTAGAGTATTTTGTCTCGTTTTAATGTTTAGGATTAATATCGTTTCTGACTGCAAAGACTTGCCACCTGTACGAGTTTAGACGGTTGTTATAACACTAATATTTTATTTTATAATTTATTGTTAGAAATATTTTTAATGGCATGAGATATAACAAATGTGAGCTAGTGTTGTAACTTAAAATTTTCGTTGCTAATACCTTCTCGTAACTCGTGATTATGTTGACTGAAAGAACTAAATTTTTGTGTTCTTTAGCATAATGTTTTATATGTCAATTTATATCGTTTAAAATTTGAAGTCTGTATAATGTTTTATGATCCTAATTTTTGTGGATTGAAAATTTATTTATCAAAATGGTGTAGATTTTTACTCTAAGATTTTATAAAGACATAAATATTATTGTTTATGGTGAATTATAGATCAACCCAACCCTAGGTGAGTGGTGTGCTCTTGGAGCAATGTTTTCAAATTGTGCTAATAATGTATAATGTACTATTGATCTCATTTATGAAATTTAGCCGGGAGCTGGTTTCAAAGAGTGCTCATATTGTTTCAATCACAAATATTTCTGTGTCCATGGCTTGTTTGTAGGTACACGATTCAGGCTAGCTTTAAAAAATCTAAAAAAAAATGGAAACAGAAATAGTAACAGAAACAAAGTGTTTGAAATGTGTGATATAAAACAGCTACTTGATTTATAAAGAGTTTTTAGAATAATGTATGTATTATTAACATAATAACTTGTCTTCACAAAATAGTGTAAGCTACGGGAGACGCTTCCCGAAAGTCGACCTACTACACCAATTTAGTGCAATAATTTTATATTAAATATATATATGTACCATGGTTTTTATGTGTAACGTAACACAATTACATGATTCAAAATTCTAAGTTCTTGTGTTTTATAAAGTGTTTACGGTAGAAATGCATAGTGTGTATATTTTAAAACAGTAACTATTTATTTATCTGAAATATTAATATATGGTTAAATAACATACAATGTTCTCACAATCATTTGTTTTCTTTAGTAATAGGTACTTTTCCCATTGGATTAGTGGTCGTAAGTAGAGCTGTAAAGAAATTAGGTTCTGAGGCCTTAGAGCTATTCACACGGCGTATTTTTAACGCGCAAAGGACACGTTAACGCGCTTTAAACGAAATTCGGGTTCTAAAATTTGGTCATATACAGCGCCGTGAGCGCACGTACGTTAATGGTGCGTCGTCGGCGCGTTAAAAATACGCCGCCTGCATAGGCCCTTAATAAGTTTCTTTTACCAATCTCGTTTTTCGCAGTGAGTGCGTTTGGCGCTCCGATTGGTGAAGAACTCGAAACGGGCCAATCGGAAAGCAGACCGTTTTGACGGCCCGGCTGACGCAGTGGTTAAACGATTGGCTTTTGTGCTACGGGTTCAATCCCCGCACCGGCACGGAACAAAAGTACATAAATAATATGGCTTACATTTAGTTGTTCCGGGTTTAGATGTTTGTGCATGTGAAGATTCGTGTTTGTAAAAGCACCCACGATACAGGATTAAATCCTAGTGTAGGGCAACGCCCAATGCTGCAGTTCAGCAGATTTCATCAAAAATTAGTTTCATTGTAGTCTGTGTACACGTAATTCTATTATTAGGCTTTTCTTTTAGCTAATAAAATACTTAGTAGCCGCTCAGGGTCTAACTGCATGGGGCTTAAACGTCACTGAAATATTGTGGTTAGGCAGCAGTACACCTCTGCCCCTCTGCTCTCAAGAAATTGAAAGCGTGATAATATATGAATTAGAATAATTAGTGATCTATATGTATAAGGTCCCTACCAAAAATACCTGGATAAATCTTTACAGATAATCCAGTACACCATAATTATAGAAATAAGCTTTTATTAAATTAATATATATTTTTTAACTGAACTGTGGGCCAACGTAATCACGCATAGTAGCCCTGACACAGCACAACGACGACGCGCCAAACCGCGAGAGATGGCGGGATGAACTAGGCCCATTAGCCAAAGCCTGGTCATCATTGGCACAATTGAACAGCATGAAAATCAAGGGAAGATGCCTTTGCCCAGCAGTGGGATGAGACAGGCTAACAATATCAGTGGTGTCGATTCTGTCGAGCATTATGACAGAACTAAACTAGACTAAACGTATACTACGCGCAATCTTTATGAGCCCTCAGAACTCTCTCCTTCTAGCACCTATAAGAGTACGCTTATTATAGGTGCTAGAGGGGGAGAGAGAGAGAGAGAGAATTCAGAGCTCAGTTCAGGGCTCATAAAGATTTGCGAGTACTCTATCAGTCACTTTCTTTTTCTATTGAAATAGAAAGAGAAACGGTCTTACTTTAGTTTAGCGCTTTCAAAGTGCGCAACAGATTCGACATAAGTCTATGCCCTCAGTATATGTTTTTGACAAGACGATGGTGCTGATTGTGTTGTTTAAACAAATTTAGCCTCACTATGTCTCTAACAAGAACGTAACAAGAAACATGAGAAAAGGACGGAAAATATTTAATTCTCTCAAATTAGTCCACGCGTGATAACAATGAGAATTTAGTAGTCAATAGTCATCGCCCTCATCGCCATACTATGTCGCGTCTAATTTCCTGTAAATCAGGGCATAGACTAATTTGTGTCCGTATGGATTGAGGAGCCACATGTGATTTTTAAACGCGAATATTATCTTTATTTAGTAGGATATGAGCCGATTTTGTAGACCCAATCCTGGAATTTGTAGGAAAACCCTTAAAAAGTTACATGACGTTAAAGGTGGCTCCTCAATCCAGACGTTTGAACTGAGTAGCCACTATAGAACTCGAAAAGTAGACGATGGATGTTTTTGAAAATTATGTAGGATTTAGTAGGCATTATGTACAATATGTACGAAAAATTTGAGTTTTGTAGTTCTTAATTTGACATAACTACAATACTTTGATTGTGGCTCCTCAATCTAAACGTTGGCCTATTCATGCAATGCGTTGTTTTTCATAAACTAAGCGGCTAATCAAAACATATTTTTAGTATCATTTAGTAGTACATTTATCCTAATTTGTAGTATAAAAATACGATCGTAAAACGATTTAAATTTGGTTATAAAACATGTTTTATCTGGCTCCTCAATCCTGACGTTTCTTTATGAAAATATGTCCATAACTGCCAAAGCTGTTAATGGAATCGAAAAACAATAACACGGCCATTTAGTAGAAATTTCTACTAAATATACGTGCAATCCTACATTGTACATAATCAGTATTTCTAAAGATATCAATTATTTGAGAATTCCTTAGCAATTTGGTGTGTAGGGTGACCATAAATAACTCAAACCAGGAAAAGGATAAAATCCAATAAAATCCCAAAAAAAACATCTATCAAAATAAGGAAGCAAACGCGCAAGCGTTAAGCGTCGATTCAAATATGATAAATAAACATCTCATTGCATTAAATTATTTATTTTTGTCAACAAATTAACATAAATTTCTACAATTAACATAAAGAAAAAAGTATTCCGTTTATTAACTTCTAATATTAGGCTGTTTGATGGTATCGCCGTAGCCTCTCCTTCCACCTGCGCGCGCATAGCTAACGCAACCACCAATAGACACGGCGCGCGAAAAATGAAATAGTAAAATAAAATAATGAAAATTTATTGGATTTCATCATTATCACACCGGCAACTTCCTATGAAAATCCCTATTTGTCATGTTATTTGATATTTCTATATACGGAAAGAGATTTTGTTAGATACGTTTACGTAAGCAATTTCAATGTGTAAAGAGGTATTAATATTTTTTTGGCTGTATGCCATAGAAACAGATGCTCGATAGAATAAAAAAAAATATGAAAAAATACATGGCGCGCTTTATGCGAATTTTTTGTTACTTATTTATTTTACTGGAACTTCTTATTAATATATTATATTATAATGATGGTTGTGTAAGTATATATAGGTCTTTGAATAGGTATATCACGAATAATTTAAGTAGCTGCAATTAAAATTCCTTTTATTATCCTGGTTTGAGTTATTTATGGTCACCCTACACACCAAATTGCTAAGGAATTTTCAAATAATTGATATCTTTAGAAATACTGATTATGTACAATGTAGGATTGCACGTATATTTAGTAGAAATTTCTACTAAATGGCCGTGTTATTGTTTTTCGATTCCATTAACAGCTTTGGCAGTTATGGACATATTTTCATAAAGAAACGTCAGGATTGAGGAGCCAGATAAAATGTGTTTTATAACCAAATTTAGATCGTTTTACGATCGTATTTTTATACTACAAATTAGGATAAATGTACTACTAAATGATACTAAAAATATGTTTTGATTAGCCGCATAGTTTATGAAAAACAACGCATTGCATGAATAGGCCAACGTTTAGATTGAGGAGCCACAATCAAAGTATTGTAGTTATGTCAAATTAAGAACTACAAAACTCAAATTTTTCGTACATATTGTACATAATGCCTACTAAATCCTACATAATTTTCAAAAACATCCATCGTCTACTTTTCGAGTTCTATAGTGGCTACTCAGTTCAAACGTCTGGATTGAGGAGCCACCTTTAACGTCATGTAACTTTTTAAGGGTTTTCCTACAAATTCCAGGATTGCGTCTACAAAATCGGCTCATATCCTACTAAATAAAGATAGTATCCGCGTTTAAAAATCACATGTGGCTCCTCAATCCATACGGACACACTAATTTGACAGTTCTGAACATGTGTCCTTTTTCAATCATGAGTACGAGAAAGAGATAAAATGTGGCTATAATTAGTTTAGTCGGTTTAGTGCGATGTGCAACAGAATCGGCACAAGTACTCTGTGATCGCCACGAATGTTACTGAAAATGTCGGTTACAGCACTTACAGCAAAACTTAGCTGCGCGGTAACTTAGCTTAAACTTGGGTACTTCCGCTCACGGAACATGGGATTCAAGTGTTTTGATTTTATTCGTAAGTACTGACAAAAAATGGATATTGGCCTTATTTTTAAGTATAAACATAAATCTCAGTTCACATGTTTTTATTGAAATGCCTGGTTAAACATACTAAACAAGTTTGTCCAGCTATTTTGTTGGATAAATATCACTATTGGACATAGAGGTAATAGTTATCCATTATCATTGCAGATGCAGATTCATACATATCTATGTATGATAAAACACCTGGTAGGAACAGCTAGAGTTCCTCATTGAGTCTTAGTACCAGCTTTGCTGCATATATGGGGGCTTCAATGCATTTATGATGCATGCAAATGGGTAAACTGAAATTAAATACTGAAATACCGCAAACTCCTTTATTCAAAGTCCACAGTGCACTTAAACTAACAGATTACAGCCTGCGACCTCTTCGGCCACCCTTCCTGCGAGTAGAGTCAGAGGGCACGGGGGTAACATCCTCAATGCGACCAATCTTCATGCTGGAACGAGCTAGAGCACGGAGTGCAGACTGGGCACCAGGGCCAGGCGTCTTGGTCTTGTTGCCACCAGTAGCACGGAGCTTGATGTGAAGGGCAGTGATGCCAAGAGTCTTGCACTTTTCGGCAACATCCTGGAAATTTACAAAAGAAGTAGTAGTAAGATGGGCATCATTTAGATTGAATCTACAATCTACTTAGGAATGTAAATTTGTTATAACTGAAGTTCCAAACGATAGGATTTTTGGCTTGAATATAAAGTGGCCAGCTCCCAGTAAAGGACTGCAACAGACAATTTGTTTGTAGCATAATAATTAAAATAGATGCCATGGTATTATTCTGGTGACAAAAATATTCCTAATACCTATGATTGGCAATTATATTTTAGTGAAGTATTTTGAAATCTTGTTTACTCTGGTACAACTGAGAATACTTGAGGCTAATCAGGCATTGGGCTGTGATAGGTCCAATTGTTTTTCTTGGAGCTCTTGCTCTCTGAACACAATACTGACACATAACCTCAAAACAGAAAGTTCAAAATAAAAGCTGAATTAGGGGTAGTAAACAAACCTGGGCGGCCAACATAGCGGCGTAGGGGGAGGCCTCATCGCGATCAGCCTTCACCTTCATGCCACCGGTAACACGGGCGATGGTTTCCCGACCTGACAAGTCGGTAACGTGTACGAATGTGTCATTGAAAGAGGCGAAAATGTGAGCCACACCGAACACAGTCTCGCCCACCAAGTGCTGAGGGCCGAGAGTCACCTGGACCTCTTCTTTTGCTACTTTGTTTTTCCTCGGTGCCATGGCTCAGCCTGAAAATAACAACACTTCAGAACCACTTTTGTAACCTAAAATATCAGAGTAATCCACACACTGTTTATCGCGTACGGAGGACTAGATATCAAACAAGGGCTGTAAGCATTTGCGACAAGGATTATTTCTCTTTTTAACGTAATAAATATAACATTTTTGTAATAAAACTTGAAGATACCTTAGCTTTGAAAGCTGTCAAAAACTAGAAAGAAATCCGGATGTCAATGTTGCCACGATTTTGTGCTTCAACTGATTATACTATCAACGAAGCACCAGTTTATTATAAACTATTGAATTATTATATAATTACATAATTACTGATATATCGCTAAATATTGAATAGAATTAAGAAAACTGTAAAATTATGAAAAAGTAAAATTGATTCAATTAGATTTAAAATTATAAAAATGAATATTGATTACTTCTACTAAAAATATTTACGCAAGACTACTTGGCAACACTGTTACCGATGTGTTCAAATTAATGTTTAAAGGCAATGAACGTGGTTTCTTATAACCTTCTTCTGTCGGGTCTGCATGAGATCAATTACTGTTGAAGCATTTTAAATCAGCTTACAGCCTTGGAGGATCCCTATGGTTCATAGCATTTTCTAGCAACTAGAAATCTCAAAAAGACAATTCTAGATTTAAATTTTATGAACACACCCGTAAAGCAATGTGACAACATCCGGAAATAGCGTACGTCATTGCCAACAGATTCATATTTCCATCGCATATTCGTTGCTGAGAAAAATCGTCGGTTTTAGCGACGTAACATATTGCAAATAAGTGTGAAATATTGTGATAAACTTCCTTTTAGCATTAGTTAAACTAGTTCAATTTTAATAAGTGAGTATTTCATTTGCGTATTGGTGTAATTCAAGTTCGAAGTTTCAAGTACGGGAATGACGTTCTGTCATTCATGTTACTCAATTCAATATTGTATTCATATTACGTTTTGGATGTCTCAACAAGTTTGACGGCATGTGTGATGTGCGGTGGCATCACTCCGTGATATTCCACAGCCAGCTACTGCGACGTAATAGATAACGAAAAGATTTGCAAGTCATTACTCATCCCATACGTTCTTTGTGATGATGAAGGTGGAGATGTCTGAGACCTGAAATAATATCATTTCCTACGTTCCAGATTCAAAATGTTTATCTTGGATTGGTTCACTGGCGTCCTTGGATTCCTTGGTGAGTGCAAGTCATAATACATTTGTGTTGTTTTTAAATTGACAAAAACCTGGAAATTACAAAATTGATCAAAACAGTACAGCTTGCTGATAAATGAAATAAATGACTATTAAATAGTAATGTTAATTGTTGTAATTTACAAGAAATTCAGAGAAAACAAATTGTTCTAGTTCACAAACTTGAATGTTATAAGCAATAATTATTAATTAGAGAACAATGTATTTTTTTATGTCCTCTGTCAATGAACTATGTTTGAAACGCTAAGAAACTTGATTAACAAGTAGTTATTCGGTTATTATTTAGTTGAATTCAGTATATAATCAATTTTAAAAACTATTCAAATAATTGTGTGTAATTGGTGTTGCATTGTTTATGTAACAATAATCTTTTAGAATAATACATTTCATTTTAGTTACATTATTGCAGTACAGTATTTAGAATTTGTTGCAACTTATATAAGCCATTTCCAAAACACAAAAATTTTGAACAATGAGTTAGTGATGAAAGTGAAGGCTGTAACCTGTGAGCTTGACACACTGACCTACTAACCAATCCGCCTTCAAATTATTTCCTGTACAACAATATTAGGCAGAATTCATAACTTGACTTATGTAATAATGATATTTTATGGCATGCTGTAATTTGTTATGGTAATAGAAAGTTATTGGATAAATGGACACATTAAGAATAATAATGCAGACCAATAAACTTTTGCATTTAAATAATTATTTCAAATATTCAGCACAGATTAGATAGTGAATTGAATAGAAAAGCCTATAAGTATTGCTGTAAAATTTTAACAATAAAATAATGTTTACATGATTAGAGTTGGCATAACTAATTAATTTAACAATCTTTCCATTCTGCAGTCCCTCTCTGGTAGAGCTTGTGCTTGAACATAGGCCTCTAAGGATTTCCATTCATCTGTCTTTAGATTTCATGGCCATAAAAATGATGTGTTATGACTGTGACATAAAAACTAATTAATTCATCAAGTGAGGAAATGCAGACATTTGTATTGTTCTTGGCCACAGATGACTAATTGTTAGCTGATGATTTAAATTGTTCTTTGTTCAGGTTTGTGGAAGAAGTCAGGGAAGCTGCTGTTCTTGGGCCTGGACAATGCGGGCAAGACCACACTCCTGCACATGCTGAAGGATGACAGACTTGCACAGCATGTACCCACATTGCATCCCAGTAAGTATGAAATTGTTAAGATATTGCATCGGCCTAGCTATTGACTGTGATCAATACCTTTATTTACAGCCTCCATGGAATGAGCCTCTCTGAGTGACATTACTTAAGCATGGTCCTTGCTGCTGGGCTGGGCTGTTGGGCTTTTATCACAATAATATAATTTGTTTTGGGCCATGTATACTGTGACATGGCTTAATTGAAGACTGCATAAATGTTTGCATGCCACCATTGTCTTTACTTGACAATAAATATTGTCATCAAAATATGAAATAAAGACATGAATATAATTTTGGAATCCTTATTCTTACTGTAGATATTTGGGCAACTGAATTTGTGACAGTGGCGTACAGGGCACGGGCGATGCGTTTACTACGTAGTGGTCGTAAAATTTCATACAGCTAAAAATTATGTGATACAGTCCTACTGTTCAAGGTTATATAATATAATTTGCAGATTTTGCAGCACAGTAGCATAATAAATAATAGAATGAAATAAATTATATTTTTATGTGTATTCAGTATTCATAAAAGTGGCATTTTCAACATTTTGTATTATGCTTTAAATTATTTTCATAAATGTTAGAAAATGTAATGTGTGGTTAGCTCAATATCAAAGTAGTTTTTATCTGCTAAAAAAGTGATCTGCAGTTTTCATATATTAATATTTAATGTCATTCAAGGTCTTAAGCAGTCCAATTTCCTGTTTTAAATTTATTTATTCTACAAATACTAATCTAGTATCATGCTGTATGTTAAAATTATAATAATATGATACAATTACAATTACGAACAGTATCAGTGACTACAAACACAATAACTTGGACCCTAAATTTTGATAAAAGTTTAACTTTATTTTGTTTGTTAATTAATTATTTTGCTGGTTATGCCACCTTAACATTTGCATAGAGTGCTTAAGTCATACAGTAGTCTATTAGCCTACATTATAAATAAGTTCCTCATATGAAACCAAGCATCTGTTATTGTGGAAAATTCTTGGCACTTAATTTATGCATGATTTATAAATAGAAAAACGAGATACCTAATATAAATAAACTTCATAATAATGGAAAATAATCAAAGTAGGTCACAAAATGAAATATTTATGTTTTGATTTATATGTCAATATTTTTTTTGTTCCGCTTGTATCAGTCTTCAGCCTCTCTACTGCTCTTGACTATAGTCAGATAAGTTGTATAGTCATAGTGTTTTATCCAGTGAGAACAACTTCTCATCTATATGCAAAGTTAAATTCTGTTTTGTAACATTGTGCATGTCTTTTAAGATTTTTATAGTCAATAGGATGTTAATTCATTTGCTGGGTTCTCAGTTCATAACCTGAGGAAAGGTGGAACCCTTAAGATTAATAATGTAATGGTTATAAATATTTAGTCTTCTTAGCTCTATAAGTATTTCTTTGGTGATTAGGTAAAAATTTGGTCATATTTTGTTCTTTAGTTTTCTCATTGTCCTAGCAAGCAACCTCGCGCACTGAGACAGGTTTTGAGGGCATTGACAGTGGCATGCATTCCATAGAAAAAACTAGACACTGCCTGTTAATGTATTGCGTATTACAAATGTTAATATGTGTGTAATATGTTTTAATTTAAGTATATTTGGGTCGGTGTGTTCGTCTTGGGGTGAGGTGGCCAATCACGAACACCGTTTAACTTGACAATACAATGTAATGTGCTACTTTTCGGGAGAGATGTGGCGTATTGCCTTAATTCACTGTTCATTACATATTTCAACAACACTAAATGGTATTTGCGTGCCCCATGACGCCACTGGGCATTAACATCTGGTACCTACACCTGCTCAGCTCTTTTCCTGAACATTTCTTGTTCAGTCATTGGTTTTTCCTATAAGGATTCTGACATGAGATAATGTTAGAAAATTCCTTTAAAAATGAGGAAGTCTGAAAGGTCGGGGATATTCATTGGATTTTGTTTGCATCGATACTTAATTTTAACTATCGTCGTTGTCGGCCCACGTTGTCGTTGTGAGTCTGGATACCCAATAGATGTGTTTGGAATTCCAATTCGTCATCAGAAATGAATCTGTTTTTAAGAGATCCATAGTAGTTAGTAAACATTTATTCATCAATGTTTTGGTGGTTAGTACACAGCTGATCAACACAACGACAGTGGTAGTCTGTAGGTAGTCTTCAGTTTTCTGGCAAAAGGTGGTGTTTAGTTGTTCCACGTTTGACATTTCCTGCGTGACCATTCCCATCAAGATGATGTGTTACATAGGTATGGTAACCTTTGACCTTCACGTTGAAGGTGACTTTGGTACAGTGGGACTCAGATATCAGGATAATATCAAGTTGTTGTTATTATAAAAACAAAATACATTGTAGTGTTGATAATTTTCCTTAGCGAAATCAATTTGCTTTAGTAAAAAATCCTTAAAGTGTACTTATTACTTCCATAGAATTATTACCTGATTATTATTTTCCTCTGAGCTGTGCAACTGAGAGAGAATTGGTAGAACACTGTACTTGTTGTACAATGTTCTACTAATTCTTGTTCTTAACATAATTAAATTACATACCAACAAAAGTACAGGCGGCCAAAGAATTGGTTGGTAATAACATGCTTGCATTTCATAAAAAATAAATAGTTTGAACTTTAGTTATATTTTCATTTGATACGAAGTTCTGTAAAAATTAATAGAACAATTTTGGTCGACCGTGCATCCATTGTGAAGAGAAAATTACAATATCATTTCCATAAAAAGTGTGTAAAATTCTCAATGACAACATTAAATTCGCAGCGTCGGAAGAGCTGTCAATAGGCAGTATGCGTTTCACGACGTTCGACTTGGGCGGGCATCAGCAGGCGCGGCGCGTGTGGCGCGACTACTTCCCCGCGGTGGACGCCATCGTGTTCCTGGTGGACGCGTGCGACCGCGCGCGCCTGCCCGAGTCCAAAGCCGAGCTGGACTCGCTTCTCACCGACGAAACGCTCAGCAACTGCCCCGTGCTCATCCTCGGCAACAAGATCGACAAGCCCGGCGCCGCCAGTGAGGATGAACTCCGTCAGTTCTTCAACTTGTACCAACAGACCACTGGAAAAGTAAGTCACGATATCTATCTACTCTGAATTTTTTTTCCTTGTCACGCATTTTATTCGCTACAAGGTCAAACCAGGTCTTTGGAAAGGTCTTCATGGGGACATATCATAAAGGTAAAACGTGCAGAGCGTTGAGCATTTTATCATAAGTAGGATGGTAACACAACTAAGTCAACAGCCCCGGCATGAATCTTGAGCACTGGTCCATAATTACTTGAAGCCATTTTGGACCTTACACCTGAGACAATACGACACACAAACGAACCCCACCACCCCGCCGAGCGCCCAAATTAGCTCCGAGGAATCGGGTGCTGAGGAAGCGGGCACTGAGCGCTGCGCCCGACCGTCGCTCATACCCTGCACTCTCCCAGTACCAGTACCCCGAGATACTTACTTTTCATGGCTGCACTACAGAAATGCAGTCACCAAGTGTCCCCAGTGTATACTATATTTATTTATTTAAAGATTTATGCACAAGTAAAAAAAAACTACATAAAGGCGGACTTCATGACCATAGGCCTTTACTATAGTATGATAGCTAAAATGATTAGGTCTATTGCAAATTGCAATGTGTGCGTGCATTGATTCTTATATTTATTGTTAGGTATATACTAGAATATGTGACGCTTTATCATTCCTCTCAGGGTATTGACAGTTATCTTATCCAACTCGTATCAGAAAAGCGGAAGTTTGGATGTATGTTTGTTACTCAATCAGGCCATGACTATTGAACAGATTTGACTCGAAGATGTGTTTCCCAATTATAAATCACCAGAACACTAGGAATTCCCACGGATAGACGGCACGGTTGCGTAGTGGCTAAGCGATTGGCTTTCGGCGCTACGTGTCGTGGGTTCGATCCCTGCACGGAACAAATATTTGTATGGCCCTACAGATAGTTGTTCTGGGTCTGGGTATGTATGCATGTGATATGTATGTTTGTACACAGTACCCACGATACAGGAGAAAACCTAGTGTAGATGCAAATTTTTATTTTTTTTTAATTTTCAGGCATATGGCACAAACAACAAGATTTTTTTTTCCAAAAGTCATTCAGTACCTACCATAAGAATCTGTGACCTAATAGCTAGTCAGTCAATACCATAATCATTATACCACTACAAATGTTAAATTATTCATTCCTTGACACTATCGTCCAGATACTATTTAAATTGTCATTTCACGACCAACTGACCTTATTCATAAAATTCTTATCATTCGTATTTTTGTGTGACACGCGCCAAGTGATCGCCAGTTAATTTTATTGTTATTATATGCTTTAAATACGTCGTTTTATTGTTCTTAAAAAATGCGTTGATCCACACTATGATCTCTCCTGCATCTTGAGTACATTTTAGAGCCAAAAAATCTCATATGCCGATCATACATCATGCTCATGTACCCACCCGGAACAACTATCTGCAGGCTTTACAAATATTTAATCTGTGCGGTAATCGAACAACTTAACCATTGCGCCATCAAATTTACCTAATTAACTAGTAAGATTAGAATTTTCCGTAGGAAATTGGTATGTTGCAAGGAAATCGGTCTCAATGCTGAGCAAAATTCCAGTTTTAACATAAATTTACTTCTAACTAGATCCATATCTGTCAACTTCACACAGATAAATAAACCTCCTTTATTCATAAACTATATAAGGCCCTACCGTTCTAGTCCTTATCCCTTTAATGAGCTTTACAGCTTTTACTATGGAACCAGCCTTAAAATCGCGATAAAAATATCAGCTGTTCCATGTCCAGTCGAGTAATGTTTGAATTATTTGTATGGAACAGCGGTTCTTTTATTTTTTGCTATTTCAGTGTTGATCCCATAGTGAAAGTTGTTCATAACGATGAGTACAATAACCCCTTAAAGGGATTGGGCCTAGAATGGTAGGACTTTTTGTTTGCTATAATAAATTGTGTTCTTTCTTTTTCCCGCTGATTTGAAATGTGAGGCGCCAAAACAAGACAAAAACACACGTAAACTAAAAGAGGCTTACATGTATTTTTTTTTTGTCTTTTTTGTGAATAAGTAAGCTAGTCTTTTGTAACATAGTGCTACTGCAGTTCGGACCTTGTTCTTACTTATATTATCGTCCATTTATTTACTAGCCTTTATCGCATCGCATAAACGTGTTCGTAATTTACTCATAAACTTATTTAAAGTCTGTGATCATCACGATCATTCCTTGAGGATTAAGCAGTAGCTGTTTCTTTATATATTTGTATGAAATAAATAATAAAAAAGCAGTGATTACAAAAATAATCATACATTTTATTAGTAAGGTAATGAACATCAAAAAATTACCATGATCATAAAGTTGGGAACCCCATCTTAATGATCGGCAATTTTTTACAAGGTAGTTCGAGATTTATTCTCTCACGATCGTATTAAAGTTTATTACCAGAGTCTGATGTTCATTACCATTTTGTTTTGTGGTAGACCCGCAGATAAAAGATGTGTAGCTGTTTTAATTGGATCTATTGTATGGACTTGTCAAGGGAATATCGTATCTGAGGTTCATTCAGCTACTGAAAAATTGACCCTAAGCGTGAACAATTTTAGTGAGGTTTTCTAAAAAAGTTAAATTTAAAAAAATCATTTATACACACACATTTATACATTTCAGGCATCAGTATAATTTTATGTTTTCTATTTCCATAAAGTATATTCTGTTGTTTTTTAAATTAGTCCAAAAATTACCATACAATACAATACCCTTTTACGAATTTTCAGTAATTGCTCGGTGATAAACATCACTGTCTACATTCCTTCTTTTTAAACTCTCTTCTCACAAGTCTGCTGGAAGAGATTTTTTTAGAAATAAACAGTAACTTTGTACTTTATGCTCCTACTTCATATTTCTTATGTATTTGACGTGTGCATTAATTGTTAAATAAATAAATAAATTGATAACTTATCAGTGTGATAAGTAATGATGTTGTGTTATTCCAGGGCAAAGTATCCAGATCAGAGTTGCCCGGGCGGCCCCTGGAGCTGTTCATGTGCTCGGTGCTGAAGCGCCAGGGCTACGGCGAGGGCTTCCGCTGGCTCGCGCAGTACATCGACTGAGTGCGCCCGCTCGCCCTCCGCCGCCGCCACTCGGCTCGCTTATACTCGCGTATGCTTCTCATATAAATGTCAAAACGTAGCCGCCCAAATGCAATAATATACTTTTCTTTGTAGGTATAATTTCAATATCTTTAAATTTATGTCGTATTTTAAACAAATGTTTCGGAAATTAACTGAGACTTTTATTGTGTACATATTTTGATGACTGATACTCTTCTAAACTATCTTTGTACTATTGGCCGAACTTTGGTCTCATTTGCCAGTGACTGTTAGTTACAGTAATATTTTATTGTGAGGCCATTGTATACCTACGAGGGCACTAAGCGGCTACGTGAGATGTGTTATATGCTCGAATCGCGCCCGTTTGTAAGCAGCCTTACTTCGCTCACTAGTAATGCTTTATAATAATAATAATGTTTGTTACATCTCGATATGGAGATTAGACGTTTACTAACGAATCCTTTTAATATTGTAAGGATCACATAATTCAATAAAAATAATAATTTATTATTTTGCCTCTTTTTTCTAGGTTAAGTAACTAATTGGGCAACTCCCTGAGTTGGAATATACCTCTGTATAGTATACATTGAGGTCTTTAAATAACTGCGGCTTCCGTTTAGGAGGCAAGTGTGAAAGTACTTAGTTACTAGCAATACTAGTGTTAAAGTACAAAATATAACTCGTTGGCGAGCCGGTGGCGCGCCGAGCATTACTAGTTAGCGATGTATGTTGTAATGCGGTTCTCGGCTACGAATAGCTGCTAGCTGTATTGTTCAGTGATTTTTGTTTTTGGCTGTAAACTACTAAAACAACAATATTATAATTTTACGTAAGTCTAAACGATTACACCGGGGGTTTCTACACGTTCTTTGGGTTTGTGAAACCATATAAATTTGTGTCTATAATATGAATAAGGTAATGGTGCAAAGCATGGTAATTTTGTTGTTATCTATCATTTCATCGCCAAATATCTACAATTTGTTTGGACAAAGTCGCAATTATCTGTACAAACAGCTTTGTCGTCTCTTATGTCTTATGTATAGCTCAGCGAGATACAGTCTCCGTCTCAAGTTCGACTCAGAGTGTAAGATACAATTTTAATTCAAATTTTAATATTTATTTTCTTATTCTCATTCCAACTTGAGTGTTTATTATGACTCGATTATGTATTTATCAAGTAAAGCTCATTGTGTTGTATGTGTTAAAAGTGACGAATGTTATATTTTTATAAATTATTTCAATCATTTGAATTTTTCGGAATGTTTAAATAGACAATTGTAAAGAAACGGCTAGTCTACGTTAGTGGTAGCTGAGTCTTGAAATGAATTTTAATACTTACTCAGTTAAGGTAATAGTATACAAATATCTTCCATTAATGCTAATTGACGGTGCAGTTGACGGACCCCATAACAGTATTTAATAATGTCGTTTTGTTTTCAAGCACAATCAATTTGATCATTATTACTCGCGTATTTTGTTCAGATCAGATTTTTAAGCATCACATCAGTGGAGATATTATTTTAATGTTTTCCGATGTTTTTATTAGTCAATTTCACGTGAAGCACGGAACATGGTAATAAAGTGCGCCGGTGGTCGCCTCGCTAGACAAGCCGTTTCCAATCATAATTTAGTTGCGATCAACGTGTGCTGGATCTCCAGCTTTACTTAGACAATGTTCTTTGGTATATTATTTGCAGTTTAAGTAAAAAAAAAAAGTTTGTAATAAAATTTATATGAAATAATTGTTATTTTTTTCCTTTACGTTGGTTCATTTGTAAATAACGAATTCTTTTACATTTAATGTATATAATCCTTAAAGGTGGAGCGAGTACTACGGTACGTTACACATCTGCACAGGGCACAGAGTCATCACCCCTGGGGCTAGATTCTTATAAAACACTAGCGTGCTCCCGGCTTCGCACAAGTACACTTTCTGTACTATCCTTACATTAAATATGAAAGTATTGTATCTACATATAAACCTTTCGTGAAAAATTATCTAACTGATGGTGAAAACCGCATCAAATTCGTTGCGTGGTATAGGAGTTAGTGGATATCCAGACAGACAGACGCAGAGAGACTTTATTTTATATTTTACTAGCGACCCGTCCCCGGCTACGCCCGGGTGCAATTTCACTATTATCCTTACATTAAATTTGAAAGTTTAATACATATAAACCTTTTTCTTGAATCACTATCTATTAAAAAAAACCCCATCAAAATCCGTTGCGTAGTTTTAAAGATCTAAGCATACATAGGGACATACAGACAGCGGGAAGCGACTTTGTTTTATACTATGTAGAGATTGTTAGGCAATATCCCATAAATTGTACGACCCACGTTAAAATTATCGAGGTTGAAAGGTGGTGGTATCTCAGTACTGTACTGTACTATGAAAGGTGGTACCTACTATAACATGAGAATATGCCTTTGTGTCTAGATTTTCAACCCTTCAATTTTATGGCAGAACCGCTTTGGTTGTTTCTGGGATCTGGCTGCATTAGTAGAGGGTGCGGGAGCGGGGGTTACCACATGTCCAACTGGTTATCGAGATAATGATAATGGGAACTTGGAGAAATAAAAGTCAGCTTTATACTAATTAAAATTTTAATTATAGGAAAATAATGCAATAAAAATACTAATGTATAGATTATTACTAAAGTACATAATTTTACAACTTTCAAAATGTTCTCTCACGAAAATAATAATTTGAGTCAACTATAGTGCAAAATGTATGGGAATGCTTTAAATAAAATCGATGGAAGTCTGTAATGAATGAGAGTTACAAATAATCCATAAAACACCTACTACATGATTATATTAAAAATGTTCTTGACTGCGCTACGGCCATATTTACAATCTGTACTCAAGATATGATATTGCACATTTAACACTTAAAATTACATTGCATGAATTCATAACATTGGTAGACGGCAACCTGCGTTACAATAATTCCTTGTACTACATACATGGATATTTTATATTATATTTTTATCTTTAACCAGATCTTACAAGCTTCACTTTAGAACGCATTCCATTGATGCTACGAGTATACAACGCGTGGTATACGCGTAGCGATAACGCAACAAGCTAACCTACTAGGTTATAATGGCCACTACATTGTGAAGTTCACGCGAAATTATGTGAGGTAATATCACATTTGGGACTATTAATTAAATTTATTATATAAATAATTACACTAACTACTATACAAGGTCCTACCTTTCTAATCACGATCCCTTTAAGGGGTACTCATCATTATGAACAACTTTTACTATGGGACAAACTGAAATCGGAAAAATTAAAATCTATTGTTTCATACAAATGATTCAATATTATTCGATTATATATCTGGAACAGCAGACTTTTTATTCGTAACTTAAGGTTTGGTCCCATAGTAAGAAGTTGTGCATAATGATGAGTACAATAACCCTTTAAAGGGATCGGGACTAGAAAAGTAGGTCTTTATATGTGCACGTTGATTTATTCACACCATTTATTTGAGACGGTGGAACAATCTGTAAACCATTACTTTGAGTAAATATTCGTAAAATAATTTCATCACAATGTCATGATTCTCTCGAAAATATATCAACACTTTCCTAATACTCCTTCTCTCCCTAGCTGAACATGTATGATATAAACCATGTGAATAAAAGTACGCAACGGACACCCATACACAGAGACATACAAACAGCCATACATTCATGTTCGTCCACCGTCGGAAGGCGCGATGTGGTATTCCGTAGATCTAACCTACGACGTTAAACAACAACGGGTCAGGCACATCGTGGCGTCTCGTGCCGCTCCATTAGAAATTATATTACTACCCTGTTCCATGTAGCACGTGTCACCTAACACCGGGCCCTGGATAATTTCTAATAAAGAGGATATTTACATCGCTAAATAAATTGTGCTCTATGCATACTAAATGCAGACTTGTCTATTTAGTAACTTAACCTAACGTTTAATCACTGCTGAGAATTTATTGTATACGTCAGATATACACAAATATTGATTGATTGAAGGTGCAATAGTTTCGAAATAAATGTTAATTAATAAAAGTCATTTAAAACAGCGACACAAAACATCCATAAAATACATTAAAAATAATAAATTTATAAACTTAGACTACACACTATTCTCGTAAAACGTTCACATCTAAAACATTTAAATTTCAATAACAACTTCTATATCGATTTAATATTATATACAAAAAAAAGTTCGTTTGATTTCCGTCAGCTAAATATAGTTATAAAATTGAAGATTATCAGTAAAACTATGTTGATATTGTCTTATACATAGATAATCACACGTCAGCTTTATGGGAGTGAAATCCGCTAAATAAGTCTAATATGATTCATTTACTTATACGTAGTACAATCACTTTGGTACATAAAACTAGTTATCATAGCCTTTCCTATATTCCTAATCCACGTATGAGTTGTATATTTATGTGTACAGGTAAATATTACTTGTAGACATGAATATACATCTAATATCAACGGCTACCGTGCACACTGGGTATCTCCTCTCGTTCAGTCACCCGTTAAAGGTTCTCTAGTTGTAACAAGTCAAGTCTGGTTTAGTTCATCCACTTGCGGCAATTGGGCGCACCGCACATGCACATTATTTTGTGAGCGTCGTCCTCAATGTCGAATTTGTAGTCGTATGCCAACTGCGAAAGGGAAATACATAATAATAAAGTTTCACGTATTAATTAAGACTAGAATATGTAGCTTTTTCGTCCTTATAACCGCGAAAAGATCATTATAAAGATGAAAAGAATGCTTGAAAAATTTCAAGCACATTAAGTGCGTTAGCTTATTAAATGCTGCTTGTTATCTCACGCGAGATGCAGGACCACCACAATGTTTTTATATCAATCATCTGATCGGTCAATTGCGGCGGCGCTACCTGACGCGGTTCTTCTTTTGTCATGTCGGCACGGGTGACATCTTCGCCGTATCGAAAAGAATGGGCAATTTTTTATAATGATTTTTATAAAAATGTTTTTTTATTGGCAATTTGAGATCCATATTTTGGCCGTCGGTTTTAAACTAGTGGAGGTATATTTTTTGTCATTTACCTCCTCGCCGCGCGCGATGCGTCGCTTAGCGAAGATGATGATGCGCAGTTGTCGGTCCACCTCGACGGTCTCGGCCACGCAGTTGGGCTGGCACGAGTGGTTGATGTAGCGCGCCAGCCCGCCTGACAGCGTCGCGTCCACCACGCGCCGCTCGTCCAGGCGGAACATGTAGATGCCGCGGTTCTGGACAACACAATGTGCACACCATGTTATGGATGTAACATACGAAAGGTTAGTCAAAGATATAATCACCATAACGAGATTATGACCTTCGAATGCACCGACGACGGACAATAACCAATCGTGCAGCAGTGACTTTTGGTGGAAACCCTATACCAAACGGTTTCTAGAGCATACAGACGTGTACCCGTGTATGTGACCAACCACGCAATCATATTCCTTACCTTAGCTTCATACTGCTTCTCCCGTATCTCCGAAAGCTCGGAGCGGATGATCTCTCCGATGTACTCAATTACCATGGTATGTTTCTCCAGATCGCGGGCCGCGTATAGTCCCAACCCTTGGATTTTAGACCTACGGATATAAATTATTGTATTTAATGTTAAATTATTTCGATGTTTACGTCCAGCAATCGCAAATAGCTGTCAATTTCTGTTAGTAACTGAGCAGCACATGAAACCTGGGTACTACATGGTTAAGTTGCTATTAACATTGGACCTTTTGTAACTAAACAATGCGTAATGTTACTTCATATCATTTTATTGCGTACCTACCGACGTGCGACGTCGTAAAATCTATAAAAAAGATCGTTAAAATTAAACTAGAAGTATCGTTTTTTTGTTCCCGAAAAAAGGAGAATATCGTGATGACGGTCCTTATTGGTCCTTGACCAATAAAAAACTCAAGCGCTCTTCAAGTTACAAAGGTTCCAATCTTAGTAGCAATGTAGTACTTACAGAATATATTTTTGTGAAGACAACAATACTTTCCAAGTACAACTCGCCAACTAAGAATACGCCGCCCGCTTAATTGATACAGTGTGCATCAGTGGCGAAGGATGAATATTTTTACTAGGGAACCCGTCCAAAATATACTTGGCCAGGCGTGCCATATGCTGTGCAGTATTAATTTAACTGTGGCTTGAACTCATGTAGCAACTTAACAGCCTTCACATATTTATTAATACATAACACATGATATTGATTGCTATTGGTGATGGCCACGTAAAGGGGAGCCCGTGGGAATCGTGGTATATAGACTTCGCCACTGGTGTGCACTCACACGCATTATCACAGCGTTGCGTACGCTACAGACGGGCGCGTTATAGTTGTCAAGTAGTGCTTTATAAAATATTGCTAGGATTTAATTATGAATTTGGGTAAACTTGTTGCATAATATATGTACGCATTGGTAGCATCGCACATAAGTTTTATTTTTGAAATCGATTGATATTTACATACTGTTATTTTAATTTCTCTGGCAGCAGGTTCATCATGCTTATTAGGCTGCATTTTGGGTGGAGAGTGAAGGCGGGTAACGGGGTAGAAAACGCGGAGACCTGCTTGCTTGTCATTAAATATTATGTACTGTTCGAGCGTCCCGCTGCCCGCACCTTACTACCCACCGAAAATGCAGCCTCAGATTTCTTTGATGGCGTCATGGTTTGTGTTGTCTTCCTCCTTCTAACTTTGCGAGGAGGGTCACGGCTGATCTTAGCGTCATGTTCGGGTGCCGCTTGCGGTGACTGGTCAGCTTGCTGGCTGAATGATTATAATTTATTTACTTTTTCTGGATAAAATAGCATGGTATGTAATGCATGCGTGACCCTCGAATATGATATTTTAAATGGATTTAACTTTAGTTTTTTTAGTTCAGTTTAAACGATTAGAATTCGGTGTACTGAATGCAGAGTAGCAATCAATTATATACAAAATTCAAAAATCGATATCGGTATACTGGCGAAATGCCTATATCTACCGACGATATTTATAATGTAGGTACAGGTCCCGATGCGGGCGTACCTGGCGAGGTAGACGTTGTTGCGCCACTCGCACTTCATCTTCTTGTACTGCGAGCTCTTGGTGTGCACGAACTGCTTGGAGTAGGGGCAGGCGGGGTGGTCGGCGGCGGGCGGCGGCGCGGGCGCGGCCGCGTGCAGCGAGCGCGCCGCGCGCCGCCAGCTGGCCCGCGCGCGCGCCTCGCCCCGCGCGCAGCCCGACGGGTTCACGGCCAGCCCGCCCTCCAGCAGCGCCGAGCGCCCGAACTTGAAGCGGTAGTCCGTCAGCGTCTCGATGCCTGCCACACGTGCCACCGTTAGTTCCGATTAAGGATATCCGATTCACGCGTGGCTAACAAATGCCGAAATACGTGCGATCCCATACGACGCGTGCAACTTTTCGTACTAAAAAGTTACTCAACCTCACTCTTAATTTAAAGTTTAGTTGTAAGACGCAAATGAACTAAAGAGATCAAATAAATAAATTCTTCAAAATAAACTGCTGATTTCACATGACCACTGACTTACCAGGTAAACTCTCAAGCACCCTGACTACGGCGGGCTCGGTCAAACCGAACAAATCTTCTCCCGTGACGTAATTGGGCCACAATTTAAGTACTCCATCTTCGCTTCGTCCTTCACGTAATGCCCCCACAGCGTCCAATACCTAGAAGTAATCACCAAAATTATTTCCTTTATTGAATATCATTTCCCCAAACTGCAACTGAACCCAGAGAACTCTGCAGCTAACGAACAGGGTTCCACCAACCTGGAAAAATTGTCGAAATAACCTCAAGCGCTCGGAGCGGACGTAAAAACACGCTGCGAATATGTGCGTAAACGCGGCGCATTCGACGCACGGCTCGTCCTGCGCGCGCACATGGAAGCACGGACACTCCGCCAGATGTACAATCGGCAATTTTTCCGGTTAATCATCCTTAAGGCTAAAATAGTGTGCGCCCGGCGTCTTAAAGCAGAGTTACTAACTCTCACCGGGCCGCAGTCGTTCAAAGCATTTTGTTTGTGAAATGTATGACCGCAACGTATCGTGAGTGTACGTACGTTAGCCCAGGCGGCGCGCGGGGTGGGCGCGGCGCACTCGTCGCGCGGCTCGTCCTGCGCGCGCACGTGGAAGCGCGGCCGCCCCGCCTCTTCGGTGATCCAGCACAGGTAGCGACAGCGGCAGTTTGCGCGCGACATCGACCAGTAGAAACGCACCTGACACAATAAAACATTGATTAACGATTTCATCGATACACGTGAATATATTTAATTGGAAACTGAATAATAGTGTTGAAGCGACAGTATTTCCCAACATGTCAGACGTCGTAAAGTCAAAATGTCAAAACAATAAATATTGATAGATATTTTGTTATCTTGTCATACGAAAAAGTGGACCCAAAATACCGGGATCAAAATCTTCTGACCGTTGGTTCGTTTATGATTAGTCGGCGAACATACAACAATGATGTTGAAAAAATTATATTATGTTCACTCCACTTCGGTGAATTTCTATGTAAAAACGAATGTATTCAAAACAACTTACAATCTTGTAGCCAATAGGGTATATGTAATTCGGAGTGTGGAAGGCGGCCAATTGATGCGGCAGCAGGTGTCCCGGGCTCAGGAATATGAGTCCTCCGACTCGTATGAGGTGGTTGGTGTCGGAGTGAAGCATCACTGACGCCACCTGACGCTGCTCGTCGCGGGATATGTACACGCGGCGCTGCACGCTTAGTGTTGTTAGCTCGTTGTCTTTTTCGTTCTGTATGATTTAAAATTCTATGTTATGGACTTTCATCACATGTAGGAAGCAATTATTTTTATTTCCTTATAAATTTAATGAATGATAAATGATACAAAATATCCCTTTCTCTACTAATATACCTATGTAAAAGTAATCTTATCCATTCGTAGCTGTATGAAATTTGGCAAAGACCAGTAGGATAAAGAATATATTTCAACAAGGAAAACTGAAAATGCTAGTGAAATTATAAAAGGAATATAAAACAACTCACCTTCGGCGCATGGGACGCGCAGAACGCAGTCTTGTTCTTATAGAAGACGCAGTTGTCCTTAACAGCGCAGCCGAGGTGGTACACACTGCCGCAGCGCACCTTGAAGCAGCGCACGGTAGCGCCCAGCCGGCGGCACACAGCGCACGTGGCGTTGACGCCGGCGCCCAGCGCCGTCTCCACGTTCATGAGCGCTCCGCTCACTGTCTCGTACACCCCCTCCGACCACAGCGCGCAGTTCAGGTGCACCCAGCGGTTCACGTCACAGTTCAACAGTCGAGACACCCCATCTGCTACTCCGTCGCCTTGGATACCACACAGCTCGCATCGCCTCGAGTCTTCGTTCGTCACAGGCATTATAGCGACCCCGGTGCGGAACACCAACTCGGTAAGCTCCCTGTCTGTCGGCCGCTTGTACTTCACTGGCGGACCGATGCATCCCGGTGACCACGCCTTATAACGTGTCCCTCTAAACTTCTCCCTCTCGCTACTTTGGTTGCTCTTGTCGTCTTGTTCACTCTTAAGGTCTTCATCTAAGGCACTAACGTCGTCCCCAACCTCCTTCATTAATTCATCGTTATCAAGAGAATCCATAAAGGACAGATCCATTTTTTCATCTTTAATGTCTGGTTTAATGTCCAAGTCGTCAGTTTCCATGCTCTCTGTGGATGCAGTGTCGAAATCGTCGCGTTCTTTAGACAAGTTGGTATCGACCTCGGATTTAGTATCTTCTTTGACGGTGGTCTTTGACTTTCCATCGAGAATAATGTTGGTAGGACGCCAAGCAAAGCTTTCGTAGCATTGTGTACTACAGAAGTACAGTTCTGAATCACTATCACAGAGAATTTCTTCGGCATTGCCTTTGTTGGCGGATAATAACGGGAATTCAGAAGCTTTCGCTCTAACCACTGAATCTAAAATAACAACATCACAGTGACGGCAGAACTTCGCCGCTCCGTTCAATATACTCTGGATGTCAATAGGCGTCCCTTCTTTGCCGTCTTTACCTTTGGACCTATATAGCCCGAGCTTGTGAGATGGTGGAGTCGCAGTTCTTTCTATGATTTGATACGAAGTCGGTGGCGGTATGTGTAAAATTCCGGCGAGCTCTTTAAGGACCCCTAGAATATCTTCAGCGGCTCCAGATGTGAGAGTAAGTGTGACGGTGACATTTTCGTTAGTTTCTGTGCTGCCGGGCGAGTCCACGCCTTTAGCCTTGGCGGCGTCGGTGTCGAGGGTCTTTAAAGCCTTCTGGTTCTCTTCCTCTTCCTTCGATTGGTACAGCGATACAGGCTTCACTCTGATTGGCACGGGTGCAATGATGGGGATCGCTGGTGATATCCGACCGGACGCTGAGTCACTATCTTCGTCTTCTTCTTCATCGTCGATGAGTTTGAGACCCGGGAATCTATTAGGTGGTTCAGTTTCGAGACACTCGGGACTAGAGCAGCTAACAATGCTATCAGGCGTGTCGGTGTCCCGCTCTTTACAAATGAAGTCCAGTTTCTTATCGTCTGGATCATCATCAAACAAAATGGGTTGGAATTCTTGGTCATAGAACCCTCTTTGCGTAGATGTTGGTGGTTTCTCAGGCAAAGGTTCCTCATCTCCAAATGGTTTTGTGTTGTAGTAGTCTCCAATGTTCGGTATTTTTGCATTGCCAAAGTCGCCCATCAAATCACCTTTCAATATATCATAGTCTTTATTTTTCAATTTTGTCAAGTCTCCTGAGCCGAATAGTGGACAAACAGCGAAATTGGTAGTCAAAGCAGGTTCTTGAATTTGCATAGCTGGCAGTAATCGCAACTGAGCCATCAGATTGTCAATAAACGTGTCGTAGTCTTCCTCATACCTAGAACCCTTGCGTGGTCTCTTCTTAGCGTTGGCCGCGTTCAAGTTGTTCTCAGCTGCCGCTTTCATGTTCATTTGCATCTGCTTCCGCTTCTTTTGCTGGTATTCACGTCTTTTACGTTTCTTAGCTTCCGACGGCGTTTCCGGTGTATTGGTTTCGGAAGAAGGATCCATGTTGACGCTTTCAGGGAATTCTTCTTTCATTGGCTGATCAAGTTTGCCTTGATCAGAAGCGGTCGAAACACCTGATGTAGCAGACTGTTGAGAGCTCTCGTCAAGGAGCTCCTTCTTCACATCCATAGGTGTGAACGGTCTGTGTACGGGACTCTGTTGTGGAGGAGCTATTTCTTTTTTTATAGCTTGTTGCAGCTGCTGGTTTTCTATACTCATTGGGTACATTTGCATCGACTTTATAGTGGGCGAACTTTCTGGAATGGGAGTGGTGTCCTCTTTGTTCAAAATCTTGATAGGAGGCTTACGAACGTCCATCAACGATTGCGTTGAGGTATGCGTTAGGGGTGATAAGATGCTGGATGTGGGAATAGATTGTATGGGACGTGTGTTGAACGGTGAGTGAACTACACTACTAGTCATAATATTATGTCGTGGCGAATTCTTTGGTATTTCTACTTCTTGAGATAGAGACAGAGTCGGCGGCGGTATTGAAGGTCTCGCCAGCTGCGCCTCCAGAGACGGTATTGTGCCGAGTGCTGGTGCAGTTCTCTGTATGGTCATAGTGCGTTGAGGCACAACATTAGCCGCCGTAGTGGTGGTCTGCAAAAGTTGTTTCAGCAACACATTTTGCGATTCGTCATTTTTCTGATTAGCTGTTGTCTGTTGCATATTATGCTTTCCTGCGGTATCGGTGGTAGTAGTCGATGTACTTGGCTCATCGGTTTCCATGGGTTCTGATTTCACTACCACAGCTTCCACGCTGTGTCTTTTCGTGGGTTGTATATGACCAACGATAACTTCACTCTTCGGCTCATCAGTGGATTTAGATCTCTTTAGAGGCGAAGTGAGTTGCGTGTGTAACAGCTTGGATGATGTGATGAAATTGATAGAACCGGGCGCCGGTTTAGCTTGCATCTGATTGATCCCTGAACTTACAATGCTGTGTGCGCGCACAGTGACATTCGGCGGTGGCTCCTTGCTATGTGCCATCATGGGTCTAGAAGTCATGACTAGAGCCGGCGGCTGACTAGAACTTATACTTTGTTGATTGAATGGTAAATTACTGGTATTTATTTGTCTCGTAGGCTGTAACAAAGTGTGACCTAGTATACTAGTTGGCAGTGACGGATTCTTCTGAAATCCACTCATGCTGGTCGTTATAGTGTTATTCGAATGCATCATCGAAGGAGGAGCAGTAGAACTGTGTATTTTTGAGAGAGCTGGCATTTGAATAATTTGAGAAGCGACTGATGTGGGTCCTGGCTCATCCATAGGAGAGTATGATTGATTTGAGATTAAAGGTTGTGCAGGGGATTTCATTAATGAATTTTGTAAGCCTACTGGGGAATTAATGGGAGAAATAGTTGGAGACTTTCGCATTTGACCCATTGATGAGAGTGTGTTAACTCGTGACCCGATAGCCTGGGCGGCACTCATCGGCATGCTGTCTGAGCTCGGGAGGGTTGTAGTTGGCTTATCAATTCTCTGTATAGGTGACGGCCTCGACGCTGTTACCTCCACTTTGGAGGACGGCAAAAAATTCTCAAAGTTGACTTGTGTCGGCGTTGTTGCGTCACTGTTTTTCCTCATCACAGACTGAGTGTCCACTTTGGATGTGTTGGGATTTAGCGAAGACATGATAGTTCTTAACTGTTGCGACACATTCGCCATGTTTGACGTCAACTCCGCGGGCTGCGACAGCGGTGACAACTGAGGGACCGTCGCTGACTGCAGTGCGAGCCTCTCGGGCTCACGTTTCGCAAAGGAAGACTGCTCTTGACTTTCTTTTAATTCCGTTTTCTGAGTATTGACATTCGGATTCGGTATTGTCGGATTTGCGGATTTAGGATTCGGCTGTTTCATACCATACGGTTTACCGTCATCACCAATGTTCTCGAGTATGCATAGCATGTCCTCGAAAGTGCTTGCCACATGCTTAGTGCTCTCTGTGGTTTCATGGTGTTCCTGCATCGTAATGTCATTTAAGTATCGTTCCTGTGACGGCGTAGGAGACGGTATGGATATCTGAACCGAATCCTGCGCCATATCCGATGTAATCTGCATGTTTGAATCTATTACCATTTCTTTCGTCTGATTAGCGATGGCTTTTATCGTCTTCACAACATTCTCTTCGTTTTTGCTGTCGGACATAGGAGGGTTTGGCGGCGGCGGTTCAGATATGTTCTTATTATAAGCTAGCAGCAAGTTACTCTGCATATTGTCCTCAGGTTTGTCTTCGTCGTCTCCCTCCATAATATTATCAGGAATTTTCTCTGGAATAGGATCAGGACTCTTTATATCAGCCTTTCCTAAGAGCAAAGGCGTGCGATCGCTGAGACACAATGTGTGCGGCAGTTCAGTCTGCTGACTTATTTCGGTTTCTATGTCGATGTCTTTAGAGTGCTCCTTAAAAATCGGCCCCGGTCTGTGGTCTATCTGAGATGGTCCTTGCGAGCTCATCATTGAAATTTGGTGAGACGTCGAGGACATAGGGATCGGATTTTGATCTCTATCAGGATTATTTTCGGACGTGACAGTGCTGTCTGGCGACGCAGCATCGTCCTGGAATATCTTTGCTGGGAGAGTCGCGTCATGCGATACAGATAGACTGGATAGTTTGGAATTAGATAAAGCAAGCATCATTGGCTTCTCGATAGTTTTAACAATTTTTTGCTTCACTTGGTGCTGCGTCAGTATTGAAACAGGCACGCGGGGCGGATTTATATTGGCAACCTTCGGCACGTTTGACGATATGACGCTTATGACAGAGCTGATCGGTTTAGAGAGCGGCGGCGTTGACATGTTGATTGTCAGAGGTGGATTGGTTAGGTTCAATGGCATCTTTTTGAGCTGCGACTTCCCCATCCCGCTTACGTGACCGGCCACGCTGGAGATAGGAACAGAGAGATTCTTTAGCACAGGCACTGAAATAGTTTGGTTGGCTATCGAGACAGAGGCGACAGTTGCCTGCGACACCTCGTCGCGGATGTTGGTGTTGGTGTGCGGCGACAACATGGTGGCGCTGAGCACGGGCAGGCGCGTAGCGGGGTTGAGGATCTTGTACTGCTGCACGTTGGCCGGCTGCTTGCCGGTGGACAGGCTGATGACGGCCACCGTCTTGGTGGTGGTCTCGGTGCGCGTGGGCGCCTCGTCCTCCAGCTCGTCGTCGGGCTTGCCGCTGTCGATGAGCTCCTCGAAGTCCTCCTCGGTGGCGATGCGTTCCTGCGGCGACACGGCGTCGGGCTCCACCACCACGATGTCGTCGTCGTCCAGATGCTCCACCAGCTCCTCGACGTCGTCGTCGTCGTCGGAGCGCGGCCGGGACGCGCGGCCGTAGTCCAGCGCGTCGGGCGTGTACACGAGGTAGCCGCGCGCGTCGGGCTCAGGCGCGTCGGGGCGCTCGCGGCGCGCGCGCGGCGGCGTGCGGCGCTTGAGGATGGACACCTTGCTGAGGTGCGCGGGGCGGCGCCGCTCGTCGTCGCGCGGCGGCCAGCCCGGCGCGCCGCCGCGCAGGCCGGCGCGGAAGTAGCGGTAGCCGGGCGGCAGCGGCAGCGGCGCGTGCGGCGCGTGCAGGCCGCCGCCGTGCTCGTGCGGGCCGCCCGGCGCGGGCGACGCGGCCGGCGACGCCGACGGCGTGGGCGTGCGCGCCACGTGCGGCGAGCGGGACACGGACGGCGAAGCGGGCGCGCCGCCCATTGGACTGTACTGCTGACGCTGCAGCATTTGCTGGCGCTGTACGAACAAAATTGACAGTTAATCACTGACCGCTGGCGACCGACATCAGTGTCCGACGGAAAGATACTCACGGCCATCTCGTTGGCTGGGTTTCCGGGCGACGGTAGCGGCTGCGGGCTACCGAGCGGTGAAGTTTGCTGGCGTCCTCCGTAAGGACCCCCCACCCTTATTCCTGGCGATGAAAATGAAAAATAAGCTTACCAAAAACTAAATCGAGTTCAAGACTATCATGATAATAGTTAAAGCGCGTATTCTTATTACAAATTACCTTGTTGATGATGTGGCGGTCTAGCAAACCGTGTCGGCAGAGGGGAACAACCTGGTGCGGGCCGAGAAAATCTGCCCGTTGCATAATCAATCTACAAACAAAATATACAAGGTAATATAAACATCAAATAACGAAACGAGAGAAATCCATTAAATATTCGCTTACAGTTTGCATTTGCGGCGAATGTGACGCTACTGGACTTTGTATTTGAGATTGTTGATATATCTGGAAGAGGATAATATACACAATTTAATCTCAATCTAAATCTTGAAAGACGTCATTCATTTTTTAAAGTGCCATCCTCACCTGGGGACTCCGACTAGGCGTCGGTAATTGAGGACTAGTCCTCTGAGCCTGTAGTTGTTGTAGGAAGTGTTGTGGTGACATCGATGTTTGCATCGGTGATTGTTGCGTATGCATCGGTGACTGTTGCATGTGCATCGGCGACTGCTGCGAGTGCATCGGCGACTGCTGGGGCATCGGCGAATGTTGTGACATCTGAGGTTGTTGCGCATGGAGAGGCGATTGCTGGTGCATTGGAGATTGCTGAGGGTGCATCGGTGACTGCTGATGCATTGGTGATTGCTGCGGATGCATCGGGGATTGGTGCATTGGTGATTGTTGAGGATGCATTGGTGACTGCTGCGGCATATTCGTCTGCTGCACGTGCATCGGCGACTGTTGCGAGTGGTGCGGTGACTGTTGCGTATGGTGAGGCGACTGGGTTGACGGGTGCAGCGGCGACTGAGACGTATGATGAAGGGGAGACTGCTGCGAGTGCAACGGCGACTGCATCGGTGACGTCAGGTGATGCAACGGCGATTGCGGAGCGAGAGAATGTAGCGGAGACTGCGAATGCGGCGACTGCACGTGTAAAGGTGACATAGCCGGGCGCGAACCGGGCGTCCGCGGCGTCGGAGGACCTGACTGCATGGAGCCTCTTACTCCCGACAGCTGCTGCTGCCCGAATTGCACCATTCCGCCTACCGACTGCGGCCTCTCCTGTACACCGGAGAGTTGCCTGACTAGCTGCTGCTGTGGTGCGCCCGCTTGTTCTATAACGAGGGTACGGCCACCCTGGAGCAGTCTTCCTTGTGTGTTCAATGGTGACGTCACTAGACCGATCCGTTGCTGAGATATCGGCTGACCGTCGGCGCCAATAACGGTCTGCTGAGTGCGAATGAGTGTTTGTTGCTGCTGTATAGTAGCGCCTTGCAGTCCTAGTTGCATCGGCCTGTTAATAGTGCCCTGCTGTTGCACCTGCTGGCTTTGGTTTATATTCTGATTTTGAGCGAACACTGTTTGATTTGACGTAATTTGTTGCTGGTTTATGACACTTTGTTGAGCCAGTTGGGGATTCTGTTGGCGCTGTTTCGTCTCATATTCCTAGATAAATAATAAAAATCAGTCAATAAGTCATCAGGAAACAAGATAATTATAGTGATACATACACACACACATACGAGACATTCAAGTATACCTGTATGAGCATGCTGTGTTGGCGGGCTTGCTTGCGCGCAGCCTCGAGGTGCTTCTGCAGCGCCTGCTGTTCAGTGGACACGCGCTGCAGTTCGGCCGCATCATTTGGCAGCAGTTCATTGCCAGACTTGCGTAGCTGACGCTGCTTACTGTTCAGCGACTGAAAATTTAAAAGACCAAGTGTAAAATCGAGACAATACCGATTGTTAAGAGCCCCCGAGTTAGTCACAGGTTCGTTCGGTTACCACGACCCAGCGACGCTACCGCGGCGACGCCATCTGAAAGGATCTACAAGGCGGCCGGGAGGACGGCGCTGCCACTACTAAGCTCACGAACACGAAAGCGCACTACTGCGGCTCACCTTGCGGATCTTCCTCAGCTTCTGAACCTCGACCTCGTAGTAGCGCTGCTGGTCGGCGGCGAAGGCGTTGTACTGCTTGAGCCACTGCTCGTACAGCAGGCGCGCGTGGTGGTCGGCGTCGGGCGGCGCGGGCGGCTGCGGCGGCGCCACGCTGGCGTACAGTGGGATGGAGGGCGGGGCCGCAGCCGGCGCGGGCGCGGGGGGCGGCGCCGCTCCTGGCCCCGCCCACTCGCCGCCCTCGCGCTCCTGCTCGCGCTTCTCCTGCTCCAGGAGCTCCTCGAGAAGCAACGGTTGCTCCTGGTTTACGTTCTGACGGTTAAAGTTAGCCTGTTGACGACGCCCGGCCTGCGCCGTCGCTCGCCACCGTTAGCCTCGTCACCGGTCGCGATGCTAGTTTCCTAGAGGTCATAATTCTATCTCCTAGCGTCACGTTTTGTGAATCGAGCTCGGTGCGTACGACGCGTCATTAATACTTATTTCGGTGCATACAATAATAATTGTGGCCGGTTTGAAAGTTGAAATTTTACCCGTCTCATCTTGGGTGTAGAGCCGAATGAAATAATGATGCAAAAGCAAGTGCGAAATTCTAAATAATGACAAAAGTATGAAAATCTTTGGAGAATTTTCAACTACAAAATTACAAATAATAATCTACACAATTTTTCAGTCGGCTCGACGAGTTAATTACTAGCTAATTTTGATAAAGTACAACTACATTTGCTCGTGAAATAATAAAAATATTTCATTACAGTTTCTCTAATACATGTGACTTAAGAGATATGTCAACTAATAGTTCAGTGCGCATACTCTATCGATGGACTGTTGATGAAAAATTATAAGAGTGAAAATACAACGCAGTGCTAAAATATCTAAGTACATGTATAAACTGTACTTTATAATAGCAATATAATTACCCCCTTACTAATAAGCTGTGATTAAACGTTATTTGACTAAACTAACCTTTAAGTCTATTGCCATCTCTATTCATTGGCATACAAATGACAAGGACAGGAATAATCTAATCAGTGCTTAAAAATTTAAGTTTTTATTAGTAAAGGGGTTACAATCTAACTAACAGAAGTTGAATATTAAAACCTGATAAAAAAAGTTATCTAGAAGTTGACTTTGTGTTTGTGTAATAATGCAAGCTGTTTATTGTGAAAGATTAGTTTTTATTGACTGTTTCAATACGACTTAGTGCCATTATGTACAGACCGGAATATTTAGTGGATTTTTGTCTTCTCTTGGCAGAGAAAAGGTAACTAAGCGATTATGTCAAGAAGATAGCAGTGGCCATCCCTGTAAATACATAATGCGATCACCAACCACTTTGTTAGGCATGGAGATTTTCATTGCCATGTCAGTTTATTGTACCGGTCTATTTGGATATATCGCACCTTCGGTAAGACAAGGGTCGAAGTGCTAATTTTCAAATTTTTCAGGTCTTTGTTCCTACAGGTAGAAATTAGTTTTTAAGGCACTTTGGCATATTTAACTCATTTTCAGAAATTTTAGCACTTCGGCCCTTGTCTTACCAAAGGTGCGATATTATGTATATTTGTCATTTTCGTGGTTTTTATCAGTTAACCCATGACCATTTTAGCTACCTACATTTGTTACATATAAACCGTTATTTAGTCATGTATTATGGGCATATAAATTATTGTTTTGTCTTGAGACTTGGCGTGTTTATTATACATGCATTTTGTGTTTGCCTAATATTGACTAAGCTTGTCTTACTTTACAGTATTCTGACTAATAACCTTTAAAGCCTAAGGCCCACAACCAAATTAAGAGCAAATCTCCGCCACCTTAGTCATACAAGATGAGACAGGCAATTAAATCCTAACCATCTACATTGTCTTTATTACAAATCAAAGGTAAATGAACTATAACATTTTGTTTTAAATAATATTTAAGTGCTTAATTGTTTAGAACGTTAGTGTTTTAGTGTTAGGAAGGATGCTGAAAAGGTACAAAGGTTAGTAGTCAGTACGCATGCGTGCCGCGAGCAAGCAAAGTAAAAAGCGTTAAAACAGACACGAATAAGGTGGTTAGCGGTGACAAGGCCCTCTAACTTCCGACTTGTAGGGACCCTTATAGACTAGGGAAAGGAAATCTAAGAACAGGACGTAAAGGGTAGAGGTAATGTAGACTTATCTACGTGGTTGATTATCGATTTGAATAAAAAAATACTTTTGAGAATTAAAGACGTTCAAAATTTTGGAAGATTGAAATATTTGTTACCAGAAAGGAAACAATCAGGTGTGTTAGATTACCATAAAGAACAAGACGAATATTATATAAGTCGAGAATCTTCGGTAGAGTATTTAATCTGTGGTATAGGTAACAAACGAGAAGCTCTCGGATAAAGATGTAGTTCACCATCCCAAAACTAACTGAAGACAATAATAGTTTTTGACAGCAGTCGTCTCACACACATATTAAAAGTAAAACGAGGTCAATCCGTGAGTGACAAAACCATTGTCAGGACTAATTTGGCTTCAGTTAGGTTTAGTAACTGTGGCCTGCATCTTTACCCAAAAAGGGTATCTGCTAAATCACACGAGCGCGTGTGAAATACGAACCCGCATCACTTAGCGGAGACCCAAAACTCCTCGCTGTCTTGTCGAAGAAGGCATAGAGGAGAGGTGAGTGAAGGAGGCGTCGGGGGTGCGGTTCTACGTGCCGTGGGGAGGGGGGTGAAGGTGGGGGTGTCTGACCTGCAGCAGCAGCGGGCGGCGGTGCAGCCAGTCGCCCCAGTCCGCCGCCTCATAGGGCTGCCCGCGCCAACAACCATCAACCACCGACATGCAAATAACACCGCCTGTACTCTGCCGTCCACATTCAGCCTACGCGTCACGCGTCGCGCAACCCATACGACTCATGTTTGTCATTACCATAGAGGCATAGACTATTCATTTAAATACTTTTGCTGGATTTACTCTTGTGTACCAGATTACGGAATTATTGTCTTTGCCTTGATCAGTTTTAATATCTATCTATACTACGTTATATTTTAAACTTTTTGATTCATAACAAAACATGAAATGGCTGTATACTAGTCGAGTTTATTTAATTAGACAAAGTTTTACGCCAATTGTTTCCTGCATAGCCGTATGAATTGTTAGCGATTGTTTGGTATACCCATGCAATATTAGTCTGCTAAGCTCGTAACGAATGAAAAGCGACGTCTTTCATATTAACGTGTATTTACATTCGAAAGAATCCGCCACCAACGCATAGACAAATTAATATTGCTTTGGATATGATTACGCTCTTACAACTTCACATTGTCTGCGATGCGATCAATTATCGAAGCGACTGAACATTAAAACTAGTTCACATTTAAATGCGGTTCTCGTGAGACAGTCCAGTGACTAATCGACAGTAACTCCAAATGTGAACCCAAGCTTACTGCATACATTTAAAGCTGACGAATTCCCTTCGACACCGTCGCCGTGTCGAAACAAATCCATACAAAAAAAAAACACGTAGATAAAAAATATTACTGCATGCACGACAATGTATCCAAAAATCCTCCAAGACTATCAAATTACTTAATATTAGTAGATTACTTATTCGTAAGTTTTCATTCAATTTTGTGAGTTTTCATTAATTGTATATTATGTGAATCATTTTAAGGTGATCTTTGACGTGACACGATACTGCAGGCAGATAGATTGCTTCAAAGTGAAACAATTAAAATGAGTAATTCCAACTTTACACAATTAGTCAGAAAGGGTACAAAAAGCCGAAAGGGGTTTATTGTATGCACAACTTATACTAAGGAACAAAATGAGACATCGCAAAAAAAAAACTGCTGTTCTATACATTTAGTCGAATAGTATTGAATTATTTGTATGGAACAGCAATTTTATTTCTGCTATTTCAGGGTTGGCCCCATAATAAAAGTTGTTCATAATGATGAGTACAATAACATTTCAAAGCAGGTGTCATGTTTAAATATACAAGGCATAATTTAAAAGAATTGATTGGGCGTAAATTGTGACATGCCTGTGTTTAGCAGCGGACTGCGAAAGGCTGATTTGATTTATGTTAGGTATTTAGTATTTATCGTTATGAAATGCATTTGTCAATACAAGTATTTAGTGTGTCACGTCAAGAACCTATCTGAAACAAATGTATGTGGTAAGTGAGTGACGTGGTGTGTATGAGACCTACCTGCGGGTAGGGCGGCGGCGGCGGCTGCGGCTGGCGCAGGGTGCCGGGGTACGGCGGCGGGGGAGGGGGGCGCGACACGCCCGCGCCGCCCGCCACTGGCGCTGTGGGGAGGGCTACACTTCACTAGACATATTCTATGACTACATGGATCATTGCACTGCACTACACTGAGGTATCAGTAAACATAATATCATGTTGGCAGGGATTATTTAGTATATCATGGCCCACAGTGAGAACTAACGAGTAAGTATAGGACCCTCATTCTGCTATTTCAATCGTGTCAGAATGGCCTCGTAATTGTTGGTTTTTACAATGTCGTTCAACCAATTTTGACTTCTATTGCGTAGGTAATAATGGCCAAATCTATAGAACGACACTTAATAACTGACAAATAACCGACTTTCACTTCTATTACCTGTGCAATAGAAGTCAAAATAGGTTGAACGACACTGCAGAAACCAACAATTACGAAATCATACTGACAAGATTGAGACACGATTGAATTGAAATTTTTCACAAGCCCCCACGATGTCGCACTATACAGGGTGAGTATTAATTTAGGGATCTCGATGGCGCGCCCGGCCGCCAGCGCCGCGTGACCTGCGCCGTCATCGCGCGCACGGTGCGGGCCCCTAGTGTATACCGTATGTACTAACCGGCATAGGGCAGGTGCGCGAGCGCCACGGTGCGGTCGGCGCGCACGACGCCCACGGAGCCGTCGGCGGCCACCAGGCGCGTGCCGGCGGCGATGGCGCGCCCGGCCGCCAGCGCCGCGTGACCTGCGCCGTCATCGCGCGCACGGTGCGGGCCCCTAGTGTATACCGTATGTACTAACCGGCATAGGGCAGGTGCGCGAGCGCCACGGTGCGGTCGGCGCGCACGACGCCCACGGAGCCGTCGGCGGCCACCAGGCGCGTGCCGGCGGCGATGGCGCGCCCGGCCGCCAGCGCCGCGTGACCTGCGCCGTCATCGCGCGCACGGTGCGGGCCCCTAGTGTATACCGTATGTACTAACCGGCATAGGGCAGGTGCGCGAGCGCCACGGTGCGGTCGGCGCGCACGACGCCCACGGAGCCGTCGGCGGCCACCAGGCGCGTGCCGGCGGCGATGGCGCGCCCGGCCGCCAGCGCCGCGTGACCTGCGCCGTCATCGCGCGCACGGTGCGGGCCCCTAGTGTATACCGTATGTACTAACCGGCATAGGGCAGGTGCGCGAGCGCCACGGTGCGGTCGGCGCGCACGACGCCCACGGAGCCGTCGGCGGCCACCAGGCGCGTGCCGGCGGCGATGGCGCGCCCGGCCGCCAGCGCCGCGTGACCTGCGCCGTCATCGCGCGCACGGTGCGGGCCCCTAGTGTATACCGTATGTACTAACCGGCATAGGGCAGGTGCGCGAGCGCCACGGTGCGGTCGGCGCGCACGACGCCCACGGAGCCGTCGGCGGCCACCAGGCGCGTGCCGGCGGCGATGGCGCGCCCGGCCGCCAGCGCCGCGTTCACCTGCGCCGTCATCGCGCTCACGATGCTGGCCGCGCTCGCCGGGATGCCCGGGCCAGCCGTCCCGCCGCCTGGGTTGCCTGGGTTAGATCCCTGAGTAAAACAAAAATAACCGTCAATACCTCACTAAATTGGGGAATAAAGTGCATTACCTACCTATTAAGGGAGATATCCCTTATTTTTTTTATTAGCGTTGTGAGTACCCTCATGAGCTATCCTGCGCCTGGGGGGGCGGGTGGCGGAGAGGTGTGCCGGACTACCCGGACCGGCTAAACTCACCACGGTAGGTGCCGAAGCGCACATACAGAAGGGCTTCGAGTAGGTACTCTCTGAAGACTGCACTGAAGCCTGTTAAGAATGCGGTACGCGCCGCGACCGCGACCGGAGAACGCGACACGAGTCACTACTGATACGAGTCGGAGATCTCGGATGTTGTCTTCGGTCTCGCGTCTCTGTGTCCTGTCTCGGTCGCACGCGCGTACTGGCACTCGTACAAAGCCTAATGACAAGTACCGGTCGCGGTCTCCTGTCTCGGTCGGGGCGAACCACCGCCTTTAGGGCACTTCTGAGGGGGGGAGACTGTGGAGAGGTGTTCTGGTATCCTCGCTGTGCGAAGCACGGCGAGGCGCTTGATCGAACCTACTTCATCTACCTACGTCAGCCGATAGTGTTGTAGCAATACCTATGTAACTGGTTAGTTTATATCATTATTTATGTATAGTTGGATCAATTGTAATAAAATCAACACATATATTAGATAAGTATTATTTTAGGAAAACCACATAAATAAGTAAGTTAGTTACGAATTAAACTCGATTTGTCGACTTTTTTAAATACACAGTACATTATTTTACATTAATGTATGTAAATTCAAATATGAATAGTTGAAACATAAGAATAAATAGAAGATATTAATTAGCATTTTTCAAAGAGCCTAGCCAGCCTAGCCATTTTATGCATAAGATATTAAGTACCACTAGACACATAAAATTCACCGAGACGATTCCGAATCGATGAAGCCAACATTTTGTAAAATAAATACCTACAACCACGTAAAAATTATTATTATTTTTGATATTTATTATTTCCAAGACTTATAATTATAAATTGGTGTTGGTTCATGGTTTTCGAGGATGCTGATACCAAATTATATGAATCATAAAGTCGGGATGTACAAACAAGTGCTATGACGTCACATACCTGCGCGAAATGCATATGTTGCGCCGCAGTGTACTGCACCTGCGGCCGCTGCACTACTTGCTGATTCATAACCTGCTGGCCCGGCTGTCCGAACTGTTGTGGACGCTGTTGCTGAAAAACAATAAACGAATATTATTATAATCCAATCATAGATGTCAAACATGATAAGTGATGATAATAAGACCATGATTACGTAGCTACCTGATGGTGTAACTGCAGTCGTTGTGGCACATTGGCGAACATTTGAGAGAACGCTGGCCGCTGCGGCTTGTCCTCGCCTTCGAGCTTCACTTCCGATTTAATAGCTTGCATTGCATTCTATTAGAAAAAAATCCAAACATTGAAATGCAATCAAGAAAATCTCGTTTTAAAGAAGCACAGTCAGCAATAATTGATTTTTACGAGTCAATACAAAAATTGAGCTCTACTGGGACCCAAAACATCTGAATCTTGTAACGACAGAAAATCGAAGAGAAAAAAGGGTCGTTTCTAGACTTTTTGCCAAAAGTAAATAAAAAAGCAAACAAAATAATAAAAAATGGTCAATTACATAAATACTAGCCTGTAGCGCCATCTGCTGGTTCTGCGTGATAACCCTCTGCACGCCTTCGTTGAACATCTGCGGAGGCGCGGGCGTCGCGGGCGCTTCGATCTTCACCTCGGGCTTTATGTCCTCAATCTCAGACTTCACCTCAGGTTTATTGGACTCTATGTTTTTGACAGCCTTTTGTAAGTCACTGTACATTTTGTTATCATGCGGTTGATCGTTTTCATCCCTAAAAAGAGAATGGAAAATTTTATCTAAATATGGGGAGATAACTAAACTTAAAATTGATATGGGAACAACTGAACATTGAGTTTATTGTAAAATGGGTCAGTTTAATAGAAACGACAGTTATGAAGTACAATGGAATTTTAGTTTCATGGCAGGGCCGCTTATATTGTTTATAGATTGTCGAGATAGATTGTCAACTGTACTCACTCTGGCTCCCTCTTAGCGTGTCTCTCGGGCATGCCGTCGTCAGCAAGCTCGAGTCCGTCCAGTATATGCTCTGCGTCGTTCAGTGCGGCGAGCTCGGGGTCAGCGTACTCCAGGATGTTGAACTGTTCGCCTATCTCTGCTGTGAGCGTCTCGAACAACTCCTCGTCGTCTTCACCGCCCAACCCAGTAAGGATATCACCCACCTTGGAGTAAAAAATTCAAGATAAAAATTTATTATGAATAAGCAGAATGAGATAAAAAATTGTCAGCATTGCACTGTAGTTTGTAAACTTTGTATTTCTAGTATGTCTATAATAACGTCAGCTCTTATGGTAGTGATAACTTGTGAAATGAATAAATTGCTACATTACCTCTCCAATATTGCCGCCATCTTGTTCAAGTTTATCCATGTCTCCCATATCCATCTCATCCGTACCTTGATCTTGATTGGACTCTTGTTTGTTTTCATTACTATGAGCTACAAAAGATACACACATTACACATCAAAACATAAAATAAAATATATAAATCCAGCCCATTACTGTTCCACTGCTGGGCATGAGCCTCTTCTCAGAATGAGAAAGGTTATGCCTTAGTCCTCCACGCTGGCCTAGTGCGGGTTGGTGAACTACACATACCATCGAGAACTTTATGAGGCCCTCTCTGATGTGCAGGTTTCCTCACAATGTTTTTCTTCACTGTTATTGCAAGTAATAATCAAATTCTAATCCACACATGAATCTGAAAAGTCAGAGGTGCGGGCTGGGCTCGAACTCTGACTACTATCGAGAATTATTAAAATGTGGGTAGTTATGTATTTAAATCAAAGCCAAAAAAGATACAGGCAAAGATTTGAAAAATACAAACTACTACATAATGTACTCCACCCTAAAAACAAGTAGATAATGTCTTGACTCAACTTGTAGAACGTTTGTGGAGATCAATCTTATATCAAGCGACAAATAACTTTTTTTTTTAGGTGTAATTACCATTATTCTGGGCGACATTTTGTTTCTGCTCAACCATCTGTTGAGCGGCGGGATTCGGAACAGTCTGCTGGAGTTGACTGTTGTCCGCTGTTACTATACGCTGTTGCATTATCACTGGAACAAGTTATTAGATATTGGTATATCTCTCGTATTTTTCCAAGTGGCTAACAAATGTTACAGGAGTGGTTATACTCGTTATAAAAACAACGCGCATTCTAACGCGCTGACAATAGTAAGAAAGAGATAGCAGCATCTGTTTTCTTACGTAAGCGTACGGGACAGCAATATAATTGAAATATAGAGAAATCTATAACAAAGGAAAATTTAAATCAACAATGTTTTTGTAATTTATATTCTTGATTTGACATTTATGTATTATTTCAATTGTTGTTAAATATAGGAGATATTTATTAGGCCATTTTAGATGTAAGTCTAATCACGCAAGACGTTTAATAAACAATATACCTATAATAATAAATAATTATTTAATGACCAAAATTTTCAGGTTTTCACATACAACAAGAAATATAAATATCAAATTAATGGAATACTTACTGTGGTGGTCGGGTCGATTAGCGTGCATGAGAGGTGCGCGCGCGCGTAGTGTGACGGGCAGTGGCTGCCGGAACGGCTGGCCTTCGCCCACGCCGCTCGTTACTGACGATCCCTCATGTTCTGGATCAAACGGTATTTATTTCTAAATATTATCACATTTTGCTTCTTCAATATTTACTTATAGTTTTGTACATGTTGTTGATATAATATTTTTTTAAAGGCGCCTTTTTAATTAAAACGGTATTGGTGGGTCATATTGTAGATATATAAAATTGAGAGCCACTTACGTCCCGGCCACATCTTCTCTGGGTGTCGTTGCAACAGGTCCCTGAGCTGGCGGTTGATGTCCTCATTGTTGCCGTAGTGCAGCGGGAAGCGTTGTGCCGGGAAGGTGCTGCGCGGCGCTTCAGCTGGCGGCGGCGCGGGCGAGGGGGGCGGCGCCTGCGGGGCGGGGGGGACGCCTGCGCCCGCGCCGGGCGGGGAGCTGCCGTCCGGCGCGCGTAACCGCTGCATCGCTGCTTCGGGATACATACACGTGTCGGTTAATGTGGGTCACGTTATATTATGATTTTCAATATTGACATTATGTGGATAATTATCTATTTTAACAAATCTTTAATTTGTAGCATTCTCACAAAAATAAGATATGGTGAATGGTTCTGCGAGCGAAAGACTGGTACAACCGGCCCTTGACCTTACCCAGTAACAAAATGATTGTGCCCGCAGTGCCCAAAATCCCAATAAAGTTACCTTGCATCCTCTGGTCGTGTATGATCTGCTGCTGCTGCTGTGTCTGCTGCTGCCGCTGCTGCTGCAGATTTTTCCACGCCCTCTCCTGCTCGGCCTCGCGAGCGCTGCGCTGTTGGTTGCACGCGCGCTCTTGCTCCTACGTCACACAGCTCGATGTTAACACAACACAACTTGTAAGTACACTTCGCTCGACTTGTCATTGTATAAGGACAACATTTCTTATTATTTATAAATATGTACTAGTTCAAAATTTTCGGACATATTGGAAACTTATACGCCCGAGAGTTCTAAAATATTTTCAAAACATAAAAATATGACATCTAAGACTTTTCCAATTAGCCATGATCAAGTCATTAAAAACAATAACCGAACTGAATGCACAACGAAGATTTTCGTAATATGCACAGGACGCACAATGGCGATTATTTTTATCAATATGAACCCGATGTGAGAATGGTCTTAGAGCGGATATCTTTATGTGTCTTGCACATTGAGCGCCTTTCAGTGCGATAAGTTTATTATATATTTGAAACAACGCACGCAGTCCAATTCCATATGAAACGCATCATCCAATTCCTTCTGCATGGCACCGTCGCGCCAAACTGCGCTCGGTGTGTGAAGCTCCTAAGAGATAATACTAAATATTAATTTTAATATTAAGTCGCCGTACCACCTAGTGTTAGATTAATTGCAACCTATACAATGACAATCAGTTCCGTGTACTTGTTGTCGAATACTTTAACATGCTGTAACTAAGCAGGCAATTTCATTGTAACTCTAACTATCCTATAATATATACATCGTTTGAGAGATGAGGTCTTAAGTATTTGAGAAATCAGTACTATTTACATTACAACCAGTAATCGTTTGAAAACGAATGTCATTTGTATAATATAAATCAAAACTTTTACAAATATGAATTTTGTATCAATTTACGCTTATTCTTTCAACTTGTACATTGGAGGCGTACACCTGCTAAACAGACATTACTGCAAAAAATGGGCCATTGAGCGCTACACCAAACAGTCAAGAGAAAATGTTGTCATCATCACCTCCCACCCTATTCCCATGTAAACTATTTAGTATATTGTTAAACCAATCCATTAACTTCCAAATATAATGTAATTTTATATTTCTCAACTGTTGATATGTCTATTAGTATGTAATGCTCCAAATTAAGAAATATCCATGCTTATGTTAATAAAATAATGCCGAACTATGAGATGCATAGTTAATATACATTAAGTTATTTTTTTAAATAAATATTTGAAAAAAAATGAGTTTATAAACTTAATGAATAGTAAGTTATGATCTCAGATTGTTATGTTACGTCATGTTAATATTTTTACTTTACAAAATACCAATAATAAAAAATGCTACCTAATAATAATTATATTACAGATACTTAGAACAACTTTCTCTGTAAAACCAATCTAATCTATAAGATCACATAGGTCTAAATATTGTAAAGTCGAAATATATATATAGATTTAAAAAGTAACAACTTAACATCTATACCTGTGAACTTACAAACTACATCACAAAGCTTTATACAAGAGCGTAACGACGCAAATAAACGTGAACTACATCGAACTGTGTTAGAATTGTTAGCACACCACAACCAGCCACCAACAGCGCCCATGTTAAAGCCAACACTACCAAGGCAAAGCGAAAATAATAAATTCAACATTACGGAAACAGGGGACACGAGTCCGGGAGGCTTTGCGGGAATCGAAGGGAGGGTAACGGTCTCGTATTAAAAAAAAGCTAAAAGAAAATTAACAAAATAATCACACAGCGTACAACGCCATTAAACAGTCATAAATCTTGTTGGGTGATGACAAGAATTTAGATAAAAATCGGAGGATGTGCTCAGGATCGCGAGGTGCGACGTCGCGCGATCACCCAACAAATCGAAACGTGTCTCGCATATACACGCACACGGATTTAGTTGTGTGTTTGTGTACCATATGATGAATTCGATTATTAATTGTGTTTATGAGAGTGTATACACAGTGTAATTGAATGAACGCAAAACCTGAATAGTGTTGACTACTGAATCGTTTTCAGTAACTTTTAATATAGGTATTTTTTTCAAAAAATATGAATTTCTCAAAACCGACCCTTGATTGAGCCAAAGAAAATTTAATCAAAATATCAAAACAATAAGACTCAATTTTAAAATCAGTAGGTAATTCTAGGAACAGAACTATTTTCTTAAAAATAATATATAATTTAAAAAAACTTAAGTTTTGGTTATTGATTTATGCTTTTAACCAATTATTCTACTTAGGGTGTGAGGTTTTGCGTTAATTAAATTACACGTTGTATAGAAAGACAAGAGCGCTTGTTGTTGTTATAACTTTAGTAAGAAGAGCATCTTGTGATGTTGATATTATTCAACTAAATTTGATTTACGATGAAAGACAAAATTGTCGTGTGTCATGTAAGAAATGCGAGTGTGTACGGGTGTGGGCCCGCGGCGTGTGTATGCGAGCGTGTCGCGGTACCGTGTGTCGCGGGTGCGCGAGGCGCGGCAGCGTGCGCATGATCTCGGAGGGGGTGAGCACGCGGATGTGCGCGTCGGCCTCCAGGAGCCCGCCCGCCGTCACCGTGACGTTGGGCGCGCGCACCCCGGGCGCGCTGGGCGCGGGCGCGCTGGGCGGGGCCGCGCCGGGCGGGGGCGCGCTGGGCGGGGCCACACTGGGCGGCGCCACGCCGGGCGCGGCGCTGGCGCTGGGCGCGGGGCTGGGCGCGCCGGCCGCCGCTCCGCCGCCGTCCGGCTCGCTGGTGCTGGTGCTGCTGCTCGAGCTCTGTCGCGCCCCAACCACTTCTTAGTAATAGTTCGACAGTCTCGGGTGAGATCTCGTGGTCGCACGCTTCCGTCGAACCTCTTTGGTAGACGCTCGTTTTCCGCATTAGCGCGATAGATCGATAGTGCCGGTTAATTTTTCCGACGTTGATCGATAATGTCTCCGACTACATGTGCATTCGGGACTCTTAACCCTACCCTCATGTGCGAAATTTTAAAGATATTTCAGGAAGTGTGTGTACTAGCAACAGTAAATGATCATCGTGACATAAGATGATGGAGGCCCTGAACCGACTTGGCTTTATGTATTGACTTAATGCGTGCACAATCACATCTAACTCATACGAATATATTATATGAAAAAATAAATCTGTACTAAACAAACCCTTATGTATATGTATGTATATCCTCATGTATGCCCCATGAAGTATATGACAGAATACATAGATATGAATACTAGCACTAATATTTATATATTTATTCAGGATATTGAAACCACAAAAATAACTAAGTAGTTACCCCAAATTCGTTAATACAATTTTATTATTGTGACTGACTAAGATATAGTGACAAGTACTGTAGATCCTCTCACTTCACAGTTCAACTGCTGCTAAGGTAGTGACAAGTTCACATTCTTTATACACAAAACAAAACGAAAATAATATGTGCTACGTGTATCCTACAGCCGCGATATTTACATTTGTGCTAGCATTGAGACAGGCGACAGAATCTACAGCAACTATGGTATTGACAACAGATGGTAACACATCCTACGACGATCGTGAGCGAGACAACCAGAAGATGAACAGATTACATCAAAATTATTACTAAAATAATGATACACGTTTTTCAACGCATAGTGAAATACTGAAGGGTCTGAGCAAGGCTATATTAATCGAACCAAACTCATTAAATATCGACTAAACGAGTTTAAGTCGTTTAATATGGCCGTTCTAGCTACCCGTGTGAATGACACACAGTATAAACACGGTGGTAAGTGAGTTGGGTTAGCACACACCACATGTAGTGACACACAGGCGTACATACCTGCTGGGCCTTCTTCATGCGGATGGCGCTGCGGTTGTCCCTGGCGCGCTGTAGGTAGGGCGCCTTTTGTTCGGACGGTAGGGCGCGCCATTTCTTCAGTATTTGTTTGCAGCGGTCCACCCAATTGGGGAACTCTGTCTTCCATTCCGGATGATTGGTATTGGCGTATAGAACTGCCGATATAGTCGCAGCTGAACCGAGACCTATGGAGCGCGTGGTCGATAAATATTCTTAGATCAGGTATGTCGCTATATTGTCAAAGCTGTTTCATAAAAGTTTAGGAAAATATAAATATTTATGTGAATTAATCACGATTCTCACAATGTTGTAATACGCTAATTACGTTAGTTATCAACCATAAAAGTAGTGAACCCGAAATAATATAAGTACGTACTCTCATCGGCGCGCATCTTGTCAGCGCTGCGCTGGTTGTAGGAGGGCGGCGGCGCCTGCGCCGTGTCGGCCCACGCCGCGTTGCCGCTGCCGCTCTCCGAGAACAGCGGGCTCATCGCACTGTTGCTGCTATAACGATATAATTTAATTAAGAAAATTTACAAAAAAACTCTAAATTGAAGAATTTTAGACTACTAAACTTTTTCCTATCCGCTCAATGCGTCGCGATGAGTCAAATAAAAATCTAGCCCTGATAGCGTATCTCGTAAGCACCAACATCCTACTCAATTTGATTTTATCTGAGAGACGCACGTAATCCTATTTTATACGAAGCTATTTTAGAAAGAAAGAACAATAAATTATTTGGTTGCAAATTAAGGCACCAAATGCAATAATAAAAAATAAAACCATTTTTTTTAAATTAGAAATTAAATAACCACATAGATATAATATTGTAGGTTATACCACAATCGTGTGGGTATCACGGCTGCACCAAAAAGGTTCAGTTCAGCGTATGCCTGACATCAATACCCGGGGCTGATTTTCAACTGAACCCGTTTGTGACTCACAGATGACCGATTTAAACATGCTACAGATTTAAGGTAGGGCTAAGATATCTAAGTTGGAAGAGAAAAAATTAATTCACAAGTCGTTCAACTAACTTTTTTAAATACTATTAATTTATATATCTTTTAATTTTTTATTATTACTGTACCAATTAATGTAATTGTCGTCCAACTAACCTGCTGCCCCCAAACTCGGGATAAGGCGAGGTGTATTCCATGGGGCTTTGAAGTTGCTGCCGTTGTTGAGAGTATGGCGTGCTCGCCATAGAATTCACGTACGATACAGAGGACTCTTGCGATTCCTGTAAGAATAAAATGACAATGCAATGTATGATCCAATTACTGCAGAACTCCAATCGTGAAGATTAGATTAACAAATCAGTCAAAATTATAACCTAGCGAAACATTTTTAGTTGTATGTTTCTAACAAACCTGCGAGTCGTCGGTGAGCACTCCCTTGAAGATCTCATCCACGTCATTGCTGTCCATATCAGGCAGGCCATCCCGCACCATAGCGTCTAAGTTCACGCCCAGGAGCGAGAGGTCGTCTTTGGGAGATATTGTTGATGCTTGCGAAGATCCACCGGTTTCTAGGACAAACATTATTGTTATTTATAGATTGGTAAACTGGTTAACTACTACTTATATTAGCGTAGCGACCTTTCATCACGCCACCGTCACTATAAGATGGATAAAATGTGGAAGTAAAATTCGATTCTGAGAGCGGGGATTGCGGGAGCTTGGTTGGCAAGAGCGGCTGGTGTTAGAAGCCAAGGTTCCAGTCCTGCACCCCTACCGCGTAACTAAAATTGTATGAACATCGACATCGGTATTAAACTTCAATACGATCGTGAGAGCCTAAACTTTGAGCTAACTTGTAAAAAAATTACCTATCATATAGTTGGGACACTTATCTTCATGATCGGTAAAAAAAATACAAGTTAGCTCAAAGTTTAGGCTCTCACGATTGTATTGAAGTTTAATACCGATGTCGATGTTCATACAATTTTAGTTACGCGGTAGACCCGCTGGTATCGGTCGGTCTCAAAGTCAAAGTCAAAGTCAAAGATTTTTATTTCAACTGGGCCTTTGCAGGCACTTTCAAAACGTCGTGATTCTAGGCGCACGGTTCCAAGTAGGTTGGTCCTGGAGAAGATACCATGCGGTCTATGCACTAACAAATTCCTAAAGGGAAGCAGATGGGAATCGGGTTGTATGGACTCTTCGCCACTAATAGACACGTTGATTTATTCTTACCGCTGATTGCCTCAGTCTTAGTACTATGCACAGTGGGTATGCTCTCGGTGGCGACGGTGGGCGGTTGCTCAGCGTCGGCGGACTGCGGGCCCAGGATCGCGTTCTTAAGCGCCGTGGAGTCTTCCGTGTGCTTCAGCTGCCCGTCCTCTAACTCTGTCTTTATCTTCACCGTCCCGTCCGAGTTGGTCGTCGCAGAGTCATCCTTCTCGTCTTTTGGTTTTAGCGAGGTTAGAATATCTGTTTCATCCTGTATTAAAAAAAATAGGTTATATTAAATTGCTTGATAAAGCATCAATCCTTATTTAAAAATTAAAAGCTAACTCTTAGAAAATATCGAAATTGACGTAGAGTGGACGTATACTTTCGGTTGGTGGCAGTGTTGTTCTTAGTCTGATTTAAGAAAAGGTAACAGATTGAACACACTACTTTAATTAAGAAACGTCGTAACAGCTCTATACATCTATGCGTTCGATTACTATCGGAAATGACCGAACGGTATGATAGAATTAGTTGTGTTGCGAATATTACCGTATTAAGCGTGATGATGACAGAGGCATCGTAGTCGGTGAAGGCGGTGAGCGCGGCGAGCACGTCCTCGCCGTCGCTGTCGGAGTTGTCCAGCTCCCACTTGAAGTCGCGCAGCTCGCGGTACCCCTCGGGCGTGGCCGGCCGCAGCGACCCGCCCGGGCTCTCCGCTGGGGTAGCTAAACCAAACAATTCAATTCAGCCTATCACTGTACACTTAGCGACAAAACTAGCTGGAGATTTGTAAAGTTTCTTAGTGATATACATGTAACAATTTATGATGAAATAGTGTAAATTTATGGATAGGTATTGATGTCTTTTTAATACGCTTTTATTAGCCTGTAACTAACTATGTAAGAAAATCTTGGAAGTTAAATTTGACCCACTTCCAGGTTTCCGATTGAGCTGAAATTTTGCATACACGTTCAGTTTGGATGACTAAAGCGTGTTCTATAGTTTTTTTTTTAACTATAATATTTTTTTAAAATAATAATAATTTTCTTAAAGTTACAAAAATAATTTTCTGCTTATGACTCAAGTCTGTACCACTGTTGGGCACGGGCCTCTTCGCAGGATGAAAAGGGTTTGGGCCTTACTCCGCCACGCTGGTATGGGCGGACTACACACACCATCGAAATCTGTTTAGTCTCTTTCAGGTGTGCAACTTTCCTCACGATGTTTTCCTTCACTGATAACTGAAGTGATAGTCTTAATTTCAAATGCCCTGTATTCTTACCAGTAGAGGTGACGGCAGCTTTAGTCGGATCGAGTATGTCCTTGCCAAAGAATGCCTCTTGCATATAGGGCGGGAATTGTTCCATCAGTTTAGAGCGCGGCTTACGACGCGGCTTGCGCTTGTTGCTAGGCGATTCTGTACAAAAACGACGTTTATAACGATAACGAATGGGATATACTTTGATCACATTCATATGCGGTCTACCGTCTGATGCTTATACGGGTGTACCACTAAATGTGAGCCTCCCCGGATATCTACAGCTTTCCCAAGATCGCAAAAGAATGATCCTAGATGACTTGACCTTGTAATTGAGTAACAAGTGTATAGCAGCATTCTACTGTTCATACCACCAAGGAGCAAGGAAAGATTCTTTACGGTGACAGAAAATGATATCGTCTGGCGCATCCTGGGCAGTTAGTTAGCCTCTATACCGCTATTTCCTGACTGGTTTACCTTTCCACTACGGTATAAACGATGCTCATGTGAATGCCTCGACTCGTCAGAAGACCACTTGTCAGATCTTATTACCTACATTATATCGTACGTAAGTTCTAAGAAAAAACTAAGAGAAACGCCTTTCAAAACATCCATAATATCAAAGGGTTGGAAGTTAAAATCAAACAGATATTCTGTTACTTTGTCGTCATGAAGTTAAACCATATTTTTTACGCGTATGTCTTACCTCCAGAAGCCTGTGTTCCATCTCCTTCCTTATCGTCGTCAGCCTGCGCTTTCGTAGTCTGTCTCTGTCTAACAACGAACCCGCCAATGCCGAGCTTATTCAAGTTCCTCTGTCTCTTTCTACGCAGCACTGTGAGACCTGAATCTGTGGTGTATATGGTGAAGCCTTCGGGAGGAGGGCCTTCGTTCGCGACGTTCCACAGTATGCCTTCCTTGAAATTCGTGTTTGGTACACCTGTATGACCAAATGTTAAAAAGTAATCATTTTGGAACCTACATGAGACAAACATGTATGGTTCGAATTACTTTATGGAAAGGTCAAATTGATCAGACTATTACTTTTCCAATTAAAACAAGGCTGTTTCCCGCGGGCTTCGTGACTTTATTCGATGTCAGGAAGGCAATTCTCGTCTTCGAGATCATCTCTAAATCGAATTTGCGGTTCGAGCACTTTTTGACGTTTATGGTAGTTCGAATTCGATGTACGTCACGGACGGTACCGACCAGTCGAAGCAATTGGAGCGGTTTTCCTTCGAGAAATGTCGGGTTCAACTTTTCTAGAATACCACTATCAATAGAATACTTATTTACCGAATTCGAGACTACTTCGATTACACGAGAATTGCCTCAAAGCCTACAAAGTCGTACCTTTCTAGTCCCGATTCCTTTATGAGGTTATTGTACTCATCACCATGAACGGGTTTTACTTTGGGACCAAACATGAAATCACCAAAAAACATCAGCTATTCCACACATTCAGTCGAGTAATATTTAATTATTTGTATGTCACAGCAAATTTTTTTTGCGGTTTCTAGCTTTTTCCTTTAGTAAAAGTTGCTCATAATTATGAGTAGGTACAATAACCCCTTAAAGGGATCGGGACTAGAAAGGTAGGACCTTATATAATTTAAATTGAAGTACAGTAATTTTGGCGAGAGCTTAGCTTTGGGTTTATTTCTTCAGCGTTGTGTTGATCTTCATTCTTCTTATTGTTACTACCTTTAGAACTTACACTAGGGCCACAGCTCTCACCAAAATTACTGAAAATGTATACACGAAGGCTTCTGAAACTCACCGGGTTCGTCTTTAACTTCGGCCGTGCTGTCTGGCTTGGAGTCGTCGCCCATCTCGACGTCAGCATTCTGAACCACTGTTTCAATAGATGCCATTATTTCTAATCCACAATGCCAGCGTCGAACAACAAAAACTCATGTTAGATACACATCTTACATGTACTAAATAATATTTTAAATTACATATTATACATACAGCAATGCTAAAATATTAAGCGTAAAAATGATATAGATAGAGAAAAAAGGGAAAAGGTATGCAGTTTATAAACTTCCGTAACCGTCAGTTGGGTGGAAGGGCAAACTTTTATCCCACAATTTATATAAAAAGCATAATAATGGCTGGCATCGGTGATTATGCATAAATAAGCATAATATAATACAAATAAAACAAATTAAAAAAATACTACTACAATATATCATAATATAATACACAACTCTACATACATGCAAAGCCTCCAAAAACACAGTCACAAGATAGACAAGTTGAAACCGTAATCACCTGCTTCTTTCTCAGTGTTTTCGTTCTTGAAGCGGCGCTTGCGGCGGGTGTGCGTGATACCCATGTCGGCCTCCAGCTGCTTCATGTGGTGCGCGCCGCGCTGCGACAGGCACACGTCGTCCACGTAGTACTCGCCCGCCAGCCCCAGCGACTGCGGCGTGGGCCGCGGGGCGCGCAGCGGGGCCGCGCCGCCCCCCGCCCCCGCCGCGCCCGCCCCCGCGCTGCTCGCCAGGCGCGCCAGGTGCGGCGGCGGCAGCTCGCGCCCGCGACATAGTACGCACTTGTATCTAGGGAATTATATTATGTTTTGGGACTAGTCTGAGAACTTGCTTCGACTTTTATAAGCATTCAATTATGAGTTGCATAATAAAACTGTAGCAGAGCCTCATCACCATCCATGCCGATCGTCAAATATGTGACCCGAACTTATTCTAAATTATGTAGGGCATCACAAACGAACTTTACATTAACAAAAAAGAATACATACGCGACGAACATAGTACCTCCTCCTTTTTGGAAGTCGGTAAAAATTGGAAGGTGACATCAAAATAATATCAATACTACCGTAAGGGTACGCAAATATAACTCACCCAGAGCGACAGCACACTTCGGCATCATTCTCGCTGCGTATAGAATCGCAGGACGCATGTAACCAGCGCCGGCACCCCTCGCACTGTATGATGAGTTCGCCGTCTGAGTACGGCTCCGAGCAAACGCAGCACATCACCAACGACGCGCAAGGAGCACATTCTAGAGAAATAATAAATAATATGTAAACAGTTAAAAAAATGCACATGACAACTTGGCCAATTAAATTAGCGATATTTATTCCATGTGCATGTGCCATTCTTATTTCGTACATGTTAACCTTATTATATTTGTGTCCGCGTGGCACATCCACTAACGGCGGGCACGCGCTGTGCGTGTGCCAGGTGGTGTCGCAGTCGCCGCACAGCTGCAGCAGCACTGTCCACTGTACCTGTGTAGTTGTCGCACCAGGCGAGCGTGTGGCGCGTGCCGCACACCAGACAGCGGCGGCAGCGCTCGCAGCGCCAGGGTCCGCGCGGCACGTCCGCCAGGGTCGGGCGAGCGCAGTACGTGTGCCAGGTGGTGTCACAGTCGTCGCACAGCAGTAGCAGGTTCTCGTCGCCGCGTGCGCCGCACCCCTCGCACACCATGCAGTCCAGGCAGCGCCAGCCTTGTGTCACTATCACTTGAGATACCTACACAGAACACCATTATTACTCCGACTGTATCAGGTAGAAATGGTGTGGCACCATTGCCCGAGCGCTAGCACCAAGTGACGTGTATTTCGCAACCCACGCATGGCTTAAGATGTCCGCACCATGAGAACGTGGGGCGACACAGGACGAAATACGAAAGATACGAAACCATAATTCCAGATGCTCAAAGTTCGTGACGACTTGAATATAAGACTGGCGTTAATTTGTTGACTACTTACGTGAATAAGTTCAAGAGAAACGAGCTAAAATTTACATTAACACCTGTAGACAAGAATCGGAAACGACTGACCGATGGGCTGAAACGTCGCCGTTATCATCGTATGGCCAACAAAACACCTAATCGGTGTCGGTTACAATGACAAAAAACTTCATCTAAAATCATAATATCATAAACTGAGATCGGAATAGGCAGAGTATATAATTAATAAAATAATTATTAATTAAATAATAATATAATATATGTAATAAGATTCTTCGAAACTATAAATTGTTTAAACTTAAATATGTACACTAATAAATTGTTGGATTTAAGCATTCGCGAATTATTTGTTGGACTGTCTATTTACAAAATCGCGGGATGAAAACGTCATGATTATCATTCCAGAATTTCAGAGGGAGTAATTATCTACTCTTATGTGTATTACTTCCTTGTAGTCAATTATTGTCTGCCTATTTCAATCTCTGATATATATAAATCTAATCAAATATTACTTTGACATGACAAAACATGAACAAGACATAGTAATCAACATGTCATCGTGCCTGTGTATGTTTGATGATAAAAATATGAAGATATTTAAAAACCTACCTTAATATTAACACAATAAGGGTGATAAGTCTGTCCGCACTGCGCACAGGCAATGAGACACCCTTCCGAGTCAGTCCCGATAGCGCCGCACATCACGCACAGGTCTTGCGTTAAAACGAACTTGTCTTTACTTGAACATAGAACTAATTTATTCTCCACTCCTAAAAAAAGAAAAAGAAAATGATGATAGTGGCCAGTGACAAAATAAAAAAAGATATCTTAATAAAAAAGTATGTTACCTGGATCGTCTTCAGGTGCTTTATTATCAGGTGCCTGAGGTCTCTGCAGCCCCAGTCCTGGTACACCAAATACTCCCCTCATCTTTGGCTTAGAACCTCTCTTTCTTCCGAAGTCCAGTACGGATCTCTGACGCTTCTGAAAGCCCAGTTTTCCCGCTGGAGGGAACCCGCCCTTCAGTTTGTACCCACCTATCTTCTTCTTAGCCACTTTCGATGAGACAGTGAAAGGTTTTCCCTTTCCAAGACCGACGTCTGGCTAAAAATAACATATTTTTATTGATATAGCAAATGGAAGGTTTTTCTTATATTATGCCTTGCTAGTAAACTCAACAAATAACTTTACGAAAAGCAGACTTGAGGATAAAAATAATTACTTTAGCTTCTATAGCGAGAGGATCCTGTTCTTGCTGTGAATTCTCATCTCCGAATGACGAGTCTTGAGATGTTGATGCCACTGTGTCTTCATCGAAAGCTGTTAAAAAAGACATAACATTATTTTTCATTAAAAAAGCTTTTTCTATTATTATACAGTCAGCATCAAATATTGAAACATTCAAATTAGTCATAAATTATGGAAAAAAAAACCTTATTCCATTGAAAAAAGTTCAGTTTTAGCATTGTAAAGTTATTTTATGTTGACACATATGGATATTTTTTAACTCATTTTAATGGAATCAGATTTGTTTTTTCTATTTATTCGGCACTTACATCCTGATTTGGAGCCCGTCAACTGCATCTGAGACTTGCATATAGGACAGTTGTACTCATACGAAGGAATTTGTTCTTTCTTCTGTCGGTACTGTTGAGGCTCCGCGTCAGGATCACACATTCCGTGCACGTACCTGGATAAGGATTATGCGAATACACAATGTATTTTAAACTAAAATTAACAGCATTACACAATTTCCACCAGTACTAATAACAGACGTATGGTGCTAATCACACGCAGAATGTAGATAAATGGTCTAAAAATAAAGCCTCTAAAGTTCTAAACTATTCAAAGCCACCCAGGACTATATATAGGGTGGCGCTCAACCTTGCGGCATTAAAGGTGGGTACCCCTTTTGTTAGAGTTGTGCATTTTCTTTAGAAAATTTTAGGTGAATGAGCTTTAATTAATAAACAATATTTTGGATTGAAATTACGATCAAAAGTTAAAAAAAAACAATATAGCCCCACCAACTTATCTGAGAAATGAGCACCAGTATGGCGAGAGGCCAGGGGGGCTAAAAAGGCCACTTTAGATGAATCATAATATGATTCATATTACGAATGTCAAAATATCTACTTAATTGACGACTCTTAATGAGATCCGCATAAGGTTCATATTCAGCAATCATCTGTTTGACAGTTACTAAGCAGATCATTAGATGAATTGCTTAATGTGGCCTTTTTAGGCCCCCAGTTTGTACTAACCTCTTGCAGAGCGTGCACCGTATCATGTCGCGGTAGGCGGCGGCGCGGTAGGCGCGGCGGCACAGCGGGCAGCACGAGCCCTTGTTGCGCTGCTGGTAGCACGAGTCGCACACCGTGTAGTGCGCGTGCCAGCGCGACGACGGGCCCGCGCCCGGCGAGCGCGAGCCGCAGTCCGAGCACACGCGACAACACTGCCGAACCAAACTTTATTTAGTAATATCAGCTGCATTTTGCAAACACGACTTTTTATTAAGATGGACTCCTGTCTCCTACAGTTTCTAAAGATAGATCTCACATGCACATCAACTGTCATGCAAAGACGAATCAGACCGGCGGATTCTAACATAAAAATGCTATTGGCTTAGCCACTGCATGAGACTACAAATAGGTTTTTTTTTTTAAACTTAAAAAAAAAAAACAATTTTAGCTCTTAATCATAACACAGTGATAATTCTTTTATTTTAATCACTGAATAAATTACAATTATAATAAAATACAGAAAATACGCGATTATTTTGTATTTTCAAAACGCGACAGACTGGACAAGATAAATTATACCTATATCAACAAAAATTTCGCACAGGTGTCTTGATCAAAACACAATAACACCATTGTTTTTTTTACTAGGTTTATTATTTTTATGAATTTAATTTTACAGTATAAATGAAATAAAAGAACAACTGTTTACTAAGGGGCGATTTTACAGTAGCTAAACAACCTTCAGTTAAGTTAGTCCTACAATAATTCCATACAAAAACTGTTGCAATTTCAAATTAACAGTTAGATATCTTTTATCGGGCCATTGAGAAATCGGCTCTAAAGCAAAAAATCTAAAGTATTCTTATGACTTTGGTCAAACAGCTAATATATTGCCGATCTTAAATCTACTGGTACTTCCAGTCTGTAAGTCACGTACTATTGCCTATAGATCGATACATACACTTTGAATATGATTGTAGACATGATATATTTTTATTTCGGTCATTGTACTTTTCGCATCAACCTTTAAAAATATTCAAAACAAAATATGATGACACATTCACAATAAAAAAAAATACTGTGTGCGTTTGTGAATACTAATGTTGTTTGGGTTTGTCGAGCTAATCCTTTAGACTATAATGTTGTATGACTCACCTTACATTTCCAACCGTACTTAGGTACGGTAGCCATGACGGGCCTAAGGCAGATGGCATGGTAGACTTTATCGCAGTGTTCGCAGGTGACGGCTCGGGCCTCGTTGCCGGTGGGCGTGGCGCCGGCCGCCCCCGCCTCCCCGCGGCACACCTGGCACACGCGGCACGCGCGGCACGACCAGCCGGACCGCACGCCTAAATAAACAATCATCCAATGTGAATAAAAACGCGAGATCGGGTGAATGACACGCGAACTTTTATTGAACATGAAAAATATGATCCGAATTTGTCTTTGAAACGAAATTAATTGTATATTTGAAACAAGTTGTATGTCATATACTAAACATATAACTTTGGGGATCAAAACGAAAGTGTTTATAGGCCGACCGCCGTAAGCGCGTCCCTCCCATGGTGTGCAGGACGCGGGAGGGGAACGAGATCGACAAATAAGCTAGTCTGTTAGCTGCCGCCCCGCGTCCCGCAAATCCTCGGGAGGACCACGGTTACGCGTTCGGCCTATAGTAATGGTTATCGACAAATATAATGATTGTTAGGGCAGTTTGAACAAACTTAAGAGTTATTAGCCTTATTTAGGTACGTACCTGGCAGTTGCGCGAGACCAACGCACGTTCCGTGGTAGTGAGCGCCGCAAGTGACGCACGTCATCAAGTTGGCGATGTCACCGATAGTTCTACACGTCCTACAGTCTATGTCTGCTGTACCTGCAAACATCTTTGTTTATACTATTTGTAATGAAAATTTAAGTCCTGAATGTGGTTTGATGATTTTAAATCCATTCCAATAAGTCTGCTAGTTAAGTTAAAGAATATTTAGCACAAGGAGCATCAAAAATTTATTTAATCAAAGGGACAAACTAAATGATGCTGAAATAATACACTTACAAATAAGAGGCACTTGATATAGATGATCCTTGCAAAAGGAGGACTTGGTCTGGAAATCAATGAAGCCCCCAGAGGCAAGGACACATGGCAGATGAAAGTATTTGCTGCAACTCATCTATAACAAACAAGTTTAAAAACATAAAAAAGTACATTTGAACACATCCACATCTCTTTCAAAAAAAATTCAACTGCAAATAATTCAATATTGACGGTAACTACTCACTTTACAAGGTATGCTTGCACCATGTCTAGTACAAAAGGCACATTTCCTCGTCAGGGCGGTGGACACTATCCCTTTGACCCTAAGTTCCTCCAACTGATCTTTCTCCTCATCACAGGTTGAGGCTGCCAGCACATGGTCCTGGTATGGAGGGCTGAACTCGAGGCAACATCGATGGACATACAATACCCCAGACGATACAACACCTGATAGCTCAATACAGTCTATGTGGCCAATAATAGACAACTCATCTGTGTGTTCCATGTTGTATAGAGGGGTCCTGTGAAACAAAACTTAGTTAAGTCTTGCCCTTACCTGATAGTGGTACCACACTTCAAGGTCAGCTTAATAGTGATTCAAATGAAGCTCTATACCTCATTTGACGCGGTATTAAGCCGAAATTACGTCACTGGCATTGCTGTGCTGCTATAGCAATATTTTCTGAAAAGCCTGAGATACTACTTGATATAAATGTGGTTAGCAACTTATTTTACATATTGTATCTACTGTTTAATAAAATTTATTAGTCTGTAAGCTTTCCAAAGAATAAATAAATAACGGAAGTTTCTTTTATTTGAACAACAATACTCATTAACCAAATCGGAATAAACAGAATACAAGAAAAATTATGGAACTCACTTGCACTTATTAAACGCTTTCTGGCGTCTACTCAAGGGCAACGCGAGTGGATGTTGGTTGGGATCGACGAGTTCAGGCGGCGGCGACACTAGGCCGGGCGTCACGGGCGTGCTGGGGGTACTCGACGGAGTCGCCGTGTTGGTCGGCGTGGCGCCGCCGGAAGATATCGCCGGAGTTCCGTCGCCCTCGCCGAGTTTGCACGCGATCTGCCGCATCTCGCCCTGTCCGAGCTGACTACGCTCGCTTAGGTTACAGAGCGCACACACTTTTCCTGGCCTGTATAGAAGATAGTGCTAGTCACATGAGGGCACAGAGAGAGCAACAAAAAGCCCTCAACCACCGCGGAAGGAGGTTGTTGAGGCCGAAATAAAAATTTCGGCTAGAGGACATCATCATCACTACACTAAATACACTATAACACAACAATAAATTCTTCCATTTACTTAGATCAGTTAATGGGGAATTGTATATTTAGCGCGTTACTCAAAAAAAAAGTCAAAATCTTTATTTATAGAACAACATAGGTATAAATGGATGTTAAAAATATAAAATATTATGTAGAATTACTAGCAAGAAACTGTATAAGTGTAACACTTATATCAAACTTACTTGAAAATACATTATTTAAACCCAAATTTTTATAAAATCTTTCATCAATTAAACATACCATTTCTCAGGCATATACGGTGGTTCTTCAGGTAGGGGTGGAATTGAGAAGTCATCGTCATCCATCATGTCTTCGAGGGAATCGTCACGACTCCCACGGTGTCTTTTAGCTCCCCTGATCCCTCCTGCATTTCCTCCTCTATATCTGTTATCAAAGTTTTGTACATGAAAGTAACAGTTACACATAAAAATATATACACACATCAACATTGTCTAAGGATATTTGATACCTAAGTAACACCCAGTTTGTCAAAGGCTGATCAAGTGATATGATTGGTTGTTGATGTTGGTCAACCAATCATATCAGCTACCATGAGATTAAACATAATCAGAAATTTGACCAGCCATTCAGAAACCGAGGGTAAGTTGCATCAGCATAACTCAAAAAGTAATGGGAACTTTAAAAATATTAATAAGAGGGAGACTTGTTTTTATTCCATTTTAAAATGTTAAAAAGTATGATTTACAAAAAGAATATCAAGGGCCAGGTATGAGTCGGACTCGCACACCAAGGATTCCATACAAACTTGTAGGTAAGTAAATAGTTCGTCCATTAACTATGAAAGCACCGAACATGGCTCTAACGAAAAGATAAATTGGATTTAGGGACAAACTTAACTTTGCCGTTGGAAAACTGTTGTCCCCACATACCGACATAAGTTGCGGTCAGTTTACCAACTGCAAATAAGTACACAATCTTTTTTTTTTTGTGACGTAAATATAAATTTACAGTATTCGGAATTTTTCCTTTACTTGTGCTATAAGATATTGCTTCTTGGCAATTTTCATGATTCTATGTCGACGGGAAGTATCCTATAGGTTTTGATTCCCTAGCGAGTGTCAAAATATGCGGCATAAATGGCCGGATCTTTTGATTTGCGTTGTAGAAGTTAAATTTTTTCACAGATATCATAAATAAATACTTTTTCTTTCTTTCTTTCTTTCACAGTTACCAAGGGATTGTAAACCTCAGAATTTGATATTAATTTCAACTTGATACCTCCACGCGATCCTGAGAAAATGGGTCTTGACAGACAGATGGACAACTGAGTGATCCTAAAAGGGTTCCTTTATTCCTTTTGAGGTACAGAAAGCTAAAAAGATAAGATAAATGCGGGAATAACGCTGAAATCTATCAGCTGCAATTTTTAAGTTGAGGATTTCTCTTATTCTTTTATTTTGTTAATTCAGTTTTAAGATAACTATTCAGATTAAATTGATGCTATTGAAGTTTCTGATGACATGGAATTAAAAATTTAACGAGAAAGGACACATTAAAAGCAGTAAGTAAACTGCCGATGCACTGCAACATGATGTTGCTGTAGCGATTGGGACCAGACAAAACGTGATGTTGAGATAGTGTTCATGTTATACTGTCACTGGAGAAGTGTCTGAGAGATAACTAGGTTCAAGTCAAATTGCAGCTAAAAGACAACAAAATGCTAAGGCCATTGAATTGGTTCAATGAATGCATTCTGAACACCAGTTACTCATGAGTAAAGAAGATTTTAGACTGTCGTCAGTGTTTTTTTGTCTGATGAATTACGGTAGTGATTTCTGGTTTATTCATGACAATTTCTATATACCCACCAACCCAGTGGGAAGAAGGTGGTTGCAGGAGCATGATGTTGCGATTCTGGAGTGACCTGCACAATCACCAGACCTAATCACATTGAGCATGCATGAGATAGGGTGTAAAAAAGAACTCTGAAGGATTTCTCTGAAAGTTTGTGGACAGATAAGTTACTTTTTTTTCACCTCTAGAGAAACTGGGACTTCTACAGCAAGACATTGATAACCTTTTTTAAGTGTACAGAACCGTTTCAGATGCGTAATTAACGTCGGGGGTGCCTTTACTGGTTATTGGTTTTAATATCCCTATAAAAATACCCAAAATATTGTTTCTTTTTATTTTTATCCTTTAAAACATATACCCCTTATTTCAGTAAAATTTGTACCATTTTCTTTTTAGCCTATAAAATATGAAACAATAGAAATATTTTAATTATAATTATAGATAGTCCATATTAGATTTATTTTCCTATAAACTTGTTTTAAGCAATTTATGATTTTTTAGATAACAATGAATAACCGAAAATTAATATCCTTAGACAATGTTGATGGGTGTATTTTCTGTTATTTATTACATTTCAAAGTAAAGTGTATCTTCATTCAAAATGGCAATTCTTTAAGAGAATTTACTTTTTGATAATATTTTTAACATTTAACATTATAAACATACATTTTTGTTTATAATGTTAAAGAATCTTAAATAAAGATTTTCTTTGTAGCTTAATACATTACTTACCTCCTAACTATCTTTCCCTCTCTAACCAACTTAGGACCTTCCTTCCTCGGTCGACCCGGTCCCCTTCGGCCTGATGTGAAGAATGGCCGAGTGTAACTCTGATGATGGAAGAAAGTGGGCTGCGACACTCCACCATGGGGCGAAGCAGGCTCCTCGCCCCGCGGCGACGACGCACAGGACGTCGGCGTCGACCCAGGTCCTGTGTAGAATTCTAAAATATTTTTTTAAATGGGTTGCTCTAAAGTTTTAGAATTTTACACACACTGCTTACATTTTTAGGAGAAATCTTTTACATTTTAGAATGCTTGCCTTTATGACACTGACAAAACAATTTTACTGAGATTAGGGAACAACACAGTAGGATATATTATACAAACATACAGCAATGTCAAATTACTTTTCAAAATAAGATTTGTAATATTTTATAGGAATATTTGGTAGCTATTGTTGTTTTATATAATTTTTGTGATGAAGCTCCTCTTACCTGACGACGGCGGGGCTTCGCCGTCCTCTTCAGATCCATCGTCAGCTAACAAATCGACGTCCAAAACAGTATCGTCCTGTACGTCCATCTAAAACGTGTAAATATGGAATTACAGATGACTATCTGTATGTTTGGTGGTTATGACGAAATTATTTACAACTATCGAATCGAAGTAATGAGACCGCCATAATGAACGTCGAACGACAAGTGTAACGCAAAGTAAACTTCCAAACTTACCGCAACACACTGCGATGGACTTAAAACTTGTCAAATTTAGAAAAGAAAACTTAGTTCCGGTAATAAAATCATTTTACTATTTTAGATTACATTGAAAACATAAAAACAGAAAAATATACGACTCGCTGAAACGCGAACGAAACGAACAGAAACGAACGAAGCTCATGTTAGTGAAGCACCACACCAATCATTCTAACATTATTCATTCGATTATTTAATCGATTGTAATATATAAAAATATATAACTTTAAGAATTAATAGTGAAAAACTTTGTAATTTTTATTAGTGGACATTTATTTAACTTTAACAAAATTATATCACAAATAAGGACTACCAATAATTACGACACGATTTTGTAAAATGGAACGTACGGTAAACTTGCCTGTGCCTGCTTACGTGTTGGCGTTTTCAATTTTCATTGGTTAATTATTATTTTAGTAGGTATTCCGTTGTTGTTAATCAAAGCAAGTTATGATAAGCCAGCTTATGGCACGGTGTATCTGTATTGGTGAAAGTCTACGATACGTGTCAGAGAAGTCGTTGACATAACATAATTATTATTACACTTTTTACTGTAATAAAAAATCTAAAACCATGAAATTTATCTTGGTTTCATTAATACTCGTGTTTACACTAAGTATTTCATGCGAGTCTTCACTGTTCGAAAGTGATTCTTGTTATTCTTTTGGTAGCGGTAATGTTTTCCCCGGCGGCGCTAGAAAAATTGACCACAAATTACAATTTACTAAAGCAATGAGTAAGTACTACTTTGTATAAATGCATATACCTATGATAAATCATAAAGTAATATCCTACAAACTTGTTGTTTCTTACAATTCTAGTCTCAAAGCCAGCGCCGGAATGGGAAGCCACTGCCGTTGTGAATGGAGAAATTACTCAGCTTTCATTATCAAGCTTCAAAGGAAAATATTTGGTGTTCTTCTTCTACCCCTTAGATTTGTGAGTAAATCTCATAAATTGAGTACATGTTGCAAACTCAACACGTAAAAATTTTGAGCTGTTTTTGATTTTGGTTATATGCAGATCATCACACACACACACACCTAATTAATTAAGCAATACATCTAAATAAGCCATTCTATGGATTTATAACCGACTACAAATAGGATGAGATTTTGAAGAGTATCACCAAGTTAGACTTGTTTACAGTCAAAGTTTATGATTTTAGTAGAAGCAAAATTAGACTCAAGAAGTGTATTATTTTTTACGTTTATACAAAATGTGATTATGGGAACATTATTGAGACTCAGTTATCTCACAACCTAATTTATTCCACAAAAAAATTATTTAAACCCAATATCAGAGTTATATGCCTCGTGATTAATCCCCTTACTTATATATTTTTTAACACTTATTGAATTATACATGTCCTTGTTATTTGTATGCCAATAAATAGAGATGGCATTTAATCGTCGTTTATAAGTAAGGAGGCACCCACTATATGTTTTTATGGAATTCTATACTTTTATAATCGCAAGCGGCCGCAGTGGACCTTGAGAATTATGAAAGTCTGTGTTTAGTCAGTTTATATCTATTTATTTATATACTACCTTCCGCCAGCGGCTTCGCCCAGGTGATATCTTTTTGAATTATAGCTTTTGTTACTCACTGATAATGTAGCATTCTGCTGCTGAAAGAATTTTAAAAATCGGTCCAGTAGTTTTTGAGTTTATGCATTACAAAAAAACAAACATACAAAAAATCAACTCTAATATTGACTATATATATAAAGTATATAATATAATATTAGCTTACATATTTATAAATCATAAATCAGTTTATTGGTAATTTCCATTACATGTCAAAAACCATTAATACTTCATACAATTCAAATAGTGGCTAATTAATTAATTAAATATTGTAACTATTATGTTCATTACTCCTTTTTATCTTTTTTTTTTAAAATCTTTATATCGCACCTTCGGTAAGACAAGGGCCGAAGTGCTAATTTTCAAATTTTTCAGGTCTTTGTTCCTACAGGTAGAAATTAGTTTTTAAGGCACTTTGGCATATTTAACTCATATTCAGAAATTTTAGCACTTCGGCCCTTGTCTTACCGAAGGTGCGTTATGTTTACTTAACTATGACTATAAATAATTTAATATACTTTTTTGTTTTAGCACCTTCGTTTGCCCTACAGAAATTTTAGCATTTTCTGAAAGGGCAGAAGAATTTCGTAAAATTGACACAGAAGTAGTAGCTTGCTCTGTTGATTCACACTTCACACATCTTGCCTGGATTAATACTCCACGCAAAGAAGGAGGCCTAGGAAAAATTAATATTCCTCTGTTGAGTGACTTGACTCACTCTATTGCCAAAGACTATGGCGTTTATCTTGAAGACCTAGGTCACACTTTGAGAGGATTATTTATCATTGATGACAAAGGTATCTTGAGACAAATCACTATGAACGATTTACCTGTGGGACGATCAGTTGATGAAACTTTAAGGCTAGTGCAAGCATTCCAATATACCGATAAACACGGTGAAGTGTGTCCAGCTGGCTGGAAACCAGGTCAAGACACAGTGAGTATCAAATGCTTAATTGATAAGTCTAGATAACAACTCATTTTAATTTACTTATATTTTTAATCTGATTCTTTACGTTTGAGTATTTAGATAAACTTTTTATCTTTTTTTTTATCAATTACAGATAATACCTAACCCAGATGAAAAGAAGAAGTACTTTGAAAAGGTTGCAAGAAATTAAATCAGTAAATCTGAATTTTCTGTACCTACATAAACCAGGATCAGAATGTAATGCAGTTTCACAGATAATTAGAACTAGAAATAAAAAGCGTGAACTGCAGGCAAACACAAAAAGTAAAATTTGGGCAGATTTTCTACATTCTTAAAATAAAATAAAAACTTATGTTTTGTGTATATTTTTGAATATTTTTAATGTGAATTTTTTTAATTCTAATTTCGGAGTAAAAAACGGAAATACTCTACATTTTTTAACATAACAGTGAAATAATTGTTATCTTTTGGTAATGCATTATAAATATGTTTATTTAAAGGAAAGAAATACTCTAGAACAATTGCGTAAACAAAAACATATTTTTTATTGAAAATATACAATTGTGTACTTATCAACTTGTTATATTTTTTACTATACTCTTAAATAGGCTGCAATGCACTAAAGTTTTTACACTAAAATTAAATTTATTGTACAATATTTATATTAAATTTTATTACTATTCTATTTTTAATTATTCTATTACTAAGCGATATCAACAATTTTTACTTATCATCACTAACAAGACTGAATAATGTGAAATTAGGTAAATGTATAAAATTATATTAACTAAGATATTTCAGATGCAGTACCAGAATGATTAATTAGATAAGTTTATTTTTGTAAGACTTTAATTAAATGGATTTCTTCATAAATTCAGTTTTCTTTTTATTTATTGTTGATAAAAATTGTGAAATTATCATCAGCAGACATGAGAATAAAGTTTCATTGCTTTTCTCGAGGGGTGGGTTTTGTTTTTCGGATTATGGCGTAAAGGCACATTATGCGATCCTACTAAATTGTTATTTCTACTTTAGTAATTTTGTAGTGTTTTCGAGAAATTTATATTTATTATTTTCCAACCTTAACGCCTGAATTCCTTAGTAAGTTTAGTTTGTATGTACCTTTGGACGTTTGAAAATCTTCTAAGAACCGTACGTTCTTCGAGTATTCATATGTCATGAAATTCTATGCGTACGTTGTTAGATTTTTTCCTTTTAACCGAAACAATAATTCAGTAGCACATTAATTTCTTAATTTATATTTAAACGATTGCAATGTTTTAAATTTGATTATTTTATACGTCTATATCACCAATCGATACATATCGCCACATATCGCATATCGATTTCCGTCAACAATAAAGGGCGTCACTAGGTTGTCAAAATAACAATAAACTTTTTTTTTTTTACGGCCCTGGATACATGTCCTTTAAGCCTAAAACACTTTGATGAATTATTTGCCATGTGAAATAAAATGACCAGTTAACAAAAGTTCAATTCTTGCTCCTCTTCATTTAATAATACTCGGCAAAATAAACTCTTAAATTTTACACGAATGTTTACATAATATACCTATTTACTTAATAATACATACAATAAAGCCTTGGTGTTAGGATGTTAGCGGTCTATGGCCTTGATCTTTTTGCTGCCCCAAAATGTTATCAATATTTTATCATATTTTTTAGTGATGTTGATAATCGATTATTTTGATAAACTATTAATCAATTTCGAATTGTACTCAGCCATCGAAAATTCGATTAATACTCGATTTTTTTAATGTAATTAAGTAGATTAGACTGACCTTAAAAACGGTAACTAAATAAAATAAAATATTCGAAATAATTCAGATTTATTATGAAAAACAAGTATTTTATGCTATTCTTTATTTATTTATTTGACATTCAATTTTGTCTAATTCTTTATTTGTTTAACGCGTTGTAATTTTATGCATTACATGGAATTTAGATAATTCTTAATTTACTTATGTATATACAAAAATTCAATTCAAATTAGGTACTGAAAGTGAAAAATATTAGACTAGATGTAGACTGACATGACAGTTTGGAAACACAAATGAAATTTTATGTGAAATTTAAGGCAAAGTCAAAAAAAAAAATTTCAACTGGGCCTTTGCAGGCACTTTCAAAACGTCGTGATTCTAGGCGCACGGTTCCAAGTGGGTTGGTCCTGGGAGAAGATACCGGCAAGAAACTCCATGGATACTCTTTTCATAAATCATTTATTATTTAGGCTTGGCTACAATTATTTGAGCGCACGTCGTCAGGCGATCGAACCGGTCATCCCGTAAAATAGTATGGGGTGTGTTCTGTTATTACATCTCTAAGTAGTCTGTGGTTATTACCAGTAGTGATTACATACTCTTTGGTTATTACGGCGGACGATGCGTTAGCATCCCTATATAGTTTGTGGGCGGACGTAAACCGTTCAGTTATTTGAGCGAGTGTCGTCGGACGATCGCTCCGGTCCTTAGATTACTCCGGTCACTCCGTGAAATAGTAGGGTGAAAGTCGCATTCGGTCGCACTCTAAGAGCAAATACGCTCTTAGGTCGCACTGCTATCAACCGACCAATGACTGTAGTCATAGGATACAGCAGATAATTTGAGGTCGTTCGATTGGTCGGATTGGTCACTCGCGTAACGCATCTGTGGATCGTTCAATTATTCCAGAGATTATTCGATTATTCCCGATAATTTCCCGATGAGCGAGCGACATTCGCACGAGTGACTTTCACACCGAAATATGAATTACTGAACGTAGCCAATGATTAGCTGAAAAAGGAGTAAACTATGGTAAATAAAAGATTTTCGTGCAACTGATTAAAAATTTTAATCAGTCGCACGAAAATTTGTCGATTATTTTAAATATTCGATTATATTTTTCGTTATCGATTATTTCAAAAGTATGAATTAATCAATTACCGACACCACTAATTTTATTTTTATTTTGATGTCAAATTTTGTAGTCGATTTAGGTACAAAACAAAATTATTTATCTAAAAAGCTAGTTATTTACGCTTAATTGTTAGATTACTTAAATAGATTGGTGATAACTTTATTCTGGTACTTCATTTAACTTATTGGTTTTGGTTGTGGTTTTAGAAGTGTGGTTGAAAATACAAAATAACATTACTCAATAAATTTGATGAAACTGCACGATGTTTTTAATGCGTGCGGCATTGATTTCGATTCGAAATAATGCAGTTGTTAAGGCGAATTTACGTACGTACTTGTACTTAGCCAAAGCTATGGAAATATTATAAGTATTTTTCATAATAACAATGATTACTTCACTCTTCATTAATGCATGAATGTCTTTTGTTATTGATAGACTATCATTATTATTTCATTGAACAATGCATCATTTAACGCGTAGCGCTCTTGAGAATAACACTTGCAGCTGTTAATTTTCTAATTCATGGTGATTTAATATAATACATAAACAATAAATTGGTAAAACTTATTGCCACACTGTGTCTAGGTATGTAAGTAAGCCATAAATTTTCTTCTACATCATAAAGTTTAGTTGCCACCTGTGTGAATATGTAAACAAGGTTTATATTTATACAAGTGTTAACATACCCTCATAAGGCCATGTTCACCAACATCAACAATATATTATTATCAGATAATTAAGCTTTCTTATTGCAACCAGCCACATGACTTGAACAATACTAATGTCTGCATTTCAGTTCAATTGATGAGTCAATACGAAATTGGCTGATTACCGAATAAATGGTCTGGTATGTTGTCAGTGAACTTGGCCATTCATTATTTATATTATTTTCCTGGAAATTGTAAGCACAGCTTTGACTAATTCCTAATAATTTGAAACTGTGCTTACAATTAGATCGCATGCAGCTCGCAAAAATGGTTGAGCACAGTATTGGCACTTTAGTGTAAATTAATTTCATGTTGTACTGTAATGTTTATCAGTTTGAAAATATAATTACAGAAGCACAATATATTAAAATTTACACAATTCCCTCAAGAAAATTTGCGAAACAGAGAAAAGATCCCAAAAAAAGGATGGTGGATCCAAGAAGAGTGTTGAGCTATGAAGACATGCTAAAGGTGATCCATCAGCCACAGAAGGTGATCATCGATGTTCGCAACTCAGACGAGGTGAACACTACAGGAAAGATACCTTCAAGTATTAATATACCATGTAAGTATACTACTTTTATTTTTTCAAACATTTTATTACAAATCGAATCAATGCAAAGAACTAGATACAGATTAGTTACGGATCTTATATCCTGGAAAGGTTCTTATAGGAACATCTAATCAACATCTTCACACTCACATGCAAAGTGTATTTCAAATCTCACATTAGCTGTTATTAGAACTAATATCTTAATATAATTATTTAAAAAAATGCATTTTGTTAGTTGTTCCATGTTATGGGCTGGTGTCTTGTGTCAAGCAGGTAGCATCACCTACAGTGTGTGGTTTTAATTTAGTTTATGGTCTGGTTCTAAGACATCATTTAATTTTGTTGCACCTCAACATCAAAGGAACCAAGCTTTAGCAGTAGAATTTTCATTAATTAAGTGCAGAAGCAGTACTATTGCGGTTGCAGACTACAAATAACTTTTGTTTATTTTTACTAGCCTTTTATGTTCCTTTGCCTAAAGGCCTACTTTTCCTTCTTACAATTTTATTGGTTTATGGCTAATTGGGACCAATACTTTAGACAGGAGTCTAGCTCATCACACCATCTCTATCGGGGCCTGCTGCATTGCCACTATCTGCTATTTCAGACTATGATTAGAAAGGTTAAAATATAAAATATCTAAAATTGAAAAAACAAAAATAATTTATTTAAGCCTTGGACAGAATGAAATTAATAAATAACAACAATATTTTTAGCAATAATAAATTCAGCATGAGGGAAGACAAATATTTACAACAATATGAAAAAATATGTTATGTTCAGAGTTGGTCTTATCATTTCAGTATTATAAATATTTGTGATACTTGGCCTTTCATGACCACAGCACTGATAATATTTATATTACTTCAATAGTATAATATTGGATCTTCATGTTTATAAGCTTTAGGTTGTCAGTGGATAGGTTAATGACACCAGTGTATAGTGTAGGCATAATAATTATTATCATTTAAAATACTTGTATTACTCATCATCATTCATTCTCCTGCCCTTATCCCATTTTATTTGAGGGAAGCGAAAATATTCTAAGTCTATGGTCCATCCATCTTTTCTTTGGTCTGAGTCTTATCTAACCATCACCATTTATACTAAAAACTCTTATAACATGTTTTTTTTTTTATCGTCCCACTCCAGGATTTCTCCTGTATCGTGGATACAGTTTACAAACATACATCTCATATGCACACAAACACAGACCCGAAAAATCTATCTGTAGGCCATACAAATATTCGTTCCGTGTGGGGATCGAAACCGCGAAACGTAGTGCCGAAATCCAATCGCTTAGCCACTGCGTTAACCGTACCGAGGACATTAGACACTGTTTATTACAATATCTACCCAGACGCGTACTGAACTAGGTAAATAAATTGGTAATTACCAAGAAATTAATGAGTAATAATTACTCATTAATTTCTTGGTAATTACTATTTTATTTACCTTGATCAGTATGCGTCTGGGTATTGAGGGTCATGAATTCATGACTAAGTTAGACTAAGGACACATAGGAGGTCCCGGTGGTGCATTACCAAAGTATCAGTCCCCTTCTCACTTATAATAACCATTACATACTAACAAATCATAAAATATTATGTAGCAGTTCTTAAATAGATAAACATGTTTAGAAATAAGTAGTTCATTTGTTAATTAATCTACGCTATTAACACAGCCATTCTTTACCTCTAACGTTGATACAGTGGATGAAGTGCACGAAGCATTGGTGTGCATGTCTCACGAAGAGTTCAGGCGGCAATTCCAGCGGGAAAAGCCATCCTGTACGGATGAGTTGATCTTCTACTGCCAGTCTGGGAGACGATCTACACAGGCCCTCGACAAGGCATTGAAGCTGGGCTACTGCAAGTATGTATCAATGACCTCTCACAGACACAATATTATTTCACTGCGTCGTATCGGTTTCTATAGTTTACCGGTCGTGGACATAGTCGTAGCCGTCTAGTGCGCGATATCCCTTAGCGGTGCAGTGATAATGGAAGGACGTACAGACGTGCGTAAACCGATATTTAATGTCTGTTAAGGATGTTGATATCAAGCGTTTCATAATGGATTGGTTTTCCATTCTTGTCTTTCTCTTTTCTCATTATGCAGAATAATTTTTTGGCTGGAGTGTGATAATTATGTTATTTATGACAGTAATCAAATATGTAGGTACTCTAAGCTGATATGCTAAGAGAATAAAACCCAATGAAAGAAGTGAAGCTAAGTGGTACTAGAGGTAGGAACCAAGTAGACAAGAGAAGTGAATTTATATCATCTGTTTTGTTTTCAGTTCCAAAACGTATTTGGGAAGCTGGTCAGATTGGTCAAGCAGGCACAGCAAGTGAAGAGTTTTGCTGTAATCCCTGACATGTGACAAAATATGTGCTTCTAAAAAAATGTGCAATAAAATGGTGCTGTTATGTTAGTGTTTTAATATCAAGATTGATACTTTGTTTGGATTATTTTTAACGAAGTAGGTTAGGTAGGGTAGGTGGTGTGTCCGAAATGGACAATTATGTCCTAGATCAACAAAGTATTTAACATCCTATTGCAGTCCACAGCTGCTACCAACTTTTTAAAGTGAATAGAATAGTTTATTTACTTTATAATGGATGGAAATTATAGTTTTACACAGACAATAATAGAAATAAGTACCATTTATTGTTGATCACAAATAAATAACATAACATGATTAAAATTCTTACACTTCCAAAATAACTACTTAGTATAAGCCTAAGGACAGACCACTACCAACACGTTGTAACGTTTTTCTCATTGAGTTTTGTTTGCCCAGTCCATCCAACTGCCAAGATAGTTCTTTGCACTGGAATAATAAATGTTTCAATTCAAAAGTAAATGCCAGTTTAATTAATTTGAGTGTTATTCTATTGTTTAGTTTGAAAGTAATAACCCAATGGTTGTAGCCAAATATTTAGAATGGTCATGGGTTTCCTTAGATTTATTCAAGATTTATGTGCACATTATTATTTCAACACTGCTCTGGTGACTGCAAGTCTACTGACTGCATGGTGAAGGAAACAATATAATCAGAAATTCTAAAACTTGTGAAATCCACCTTTCTTCCCTGGTGTACTTGGTGGATCAGCTCCATATCTCTCTGTAATAAAAGATAGTTTAGTATTATAAATTTTAACTTACTTTTTAAATCCTATATTGAGAGCATTTTGTTGTGCCATGCCCGATCTTTTGCCGATCATGCAATAGAATATGATCTCAGTATCTTCGGCAGGCTTTGGCCTCTTGAAGACTTCCTGGAATTCTTTCTCAGACATTGTCCCCAGTACTGGTGACACATTGCCCACTGAAAATTATTGTCAGGTTTAAAGATTGAGATATGTGTACATACAAAAGTTGATATTTCGTAAATGATGCCAATGGCTATCATACCATACCATACCATCACACCTTTCACCATAGGCGACGAGTTCATCCGCATACCTTAGAGTCACACTGGTGACTGGAATTTGTTGGGTGTGGAATCGATTCCCCAGTGAGGTATTCCCAATAGACTAGAGCATGGAATTTATCAAAAAGAGAGAAAAGATTTTTACAGGGTCAGCAATGCACAAGTGATGCCCCTGGTGTTGCAACTAGTTGCAAGTGTCGATAGTTTAGGAGATATTACTGTAGAATACTTACAGGGGATGTTGACACTGTTAGGAATCTTGCCATGCTCCTTAACCTCGTCAGGTTCTCTCACGTCAATTATTAGAGTATTGACATTTGTAGTTGCCTTCTTCACATATTCGTAATCTACTGTGATTTCTTCAGGTTTTACTTGCACGGAGTATGACCGCATAGAGTCCACTTTGGAAGTGTAAGAAGATGGAGCAATATCTAAAAATGATAAAATTCAATTAGGTACATAAATACATTTTTATCTAAGCTTAGATTATTCTGTAGTCAAGTACTTACGAGGAATGTGCTTTCTGAAACATTCTTTTATATTTGTAGTTGCCGCCGCCTTCAGTACTTGGAAAGATGACGGAACAAACCGGCGTATGTTAACTCGCGACAGCATTTTTATGTCTATGATAATAACCAAACTGAGAGATTATTTATTTTACACGTTATGTAGGTATGTAATGATAACTTTTCGAAGAATACTCACTCTACAATTTTAGACTTTTTTCAATATTTTGATAGGTAGGTACCGGGTACCTACCTTGCTACAATTTGACCACAGACTACTTAGAGATACTACGTATCAGACTGCCAACTGTAGTACAAAAACTCTCACCACTAAGTTTTAATGTCGCATGACGTTTCTTTTTTTTTTTATTGTCGAACCTTTCCCTGGCCTCGTGGCAAAGGAATTTGACTGATACAGGCCAATACGCTAGTAGGGACCGATTTATATTTTTTCATTTTCTGAATTTATTTTGAGGAAAAATGATTAAAACAGCACATTACTTATTAAACGATTTATTTTTCAAAAGCCGTTTTTGCATCGCAGGCAATACACAATTTTATGAGTGGTATACATTAGTGCCCTATAAAATTCTATTTATTGAATAATTTATGTACACACATGAAAAATAACACAGAAAACATTAAATAGGAGAACAAAGTACAAAGGTACTGCTTATTTCATTAAAGAAATCTCTTCCAGCAGACCTGCAAGAGGAGAATTTAAAACACTATATGTAGACAGTGATGTCCAAGAATAGACTAAAACTACAAATTAAATACAATAATATAAACTTAAGTAAAATACCAACATAAAACAAATACACATAAATATAAAAACATACATAAATAAATACAAACACATATATACATAAATTGCAAACGGAAGATGCTATGACAGGGAGAGATAATGCTCTTTGACACGTTTTTTAAAGGTTGAGATAGTTTCACAGTTCCTTATCTCAGGTGGGAGTGAGTTCCACAACCTAACCCCATGCACAGAAAGGGAATAGGAATAGAAGTCAGTTTTGTGGGATGGGAATGTAAGAAGTAAGAGTACGGGTTATTTATTGTGAACCTAATAGTTAAGGCAATGAAATTATTGAGGACACTAACTTGTCTTGTGTTCAGTACAGTTGATGGAATCAAATGGATACTTGGATATAATTATAGCTTTTATATTTGATTAAACACTATTTTGATGGGCATTGGTTTCCAAGTATTCATTTGTTTCATAACAACTGTACTGACAACACCTTACTGCACCTTCCGATGGATAGTTCAGGCGATTTTTTGCTGCAATATATTCTCTGTGTCTTATCCAGTCATGATGTTAGTTTTCTTACTTGTAACATGTTTTCTGGCATGCATCACAATTTAATTGTAGTTTATTTAAAAAAAAACGCCCTACTACAACTTTAGTTTTATAAAAGTTATTTCTCAAACCCTTGATGAGGTGCGATGGGTCATATATTATGTTCAGGTTAGCGTTACATAATGTCCCTGTGCCATCTGGAATATAAAACAGTAAATTCAAATTAAACTTACAAAATATGATAATATGTGATTATTGACATAATATGAAATAAAGGCAAGAATTATCACAGAAATATGTTAAAAGCATAATTAGAAAAAATAATACCAACCTGGTTCATGATTTGCAAGTATCTGATCATGCTTCGCAATCACATTTTTCAGGATACTTTTTAACTCTATTCCTGAGGTTGCCCCTTTGCAAAAGTCACTGGTTGCTGCCACTTATAAACTGCTCCCCTGAGCATATACAAGAGCATGGTTGGCAAACTCATTTCCCTTTTCATCAAGCTTGACAAAGCCGTTAATTATGTCTCCGTTTTTAACATAACATGTCAAGGCAGTCTCTAATGACATTTCATCAAAGATTACTGAACACATCTTCTTCATCTTGTCCCGTGTTGAAACCTGGAAATCAATTTAAATAATTACAACTTAATAATTATATTCTTTGTATTATACAATAAGTATTTAAAACATATTTATAATCAGTGCACAATAACATATTGTGCACTATTTATTATCTATAACTATGTCATACATAGTTATAGTTATTAAATAGACCTTTACAAACTTATGAGAAAAAAAGTAACATGTTTAAATAAGAAGCAACAGCAACACTGTTGACTTTTGTGGCATACATCCCTCAATGTAATACTGGACGAACTATACAAAGGAAGAAGTACTTAGTTGTTATACTAGACTTACCGGCAATCTCCAGACATGGTGTTCAGTCTCCAGAGATGGTGTTCCACTCGAAACCTCGTCTCCAATAAACAGAGAAGGATATGCTTTGCCTATGAGACGTCATTTGCCAGTAATGAACTTCTTTTCAAAGTGTTTTTGACAAACAAAATGCTATGAAAGTTCTGGTGATAATTTCTTCAGATTCACAGTTTAGACACTGTAACCACTTTGAGTCATTTCTCAGTGTACGGAAAATGGTGTAAAATAGCGTCCTCTCGTAAACTTTTCCAAACACAACTTGTAAAATTGTAATACATTTTGCAAAAAGCAAAATAACCTCAGGTGAGGCACGGAGGGCTTTATTACAGATAAACCGGAGAGGATAAGCAGTAACGACTATAACACAGTATAATTTATAATTTTTGTCATTTTATAATTTTTGTTATTTTCACGTAATTTTCATACCTAATTACTTGTCAATGTCAAACATCTTTCAAAATAAGCCAGCCGCCATCAGCGTCTGCGCCAGCCAATCACAGCCAAGGATTAAAGCGATAAACGTCATACGACATTAAAAACAAAATGGCGCTACGTTGAAATTATTTTGTACGTAGATTATCGGCCGTGAATTTGACGTTATTTATTTGACATGAATGTGACATTGACATAATAGGCTTATTGATTAATCGATATTATTTGTTGATGTATCGATATTTTTGAGCGATATTTAAGATTCGATTTATCGATATAAAGATCAAACTATCGAAAAGGTATAAAAATCGATATACTTTAATAACTTTGTTTGTTTATAGCATAGAGATAGTATGTACTATTTCTATGGTTTTATAGTCGACTCTGTTCCTTTGTCTTTGAGAGGAAGCAACAAGTTCATTGCGTATACTCCGTTCGAAATAACATTAGAAATTTAAATAACTCCATTTACACTTTATTCAACCGATTTTGACTTCTATTACGTTGGTGATATGACAAATTACAGCTGCAGTAAACATTTGTTATCGTAAATACGTTTTTGCTTTTAATGCCATCCTTATGAATAGAAGTCAAAATCGGTTGAATACACTGTAAAAGGGTTTGCTAACCGTGTCTAATCTTATTTCAAACGGAGTATAGGTTGATTGGTATTAATATTCTCTCAGAGCTAACCAAAAGATTCTTGGAGCTAACCAAGAATATTATATTAGATAGACCTGGATTTTGCGTCTAGAAGAAAACAGTGAAAACCAAATAAATGGCCTTGAAATAAATCAGTTATATTTTGCATCTCTTTCATCAGGGTGACCAAGTTTTGAAGTGAAACTTCCATATACATGCTATGCTCACGCGTGGCTCAGCTACGGCGTAATCATGTGGGGAAACAGTACCGATGCTCCCAGGCCCGCCGCAAGCGGGCGTGCAAGGCGTGCACCGCACGCGGGCGGCACGTCTAGGGGGCGGCAAATTGACCGATCGAATAAAAAGAAAAAATAAAATTGATTGATAAAAAAATATTCAAAGTTATAAGACCCAGCTAAAACATAACAAATGTCATGGTGTACGGGTTTAATTCTCAATAGAGAATTAAACCCGTACAGCAACGGCGCAAAATTAAAGCAGTTTCGTAAACAACAGCGCCTCTCTTACCGGGTCAAATAAGTATGTTACATAGTACCTACTCGTGGTCGTGTTCTATGGCAGGAAGGCTTCGCGAAATCAGGGAATCCCCTAGTCGCCACCATCGAGTTTTTTCTTCTTGTTTGTACGCATTCGAACAGAAATAGCGCACATAGAACTGTAATCAGTGGTGGTGGCGGATTTACCAGTAGGCTGAGTAGGCTGGACAGCAGATTTTAGGGGCGGCAAATTTGGGGCCAGAGTCTAGTAGCGGAACTAGAGTCAGAACTAATGAACAAGTTTTCATAAGCGAGATAATAATGATTTTGCGAATAGAAAATTGAGCAAAAAATATTGTAAAACTTTCACTTAATTAATTGAATTTCATCGTCATCATCAGCCGGATTGTTACCAGATAATATAATTCTTATAATTATTGTTTTAAACCTGTAAGTAAGCGATATCAAAATTATTTAATTAGGTTTACCGAATGTAAATTATTGTGTACCTAAGTAGTATTAAGGCATACCTTATCCCGCGTTATTAGTAGTACATGATTGAGCTTTTATTAGTTCAGAAATATATCTACTCAAAAACTATTTCTTGTGCAATCTTTAAATCGTTGGGTTGTAAAAATAATTTAGGAGCTGACACATCGATCCCCTATTTCACAATAATTACCGGAAAAAGGTGGTGTAGGTAATTAGGACACACATTTGTGCACAAATCATAAAGTTAGGTACAATTTCATTGGCAAAAAATTGAAATGTGTGATGAACTAGCTAGGGTAACGAATTGTAGAGGTCGGTAGGGGCGGCAAAATTTCTACTGGCGGCAAATGTGTAATTCCGCCACAGACTGTAATTGTTTTGCTAACAGTTCTTTCTCCTGGGATAAGTCGAACGGCTTGGTCGTTATCGAATTCGGGAGCGTTCCATTGATTCGCCGATTCCGAGCTAAAGTTTTGCCTACATGGGGCGGCATAATCGGTATTGCACGCGGGCGCACAAACAGCTAGCGGCGGGCCTGGATGCTCCTACACTATTTATTTTATAAAAGAAATTAATCCGTATACTCACAAACATAAATCAGACTGATAGCTGAAAACCTTTCTTCATAAAACATAAAATACTCGCCCTTCCATGCATATACATTTTTGAAATTTGTTAGGAAATAGGTATAAATCATTCTTTACAAGACGCGAAGATAAACATACTGGCCGATCATTAAGGCATAAAAATATGCTAATGCTACCATCTTCCCGCATAACGCTACACTCCAACAGCCCCTATGTAATGTGTATAAAAATTTATAATAAAATACCAGAATCAATAAAAACAGAAAACAGCGAAACAATATTTACAAACAAAATAAAACAAATACTTATTAAAAAAAGCCTATTACACGATTAATGAATATATAAACAATAAACAAACATTTCCAATTAAATTAAATGAATAATACTATAAATAATACAACAGTAATAATAAAACGAAATAAATAAATAGATATAAAAAATAAAATAAAAATACATTAAATTCCATAACTATTAGTTAATAATAATTTATAATAAACTAAATACATATTAGGAAATATTAATAATAAATTAAAAATTAAAATATGCTATCCATATTTATTAATAAATTAAAGCAATAAGTAAACATAAGTACCATCTTCCTATATATACAACAGTAGTAAACATAAGTATCATATTCCTCTCCTATATTTTGCTGTGCCCTACAGGGTCCATGATTGTAACCTACCAAATTTTATTTTTACCACCTTATGTACATTGTGGAATGCAAATAAAGAATATGAATATGAATATTTAATTTGAAAGTTACCAGAGTAAAGTAAAAGTTTTCAAGATAGTTGTGCACAAATAGATAGGAATGTTTATGTTGAGGGCCATTTGGTATCCAGAAACTATTTTAAAAGCTTCTAGTATTTTTAAAGTCATCTTTAATTTTTTCTGCCTATAAAAAGGATGTGTTGATTGAAATAATTATTTTATGATATTTAAGTTTACCCCAATTTTATGAATGCATTCCTAGGCTGGTAAGACTGATGGTCTGTAAAAATAATAATTTCAATGACATATATGACATGTCAACATTGTCAACTTTCTTCCACTTCGAGTGTTTGCTAGGCGATTTCTAAGGATATACTAATTATATAACAGTGCTTAATCATGTATCGTATATTTAAAGATTGTGGAAGTGTTTGGAACCCAACATCAAACGTTATTTTTCATAGGTAAGTACGCTGATGCCATATTAAAAATTACGCCAATTTGTACATATTTTTACGCAGTTTTAGAAAGATCTGCCTATATTTTTATTTAAAACTGTGTGAAAAACGTTTCTCTCATTGTGAAATGTCACCATTTAGTTATTTATGTGGTTATATCGCATATAACTAAGGAAACAGTCGCATTATTAGATTGGTCGTCAAGATAAAATGTTAGTAAACAAAGAAGAGTAGAGTGACCATAAATGATTGCTTGAGGCGGAATTTAACGTGATATGATTTTTCGTGGTTGTGTAATGAGCTACAAAGTCCAACTGGAATTCAAAATCTTCAGAAGTTTTCTTGGTCAAACCTGATCATTGATTGCTAACATCAGTGGACTTTCTTAGATGATTGAAAACACGATTGCATTTGTTTCAGTTTTCCAAGCGATCCAGAGAAAAGGCGTAGATGGTGGTATGGTGGTCCAACATACCTTTGAAAGGAAACTTCTATAAATCTGCAAAAAATTGTTGCCTACACTATAAAGCGGAGCACTATGACATAAGGCTAAACCGACTAAAATTTGGTGAAGATCTGATGAAGACTTTCGGAGAAAGACGATGGAACTCCTCAATGGATATCAGCAAATTAGTCGCGATTACTGTAGTTGCATATTTATGTATTATTTATGCCACTCAAAATAGAAAAATAAAATAAACTGTGCTAAAAAGTATAAAATATTTTCTTTAAAAACTTAACAGCTTCTGAAGTAGGGACCTTTAATCCTTCAATGCACCTTAGCTAGGCACTTATTAGTTTTATGAAGTTAGTTTTTACTTATTTTAAAGTTTAATTTATCCATAAATCAACCCGCAACTTTGGACCAAGTGATGACACGTTAAATCTTCACCATGGGTTCACCAGAATTTAGTACCTACCTATTTGGTACTTATGGTTATTGTTTTGGTACCTAACTATTAGCAAACAAATACGTGCTCAATTATGAATAATTTCTACTTGCTTAATTCCTAATAATATCCCAACGCAAATAAAAATCTTTGTCACCCTGATGAAAGAGATGCAAAAAATAACTGACTTATTTCAAGGCCATTTATTTGGTTTTCACTGTTTTCTTCTAGACGCACCGTCCAGTTCTATGTATAAGGTTCTTGGAGCTAACGCGTTAACGAGGGACGCCCACAGATATAGATATAAATTACCGACTACTGAAAAGGCATGAAACAAGAAAATATTAACGCATCAGAGGATAGCCGTGGTCGTATGCCATGCCACCTACAGCTACCGTAACCAAAACAATACATTCTAACAGGTGTAAGCGATCATAAGCTTTACGGTAAAGTGGCATACGACCACAGCTATCCTCTGAACATCACTATGAATATGCGTTAATATTTTCTTGTTTCATACCTATTCAGTAGTGGGGTTTTAGGGTTTTAGTTCCTGAACTTAATTTTTTTTGGCACTATATGTAAGGCGACGGTTTTCAGCGGTTTTCAGTTACGTTTTGCTAATCGCACACATGCCGAACTTTACACGTACCGGTACGATTTAGTCGCGATTAGCATCCCTATATACGAGTAGTTTGTGGTCGCGACTTCGCGAGAAACCCCTCACGATGAAGACGCATGTCACGCCTCCACCCGAATAATTAATTCGTAATTTTCTAATTTATATACATTGCTAAATACCAATGGCTAAAGAAAATTCTTTGGTCATTACTAAATACAGAATAAAACGGGCAAAACGTTTAATTTTAGGGAAATCTATTCAAATACGGTGGATTTTCAGAAACTCCACCTGGTAACCCCGCGTCACTCAATTTTGACAGCTGACCCCATCCATCAAAAGCCCTCAAGCTTGTACAAAAATATTTTTGACTTTTTATATTATTTAATAACTCTTATAAACGTTGTAAGTGTTAGTGTGTTAGTTTCTTATTATATCGAAGATATCAGTGTACATTCTTCATATGGATAATGACACCTAATGTCTAAACTCGTCGCATCCTCAATACCTTGTGATTTTTATTGTATTCTATTTCTATGCAGGACAGCAGTATCAATAAACATGAGTAACTTATCTTACTTCCAGATGCTATACGCATAACATACAGGAGTTTACGAGTGTAGTTGGTCGATGGAGTGAAATGGTTTCATGTTGAAATCTATCAGGTCATTACGTTATCAAATATGGGGTCCATGCGACCGACTGGGAGGTTCCTATCGTTCACAAACAACATCCAGAGGACACAGAAACAAGCTGGTAAATGTGTTACTTTAACTCGTCTTTAAAACTTAATCACATAACTAAGTTATGAATCATAGATACATAATGTCCTTGTTTGCTTTTGCAAATACTTTTACTTGTGTCAAAATGAATAACTAATTTCTGTATTGGAGTTGTGATATATCATATTTAAATTAATTAGAAATACAATTTTGTCACAATATTAATGTTTTTAAGTTAAATCTGACTGGCGCTTTATTTATATCAACAATGGGAATTTTAAGTAGGTAATCATTTACATATTTTGTTCAATTTTTTTTTATCCATGATTCTTAATCTTTGCTTTTTAAAATCTATATTTAATATGTTATGGTATATTTTTCTCAATTATTGTTTAGTGCCAAGTGGTTTTCCCCAAAGTCTGTCTGGTAGTGAAACTGATGTGTCAACATCAAATGAGAATCTATCAAGAGAAGAGCGCTATGTTGTGCGACACACAGCCCGGGTCGAGCCACAGGGACAGGAGAATCAGACTCAGTCAAACAACAATAACCGGAATTCTCTAAAGGTAGCATATAAATATAACTTTATATTTTATTTTAGTGTTAAACTGTTGTTTTTTTAATAAGCCACAGTCTCAAAGTATTTTAACATAAATATAACGAATATGTTCATATATTATCATCATCATGATCAAAAGCCTTTATGACTGTGACAGACAATTAAGACAACATCTTAAAAAATTTGTGCATAACATCGAAAAAGCCTCTGTTCATGACTGTACAGTCCAGATGCGTAATTATCATAAAGTTATTATTACTAGTGGTAATAGAGGAACACTGTCTTCGTTATCGCGAGACCAAAAAAGAAATACGTATGTTAGCGCATTTGACATGTGTGTGAAGTTTAGGGATGTGACTTTGACGTCTCCGCATTATCGATAATATGGCCGTGTTATTGTGAAATTATAATATCACCGAATTGACAATATCCCTGCAATATCGATATCAAAATCGGCTATACTAATAAGGAGTGGAATATCATTTAGAATCTGCTAGGCTAAATCATGTACCTAACTTATAATCTTTTAAAATTACCAATTAAATCTTTCAAATGTTCTTTATACTAAAATACCATATTTGACATATTTAATGTCATTTTAAAATATTAAAAGTTACGTAATAGAGGTTTATATTAGGATGGCAAAATTATTAACGTCACGAAAGTGACGAATAGGTAAGTAAAAAGAAAATTTATTGTAAACATTATGTAATCATTCATTATCATATTCATTATTTCTTGACGTCAGACGTTTCGGTTTTGATGTTGAAGGTTTTGGTGATAGGTCCCTGTATTTGTACACTGACACAGGCCGAGAAATGTGGTCCGGAAACCTGGAAGTCATGAAGTTAGCCAGTCAATATAATGAAGTTATTTTTTTCACCAGGCTACTCTTTGTCTGGAAATAGCGCTATTTTATGCATTTTAATGTGCGACAGAATCAGAATCTTCGGAATCGTAAGTTTGCTTCTTGTAGAAGCGGACGTACGATTCGGAAAATTCTGTCATCTGTGGGGCTAGTACAAAATGCGGGTATGGGCTATGTACGTACTATTAAAATGTTGTAATAGTACAAACATGGTGTGAATAGTGTCGAGTGCTCTCCAGTGCGTCAGAAATATTCCGACTATGATTTTCTGACAATGTGCGGGGCCGGACTAAATCAACCTTTCAATATACAAATAAGCAAGGATTAACAATAACTCTCAAGTTATGCAATGGACGAAGCTAGGTAGTACGAAAAATTTATTTGGAAATATCGACATATCGATAGATTTTGTACACACAACCTATGCCAAACGGTTTAATTTTCACATTTTCACGAACACAATATTTTTTTATCTTACACATAATTATTTAAAATAATATATTATTTAGAAAATAGAGGGCTTACTGCATGTTATAAACGTATTACTAAATAATTTTAGGAATATTTTCTATGGAAATATGCACTCTGAAAGTAATATTGCACTGTACGGTATTTACCTGTATAAGGTCTCTTTATTTGCATTATTGCTGTAAGTTACACTGCAGTCTAACACAGGACACGAAACCTTTTCGATTGTTGATATTTATCCAATAAAATACAGAACGATTGTGAAGAAAATCATAAAATAATACGAGATCTTATTTTGACAGGTACCTAATAGTTCATGAATTGTTTCAAATCGGTCCTACGAACATTTAATTGTGTCTCTTTCTCGCACGTAGGATTTTCGTAAAGATCGGTTTCTCACTCGCACACTGTGTTCCTCTATTACCACTAATAATAACTTTATGGTAATTATGTTCTGTTTACAAAACTGAAGCAAGAATGAAGTGAATTTAACCATTTCTATTTAAGGAGAGTGTAACAGGCAGTAACCGCAACTCACTCAAAGACTCGGTGGGCGGCGGCAACAGCAACAGAAGCTCTCTGGATGTGTCCTCATCATCATATAATACTCTCATCATACACAACCAAGACGACTCCTGGCCACCGAGACCCACTCCTATTAGGTATGATTAAGTACCTAATTTAATGGAAAGTGTTACAGGCAGCTACCAGAACTCTTGTAGATTTGACAGGTAAACCATAATAGGCTAAGTTTGGTTTTCCCGCATGGAACTAAGGCTGATATTCAGATACATGAACTTAAGACGGGCGAAGACCGCTCTAAGCAAAGTCGTCGCTAAGCGGATCTTCAAAATTTGTATTCAGAGATGCAGTGTAAGCTTAGCTAAGACTCTCTTCTCTATGGCCATTTTTAATAGCAAAATGTTTATCGGTAAGTTACGGTTGTTAAGTATGAAAATGTGTAAGCAGGCGTATATAAAAATTAAAACAGGATAGCAATATATACAAAATGCAATTGGAGTGAGTGAAACAAAATATCACATACACACATAGACCTATTTATTTAAGTTATGAGGTTAGTCAGACTTGAAAATCTCAAATTGTCGATATTAACTCCACCTTAGCCCACTTGGTGGCGCTAGTGTCGTCTTAAGTAGTTAATATTCACTATTTGGCTTATCTTAGTTTACGTTAAGTTTAAGTCGTGTTCCGAACGTCTCTGAATACAAATATGAGTGCAAGCTGTTGATTTTGACAGATGGAAGCGTAAGTTCACGGTTAGACTCGTTTCTGTCGTCTCTGAATGTCAGCTTAAAACCCTTTGAAGTTTATGTGTGTGGTATTTGTGTCTGTAAATAGACAATGTAGGCGAAATCTTACTCAGAGCCAGAAGATTTATTGTCAACATTGATAAAATATAACAGATTTTGCCTTCTATGCCCAAACATACTATGTGTATTGCAATGTCAATTATTATCTCTACTCTATTTCATTTAAAAAATGTTGCTCCAGAATAGGATTTCTCCTGTATCATGGGTACAGTTTACAAACATACATGTCACATGCATACAGATACAGGCTCAGACTTGGAACAACTCTCTCTAGGCCAATCACTTAGCCACAGGGCCAAACATGCTCTAATGAATCTATCAAATTCTCTCTTCAACAGAGAGCATGACCGAACAAGTAGTGAAGTGAAACACCCAACCTCACAGTCGTCGCCATACCACACACTGAAAAAGAACGAAGGCGTAAAGAAACCTAGTGGAATACCTATACCCAAACTGCATAAGGAACAAAACGTGACTACTACGGCCAACTACATCGATATTGGAGGCCAGAGAATTTATACTAGTCCACCTGACCATTGTGTTCAGGTATGACAGAACTGTATTTAAATATGTCTCATTATTATTTATTACAACCTGTGTTATCTAGTGAGACTGGTCTGTGCTGTCTGCTGACAGACAGGCCCAACTCTCCTCTCCACATTACTATTTAAAAAATAAATATTCATACTATTAAAAAGTATAGTCAGTCTCCCATACATATTTTTATTTATCTATTTATTGTAAAATAGTGAACAAAAACAGATGATACAAATTATCAAATTGTATAATGCATTGTGGAGATTGCCTCATCCTCCTTGTCATTTTAGTAAAGCAAAAGCAAACTTGTAATGACGTCAAAAGCATCCTTGATCCATTAAAAAATTAGGTTTTCTCATTTTAGGAAATAACAGAAATTCCCGACGATTTCCTCAACCAATCATCAGTACTAAAGCACCTTGCTAAAGAAGCAGCGCAGTCGCCAACCCCCCGCGGCCCCACTCCCCCCGCGTCTCCCCGCGCGCCTGCGCCTCCCCGTGATGACTCCCGGAAAGCTAAGGGCAAGTGCTCCAAAGCTAAGCTTAGCAAGGAGAAACTCAATCTGTCGAGGTCACAGCCTGATCTTACGAGGTGAGTTTTATAAAGATATGATTTTTTCTGACAAAAAGCTTCAGCTCTAAACAGTTGGTATGCTGTCAGTCCTAAGTAATGGATAACTTATTAATTATTTACCATGCTGATCCTAAACCTTGCAGGTTCGAGCTACGACGCAAAGCGACATTTCTGCGGTCAACCTTTGTGTATGCTGTTTAGAGCACTTTAATCCGTTAATACCGGCGACACTGGTATCGTGGGGTATTTTGTAATGGCTGGAACAGTAATTACATATGACGTAGTAACAGTGTGGCGTGCACTCCATAAGGACAAAAAGACACTGCTTACCCTAATAAATTAAGAATTAAGTAATACGAACGTTAATATGTCTGTAATGTCAGTTAATTTAAGTCTTTTGTTTTTGTCTACCCTGTAAGAAATGTCTGTGCACGCCACTGCGTAGTAAATACCCCTGTTGTTGAGGCCATTATATCACTATTCCACCCATAGATGTAGGATGGGAAGCGAAAATATTCTAAGTCTATGATTCCACCAACAAATACTTCATCTCTGTCCAGTAAAACTTAACCCCTTGGTTATTCGCTTAGCGTGGGAGTGCGCGCAGTCCCTGGCGGGTCAGAATCTAGTGGATGGTGCAGTGGTGGTGAGGGTGAGTTAGAAGAACCAGACGATGCGTTCACAGCAGTACTTGATGCGCTTGCCGCTGAAAACCACCAGCTCAAGAGACAGCTTGCTGACGCCTGCGAACGAGTCGCCAAAACGAATAAGGTGAGTTTATTATACTGGAACTGTAAACGTTAAAAAATATTACAGGTTATTTGTATATCTTTCCATTCAATTGATCATCGCAGCGTTTTGTTGAGTCAACCATGCTTGGGACTAGAGGAAAATTAACTGTGCTTGTAATACTATCCCGACCTACCATACTACAGCTCGGCATGTGTCATTTACACAGGCGCGATCTCAGATTTAATTAATTTATAATTTGTATTGTATTTTGAGTCGACCTTACGAAAGTTTCAAAGGTCTGAATATTAGCCCTCTTATGATCTCTTGAAACGATGATATTAGTTACACGTCTTTATGACTTCTAGTTGGAAGAAGAAGTAGAGAAGGTCCGCACGGCTCACGAGGATCTGGTGGGGTCTTGTGAGCGACGGGAGCGTCTGGAGCGAGCGGCGCGCGTGAGGCTGCAGGCCGACTGTCGACGACTGCACGAACTCAACCGAGCGCTCAAGCAACAGGTATTTTTCATCCTTCATCATCCTAGCCTTGTCTACAGAAAAGAATAAAATAAAAAAATTACAGAGGCTGTTAGATCTGTGGTCAAAAAGTAACTATACATTAGCTAAAGTCGGAAAAACGGCAACTATTAACTAAACTTCTGTTAATTGAATCAATCATACCTTAACAATATTATAATAGACGTTTAAGCAATATCAGCCGTTTAACATGAATTATATATGGATAAACGGTCGTTATAATAAAACATCTGTCATATTATTGGCTCTAAGTAGGCTTCTAGTATTATTTTTGTCGTAAACATAGACTTTTATAAAATATTGTGATGTGTCTGTCAGGTGGAGCTGGTGTCCCAAGGTGTGCGCAATGAGAACGAGAGCAATGCGGAGGCGTTGCGCAAGGAGTTGCAGAACAGAGAGATGCTCATCGCACAACTCATTTCACAGAGTAAGACTTTTACGAACTGGATAACATAAACACGAACTAATCCACGATTCCCTTTTCGTAGATAAGAAAATTTCCAGGGGTGATGATTGTCGTTTCTAGCATATATACAAGGTGTTAAAAAATTTAGTCTAAGAATTTCGTGAAGTTGTTGTACTCATCATTATGAACAACTTTTACTATAGGATGAAACCTGAAATCGCGGGTAAAGAAATCAGCTATACCATACAAGTTATTTAATATTACTCGACTATAATATGCATAATGACAATAAATTGTTAACAACTTTATGATGAACACTAATTCTACTTCCTACAAAATCGTCACTCGGTATGGTCAGTGGTCACTCTGTAAAACATGATGTTTTTTTTTTTAAATTCCACGTATTACTTAAGTTTCACTTACGTAATATCTTTACAGATAAAGAGTTGGCGTGCGCTAAAGAGCGTCAGGAAATCGAGATGGCGGCCCAACGCGCCACGTTGCAGGAACAGCGCACACACATCGATATACTTGACACCGCGCTTACTAACGCACAGGCCAACGTGGTGCGGCTAGAGGAAGAGGTGAGGTTCTTATAATGTTAATGTTTGGTTAGCATTATTGGTCAGTGATTTCAGGAAGAGATACACTGTCATTAATTCCAATTAAGCGTCAGGCGCGCGACTATCCCAAGTATTCTGCAACGTTAACGCCTTCGGAAGAGTATTTTTAACCCCCGACAAAAAAGGGTGTTATAAGTATGTAGTGTGTATCTGTCTGTGGCATGGTAGCTCTAAAACGGATGGACTAATTTCAATGGAGTTATTTTAATTGAAAGCTAGTTTAATCGGAAATCATCTTAGCTATGTTTCATGGAAATTTGGTCAGCTGTTCAAAAGTTACAGCTCTTTTTCTAGTTGGAGTCGGGGGTTTTTGACGGTTAGGTTATAGTAATATAAAATTGTAACGCGAATTTAAGTCTAATCATGAGTCCAGGTGGACAACTTGAAATGCTTCTAAACCAAGCTGGCGGTTTAGCTGTTGTATTTTTAAACCATCTAATATTTGTATCGATTCACTGCTACGACGTGTTTCAACAATTTTCATTAACGGGCATCATGTTTTGTCCAGTGTCGTCACGCTGGTGGCTATGTGGAGCGAGTGATGGGCCTACAACGAGCGCTCGCGTCGCTTCAACAAGCGTCCGACCGAAGAGAGCACACCGAGAGGAAACTACGCGCTCAGCTCGAAAAGGAGTTGCAGACTCTCAGGTAATTCAATTACGCGTTATTATTATGTCGGAAAATGAATCTGCAAAACCTTATTTAGCAAACAATTAGAAATACGGTGCAAAGGTGTGTTGTTTACTTGCTTAGAGGTGAGCAACAATTATGAAGACAATATTGTTTGAATAGGAAGCGTGAGTGCAACTGCGGCGGCGCTAGCGCTGCGGGTGGGCCGGGGGGAGGGGAGGCGGAGCTCAGGCGGCAAGTGCGGGAGCGCGACGAGAGGCTGCTGGCGCTGGAGGGGGAGTGCGCCAAGTGGGAGCAGCGCTATCTGGAGGAGGCCGCGCTGAGGCAAGCCGCCGTGTCCGCCGCCTCCATACCCAAGTCAGTAGCTAGTTCATGTGGAGTAACATATACATACTCTTGACATAATCCCGTACTCGCCTGTATGACACCCACGGAAAGAATAGACACCGGCCCCTATTTAATTTGATGGAAAGACCTACTGGACCTACTTTAATCAGTTCTTAGGGCCTTTACAGTGGGACGGACGTCCGCAACGAACCACAGAACACATTACACTTACGCCTTCAGAGCGAGGCGAACGCGGTTAGCTACAATTCTTTCGCAACAAACATTGTCGGCTGATCCGGAAAATCCGCGTCGCATTGTAAGAGGCTTTATTCTGTGACACACATATAAAGTTATATCGATGCCAACGTCGTTAATAATAACGGAAGTTCCATTATAACTTAAAGCAGTTCCGTTTTCAGGGATGCCAAAATAGCGGCGTTGGAGAAGACGTCCGCTGAATCTGAACGTCTGATGGCGGAGGCGCGCAACGAGAAGATACGACACATGGACGAACTGCATTCGGCGCAGAAGAAAGTCGCCGACCTGGAGGGCAGGTAAATACTATTTTTTGTTCATAATTGGTATCGAAATGAGAAGAAAAAAAGAGTTATTCTTTAAAAATTTGGCGAATCCGAAAAAAAAAAAAAAAAAAAACAGACTTCAGTCCATAGTCTAAAACCTCGAGTTCTTGTCTCAACGAAAGTTACGCAGAAACAACTAAAATGATATCAATTTAAGGGGTAACTATAGCCAAGAACTTTTTTCTGGCTGAAAATACCTTGATTACGTCAAAGAAGAACGATAGCCATGTCTTCTGAACTCATTGTGGGATAATAAAAACTACATTTCTTTCTGCAGGGTAAAAGAGTTGGAATCCAAAGTAGCAGAACGCGACGCGATGATCAAAGTTCTGCAAAAGCATACAAGCGCTGCTTATGACAGCGGCGCCTCGCTTAGGAACAACTCCAGTCGCGAGGAGCTCGGTAAGATTTATTACCCCTATAGTCTCAGCAGAGGTGGAAAATTATGGCCACTAGCAAACCAAACAAACTATGAGCCAAGTAAAAACCCCCAACTGCGCCAGACTTAAAAAAATAATATTTTACACAGTGAATTTTCAGTCGCTTCGAATACGTTAGGGAATGATTATACATAGGGTATGAAAAATATAGAAAAAAAAAAAATTGTCGTTATAAATTTTTCGTCTTGTAACATAATGGCGTGATCACCTGGTTGAGTTTGACTTTGTATGTTAAGTCGAAAAACTTTTTCGCTTCGAAAAGTGTTTTCTTTTGCGGAGTTGTTCATTATCATGAGTACAATCATTCGTTAACATATCCGAAACGACTTATAATTCACCTTGTATAGTTTTAAATAAGAATAACTGCTATTTCTTATACTGATGCGACTGCGTATATTGTAGTGGGTCTATCGTCGGGCGCGTCGTTCTCAAGCGCGGAGGGCGTGAGCGGCGGCAGCGTGACGGGCCGCTACCGGCACCTCGCGCGCAGGAACTACTCGCCGCACAACGACAACTCCAGCGGTGAGCACGAGAGAGCCACAGAATATTAAATACATGAGAAAACTGCTAGTAGGCGGAGCGAGCGTGTCATAATAGAGAACATGCATGTTTTTTTTTATTTCTTAAATTAATCATTTACGTCTTTATAACATAGAAAAAAAATATAAATAGGCTTGAAAATAGTCAAATTATTTTTCAAAGTGAAATTTAAAACATACGCAAACAGACGCGTTTTGTAAGTTTGAATTTCCCTCCGTTATTTAACACTTTCTATATAATATTTTCTGGGTTTATAACTAAATAAAAAATATACCTTTTACGTACCTACAATGTAAAGACAAAAAAGAATCTAGAAAAAAATGTTTGAGACTAATTAAAATTTTATGCATATTCCCTATTATGCGAAGATACGCAAACTTCAATAATAGTTTGTTTTTAGCTTCGCTTTATTCCACTCTGTTTTTTTTTTATGATGGTTTGTTTTGTTCTATGCTAAAAATACCTTTGTGAGCTGTGAATGTGTGAAAGTTGTGAATGTGTGATTTTAACGACACCAGTTCTCGAAAAAAGGAATATGGAAATAGTTCCTCTTGTTTTTTAATATTCCGTGAGTAGAGCGCAGTCACATACTGGTATCTAATAATGGGTTTATCATATGACGAGATCGAAAGTTATTAGATACAGAATTAAGGTTTAGAGAGACATATTTGGAAATATATTCACTTACTACACGAGGTAACTTCGAGGTAAATGAGTCTAAATTGACCTTAAGGCTAATAGTGATACGCTGACATCGGTCGCGTACGTCGGTCGCGCGTACGAATATACATTGTGTTCAATACAGCACCACATTGCAACGATGATGTCAACTGCGCATAAATTGCCGATGCGATACAGAATGTCCGACGCGACCGACGTCAGCGTAGGAGGAGTTCAGGCCTAAAGAATGTAGTATACATTCGAGTGTGTCATTTAACTATGGAATGGGACTAATCACAACTTTGAAAGTGAAAACACGCACTATATTTATCAATTTCATGCAAGGACATGTTGAAAATTGGTCTAACTTGAAACTCTTCACCAGGTTGCGGCTTCGACAGCACGTCGCTGCGGCTGGATGAGCAGCTGGCGGCGCTGGAGTCGCGGCTGGAGCGGCCGCCCGTGCCCGCCGTGAGTTACCTGCCGCCCGACCAGCGCCCGCATGCCAACTACTACTGACTCCACTCCACTTTGTACCCGCGTAACACGAACATACCCGCCCCTGTCCACTGAGCGGGACACGACCGAAACACGACACTCACTTAACCATCTACTTATCACGACTACTTACGCGGAAGATCATACTTAAACTATAGATGAATAAAATGACATGGAGTGGTAAACAAATGAAGTTCTAATACCATTATTCCTTACGAATTCGTCTTAATTTCGAGACGCGTGAAGTAAATAACGCCAATAATAGGTTGATCGTGGATGTATTATATAATTATAGCCTATACCATTTAGCGGCTTTTTGTTGCATTGCATTTGGTGGTCGTTTTGGTAACATACACAATGTTTTTGCTGATATCTTGCGCGCAATTTCTTCGAAACATTAGCATTCATTTGTTCACTGCTCAATGTTAGATGATGATAACATTGCAATTATGATCGGTGATGCAAACAACGGGGAGCTTCCAGGGGGGGAAATACGAATCGCGTAGAGATATTCTTTATAACAAAGAAGGCGGGCGATGCGACTCTTATGTCAATGGTATAAGGTTCAAATTGAAATAGCTCATCGCCTTCGTGAGAAAGAGTGAGTTTTCAGATAGGTTATATTGTAAAATCTGCTTATTACGTCACATGCAGCTACGCGTATACAAGAGATACGTTCAGTTCTCGCGATTAGTGAAATTAGTTTGTATGTTGAACAATCATAGCCTTGCTCAGGCCTTTACGTCGGGGTCAGTGAAGTATTTAACTTCAAAATCAACATTATTTTCAACAGAATGGCGACGACTAGCGCTTTAGTGTCGCAACTCGCATTTAGTCGAAAAGTAATCGTTCTAAATAAATATTCAAATGACATTTCGAAACTGAATTAAGTTCTTTAACATTAAATCGAATCCGAAAGTTATATTCGACAAGACCGATCCAGTAACTTACCATACTCTATAACTGGTATATAAAATGTTGCAGTTTCCTGACTAATAAGTACATTCCTAAATTCGAAGGATTCCGCTTATTCACACAGACATTCCGGCAATGTACAAATGTTCCCAAACGCTTCGTTTTTGAGTTTCGTGTGATTTTACTATACCAAGTTTTGCCTAACCCTAACATCCACAATACCAGTTAAAAAAGACTGTAGATACATAAATATCAGCACCGTTATTCATAAAAAATATGAACGTCCAATAGTTACGTTGTTATGTAATTTTCTCGCTGATTCGAAATGTCACACGCCAGAGAAAACACATTTGTATCATAGTACAGCAGTGATAGCGGTTGAACGCTTACTTTCCATGCAGGAGAGTCTGAGTTCGAAACCGACCCGCCCCTCTGACTTTTCAAATTCATGTGCGGATCAAATTTTGATTATCACTTGCGTTAACGGTGAAGGAAAACATCGTGAGATAACCGGCAAACCTAAGAGGGCCTCATAAAGTTCTCGATGGTGTGTGTAGTCCGCCAACCCGCACTAGGCCAGTGTGGTGGACTAAGGCCTTACCCTTCTCATTCTGTGAAGAGGCCCGTGCCCAGCACTGGGTCAGTAATAGGCTGGATTTATTTATCATAGTAAGTTTGTAGGACGTTTTATCTTTTTTTTATGAATAAGGGGGTAGATAAATGATGTGCCTTTAACTGTGTCTTAATAACCGAGAGTAACCGTGTGTTGGTGCCACATAGCTTGTAAGAATCTCTATAAATATATTTACAACTGTTCTCTCACACTCCACTAGTAGCAACCTAGTCTTTAAGTTTAATTGTAAATCAATGTGTGAATTTGTATCAGTATTTAGTAAGTTATTATAATTATACTAGAACTACCACTGTGCTATCTCATAATATAATTATCATTTCTCCTTAGGCCTTACTTACGTCATCGCGGGTTATCTTTTAACCTAGAGTTAACCTGACAGAAGTGTTAATTTTCTATGAAAATCAAAGACAATTTAGAACTTCAAACTTGGGTTAGAGATAACTCTAGTCAATGTATTGATGTGGCGGCAAGGCTATGGCCAGGAATTTAGTGGGGGGGGGGGGTCTGAACAAGTAAGGCCATTATGAACAACTTATTAAAATCTGTTTTATTAACTAAAACGAATAAAAAAACTTAGATTTTATTAAATGCTACTCGACCTGACTTATCTTGGGAGATAAAGCGGTGGGCAACGGTCTCGGGATTGACCTCAATATCACGATGTAATTTCACTGCCTAAGGTCTCGGGGAGTGAACCCCCAAAACCAAATCCTAGCCTAGGCCTTGTGCGGCAGTGCAGTAAACTATACCAAAATAATGTCTACTTATGTAAATTATTACAGCAATATTATATTAAAATTGAACTAAGTACAGTGGTATGTTCTTAATTATAGGGTTTACCGTAAACAAATATTGTACAAGGTGAAAGGCAATTTAATGATAATTACTACTTATGATATTCGTGTGTTTCTGATTTTATATGGAAGTAAAACGGAGGCATTGGTCACAAAATATGCCAAAGTTAGTACCTATAATATTATTTTTTCGGCCCATTTATGAAATGTACTCCTTAAAAGAAACATAGATATAAGAATTACTTATATTTTCGTATTTATTTAGAATATAAAACATACTAAGGGATTTGAAATTATTTATAGGTTATAATATATAGGTCTGCAAATTGGATTTTGTTCCTATAATTGGACAAGATAGATAACCAGTAACCGTTTTCTATCTTTATTAATTAATAATCTATGATCCTAAGTGGCCTCAGACGTTGTAGCAATGTGTCATTTACTACGTTAACATAATTTTATCTTTGGGAGCGTTGATTAGGAAAATCTCATCCCTTTATTATACACTGCAGTTTTCCTCTATTACGATAATACATAACGTGTAAGAGCTCCCTCAGTCATATCAAGGCAGCTAAAATATTTCTCCTATTGCAAATTTTATTTATTGTAGCTCTTGAATACAATACCTATTGTGTATTTATAAACCGTTATGTATTACCAATGTAAACACTCAATGTGGAACAACAGGTGCTTTTATGTAAAGCAACAACAATTTTCGCGCCGATATAGGTACTCGGCAATGTTTGATCAAATTGTAAATTAAACAAAAGCTTCATATCGTACCCAATTAAATTTTATCAAGCAAGTCAAGAACCTTATTATGTATAACGCATTTTGTAATAGTTATCTCCATAAAGTAAAAAACAAAAGTGAAGCAGGCCTTATTAAACTCATCGATATTCATCATCGCGAACATTGTTTAGTATGTCGATTTATATCGCCGTTATTCCGAGGCTTTACTATTTAAGTACCATGTAAGGAATTGTATACAGATATATTTTTGTAAGGTGTATTCAATGTAATTTTAATAATATTTTTTTAGAGAGCATGTTTTAGAATAAACATCATGTTTTGTTTGTTGTGGTTTTAATGGCTGTTCCTAACACGTAGAGGCTTTGAATGGAGAGTTCCACGCTTAAGCAATGTTAAGAGTGTGTCCTAAATTAAAGGCGAAAATGAACAATGAACAATATTGTTTAACTATTAGCCTCTTCGAAATATTAACATTAATGTATTCGCTTTTGTTTGGAGTGTTGCAGTGATAGCCTACTGACACTGTTGTTATAACAAGACCGCTCTATATAGGTCACTCTCTATTACATTACTTTATACATACTTTCACTGAGTATTTTATCATGTTTTATTAGTCTGATAACTTTGGTTTGCGCAATTATATAATTTAAAATCGTAGTTGAAGAATAGGTACTTTAAATCAGTTCATAATGCAAACGAAACACAATTATTATTTCGTAAAAAACGGTAAAATAATAACAGTTCTTCTGTCCCGGACTTTGGGTAAAACGATTCGGTCACCGAATCACTGAAAGGGGATAATCTCTGTTTATGTGACGCATTATGATTCAACAGCCATTTTGGCTGATAGAACCCCACGAAACTTATTATTAATACCTATATCTATATTATTGGAGTGGTCTTACTAGAGTGGTCACGTTATAACTTTCTTCGAGCAGCGCCGCTTCCGCAATGAGGTAAGAATCACTAATTACATTGGCGTCTGTCTGTATTGTTCTATTGTGCCAGTTCATTAACTCGATAACCAGTGTTACTACACCTGTTTTACCTCAACACCAGAATTTAATTAGTTTTAGAGAGATCATCTTATTAGATTCAAAGCGATATTACAAGTTTTCTAGTGCTGGAATGCGTGGAGTATTTTTATGATGTTGAAGCGGTCTTATTATCATATCGTATCGTCAAGTTATTGGTTCTTTAGTAAACAAGTAGGTAGGTATAAATAGTGAAACGTATGCAGAAGTGGATCTCGTTATATAATCAGGGGTGTGGTTATATGTAGACGAGTAGGGTATATATAGTTGATACTAAAAAGCTAGTTCAGAAAATCCTCTTGTAATGTGATTCACCTTCTTTATAGCCACAAATCCAATCGCCTAAGGCTATTGAAAGTTCGTTCAGCTTAAAATTGGGTCTATTTAGGTAAGTATTAAGCCACAATAAAGACACCAGCGTGAAGGCTACGGTAGACTTGAACCACTTTCTCATTTTGTGGTCGAAACTTCACTGTTTGAACTTGAAGATGATATTCACAGTTTTCTTTTTAATTAACAGCAGATTTGTATTTCAAGAATACTACAGTACCTTTATCAATTTTTTTATTGTAGTCCTCACCTAACTGCCCGTACCTGCTCAAGTGTTTAAACCACTTTTAAATTGGGAATTAAATATTGAAGTTAGGTTTAGGCCAGTCTAAAATAAGTTAGACCGCATTCATATGCAAATAAAATTCGTAAACTAGAAAAGTAGCCAGTAGGACGATAAAAATTGGTAGGTAAGTATCTGTAGATTATTCATACTGAGAATTAGAACAGCTTATATTAGCATCTACAGTAAAATATTAATAATAATTTAGTAAGAAGCTCTTTACCTCCACAGCGTGGTTTGTGCTGTTTCCCCGGTCTTGGCACAGTAGGCGCGCGGGGAGGCGGCGGGCGCGGTGAGGAGGCGCTGCTGCTGGAGCGCCAGGGTCGCGCCTCCCAGCAGACGCGCTCCTCCAGCCTGCCGCCGCCGCCCTCCGCGCTGCCCCGCCCGCCCCGCAAGCCCTCCGCCAGGAACACACGATACGACCGCCTGGAACACAGGGATGCTCGCAAGGTAAGGTTATGATGAACGAAGTTACTTACAGACATAACTAGGTATACTTAAGAAGTAAGTAACTTTTATTTTATGTTTTAAATAATTAGGCTGTATATCTACATATTTAAAGTAAATTGGTTACGAAGAAATGCACTGATTCCAAAAGTAACAAGATGGTTCCACAATGGCACAGTGCACATCGTACTTACATAATTATGATCTTTCTCTAAAGGCGTCTATGCATAACAACGTTGAAATATTACATTAAAACAATAGCATCACACCTGTTAGGCGGAGTTGTACTACTGTACACCCTATTTCGCTGATACGGCGAAATGGGGTGTACATTTCGCTGATACGTTCAATAGGGAACGAGCGTTTCGCCATTAACAATTTCTAAGCTTCGGAAAAAATAGGTAGAATTGCCTACTACTACTTAATTTCTTTGCCCTACTTTCCAGTTATGTTTGTCTTGCAGTCACTCTTTCCATGACTACATCGTTTAACGCCGCCCGTTCCGCTACAACACTCATAGGGTTTTATCTATATCAATAGGTACTAGAATACCTAATTATTAATGAGGTAAAGTTTGTTTTGTATGTAGGGGGTAATTTATGGAACTATGGAACTACTGAACGATTCTAAAATTTATTTCACTAGTAGAAACGGCGTAGGTGGCTACTGGCACGCTCCAAAAATGGTACGAGTGCGAGTTTACTACTTTTTGAATTTGCTAGTGGTTGACTGGCCCGAATGTTTTCATGATACTGTGCCACTTTACTACTTGCAAAACAAGTGGGGGGTAAGTGGCCCAATCCATTTCTATAGGTTTAAATTGTATTTTTATCCACATTACCTATACATTCGTTTCATAATCTTTTTTATACTTCATGATGTTTTTTATAAGTATTTTGGATTTTATAAATACATAATATTTATTTCTTTATTTATTTATTTAGTATTAGGGAGACCAACAGCAAATAACAATAATATAAATGACAAGATTTGTTGCAACCAGCCAATAACAGTAAACTATTCGAATTTGGAATAAAAAGACCATGTCACAAAAACAGGCTCCATATCACACTGTGCTGCATATTATCATATCATAGTAATATTATAAAGAGAGAAATCCTGATTGACTGACTGACTGACTGACTTATCATCAACGCACAGCCGAAACTACTGAAGCTAGAGTCACGAAATTGGGAGAGTAGGTCCCTTTTGTAACTCTAGCAAGCAATAAGAAGGGATTTTTGAAAATTCTGCCTCTAAAGGGGGGAAAAAGAGGGTGAAAGTTTGTATGGGAGTCCCTTAATTTTTGAAGTGAGAAAGATGAAAATTGGGATTTAGGCTTTTGGTAACAAATTAAGAAAATCGTGATTCTGCGTTTTTGGAAATTCATCCCCTAAAGGGGCGAAATAGGGGTGAAAATTGTTTTTGAAGTATAAAACGTAGATATTGGGATTGTTTTTGAAGTGAGAAACGTGAAAATTGGTATTTCGGCTTTTGGTTAGAAATAAAGAAACATGTGTTTCTGCGTTTTTGCAATTTCATCCCCTAAAAGGGCGAAATAGGGGTGAAAATTGTTTTTGAAGTTAGAAACGTGAAAATTGAGATTTAGCCTTTTGGTTAGAAATAAAGAAACACGTGTTACCGCGTTTTTGGAAATTCGTCCCCTAAAGGGGCGAAATAGGGGTGAAAATTATTTTTGAAGTGAGAAACGTGAAAATTGGGAAGTAGGCTTTTGGTTAGAAATAAAGAAACACGTGTTACCGCGTTTTTGGAAATTCATCCCCTAAAGGGGCGAAATAGGGGTGAAAATTATTTTTGAAGTGAGAAACGTGAAAATTGGGATTTAGGCTTTTGGTTAGAAATAAAGAAACATGTATTTCTGCGTTTTTGCAAATTCATCCCCTGAAAGGGCAAAATAGGGGTGAAAATTGATTTTGAAGTTAGAAACGTGAAAATTGAGATTTAGGCTTTTGGTTAGAAATAAAGAAATACGTGTTTCTGCGTTTTTGCAATTTCATCCCCTGAAAGGGCAAAATAGGGGTGAAAATTGATTTTGAAGTTAGAAACGTGAAAATTGAGTTTTAGCCTTTTGGTTAGAATTAAAGAAACACGTGTTCGTGCGTTTTTTGGAAATTCATCAAAGGTCATTTTCATTAAAGGTGCTATATAGGGGCGAAAATTGTTTTTGAAGTGAGAAACGATCGATGGTTTAAGAGAAATTAAAAGTTCTTTGAAAGTTGACACTAAAAGAGGTCAAGAATTGATGAATATTAAAAAGTATCTACCGCTAACTTTGTACCTGCCCGTACGAAGTCGGGACGGGCCGCTAGTGTATTTATAAAATCCAAAATACTTATAAAAAACATCATGAAGTATAAAAAAGATTATGAAACGAATGTATAGGTAATGTGGATAAAAATACAATTTAAACCTATAGAAATGGATTGGGCCACTTACCCCCCACTTGTTTTGCAAGTAGTAAAGTGGCACAGTATCATGAAAATATTCGGGCCAGTCAACCACTAGCAAATTCAAAAAGTAGTAAACTCGCACTCGTACCATTTTTGGAGCGTGCCAGTAGCCACCTACGCCGTAGAAACATACAGTACCTACCAGTACTAGTAGTGATATATCACTCGGGATAGTGATAAAAATAAAACGCGCGGGTGAAACTGCTGCCAAAAACTAGTATAATATAAAGAAGTGCGCTTTCTGTTTTAGGTAGGTACTAGATTATTATTATCTTATTCTTTGGTCGATTTTACTCTGTAGTTACCTAATGAAACGACCTAATGTGATTTTCCAGTGAATTAAGTGTCTCTACATCATCACTTATGTAGCGTCACCACGTTGTCTATCAATCCTTTATAAGGCTTTTCTACGTCCTTGTGTCCTTACGCTCACGTATTTTCATGCCCGCAATGAACTTTCGTAGTTGTTTTGTTCACCTACATTTTTATTTTAGGCATTTGACAGTGGGGCATTGGACCTCCAATCCTAAATGTACCTACAAAAATCGAATTATTCTGTAACGGTGAGAACTGCCAATCCAAAAAATACCGTCTTCGAAATCTGACCGCACAAGTTCGTATCGCGTCGCTTGGCTACCTATGTAGTTAGGTACTACTTAGTTACTCATTAAAGTAGAAGCGTTGTTTACGGAGTTTCCATATGGGTGATTAGAGAGTGACGACCACAGAAAAGAGGTTTCTGTGTTCTGTGGTGACGACCACTCCACGTATCGGCGCGACAGGTGAACAATAAGTTAACTCAATAATTACAAATGATGATTGGCCAGTACAATTTCATTAGTTTCTTCTGTTGAGTCGAGCTGATCGGCACGAGCTATGACATGAGGATCGCTCAAGCCGTAGTGGAAAGATTAGTCATTTAGTAATGTTGGTATCGAGGCTGACTGCTCAGGGTGCGCCAGAAGATCTCAAGGTTCGTCACTCATGAAGGCTCTTTCCTTGCATGCCATTTCACCAACTGTGCAATATTAAATTGAGCATAAAATTTGTTTCATATGTTGGTAACATTTTTTTATTTTTATACTATTGCAACACTATAGTTAAGAATATATGTTGTTCTGTTCGGACTGCATGCGGCAGTCAGATTTAAATTGTTTTCGTTTAAGTATAATAAATTCAGTTATAATCAAAGTGCAGTTTTATTGTACATGCGAAGTGGTCCTTCGAGCAGAAGAACAGTGATTTCCCGGTGGTTTATGGAGATTCAAGCGTATTGCGGAGCTATATCTCGCATGCGTGGTTACCGGCCCGGGCAAGTCTTCGTGTCGAATCCAGTGCAGAATCCATAATTTTCGCACTTGGGCTATACATAGAAACACGAAGAAACAGATACAGTCCACGAACAGCTCCAAAAAAGGATAATATTTCATCGTGCCTTTGTTCGCGGTGAAAATCCAGTGCGGAATCCATAATTTTCGCACTTGGGCTATACATAGAAAAACGAAGAAACTCATATTTCAAGATACAGTCCACGATCAGCTCCAAAAGAGGATAATATTTCATCGTGCCTTTGTTCGCGGTGAAAAATAATTATACCTATACCTACATTTTTCATTCTACAAAAGTCTTCGAAACGGCGAGTTTGCGGGGTTCGCAAAGCTTCGACTGTGAGGTTGGCACGAAATCGTAAGTCTATTGGGTTGGCACTAGCAATACTGTCATCTGTCAAGTGTCAGAAAGTTTGAAGTTTTTTCCCCGAGAAGTAAATAAACAGAATTATACAAACGAAGCTCGTCATTACGACTATTACAAGACTTGGATTCTTCAGTCATAGCTTCAAGGACGTGCAGTGTTTATAAAGGAGTTAAGTGCTGTGATTTCATAAAGAAAAATGGAAGAGGAACTTAAGACATTGCGTCTTAAGCGCGGTCAAATTAAAGGTACCGTAACTCGTATTGAAAACTTTATTAAAGATCCAGTGAATATCGCAAGTGCTCCTACTGAAGCCCTTCAGGCCCGTAAAGAAAAGCTTATTTCCACCTTCAAAGAATATGAAAAGGTCCAACTAGATATTTTATCTATTGATGAAAAAGATAATGAAGATGTAGCTATCGTAGAGGAAAAATATTTCTCTATTATTTCTAAAATTAACCATAGTTTAAAAACTTTAAATACATTGGAACTTTCTCAGTGTGCAAGTGTATCTTCATCCAAACTACCTAACATTGATATTCCTGTATATAATGGAAAAGATTTTACCAAATATACACCGTTTATGGAGTTATTTACTGCAGTTTTTCATAACAATAAGACACTCTCAGACGTGCAAAAACTCTTTTACCTTAGGAAATATTTGTGTGATGATGCACTGAATGTAATTAACAACTTGCAGTGCCGGATTAAGCCAGCGCGGGGCCTGTAGCAAATTCTATCAAGGGGCCCTTAGACTGTTTTAGGTTAGATACTTATCGAGTTTATGGCATTGAATAAAACAAAACTGTTACAAACAAACTTTTCTTGATTTAATTTGGAAACCACTTTTCTCAAGAATGGTTCATATCGAAAGTAGGTACTATTATTATCATCATCCAAACGTAAATATCGATCATTCCTTATAGATTGGTAGTCAATATAACCCTTTTCAAATCGGTCGGGTTATTACGACTAGCACGGAGAAAATATTAGGGAATTCCCCGTTTTGTTTAGCAGTATTGCCAAATTGCGTGTAGTGCGGTGCGAAACATGATTTTTGGTATGACCAGCAGATAGAAAAATAAAATTATTGTTGATCATTTTGATGCAAATATTTTCTTCCTAGTAATTTTGACTAAATCTAATATATAAATACCTAATACTTTTTTATGGTCAGAAAACTTTGGTGCGCGGGGCCCCTAAATGCGCGGGGCCCGCAGCATTTGCTACTCTTGCTTCGTGGCTAATCCGGCACTGACAACTTGCCATTAGTTAATGACTCATATAAAGAAGCTCTTGAGCTATTAAAAAAGAGATTTGTTAACAAAGCTCGCCTTTTATATAATCATATCAATATTATTCTGGATTTACCATCTATGCAGAGGGGTACTGCAGCCTCAATAAGGTTGTTTATTTCAGAGGTGCAACAACAGATTTATGCTTTAAAAAATTTGGAGCAACCTATTGATAATTGGGATATGTTGCTTTTATGCATATTGACAAAAAAGTTGGATCTATATACCAACCGGGCATTCCAACTTGATAGGAATCCTGATACTCTGCCAACTATGTCAGAGTTTTTGTCATTTTTAGAGAAGCGTGCCATAGCGTTAGAAGATAGTGGAGATAAAAGTGCTCCAGAGGCTGCCACTAAAAAATGTACTAAAATATCTAATATTGCCACCAATAGCAATAATTATAAAAACAAATTGTGTAAATATTGTGAGTGTGTTGGTCATTTACTATATGAATGCCCAAAATTTAAAACAGCATCAGAACAGGATCGCCTTGCATTTGTAGACAAACACAAGTTATGTTCTTCTTGTCTGAATGATCATAAAGGAAAATGTAGATTTAACTTTAAATGCAAACTTTGCAAATTGGGCCACAACACACTTCTGCATAATAGTAGCAACACAAAGACAGATCCTGTGACTCTTCACTGTAATTTAAAAGGTTCTCGTGAATTTGTGATGCTACCAACCATTAAGGTTAAATTATATGATTACAGGGGTCATGAGATTTTTGTTAGGGCGCTACTCGATAGTGGCAGCCAGGCCTCCCTTATAACAACCTCATTGGTGAGGAGATTACCGGTGGCTCCCAAGAGTCACAAAGTTAATATAATTGGTCTTGGCAATAAACAAAATAAATTAAATAAATATGTCAATATTTCAATTCATTCTCCAGTGCAAAATGTTCAGTTAGGTATAAATTGTCACATAGTGGACTATATAACCACCCCACTGCCCCAACAACAGTTTGATATTACAAGTTTTAAGTTGCCTCACAACATTAAATTATCTGATGATAATTTCAATGTGCCTTGTGAAATTTCATTGCTCTTAGGTGCTGATGTGTATTTTAACATTTCCCTTGATGGAAATATTAAATTAGACAATGGTCCCGTTCTAAATAACACATTATTTGGGTATGTTGTTGGTGGACTGGTGAACAACTCTTTAGAGTCTGTTAATAATGACTGTGTGGTATCACATCTTGTGATAGGTGATAATGAAAAGTTGGAGAATGTTATGGAGCAGTTCTGGCTTAGTGAAAAGACTCCCGAGACCACTAATAAAGCTTCTAAACAGTCATCAGAATTTGATAGGGTTGAAAAGATTTTTGAGCAATCGGTAAATATGCAGAATAACACTTTCTTTGTAAACATACCTCTTGTATCAGATTTGAAGCAGTTGCATCTCGGGGATTCATTTTCCTTAGCCCTACAAAGATTCCTAGCACTGGAGAAAAAGTTTAAAAGAGATCCTATGTATCTACAATTATATAAGAAGTTTATTCATGAGTATATTGCCCTAGGTCATGCCAAAAAGGTAGATATCGGTCTGTATGATATAAATAATGATCCAGTGTATTTTCTGGCTCATCATGCTGTCATAAATGAGAATAGCAAAACAACAAAATTGCGCGTTGTTTTCGATGGCAGCATGAAATCCAATAATAAGATCTCCTTAAATGATGTTATGCTAAATGGACCTACTGTTCAAAATGAACTCTTCAGTATTTTAATTCTTTTTCGCACTTATGTCTATACTTTAATTTGTGATATAACAAAAATGTTTAGGGCTGTATTTGTCAATGAAAGTCAAACATCTCTTCAAAACATCCTATGGAGAGATGACCCAAACAAACAAATTGATTGCTTGCAGTTGCAGACTGTCACATATGGCCTAAAAGCTTCTACTTACCTGGCAACCAGATGCCTTATAGAGTTGGCCCATAGATATGGTGACACCTTTCCTATTGCTGCCCAAGCAATGCATTATAATACTTACATTGACGATGTCCTATGCGGATCAAACAGTATTGAAGGGCTTGTAGAACTAAAGAATGAGTTAATACAACTTTTACAAAAGGGTAACTTCACACTGCATAAATGGTGCTCTAATGCTCCTGAAGTACTTTCCGATGTTCCTAGGGAACAAAAATATTTTGATGAAATTGACATCAATAATGATAATATTATAAAAACATTAGGATTGAAATACAATATTATCCCAGATAAATTTACCTTTACTAGTCCTATGATTGATGACAGTCAGTTAAGTACTAAAAGATCAATTTTAAGTTTTATTGGAAAGATTTTTGATCCCTTAGGCCTAATAGGTCCCATTATAGTTATTGCAAAAATATTCATGCAAGAATTATGGTCTATGAAGGTAAATTGGGACACTAGCTTGCCTCGGCAACAAGTAGATTTTTGGAAAAAGTTTGTCGCAAACTTAACTGCCATGGGTACAATTACTATTTCGAGAGGCATAATTATGACCTCACCAAATTCAATAGAGTTAGTTGGCTATGCAGATGCCTCTCTAAAGGCATTTGGTTGCTGTCTATATTTGAGAACATTTGACGATGAGGGAACAGCCTCTGTGAACTTGCTATGTTCAAAGTCACGTGTCGCGCCTTTAAATAAAGGTTTAACTATTCCAAAGCTTGAGCTAAATAGTGCTCTTCTCTTAGCAGAACTTTCACAAAAGGTGTTTGATATTTTAAAAGATAGGTTTTCACTGAAAGTAATTTTATACAGTGACTCACAGATTGTGCTGTCTTGGATCCTCTCTAAAAAAACTCTGCGTAATTCATATGTATCTAATAGAATTGATAAAATCCGTAGCATGACTCAGTCTTTTAAATGGTGTTATGTTAGGTCCACTGATAACCCTGCCGATATAATATCCAGGGGATGTGAGCCCCAAAAATTAATGTCAAATGACTTATGGTGGCATGGGCCAGCTTATTTATCAAACATCAATTTTGCACACCCTCCAGTGGAATTTAAGCTTCCTATTCCACTTGATGATGAGATTATTATAAATACATGTGTAACTGAGGAAATAGATTTTACGTTCTTAGATAGATATTCAGATATTAATAAATTACAACGAATAACAGCTCTATTGTTCAGATTCAAGAATAATTGTTTTAAAACAAATAAGAAGCTCTACGGTCCTTTAACTCCTGAAGAATTAAATAGTGCATTATACATTATTATTCGTAATGCACAGAGAAAGCATCTTTACAATGAAATTGACTTGTTAATGAAAGGCAAGCCAATAAAATCGAGTTTAGCCAATTTACATCCATTTCTGGATAAAAATCACATCCTCAGAGTTGGAGGACGTCTCCAGAATGCACAAAATATGTCATATGAGAAAATACATCCTGCAATATTGCCCAAATCTTCACGAATAACTAGAATGTTAATCGAGAGAGAACATGCGCGCCTTTTACATGCAGGTCCCAAGTTATTGCTGAGTTCTCTCTCGCAACAATTTTATATAATTAGTGGCACAAGTGAAGCTAAAAGAGTTGTCCACAACTGTATCAAATGTCACCGCGTGAAGGCTGCTGCTGCCAAGCAATTAATGGGTTCACTACCAAAAGACAGAATTACTGCTGTAAGACCATTCCAGACAGTAGGAGTAGATTTCTGTGGCCCTTTTAGCATAAAAGTTGCAAGGATTCGAAACCCAATAGTTCTTAAAGCCTATGTTGCACTTTATGTTTGCTTTGTAACTAAAGCTATTCATGCAGAAGTTGTTAGTGATCTTACCACAGATGCGTTTTTGGCATGTCTTAGGCGATTCATTGCAAGACGTGGTATGCCCACAAAAATATATTGTGACAATGCTGGGACATTCAAGGGTGCAGCTAATACTTTAAAGGAGCTTTATGACTTATTTCAATCAAAAGCTAATCAAGATAAAATAACTAATTTTTGCACAAATAAATACATTTCATTTAAATTCATCCCAAGTTACTCTCCAGAGTTTGGTGGCTTGTGGGAAGCCGGAGTCAAAAGTCTGAAATTCCACCTGAAGAGAATAGTCGGAAGTATTTGTTTAACCTTTGAAGGTCTCTGCACAGTAATCACTGAGATTGAATCCATACTGAACTCACGGCCATTACTGCCTATGTCTTCTGATGTTCATGATACTAATTATCTATCTCCGGGCCATTTTCTCATTGGAACTGGAATGACAAGCTATCCAGAAAAAGATTACAGTAAAGGAAATATTAGTTATTTAAAATTTTGGAATATTCTATCAAGACTTAAGCAAGACTTCTGGAAAGCTTGGTCAAATGACTACCTCACTCAATTGCAAAGCAGACCTAAATGGGTCCAGGAGCATCCTAACATAAAGATAGGTGATCTAGTGATTGTTAGAATGGATAACATAAGTCCTCTTCAATGGCCAATGGCCCGAGTAATCAAAGTATTTCCTGGCTCTGACAATAGAGTGAGAGTCGCAGAGATAAAAATGGGAAATAAGATCTACATAAGGTCGTTTAGAAAATTAAGTCCTCTACCTTGTAATTAATTAAAGTCTCTTAAGGTTAATATGTCTATTTACTATTAAGGTTTAATTATTTTCACAATATGTTTGTTTGTAAACACAATATACTGCAGTGCAGCTTGTTCACAAAAATATTTACACCTTAACTTATATACAAGGACTAAATACATTATTATACACACTTACAGTCTAACACCTAAAGCTAAAAAACAATAACAATAAAATAAAATTTAATATTTTTGAGTTCAAGTTGTATATTGCGTTTGGTTGTAAGAACCATGGGCCCGGCCCAACTATGTTCAATATTAAATTGAGCATAAAATTTGTTTCATATGTTGGTAACATTTTTTTATTTTTATACTATTGCAACACTATAGTTAAGAATATATGTTGTTCTGTTCGGACTGCATGCGGCAGTCAGATTTAAATTGTTTTCGTTTAAGAATCCGGCGCCGGACGATTTGCCCATACAAACGCAATACCAAAATCCTGTATAATTCGAGCATATTTCCACCATACTATGATATTATTCAGATTCGGATAGCATTTATCTAGGTTACAACCTCTTCTTTTTTTCGAAATTCTAACCTAAAACGAAATTAAAGCGAATTGCATTTTGCATGTTTTTACGGCGTAAATGACATGTTTTCTTCTTATTTGTTTTGTATTAAAAAGATCAATGTTTATAAAATGGTTTCTGTTTAAACACAGCCTATATTGTCAAATTACGGATTAGCAAATAAAATTTTAAAAAACATTAAATTTTCATTCATAATTTTTAGTATTACGGATCACAACAAAAATTTGAACATATTCTGAACGAACTTAGCGCTATCGCGTTCTAAGTCTAACGCTACTCACACATGCGTCATGTAGTTTGTACTTGCGTTGGTGTGTGAGTGAGGCTCGCTGTATGCAGTGCAGGCGCCGCCCGCCGCCCGCCGCCCGCCGGGGTTCTCAACTTAGGGATTTTCTCCCCAAATTTGGGGGGTAAATAAGTGTGATGGGATTTTTTTAGGGGTATTTTTAGGGATTTTTTTACTGTTAACTTTTACTGTGAAGTTAATAATGATTGTGACGCAGCTGGCTGTAAACGTTTTGAAAATGTTTCAATTATTTTATATTATTACAATTTGTTTATTATTTTTACAGAGTATTTTTTTTTTGGGGGATTTTAGGGGTTTTTAACTTTAGTTTTGGAAAGAAATATTTTTAGCTTTGTTTACGGATTTTGATATTTATACCTATAAATACGATTTGGTTTAGTTAGTTGCTGAAATGGACTCCGAACGTTGGGATGTATCTCACAGTAAGTACCTACTTCTACCTAGATATTATTTAATTGTTTTCCTATACAGTTTGGTAATTAGCTACTTAGGTACTTACTATAATCATGATAATATTCATTTATTGTTTGTGTGAATCGATATAGGTAAGTAGGTACCATTTTAAATAGGCGCTACATTTAGCTAAAATTTAAGTGTGTATGACATAGAGTAGGTGTAATGTTGATCCTATGATGTAAGTCTTATCTGTTATTTCGAAAGCACGATTCCAAAACATTATTTTTCCTTTCGAGTAATTATGTTCCTACCTTAGTAGGTAGGTAACTACTGACCTAGCTAGGTACCTAATTTCTCGGCTAGTGTCTCTTTACTCTTTACTGTTCGAAATGATAGGCTATATAGAAGTTAGGTAATACAATAAGTAGGTAGGTACCTACTTATGTAGGTAAGTAAGTACCTATACTTATATCTACCTAAGTAAATGTTTTGTTTACCTATTATTTACTGGTACCTACCTACCTACATAAGTACCTACCTACCTAAATGGACTTTCTTATAATCTGCGTACCTACCTACCTAGTACCTACCTAATTGTTTACAGAGAAGCGACGATCAAATAAAAAACGTTTATGGCAATCAGTTCCTAGGAAAAGGAATTTCCAAAAAAATAAGGAAAATATTTATCCAGTAAGGTGAGTACCTACGTATAATAGGCGCATAGGTATTTATGGTACTTATCTATACTCCATTTGAAATGATTTGGTATGATTGTCGAATTGTAGATTTCCGACCTTGAACTTAGAATCTATACTCCATTTGAAATAAGATTAGACACTTTTAACAAACCCTTTTACAGTGTATTCAACCGATTTTGACTTCTATTCCGTACGCATAAGGATGGCATTAAAAGCAAAAACGTATTTACAATAACAAATGTTTACTGCAGCTGTAATTTGTCATGTCACCAACGTAGTAGAAGTCAAAATCGGTTGAATAAAGTGTAAATGGAGTTATTTAAATTTCTAATGTTATTTCGAACGGGGTATAGGTACCTATTACTATTTACAACTATGTATAATAAATAAACTTAAATATTACCCATGTACTATTACTACGTATACCTATGTATTATATGTATATATTGTATGTATGAAAAAAAATAAAAACTTTGTATGTACTTATAATATGTCCTATTACTTATTTGATGGTTTTTATTTTTCGATAAGTGGGTACTTAGTACCTACCTACCTATTATTAATTCACGGGTAGGTACAGCAATAAATTGTGATTGTTGTTTCCATTCAATGAGCCCGATAACCTAATGCTAGCACTTCACATCGTGTATTTGTGCGAATATTCGCGTTATATGGCCAATGCAAAATCACATTTGTGTAGTTTACAGAAGGTTTCTTTTGCATTGGCCATATAACGCGAATATGAATACACGATTTGAAGCGCCAGCATAAGGTATAGTGTGAAAAACAATAGGTACGTATTTATATTCATAAATATAGGTAATTCTTTCCCTGTGTTGTGTAGGGTAACCGAATCGTTACCTAATGGTCGGATATACCTACTTGGAAAAATTTAAATATAATTGTTTTTGTTTTCTAATGATATTTTTTCTGTTTTTGATACAGTTTAGGTTATATTAATTATAGACGAAAAGATTTTTTTTGTTTCAAACGCATAAATGTTTTTTGGGTTATTCCCATCGGATCGCGCGATCCGTTGCTTGTTGCATCTGATATCGGAGAAAGTTCCCATCGGATCGCGCGATCAGATGCAACTCCAAAAATAATTAAATATTGTCCCATCAGATCGCGCGATCCGATGCAACTCCAAAATTAATTAAACATTGGCCCATCTGATCACGGTCCCCTTCTTTAGGAATTTTACACACGTCTTATTCAATAATTTAAAGTAGAGTATGTACTAATTTATGTTACCTACAGTGTGGGTGATGTGTAGTTGCGTATTAGGGTCTAAGCAAAAAGAAAATGTTACTATCAAGAAAAAAACTAAATAAATAATAAATGTTTTAGGATTATTACCTGGAACAGTGGCATATTATTATATGTTAAAAAAAATTGTAAATATAATTATCTCTTTCATAACTTTTCTAGACAAAGTCCAATTTTCGCAGTGTAGAATAGAGTAGAATAGATCTTTATCTCATGTAAAACCAAATACAGGCACTTATGAAATGTCGAGACTCTAGGTGCGCGGTTCCAAATAGCAGGTCTTATGGAGAATAACCGGCAAGAAACTCCACAGAAACTATTTTTAAAATAATAGATTACAATCTTAATTAGTACAATGTTGTGGTAATAGCAACGAGAATAATGTAATCCCACCAACAACATTTTCATGTAAAATGTAGCCTAGACGAGACCATAATTATGACTCGCACTATCAAAAAGTTATCCGATCTCATGTATTGTGGAAGTATCATACAAACTTCCATCCCCTAGTTTAAGGGATTGGAGGATAAAAGTTGCAAGTTTTATAATTTTTTTATTGTTTGTGTACTAATAATAGCTTACGTACCAAATTTCAGCTTTCTAGGACATTAGGAAATACCCTAAGAATTTTGATGATCATTAGTGAGTCAGTGACGAAGTCAAGGTTTTTTAGATATTAATAAAATCTAAAGTATAAGAGCTATGCAATTAAAACTTTATATGTTTATAAGTCCGCTATTAAAAACATATCCCGAGAATATTGTTAATCTGAAATAATCCAAACCCAAGTTATAAGGGTTCAGAAAAACGACGAAGCACTTCGAGAAAAGGTAGGTAGTGCCCTTGCGCTTCGCTTGGCTCGTCTTGGCGGGGGCACGGTAGTGCCCCCAGATTTAATGTGAATAAAAATATATTAGAATAGGATAATAATAATGATTTGCCTTTAAATAAGAATACCATGGCAGTTACAAGCTGACCAGTGGGTCTACCGCGTAACTAAAATTGTAATGAACATCGACATCGGTATTAAACTTCAATACGATCGTGAGAGCCTAAACTTTGAGCTAACTTGTATTTTTTTACCGATCATGAAGATAGGAGTCCCAACTAGGGATTGCAATTCGATATTCGAATATTCGAATTATTCGAATATCAATTTGAAATTCATGTTCGAATAGTAAATTATAAAATATTCGAACATTCGAATATTACCGCAACAATTAAGGTTACAGCATTATTTGTTGATTATTAACGCGAAGTCTAAGGCGTGGTCGTCAAATCTTCGAATAGATCGGCACTGCTCAGATTGACGGCCATTCGACCAATCAACGGTCACTTGCGAACATCATGATCTAGAAACATCAATAAAAATGCGGATGGCTCTATATGACACAGGTCTCTTCTTCATCGTTCCCTCACTGATGAGAATCGCGACCACATACAACGCGCCTCCAAACCATGCGGTCTTTCGTTGTGTGGACCGCTTTCTGCATGCTGCCTCCACCAGCCCTCCTTATTGCATCCGACCATCTTACCGGCGCTCTGCCTTGAGTGGGTTTCCCTTCCAGCCGGCCCACTATTATAAGGTTTTTCCAGACAATGCTTAGAAGACCGCATGATATGTCCGAAAAAACCGAGGGCACGCTCCTGGCAAACTGTGGAAAGTCGCTTGGCGATGTTGAGCTCCTGCAGAATGGATTCATTAGTTCTCATAGCATTCCAGGGTATATGAAGCAATCTGCGCCAACACCACATCTCAAAATCATCGATCTTACTGCTATCACGACTTTCTATGCAACACGTTTTCGCGCCATATAAATATATTGAGAAGACCAGAGGACGCATCAATCGCACTTTGGACATACGGTGAATACCACGTTTCTTCCAAATTTTGTCAGGTTTTGCCATTGCACTCTTAGCCATACCGGATCTACGGCAGACGACTCACTAGTTATCAGTGATCCAAGGATACACGAACTCGCTGACTTTCTCTTACCCGTCAAGTAGATAAGAACGTGGAAGTGTTCCCGTATATGCTTTAGCAGGTTCGCCATCTCTTCTACACTAGACACAATTATAGTGGTATTATCCGCGTACCTTAGGTTCGTGAGTCTTATTGTTCCCTCGATATCTGGTGGTCTATATGTGCTGATAGTCCAGCGTTAATTATGCGCAGGAGGATATTACTTGCATGGGACATAAGTGACACAGGTACGCAAAGACACCTAAGTCATTCCTATGTATGACGTGCTAATATGCATTCCACCACCTATAGCGTAGAGTGCGAAAGGGTATTTTCTTCTACCAAATATAAAGCAATCATCTCAGATGTAAATTAAATGATAATTCCGTTAATTCTTTAATTTTTCTTACGTCACACTTTCAAAGGATTCGTAAATAAGAATAATTTTATTGTGCCTATCCGATCACCGCACATTTATTTAATTATAATTGGTACTTACCGCGTTGGATCACTTGGATCTCATAACTTTCAATTTAAGTGATTGCGTGCACTTGTAATTTAAATATCTCCTTAGGTGCTAGTTATCAGTGCATTCTTATAGTAATTTTGATCGCGTTTCTAGTTATCCTTAAAAAATTGATAATACAATTACCTACTTTGTATGTTGTATAAAGTTTATTAACATATTGTTTGACTTTTCTAGTGAGATTCTAATTGTTTATCCTACCAAGTAGGTTTCCTATCATTTTTTAAGAATTAAGAATTTTTTATTTCATGAACATTATGATTAATTAGTTGTTATTGTAGGTATTATTTGGTTTCAACAACTTTCAATGGAAGGTAATTGAATGATACTGGTGGCATTGTTTTGATTACGTCCACTATGAGTTTTGGAGGACAATTTGAAAAAAAATAATTGTTTATTTGATTTTATTTGTGAATTTTTTATTTTCTGGTTATGGTCGAAGTTCATATTACTTCTAACTATTTATATATTAATACGTGAAGAGAAAACTTCACTGAACGACATTTGTATTAAGAATTTGTTAAAATTATTTTATTTGATTACAAGTTTGATGTTTAAATATTGGTAATGATTGGGGATGTTAGGCGAACTTACATAAAAATATGATACCAGTTTGTAAGGCTATAAAAATGTGACAAATTATATAAATATTTAATTTTTCTGAAATATTCGAATATTATTCGAATAGTTCGAATAGGGCTGAAAAAATATTCGAATATTCGAATACCGAAAAACATCGAATATTTGCAATCCCTAGTCCCAACTATATGATAGGTAATTTTTTTACAAGTTAGCCCAAAGTTTAGGCTCTCACGATCGTATTGAAGTTTAATACCGATGTCGATGTTCATTACAATTTTAATTACGCGGTAGACCCGCAGGCCCGACAGTCGGCACCCGTTCACGAGCATGACGCATGCGTCAGCATCGCTAAGTTCACCCATAATGAATGAACTCAAAGTTATTTGGAAGAGAAGAAAGGAGCTAGGACTTCATAAGTCCAGTGAAACTAGATTACTAGACGCATAAGCGCTTAGTGCTCTTTTACTACTGCTCCCGAAAGATCATATTTCAGATGATTGCAGTACCTCTACCATGAGTTTTCCGTGTCTATAGATCACGTTTAAAATCTGGTGAAAGCAGTACTAAATTGCCTAAATACAATTATATCCCGTGACTTGTTCTAGGACAATTCCAAAACAATTCAAATGATGTTGGATTATTTAAAAAATATTTTAACATATAATAATATGCCACTGTTCCTCGTAATATATAACCCTAAAACATTTATTATTTCTTTTGTTCTTTTCTTGATAGAAACATTTTTTTTTTGCTTAGACCCTAATACGCAACTGTGCATCACCCACACCGTAGGTAGGTACTAGGTAAATTGGTAAAGACTCTACTTAAAATTATTGAATAAGACGTGTGTAAAATTCCTAAAGAAGGGGACCGTGATCAGATGGGCCAATGTTTAATTAATTTTGGAGTTGCATCGGATCGCGCGATCTGATGGGACAATATTTAATTATTTTTGGAGTTGCATCTGATCGCGCGATCCGATGGGAACTTTCTCCGATATCAGATGCAACAAGCAACGGATCGCGCGATCAGATGGGAACAACCCTGTTTTTTAGCTCAGCACAATGCCATGTTGGAATTTCGCATGATACACCAGTGCCACCTCAACAGCATAAAGTAATGTTCGCCGAATCAAACTCAATTCGAAAGCTAGTATAATCGGGTATCAACTTAGCTATGTTTTATGAAAATTTGTTCAGCCGTTCAAAAGTTACAGTTCTTTTTCTAGTTGGAGTTGGGGGTTTTTGACGGTTAGGTTATTGAATAGAAGAAACGTGTCAATACAGGTAACTAATCAATGATTATAATATGTAGGTACCTAACATAATAAATGTTTATTAGAAATCCTTTTGTTTTATTTTATCATCACAACTCTGTGAGTACTTACTATTCTTGTAATAAAGATAGGTAGGAGGTACTTATATCATAACTTGACTTTTTTGGTGTATGTACAAGACCTACTTAGATAAGTAGGCCTTGTACATACACCAAAAAAGTTTAAAAAATTATAATGCAATCAATGAACATCTTTTCTGATAATGTTATTAGGTAGGTACCTATCTGCGAGTCGATAAGAATGATACATATGCGACCATCGCATCATCAATCGAATCCGATTTCAATAAAATTTAGCATAATATATAGCTTTACTCCTTGGTAGGTATTTTTTTATCACAAAATTTAATATACCTACATAAATAAATGTCCACCCGTGCGAAGCAGGGACGGGCCGCTCTATGATGAAGAAATGTATCATGGAACAGTTTTCTTTTTTCGCCATTTGAGGGTTGGTCCCATAGTAAAAGCTGTCCATAATGATGAGTACAATAACCGCCTTTCGGCTTTATGTACCCTTTCCGACTAAACGTGTAGATTTTCCCATTATCGTTAATTAATTGATTAATTAATAGATAGCTTTTTACGAAATGCGTAATAATATTATAGAATATATTACCTACAGTACTAATAACAAAAAATAATTTAAAATATATATTGTCTGTCTGTCTGTTTGTTCCGGTTAGGTACCTAATCTCCGAAACGGCGGGCGGCCGACCCCGCCAGCCGCGCGCCCTTTGCTTCGAGAGTTGAAAATACTTGCATAGGAAATCGATCCGTGTTGTCATATGAATAAGGAGCACAATCGTATTTGCGAAAAATACTTGAGAGATCAAAGTAGGTTTTTTTTTTTCGCAAGTACGATTATGCTCCTTATTTATATTATGACATGGTTCGATTTCCCATGGAAGTATTTTCAATTCTCGTGTTTTCCAGTTCCGCTTCTGTCAGTGTCCGACATGCAAATACTTTTTTTTTAGACATTTGATTTTAATTATTATTATTTAATTATACATATTATTTTAATTTAATTATTATTATACTATGTATTATGGAAATATATAAATAAAACACATACAATACACATTGCATAAAACATGAAAAATATAGATTACTATTACTACATTAGGTAGGTACCTATATTATTTGATCTAAAGTAAAAAATCTACCTATTTGAAATTAGAAGTCGCGCGCAACAACCGACCAATACCTACTTGAGAGCGCTTGCATTTCCCGCCATACCAGGACGCCCTACTTCGAAGCGAAATCAAATCGCTAAAAATGAAATCTCGAAAAAAATATCACCTGTTCCATACATTTAGTCGAGTAATATTGAATAATTTGTATTGAACAGCTGATATTTTTTTCACGATTTCACGTTTATAAAGTTATAAGTATACAGTAAAAATAAAACAATTAAAAAAAATTGTCTGTCTGTCTGTCTGTTTGTTCCGGCTAATCTCCAAAACGGCGCTTCGGTATCGATTTTGACGGGACTTTCACTAGCAGATAGCTGATGTTGTAAGGAGTAACTTAGGCTACTTTTACTCTTAATTTAAAGAAAGAATAATTTAGGTCCACGCGAACGAAGACGCGGGTACAGCTATTCACCAATAAAGTAAATAAAAAAATAACACAATCAATGAACATCTTTTTTGTAAAGTTTATTACGCACCCAGTCGCGCGATCCGATAAGAATGAATGAAAACATATTCGACCAGCGTGCCGCACACATACGTAGTATCTCGAGTAGTCTGTGCCGCACACTACCACGCGCGCGCGCGTCTCTTTGTCAAACAGAGATAGCAATATTTAGGTTAATTTTTGCGCTCGCCTCGAATCGTAGTTGCCCGTACCGTCCGCCGGAACCTTAAGTATAATAAATTCAGTTATAATCAAAGTGCAGTTTTATTGTACACCAACAATTACTACTTATCTGTCATTTGGTCTAGTGATTGCAAGTCACAGACGTACAGGGAGCCCTACTTATTATTTCTATGCAGACGTATAATAAAGAGAAGTGGGGCTGCCCAATGAGGTTCGATTATAGCTAGGTCGGGATACATTTTTGGCTTTTCAGGCTTTGTTTTCAGGTAATAAATATTTTAGTTTCACAAATAACCTCTTTACTTCATTAGATATTCATAGAATAACCCGGAGGTTGGAATTTTGTCCAGTGGATGGCAATAGGCTTGCTCCTTACATGGGATTTAATAACAGGTGTAGTCTATGATAACAGGATCGGCAAAATATGGGTGTATAGGTACAGTCACGAGCACAAAGATCGCTACGTATACCGTAGCGATCTTCAAAAGAAATTTTAGTAAAAATATTGACTGTAAAATCTTTGTGAACCCAAACCAAGTATTTATATTAAGTATTTGCGGGTATTGTGTGAACGATGTTTGAAGATTCTTATCACTAAGTCTCCTAAAATTAACTTTTGAATTTCACTAAATGTATATGTTTTAGTGCTCGTGACAACAAACAACTTTGTGTAACCTTTCACCGCGCGTGATGCTATGTTATGTATGTAGGTAGACTACTTAATTTGCTATCGACCTGGTCGTGTGACGTCAGTTCTCGTTTCAACTATTTTTAATTCGAACACAATTTGTGACAACATGCACACGCGTAAATAATGGTAAATAAAGATTGGTCACATGCTAAAATAAAATGAACCTTCCTACTTTGACAGAAAGTAATTTTAGCTTGTCATTGGCAAAACTGTCTGCGTCGAAAGATGTCAATGCCCTTTATAACTAGACTGTATTATGACTGTTAAGAATGGAAAGGTATTGCTGTAATATGTACAGTGTAATGTCTTCAAAAACTTATAAATGTATATACCTAATGTAAATTCCATAGTCCCTAATTCGTTCGTCAACGTTAGACTATGAAGATGTTACTTAGCTGTTAAGTGTACCTACGGAAAGCATTGATATCTTGTTAATCAAATTAATTGCAACAACAGTTCAACTGGTCATTTGGTTTTAAGGGGACATTTGTTTCAGGACTCGGACGGGTCGGGTTCGATCGCGTCGACGGCGTCCCGCAGCTCGCCCCTGCCGTACGACACCGTACGCAAGCTGCCGTCCGTGCCGACCTCCGCGTCCCTACCCGCGGCGGAATCCCGCGAGTCCCTCGTCCGTCCCAGAGACTCCAGCCTGCCTTCGCCCTCCAAGCTAGCGGTTTACGCTGCCGCCAGGAGACGTTCCGCAGAGTCGGCAAAAGATAACAAACGCACCCATCATTACCGGATTCAGTTTTAACTGAAAATAACCAATGAATACTTAGAGACCACAATTATGCAAGATGTAGGTAAAGAGTGTGTTCAGCTTCAGACTGATGCTGAATAAAGCCCGATCGAACGAATACAGATTTTTTTACGGACACTATCTAGTATCATAGCGAATAAAACACGATGGCATAAAATTGCGATAGTCCCATGTAAAATAAGGCAAGCTTAATTCTATGGCTTAATTATGCTATTTTAGACGTCCAATACGCACGCGCTCACGCGCTCTTCCACGAATTACCCGATTACCCTTCATATTGACATATTTATTTTTACGTTTCGTATGAATACAGAAGATGTCAATATGATGTTTATGAATATCGACGATATATTCAAGAGAGCGATAAAACATTATGAATAATGCTCTATAGAACATTTTTCTAGGCTTCGATGGAAAATTCGATAGGAAAATAGGTTTCTTTAAACATGAAAAATATCCAACGGTGTGGTCACAGAACACAGTGTTCTGTGGGTGTGGTGATGTAGACAAGCGTGTACGGATTTTTTTTAAATATTTCGCTGTCTGTTTTTTCTGTGGCTACGTCAGTTATGTAGATACGAAGTCGAATTAATTCGGCATAACAAAACTGCAAAAGCCATTGACCTAAAATGTTTTTTACATGTTTTTGTGGTATCAGCGACGAAAATAAAATACCTGGGTTTGGTTAAAACATAGTACGGACTGTTTTGTCGTAGGTACTCTACTAGTAGAGTACGTCAAAACAGTATTTGGATTTAGTAGTAGGAGCTCTACTGCTGCTAAAAGATACCTACTTGCACGATACAAATCTTTATGTAAAAAGTGTGTCTATTATTTTTGTTCAGTTATAAAAATTATACGAAATAGCAATACATCGAAACATCTGCTCCGTGTAGGTGTCATTAGCCCACACAACGCCCAAGTTACTTCTATGTAGCCTACGGCAATTTGAAGCTGATTTAGTACTTGCTAGCTCAGCTTCGAAGTGCTGTGGGTAGAGTAATTGTCTGTCATTGATAGAAGATGAAGCATTACCGGCGAATTAACACATAAGTGTACGAAGGTTAAGGTGTAAGAAATAGTTTTAAGCCAAAAAGCTACGACACATGTATAAAAATCGTTTAAGCAGTGTTTACAAAGAATTTATGAATAAGTGTATAAAATAGAGGCTTCTTAGTTTTTTTTAAAGTAGGTCATATTTTGGATTTGTAATGACGATATGACTGTAGTAGGTAGAAATTAATTATATAATAACCGCTGTTGACATTTTTTATTGTGAGTTCGGAGTACGGTATGGTACCTACTCACGATAGAATTATGGTACTTCGTGTTTGCGTGTGTAATAATTGTTCAGAATACGTAGTATTTACGGACAATAAAGCTATAACCAATTATAATTAGACGTAACTTGGTTTAGCCTGACGGAAATTCTCAAAGGATTTGTTCTAGTGTGTCAATCAAAATTATTTCAGAAGGATCTTATGAAATTTATTGTAACTTCGTGTAAAATTTAACGTGGCCCTGGTTAATATTTGTAAATATCTTAAACCATTAAAGGATATAATTCTAATGTATAGTTGGATTATAATCTTAGACCATCAAAGAATCCTTAGTCCTCATAAAATAATTGAATTACACTACAACCTTTTTACAATTACTTTCCTATAAGTTATTCAAAACTTTAAATAAATAAGTGGTATAAGCAAGCTTATCTAGCTTTACCTAATGATTAGATGTAAAAGTACTAATTGCATCGAGGTACGCTCTGAATTACTTGAGCAAAGGAGACCTGATTTCAGCTTTGAAACAAGAAATTAAGAATTAATTTATTATGATTACATAAGAACTATTAAGAAAAAAAATTGTGTTTGAAATTTAGTTCAGTAGTTTGAATATACTAAATTCTCTATTGTTTAACTTAACAATTTTCACAATCTTATGTAAATAAACGGAGATTCGATTTATAATTCTGACAAACGAGTCGTTGTTGGCAACAGAAACTAGTTCCCTTTGTGTAAACATCAACAAGTAGACGCAAATAACTGTTGAACAAGTTTAAGTTATTATTTAAAATATTATAGACGCTACACAATAAATAACGGCGGCCATCAAGACGCCCGCGGTAATTGGAACTAATTAAAGGTTAGTTTTACTTTATTGCCCGCTGGAATGCTATTTGCTGGCAGTGCGTTGATTTGTCTTTACAATTCAAGTTTTAAAGTGCATTTAAAGTCTGAATATAAAAATACTCTATTAATAGCTCAAATACTTACTTATAAATGTTAATTAAAATGTGTTTTTTTGTTTGTTTAAAGCTCGATGATCGTTGCAGCTATTTCGATGAGAAATTGTTTGTATTACGACATTGTCGGGTCACCGGCAGTCGCAGTTTGTTAGTTGTGTCTGTTTCACACGTCGCTGTTACGCCCGGTAATTATACAGGTGGAAACTTTTAAAAATAATTGAATACTCTTCAACTTTAAGACAGCGATAAATAGGCGTGAAATAGTGCAAGATTCTATTTGTATTGGTTTCGTGAAGCTTCTTAAGAAGTATGGGAAAATTGGTAGTTAAATGTTATCGAGCATTGCTTTAAATGTTCTTATTTAAATCTACACAGAGTATAACACAGCTTTGTTATTTTTTCGTATTATCTTTGTAAATTGCGAATGTGTGAAGTATATTACGATTTTGTGAACGTTATGCACTGGTAGTCCTGACTGTAAGATAATAATATGACTTTGTACCGAATGTAACGTGGCTATTGATTGAATAAATAAGAGCATTACGGCAGCTTTTCAAGTAGTTTTATTAATTCCTAAGACCCGTCTAGCATTACTGGAAAGTAAGTGATCGTTGCAAAATTTCAAGTGTTATACAAGGTCCTACCCAAAGATTACTATTATATATGAGGTCCTACCTTTCTAAGTCCTGATCCCTTTGAGGGGTTATTGTACTCATCATTATGAACAACTTTTACTGTGGGACCAACCCTGAAATCGCGAAATTAAAGACAGCTGCTCCATACAAACAATTCAATATTGCTCGACTAAATGTATGGAACAACTAATTTTATGTTCGTGATTTTTAGGGTTGGTCTCATAGTACAAGTTGTTCATAATTATGAGTATAATATAACCCTTTACAGGGATTGGGATATGGAAGGTAAGACCTTATACATATATCTATGAATAAAATCTTACCATAATTTTATTTCTTTCTGGTAAAGCTGTTACCATGTCAAACTTGAAAACAACCCATAATAATATCATGGATGTAGAAACTGATTGAATTACGGTCAGGACAAAATGGAAACCGACTAGAACATCCAAACTACTGGTGGACCAAGAAGAGCTTTTTGTTGACGATATAAATGGTGCCAACCATTACGACATCTCGCACGATATCAATTTAAATCGTCGCCACACGATAATGCAATATTGATTGCTCAACAAAGGACCTCATCATTAGGGGCCGTATCCTGTTGACTTTGCACTCCAAGGACTCTACCCAAGAACGGTGTTCGAACATTCATTATTAGAAAACACATGCACATTTATTTATTTATTTATTTACAAATTACTTGTTTTATGTGTGAGACTATTTCTTCAGGGGGCTAAGCCATTTTGTCCGTGTTGTCTTGCGACCCAATGTATGAAGGACCTTGTAATTGCAACTTGTAACGTATTCACGACTTGGTTGCGTCGGTCGCTCTGCTCAGTGCGGTCGGACTAGAAAATGCAGTACAAAAGTTTTCTATAGGCAATTATTAGCCAAGACATTAAAAAATCCAGATAAGCGTTGACATAAGGATTTTATGAATTTGAGAAATTTGAAATAATAGCCAGAACGAAACAATATAGTATTTAGATCCATCTATCCAAAATTTTTGTGATAGGCTAGTAGATAAGAACACATGAAAATTCGCCCTCGATCTGTTTATTTCCTGTTTGGGGAAAAACCGTTAGCATGTAATGCAATGCTTATCAATTGGATTAACTTTGACCTTTAATAAGAAATGGCCGTTTGAATCATTATCCTTACTTACTTATCTAGAGTGCATGGGCTGAAACGCTGAAACTGAAAATCCGCTGGGATAAGTCTCCATCCGCGAGCGGAAGAATAAAGTGATGAATGAAGGTCGGAGTCGACGTGAAGACTATGGGTACCTAAGTATGAAGATGTTAGATGATGAGAAACAATTACAATCTAGTTATTTAGGAGTTACATAAATGCACAGAAAGTTAACATTATTTTAAATTATGAATATAATAAATACTCGAATATTCATACACCAGCCTTGATCCTGACATTTGCGTAGATACTTAACGAGAATGAGGCTAAGTGGCGGCCTCGCGCGCCTGACCGCTGGCGCTTGCGCAACCTACTCCTTACCACCGACCACTGCTAAAGTGCCCAGTGCCGACCGATAGCCACGAACCCACGACGACAATACGACAGAGATAAATGTACCTACCACCCTTCATATCGATATCTCGTTTCAACAAACAAGGTTGGACCGATTGTGCACTCGATACAATCGGTCGAACCTTCGCAGGTGACGCTATCATCGGTACCAACAGACGAATGAGGACAACCGAACAATTTACTGTTCATTTATCGAATTGATTTGATTAAAGATTTATATCAATCAGCTGCCAGTCAACTCGGAGGCTGTTAATAAGTCTCAGAACAATGACTAAAGTAATAAGTACTTACCATAGATTTAAGATTAATAATTCCTAGGGTTTTCAATCACGATCAGAGTAGAGATAGTTCAGGTACGTAGGTAATAGTTAGTATTCTTTGGTTCAGGTAGAGATCGAGTGACATGTTGTAGATAACTGTGTATCAATTTATTTCAAGGAATTTTTATTGAAATCGTTTGGTACTGAATTCATTAATTTTAATTACTGTTATGTAGTTTAAAAAAAAGCTCTATTAGTACCTACTCTACTATTACCTATCTATTCTGTGACTATAAGATATCTTGCATTGAATGCTTTCTTAAAAACACGTGATGTGGCCCAGATTTTTTTGTTAAGGTTGTATTTTACGACGATTTCTTACTTTTGAGGGGGTGAAGTATCAGCCTAAGCCCCACCCACTAGGGGAGCTCCGTTCTCGCAATTACGCAATTGACGTATCAGACTGTGTGACACACGTGTCACAGAATAGCAATATTAATTAGCAACATGCAGTATGACACCAGCAAATACTTGAAAAATATAAATCCATAATATCGTATACCCAGTGTCCTATATTACGCTAGAAAATCTGTTCCTCCGTTTTGTATTTGTAGATTTTATACCTATTTAACTATCTACTTATAAACTATCAGTCATACCTATTGTGATTTGTGTATGAGTTTATGCAAGTGCACATAATTGTCTCGACCAACATTGGGCATTTTCACACTAAGCCAATAATGCCGTAACGAAACCGATATATCGGCATGACAAACCTGATGACACTGCCAATGTGTGTGTATTGTTAGAAGAATAAGCCAACTCAAATCCATGCCTTGAGATAATAACCTACTCTCACCCACACCTATAGGAGTCGTCCGTTTCCGTAGTCATACCTACTTAAGTATGTTCACAGGGTTGCTTTTTTACCAAAAAAGAAATTGAAAGAAGAAAGAAAGAAAAATAATTTTATTCCGTACGGGATAATGACGGCGCCACATTCACAATAGACAAAACACAATAAAAAAGAAATAGGTACACTAATTCTAATAAAAAATTGAAAACATGCCGTCGAGCATGCCCGTACCGAAAAGGTTACCAACTCAGCATATGCTGGATGTGAGACACCCAGCGCTGATTTTCAGTTGGCACCCCGTTTGCATATTCATAGATCAAAACCATATTCCTAGTTCAGATTCCTCGCTATGTATGCAGATGAAGAGCTTCAAAATTGAAAGAAAGAAAGAAAAAACATTTAAATCGGAGTCGCACACGAAATTACATAAACACACAAAAATTCAAATAATGATAACAATAACCTAACCGTCTAAAACCCTCGACTCTAACTAGAAAAAGAGGTGTAACTTTTAAACAGCTGAACAGATTTTAAGAACCATCCCGATTAAACTAGCTTTCAATTAAAAAAAACTGCATTGAAATCGGTCCATCCGCTTTGAAGCTTCGATGCCACAGACAGACACACAGATTCACAGACACATAGATACACAGATACACATTATAAACTTATATCACCCCTCTATTTTGTCGGGGGTTAAAAAAGTCCTGCAAGAGGCCAAAGAAAGTCCCTATCTCAGCATATCCTGACAGTTAATCCTGACAGATAAAATAAATACCGCAGCGCTGGTTTTCGGATAGGACCGTGGTGATGCCACGGACAACCACGATAACTAAAAATAAATATAATTTTTAAAAACGTTTTCTTTCCTTCTTTACATACTATCTATCTATCTCTCTCTAACTTCTAAATTTTATTAACTACGGACATGTATCATTCAAATTCGAAGAATTTACAACAAAAAACCACATAGTAAAAGTTATGAAATTTGGTTCTTGTTCAGAAATAGTACGCATTTCTTTTTTTTTGTGGCTATTTTCCTAGATTATTATACCATTTTGGAATCTTGGATAGTTGCGTCAATTTTTAAAAAAACTTGCCATGGTAGTGTCTGTACTTTTTTTTTACACCACGATGAGTGAAAGTGGACCAAAAGTAAAAATCTTTCAAAATTTTAGGGTGAAAAATATTTTTGTGTCAAATCTACAGGCATTCTGGGATTTTTAACGATTGTGGTGGATAGCAGAGCAACATAGGTTGCCGGTACAAAAAGAAATTCAGAAATATCTGAAACATTGTGGTCATGGTAATTAAAAATATCTTAAGGGGTGTAAATTTCTGAAGGATTTCAAAATTTTTATGTAACTTCTTAAAAATTGAGATTATTTTTAATTTTTTTTATTCTCGAGTAGTCATGAGCTGGTCAACCCTCTGGTGCCCGCTTATCGTTGAATTTTGGGAGATGGTGTATATAAAACTTCATACTCTTTGTTCTCAACACTACAAATTGTCGTACTGATTTTTCTATACTACATCCTATAAAATGAATTCTTGACGGAGATGTCAAGAAATTATTTTAGCATATTGATTTTTATAAACGAAATACTTAGATTTTCTGAATAAAAGGCAAGTTACTTATACTTCCTGTTGCTTTTTAATAATTTTTTTAATGATTTTACTGTCATTCTTTCTTTTGGTTTTGAATAAAGTGTAAGCGCAGGAAAGTCAAAAAAAATTGCACAGGTCCGACCTCGATGCGCGCCGAAACGCGACTGATTGATGGCAGAGATGACAGAAATCACGAATTTTGTGGTTTTTATCAAATTGTGATCAATATACGTAATATTATAAAAAAATAACAACCGATTTTGGTTGGTATATTTGCGACCAATATTGTGATGTAAAAATTATTTGAAATAATATCATGTTTTAGAAATAATCTTGTAAACACTTTTTTAAAAGGGGTAACTTTGCGATTTTTTTTTATCGAGCCAACTTCATCCAATCATGTATCGGACAACCGTGCAGAGATTGTCACATCTTCAAGTTTGATATATATTTTTTTCAGGACAAAGAAATAAGAATTTCTATCCAAAAAATTGTAAATACAAATCGGTTTTTGCGGCATTCCTGTAAAATACCCCCTTAAGAACTTTAAAATATTGTATTATAGTCGCGTCAGTCGCGTCTACTTAGCCCATGTTGGGATAAGATAAATTTTAGTATTTGTTTACACAGATCGTGGGGACGGTCGGTTTGTTGTTGTTAGAGATAAACAAGTTAAAATCGTTCACATGTCAATAATACTCTGTGGGCTTTCAAACATCGGGTTATCTCTTGGTAACATTTTATGGACTAACATTTAACTTCCATTGAAGTAGGAAATGTGTTTAGTGTCCTAATAAAGTTATGTTGTTATAATTTTTCATGACTAATCTGAGATTTAAAACGTAAGTGCGTTTTTGATACTAGAATTTTATTAGGTAACACTTCCTGTAGTTTTGGCTGGTCTTCAAATAACCCGTTAATTTCTGCACAATACGATAATAAATGCTCGCGTAATTATAGTGTATGCAAATTGATTTAATGAGTGGTTGAGTCGTGGGCGGACCTCAGTAAATCATTCTTCTTGTAGCCCAATCGGTTGCGGCTGTAGTGCTGTACCACGACATGCGAATTGTAGCTTAGTTTAGCAATGGGATTGTGGGAACTTAGTTCCCAACATAGGTACTAAATTTTCTATACCTAATAGTAAAGCAAGGAACCGCTGCTGCTGGCTGCTTGCAACCGCTTTCGGCTGTAGAGGGAAAAATTGGTGTGAGTCAGGTCAGGGGTACATGTGTGTTAATTCATATGCATGCCTACATTAAATGGTTCCGTTATAAATGTGGCAAAATTTTCCGTTTTGTGATTTGTTGCATATACGACCCTTCCCTTATTTAATATTGATGTGGAAGAAAGACTGTGTTATTTATCGGTTATATGCGTTTTATTGTAGCGATCGAAGCGGTTGCGTCTTTACCGCTATATTATTTATTTTTGTTACCATTAAATTAATTATTTCATCGTCGAGTAAATTGCATTAAAACTTGCAATAACTTTGTAGATTTCATAAATATAATAGATCAACCTATTTATTTAACTGTTTTATATTACATATTTCGAAGAAACACGCATACCTAGTAATTACAAAAAATTTCGCTGACCTCTCTGTAGTGATGATGAGTGTGTGATGGCTTGGTACAGACCTTGTGATTTAAAAAATCCCCAATTCTTTAATTACAATAAAAATGGAAAGTGATGGTCATATTTAATACCTATACAATGTGTCTGATAATTTCGTGCGTTGAATGTTTGTATGATCGGAGCTTGATATCGAAACCGGTTGCGAGCGCTTTTTGCGATTTCGACGTCACAACCAACGCCATGACCACGCACTCTCTAATATTGGTAAAAAAGTGGGATTGGCTCGGTAATTCGTTGGTACTGTAGATCGATAGATACTATTGGTTATCTTAAATAGGTACGTCGTATGCACAACGTCGTACACACGCAAACACTACACAGATATCTATAGGTAATTATCGCATTGTCACATAATTATCAACTGATAACACGTTTGACCTGAAGGACTACCATGAGAAAATAAAATATAAGTACTGAGGTTCGACATCTTTATTATGTCAATAATCCAATTAAAACCTGTCAGTTTTTTTAGAGTGTACGAGTGAAGTTCGATGGAATCTACAGCGAAAGACGGGAATCGTCAGCGATAGGACTCGCTGCGACAGGGCTTATCCTCGACACAACTCATCTCCGATAGTCATTATCCTACTTTGAACTTAGGTGTCTATATATTAATAGGTGACGATAAAACACTGTACACCTTTTTAAAAATAATGCGCGCACGGAGGATTTTGAAATTTGGCATAGTTAAAGTTTATATGGAGAAGGAGTGCAGAAAGCTAACATATACGTATATTAACATACAAAATACGTTCGGTTCTGGTCCGTATTATCGAAGGTCTTTACTTCGAACCTAAAGGGCTCTTCAGGGTGCTTTGAACCCCTAGGCTCGCTTCCGTCACTCTCGCCCCTCATATTGTACCTATTAAAGTAGCAGATTTTGTGATACCTACAACTAGAACACCTTATTTCATAATTTCACGGCATTATGCGATCCTAACGGTGACATATAGGTTGGTACTTCTTTTCTGTGTGCTATGGGTAGGTTCATAAGTTAAGTCGTGTCGAGGCTAAGTCCTGTCAAAGTCATGCGTTTCACAGTTCCGTCTTTCGTTGTATAATATCCGTCGAACTTCAGTCCTAGGTAAAATGGTTTTTTTATGATCTCAATTATATCAAGCTTTGATATTTATGTTCTCGGTCTTTTCTTTATCATCTGCCCGTGTCCGTCTGTATTTATAATCGCTTTCATCTCAGAAATTACTGAGCCGAGGTTTTTGATGTCTTTTCATAATTTATTATCTACCGTATTTTCTAAAAGACTTGTAGTTTTTTGAACTTTGAAACTCAATATGTTATGAAAATGTAAATATTTTTCTATCGTCATTATGAATTAATATAAACTATAAAAACGTAATATCAGAAAGGTTAATAGCTTTCGAAAGAACTGAAAGTAAATGACGCATACAATTTCCCATATGTGGCCATTGGCCAGGTAAAGCCGTCAGCGTCCTTCTGATTTCTGAGAAAAAGACGTGGGGTTTTTGAGATGTTTTAATAGATAAACTATCTGTTCCCCGCGGTTTCACTTGCATTATAGGGGAACTACTTCATGGATAAAAAGTATACTGTGATAATCCAGGACATATACTAGTGTGCCTTTCATCCAATCCGTCTGAACGGATTTGGATAAAATAAATGCGTGATTGAATATCAAACATGTTATCACCCAAACATAATTTACCAATCTTTTACATTAATGGTGATAAGTAAGATACTTGGTGAACTGTGTAGGTACCTATTAGGTACGAAAATAGAGTACATTCAAACAGTAATAATCTACTCGTACTTCTATTTTCTACACTAATAATTAGTTATTTTGGGGATGACATAGGTACATTACGGAATTTTTCCGGTCGTCCATCCTGAAGGTTAAAATCGTTTGTGCCCGTTAGCATCCCTATATAGTTTGTGTTAGTGCCTGGCGTCCAAACGCAGATTTACTAACTCTAAGCGGACCGAAGTCGTTTAAAGCATTTTTTTTGTGAAATGTATCACCGCGAGTAATTTGACTGTACACTATAGTCAGCAACATAAGTCAATGAATACTTCACAATTTAGAAATCACGTATATCTTATGTCTATTCACGTATAAAAATTGTGCTAGTTCTTATAAAAATGCTCTATCTACTACATGGCAGATTAGAAAATAAAAATATCTAGGTAAGTAGGTACTCAATTAATAAGTTAATTAATGAAATACTGAAACTTTTTGATTAAGTATTTATTACTGAAGTAAACAGTTGTTGCTAACTCTACCTATTGTTTATAATAAGGGGAAGTGAAAAAGGAAAAGAATAAGGTAAATCGTTTTTGAGCACGATAACTATTAGATTTACGCAAATTATTTCCTTTTATACTTCAACTCAAGGATAATACAGGTTTTTAAGTGGCTCTGTCTAGTAATTTAGGCTTATTGGCTTGTCTTTAGAATTTAGAAGCTAATTAAACCTTGACCCGTCGCATTTATCCGTGTTTATTTATCTGCAAAGGTTATTTATTTTATAACAGTATAACCTCGACGAATCATGGATACATGACGACCGCGTAGAATCGTCAAGCTGTACTTGCTGCGGTCAGTTCTTGGATGGATGATCGTCCTTCACACATCGAGACCCCTCCGTGCCCCAGAGATTACGACCTCAAAGTAAACATTGCAATTTGCATGATAGAGCTCACCCCTCGTTCATTCATCAAGAATAATTAAGTAGTCGATTATCGTTAATGATCTTCCGAATAATTTAAAATTGTGTCTAATACGGCGACTCCCATTCCGCTCCACTTATATACCACTTCATAATTCCTCGGATCAGACGGATAAGATGCAAACTTGGCTGTTATAAATCGATTCCTCTTGACCCAAATTCGTACGGCCTGTGGGTCAAAGCCATGTCGCAGCCTAGCCGGCCGGAATAACAATGTGTGGTCGGACTTTGATTTTTAATAAGCTTTAAAGTATTGGAGGTTTATTTGTTACTCCTGTGCTTTGTGGGAAAGAGTCATATGGTAATGTAATAAATACATTGAAGCTTCATGTGGCACTCTATTAAAAACGGAAGCCTAGTTAAACCTTTTACTGTTTTCTTGATTCAAAGTTTCCGTCCCAGATTGGCCAACATCTAACTCTTCATTACATTAGCCAGACACTTTGTGGGTAGAGTCACCGAAAAAGTCGAAGAACATTTCGGTACAATTACAAAGTTTACACCTTAAGCAAAAAAAGAAAGAAAAAAAGTTTATTAGCACAACAAAAAATAAATAAAACCAATAACAAAGAAAAATTATAAAATAAAATGAGTTATTGTGCCAAAAGGCCGCGGCTCAGCATAATGTCAGGAGGCAGTGATACTGACCACCTGACTCTGGTTTTCAGCTGCAACCCACGAGTGCCATACGCTCGAAACTATCAATATTAAACATCGAAAGTCAGTGATCACTGATTACAGCTACAGACCACTAATAATGTTACAGATATCGGTGAACGTCAAAGAAACTTTACTAAACACGCTCAATAGAACAAAATTCGATGAACTTTTATTAAATGTAAATTCTAGCTTTATGTTCACGGACTTTTATTGAATTAAAGTGTTCAAGTTACTCTGTTGCACATCTTACAACTTTAGGGGTTTTATTAATTACTAGTTGGTAAGGGAAAAACGGTAATTTAGTTTAAAATAATTCTACGGATTCAATTTAGGGCGTCGCCTATTTTTTTATTATTAAATAAAACCATAAAATAAATTGATTGGTTAATTTATTTACTTACCTACATAAAATAATAAGTTACTCATAGAGTCTTATGATTAACTTATTATTTTATACAGTAGGTTAATCAAAATAAATTACACTGTGTCCCTGGATAATGTGCACAAACGAAATTGAATGAAACTAAACCAAATGGTCAAATCTGTCTATTAATTATTACAGAAGTGTTATATTTTTTTAACGTAAATCATTACCTATTTGCTACTTAGCAATAATAGCAACACACAACAATCCGTTGCTCTTAATGCTCGGAATCTTCGTCGTCGTATTACGTTTTTCCTGCAATAAATATGTGATTCACTTTGTTCATGTTTTGGCACTCGGGGAATCTCAACCCACGTGACACCAGTTGTTGATAGGTTCAATAAACTGATGACAATGCATACCTAATCTCTACATTATATTATTATTTTCCTTCTAGTATTTTTAATACCTGGTTAAACTTTTAATACCTAGGTACTGAGTAACAATGCTTATAATTATGTATGTATATACCAATGTCTCAATTATCGTGCTCGACTTTCTTCCTAATTTTATAAAAGGTTAATTAATCATAATTATGTTCCGAGTACCTATTTTTTTGTTGATCTGCCATCCTCTTCTAAGATAAGATAAGAATCGCGAGGATATCCTTCGTAACACAAGGTCGTTCCAATCCAGTGCGTGATGAGTTCACAGAATCAGCTGTTTGATGCGCACGATTGTCGTGTTGCAACGGCAAGTGCACACTGTGCAGTGCTTATATGATTGCAAATATTGCAATTACCCTTAACTCTACGTAAGTACCTATACGTTTGTAGTATGTGGCGCGACCAATATTGCATGATGCATCCATGTATGCACGCTCTGGGGTCCATATTGAAAGAGGAATGGAAGAGGTCCATGAAAGTACATAATACAAAAATGGAGGAGTGGAGAGCAGAATGAGTATTATCGTAATGAGGTAAAGTGAAATAGGAGATTGAACGAATGGATTACGACTATCGAGGATTTCTACTTAGAGTTAAGTATATTATTTATATATAGATACAATTGCAATTAGAAGATGCGTAAGGTAGTTTCCAAGCTAACATTATTGCATAGCTATGAATGTGTGTATCTACGGTAGACCGTATTGAGTACTTTTAACGTGGAAACCATTAGAGACTAATTATTATGCTAGATCAGTTGCATTAATATGTGTTCATTCTTGTTATAAAGCATATTGTCAAGGAAAATAGAAAATGGCGCCACTGTGTTGTTTGTATAGTGTCGGAACGATGGTTCCATTAGTAACTATTAGCTGACGAAAGGTACCTACATAGGTATACTAAGGCCAACTCGTTATTCCTCTCCAGTTCGACATTAAGGGGGTATTTTACAGGAATGCCGCAAAAACCGATTTGTATTTACAATTTTTTGAATAGAAATTCTTATTTCTTTGTCCTGAAAAAAATATATATCAAACTTGAAGATGTGACAATCTCTGCACGGTTGTCCGATACATGATTGGATGAAGTTGGCTCGATAAAAAAAAATCGCAAAGTTACCCCTTTTAAAAAAGTGTTTACAAGATTATTTCTAAAACATGATATTATTTCAAATAATTTTTACATCACAATATTGGTCGCAAATATACCAACCAAAATCGGTTGTTATTTTTTTATAATATTACGTATATTGGTCACAATTTGATAAAAACCACAAAATTCGTGATTTCTGTCATCTCTGCCATCAATCAGTCGCGTTTCGGCGCGCATCGAGGTCGGACCTGTGCAATTTTTTTTGACTTTCCTGCGCTTACACTTTATTCAAAACCAAAAGAAATAATGACAGTAAAATCATTAAAAAAATTATTAAAAAGCAACAGGAAGTATAAGTAACTTGCCTTTTATTCAGAAAATCTAAGTATTTCGTTTATAAAAATCAATATGCTAAAATAATTTCTTGACATCTCCGTCAAGAATTCATTTTATAGGATGTAGTGTAGAAAAATCAGTACGACAATTTGTAGTGTTGAGAACAAAGAGTATGAAGTTTTGTATACACCATGTCCCAAAATTCAACGATAAGCGGGCACCAGAGGGTTGACCAGCTCATGACTACTCGAGAACAAAAAAAAAATTTCAATTTTTCAATTTTTAAGAAGTTACAGAAAATGAAATCCTTCAAAAATTTACACCCCTTAAGATATTTTTAATTACCATGACCACAATGTTTCAGATATTTCTGAATTTCTTTTTGTACCGGCAACCTAAGTAGCACTGCTATCCACCACAATCGTTAAAAATCCCAGAATGCCTGTAGATTTGACACAAAAATCAATCAAAATTATTTTTCACCCTAAAATTTTGAAAGATTTTTACTTTTGGTCCACTTTCACTCATCGTGGTGTAAAAAAAAAGTACAGACACTACCATGGCAAGTTTTTTTAAAAATTGACGCAACTATCCAAGATTCGAAAATGGTATAATAATCTAGGAAAACTAGCCACAAAAAAAAGAAATGCGTACTATTTCTGAACAAGAACCAAATTTCATAACTTTTACTATGTGGTTTTTTGTTGTAAATTCTTCGAATTTGAATGATACATGTCCGTAGTTAATAAAATTTAGAAGTTAGAGAGAGATAGATAGATAGTATGTAAAGAAGGAAAGAAAACGTTTTTAAAAATTATATTTAGTTATCGTGGTTGTCCGTGGCATCACCACGGTCCTATCCGAAAACCAGCGCTGCGGTATTTATTTTATCTGTCAGGATTAACTGTCAGGATATGCTGAGATAGGGACTTTCTTTGGCCTCTTGCAGGACTTTTTTAACCCCCGACAAAATAGAGGGGTGATATAAGTTTATAATGTGTATCTGTGTATCTATGTGTCTGTGAATCTGTGTGTCTGTCTGTGGCATCGAAGCTTCAAAGCGGATGGACCGATTTCAATGCAGTTTTTTTTAATTGAAAGCTAGTTTAATCGGAATGGTTCTTAGAATCTGTTCAGCTGTTCAAAAGTTACACCTCTTTTTCTAGTTAGAGTCGAGGGTTTTAGACGGTTAGGTTATTGTTATCATTATTTGAATTTTTGTGTGTTTATGTAATTTCGTGTGCGAGTCCGATTTAAATGCTTTTTCTTTCTTTCTTTCAATTTTGAAGCTCTTCATCTGCATACATAGCGAGGAATCTGAACTAGGAATATGGTTTTGATCTATGAATATGCAATTTCTTTTTTGGTAAAAAAGCAACCCTGTGAACATACTTAAGTAGGTATGACTACGGAAACGGACGACTCCTACAGGTGTGGGTGAGAGTAGGTTATTATCTCAAGGCATGGATTTGAGTTGGCTTATTCTTCTAACATTACACACACATTGGCAGTGTCATCAGGTTTGTCATGCCGATATATCGGTTTCGTTACGGCATTATTGGCTTAGTGTGAAAATGCCCAATGTTGGTCGAGACAATTATGTGCACTTGCATAAACTCATACACAATAGGTATGACTGATAGTTTATAAGTAGATAGTTAAATAGGTATAAAATCTACAAATACAAAACGGAGGAACAGATTTTCTAGCGTAATATAGGACACTGGGTATACGATATTATGGATTTATATTTTTCAAGTATTTGCTGGTGTCATACTGCATGTTGCTAATTAATATTGCTATTCTGTGACACGTGTGTCACACAATCTGATACGTCAATTGCGTAATTGCGAGAACGGAGCTCCCCTAGTGGGTGGGGCTTAGGCTGATACTTCACCCCCTCAAAAGTAAGAAATCGTCGTAAAATACAACCTTAACTGATGGGGAGTTTAACTGAAAAAACCAGCTGGGGACCTCGTTTAAAAAAATCACTAATAATTCCTGAAACTAGAAAGTTTAGAGTAAATTTTTTAACCAATTCAAATAATAAAGTCAACAGAACGTGAATTACAAAACATTTTATTTTCAATATTAATTTTCAACGTTTGCCTTTGCTATTATAATTTTAGTAGTAGTAGTTTAGTCTCCCACGAGCATGACCAATTGCTGGTCCTTACGCTTACAAAAAAAAAACATCCGGCTATCTCTTTCTTACTATTAGATATTGTCAACGTGTTAAAGATTCCAATACAATTATAATTTTAAAAGAGTTATCCATGGAGTTCGTTGCTTCTCCAAATTGACATGACTGTCTTAGTACTGAAATTGTTGTTGTCCAATTTCTTGTTGGTCCTGGCTGAAGGTGAAGGTCCTGGTGATAAATACCTACCAGTGTTTTTCTTTACGAGTTGATAAAGTGGGAAAGACTAGAGGTGACGTAGGTACCCGTTGGCAAAACTATACAACAGATTATCGTTCTAGGTTCCTTGGTCAGTACATCCAACACATTGGCAACATGCTATCGACCTTGTACCAACGACTTTCATACCCAACCGGAACATCTCAGCTTGTTGTATAATAGACAGCGTTATGCAAGAACTCGTAAAAATTTAAAGTTATAAGTGGTTTCATCTTACAAGGTGGTTAGCTAACAGAGTTTTTAATTTCGAATTTAGATAAGAACTGGATTTTCTGACATAAATATACTCGTATATACACTTTATTTACGTGATGTCGTGATACTTGCATTTCCGCTTTCGTTTTTACATAGGTATACTTTATGATCTATGTAATTTTATTAGAATTATATTATGCGTCTTCTATTTATATTATTTATACTTTCATCAGTTAATATAACATTGTCTTAATTTTAGCGAATTAAGAAGTAGATGGTAATCTGTACAGACGCAATAAGTAAATATAGCTGAGCTTTCTTTACGCACCTTTATTATATATGTACAATATATAGAAGGATACTGCAAAAATAACATCTAATACAACTTCAATAATATTGCATAATTTACATTTATTAACCAAAATAAAAACGCTATACGCATGCGCGGTGCGAGCGACTCGCGCGCAATGCTAACCCAATTCCAGTGGTATCGGCTTTCACAACTCGTTGCATCACCGCGACAATGCAGAGATGTGCGAACTTACCTACGTTATATAAAAATAATTATATCTATTCACACCGTCGTCAGGGCGAGCTATTAGATGTTAGATAGACATATTGTTGGAAGTTTAATTATAGGAGGTATTGTGCACGTATTTTTATTTTATTCTGAAGAAATTCATCTTCCGTTATACCCAATTCAAATACCTAGCTTCGAGAAGTTAAAATCAGTTTTTATAGATCTAAATAGGTAGATATTCTGATTCTTCAATACAAAAGATTTCATGAATTCGTATAAAGTAACCGTTTGCCAATAACTAAATGAATTGCAGTAAAAGTAGATGTAAAACTAACAATGTCTCGTCGTCGGTTACTCCAAAAAATATTTAACACTTTCGACTAATTTTGTTTACGAACTCGTAATATGTAAATAAAGAGTATGCGTATAATGTAATACTGCCCTCATAAGCCAAAAAGCGGTATCTCAAAAAACTACAAATTTCTGATTTTTGTTGCATCTGATAGCTTAACAAATTCCCTACAGGTTAAATTAAGTTACATGGCGCTATCTCAACCAGAAACCACCTAAAACCTACTAAGAAAATATTGCATATCTCAAATTTATACGATATTACTAAGGAGCTGAGAGGTATATCATTATTTTTAAACACAATGGCCGTATACTCGTATTTACTGCTGGGAAAAATTAGATTCCAAAAAAAATGGACCGCAATGACTTTTATGAATGGCAAGATTATACAACGCAATACAAACTGTCCTTATATCTGCGATATAGTGCAAGTGGAAGCTACGAGAGGTAGTTTCGATTTTAATTATAAGACTTCCTTTGATAGTGAGTATATAACTGCTGGTATTATTGGAAACAAGATTTTAAAAACGAATGTTCTTCCACCTCCAAAGAAGAAAACCATGCTTAACGGAATTTCGCAAGCCAAGAAGAACAATATTTTGAAATCCCTTCAAAATATAATACCAGGCAATAGACTGTCTTTCTGGAGGGAGCTCCCTACTTCTGAGTGATTTATGACATAGATGCCTATTTCCAAAATTTAAAATTTTCTAATTATGTTAATCTTAAGTTTATTAAAATTATTTCCAAATGCACTTTTTTCGTGTTTTATTTTCTTTTACATGGATTTTTAGCAAAAATGTATAGAAAAACATTTGTATGAAAATTCCTATGAACACACTATAACTAAAAGCGGTAACTCATAATAATAAACATATTATTCGAAGACCAATAGCGGTATCTCAAAAATGAAGTAAAAAAAACATTTTTTTCCTTTTATTTAAAACATCAATAAGAAATATGGGTATGAGTATCTAATATTACGAATGAATAATTTTAAAACTACTTTACTAAGTTGACGCGAAATCAAAAAAACTAAAACATGAATTTTCTCGAGTCTCACTTTTTTGAGATGACGCTTTTTGGCTTATGAGGGCAGAATAGATATCGTAAGAAATGGAGGAAGTAAACCGGCCGATCTTTGCCATTGAAAAGCGTGTAGTAGTGTATGTGTACCTACATTATACCCAAATTATCGTAGGCGCGTAGAGCGTCTACACTCTACGTGCTACGAGGACGATATCATGTAACAAAGTTGTTTCTTTTTAACCCCCGACAAAAAAGAGGGGTGTTATAAGGTTGTAGTGTGTGGCTGTGTATCTGTGTACCTGACTGGGGCATCGTGGCTCAATATTGGATTTCAATGCAGTTTTTTTAATTAAAAGCTAGTTTAATCGGGTTTCAGCTTAGCTATGTTTCATGAAAATCTGTTCAGCCGTTCAAAAGAGCACACTCGTGTGCTCGTGTGTTAGCCGCCTGCAAAATAAGTGATCGCTTCTCTATTGAGTTCTTCAAGTCAGTCTTCGATCCAAGTGAAAACAATAGATATTTGTGACTTTTCTAATAGTTTCTCTAGGACAGTGGGTATCGCAATTTAGTATTTATTAACACTCGATTTTATCCTACATCCATCTATTTAACTAACCCTCAGTTCAGTACAGCTGGAGCTGCAGCATTTTACCAGTACAGGTCCTTATGGGATACCAGCAGATATTCAATTAAATTAATTTTATGTAATTTTTTATAACATATTATAATAAGCAAAGTTATTAAAATGCCGTGTTAACTATTAGAATTAACCGCAGTAGGTAATTGGAAATGTTTACAGCTAAGGTTACATCGTCAAATACCGTTTTAGAAACAAACTCGTGTCTTATGCATAAAAACATAATTATTTGTTAGGATATGTGGTAAGTACCTATGCTTTTTATGGAACAATAATTTATATACCTACACAACCTGTTTTCTAGGTCAAACAGGCCACGAAAAAGCCATACCTATGCATGTACATTTTGTATTGTTTACTTCCAGCACGATAACCTAAATATCCTTAACTTACGATTACGCTATTACTGTATTATTAGGTTTAGATTATTTGTTAGGTCACCTAAAGCAGAGCTTGAATTTTGAATGATAAAATCACTACTAGGGTCTGGTATTGGTACGCAGGAAGTCAAAAGTATTGAGCCTTGGTCTTTTATATTGTAGATAACCACGGTCACATTTAGACGAGTAATAAATTGTAATGAATAAATTGTGATTGAATATAATTAAAAATGAAAGGCCCGGCCTTTGTCGTCCCACGCAAGTTGTAAATGACTAAGAGAAATGGGTTACTATGATTGTCGTAGGCGAATTATCTTTTGATGGCGGATGTGTTTTGTGGCTCTGTTTACTTTGCTGGAGATATCAGATATGCTCGTATGTCTAAATACACGCACCAGTCCGCACCACGGTACATTCCAAAACTGTCGGTTAAACGTGTAACCGGTTGCGAAACTTTACGTGAACATTATTTATTACTTGCTGTAGTTCCCTGTTCGACGATTCAATTCCAATTATTCAGTTCGGTTAGTACAATAAAGTCGCATAAATAGGGTTAAAGTTCAGCCGTAAACTCTGTATTTGATCGCGCAAACTCAAAGTACCTAATTTCTGATGGAATTTGTCGGTTAGATGAATCAACAATACACAAGATTTAGTACAGTTGAGTCTAACGGTAAAACTATATTATTGGAGACAAGAAACTATAGTAGGTAGAGGGTTAAAATAAAACAAAACAAAAAGCTATCGTCAGAATATTGTTAAGATTTCAAAAAAGAGGTCATGAGTTTATTGTTATCGTGTATCGAAGCAAGAAGTGTGTTCACTGACATTCTGGTAAATATTGATATGGTTCACCAGCTGTGGTTTATTTAACTAAAGCAGTTACATAATTTGTGCGACAGGTCTTTAAAGAGGAAGTACCTAGTAGTGGTGTTTCAGTTATTGCTGCGCGGCCTTGCAGATTCAAGGTGTGTAAGATTTATTAACAGATGGCAAATAGGTATACATAAATTGTTGGTTGAAATTGGAAGATTTCAATAGTACTTCTTCCAAAATTGATTGTTGAATTTTGCTACGTGTAGCATAGACGTATTTGCATGACTTGTACATAATTGGCTGGCTAATATGTCTGATGTAGAGATATTCTGCTTCTATCACAAGCCAAACGTTGTGCATCACATACCTATATTTAAATGCCAGTGCGCTAATAGACAACACATCCCTTTCTCATTCGTTCCCTACAAAAAGTGTGACAATGCAACACAAATGTCGTGCAGCACTTATCAAACCTACACCTGCAAACGATGCTTTGATATAAATTCTTTCTAAATCTATTAACTATCTCGTTAGGAATCATACACTTGTTACGGGTTCTTTTTTAGTCAATTAACAACTTACAGCTCATTATTAAATATATCACCACAGATTATAATTAAAAACCCCGCAATTAGTTCTAATAAAGTATACGATAAAACGAGCATTCTAAAGTGACCTTACTAATATAAAACTACGAAGAATCAATGTGAAGAAAAACATGGTGAGGAAAGTGATGCGCTGACGTTGATAAATTCCAATCGTGTGTAACATGTGAACGCGTGTAACGGTGATAGGTGACGAAATACTCCACCTGTCACGTTTGGCATGAACTACCGTTGTAACATCGATATCTGACACGACACAGCAATCGACAACACAGCATTACCAATTAGATAAACATATTTCCAACTTACTTATGAGCATGATGATCGCCAACTTTGGAATGTATATTTCCGAGTTGCCAATATCTACCAGAAATTAAGATTACATTCGTAAGTTGCAGGTGTGATTTGTGTCAAAACACGCATTCAAAATCATCAGACGAACAGAATTTATTCAAACGTGAGAACGATGCCAACTATGTCCATGAATCATTATACAGTTAATCCCAAATATTTTCGGACGCTAAAAACGCGAAGGACGCATTTGAAGAAGTGTGTGTAAAATGAGCAAAGAAGCTAAAATTACAATAATATTATGTTTATTTTAAAATCTTTTCTTACGAAATGTATCGTCAAATAACATAAACAGAGCTATTTCGCGTCGCCAATTAAATAGGCCAGTCCCGTTTCACAAGGTTGCCCGTGATGTTTCCCGAGAATTAAAGTCATTTATTAACTGTTTAAACATTACATTTAGCTTCCATCGCTAAATTTTTAATGAAAAATATGCCGTGATGCATGTATACGTGCACGTATAACTAATTTAAATAATCGAGCCCTTATCATGCTCTTCGTAATGGGTTAGTAACCTGTCAACAACAATGCTATTGCGGTCTTTAAATTCCCACGCGTATTTACTTTCGTATCTAAGGACCAAAACACTACTGCCGCCTGATTTGTTTTCCTTCATACATGTTTTCATGTGAATGTGAGTAACATAAGCATCAGTCGTCATTACTCGGTCGTCCTAGTAAGTTGTATTTTGTACAAAGGCGCGTCACAATAAATGGGTTTCCACGTCGCATCATCGCATGTTGCATTGTTGTGGACTCGTGAGTTGCGATAACAAATACGAACTTAGTACAGATAAATGATATCATTCTTTACTTATCTTTATGCTTCATAGTGTAGGTTGATTTTATAAATAAAATTCAGAGCATAGCCTGTATCCTAGTGTAATGGGAACAAAATGTAACTTATTTGAAACGTTAATTTCTTTTACGTTATTTATATTCTTATTATTATACACTAGGTAATTAAAACAAAGGATTGAGATTTTTTTCTCGGTTACCCTAATTTACTATCTACTTTAATTTAGTTTTTATAAAGTCATTGTATCTATTGTAAATTCACTGCCACCTGTTAGGTGATTATAAATTGTAATATCTTTGTAAACTTTAATACTTATCACGCTATCTTTAGAAATACAAATAAAGATTACGTTACTCATTTTCTTATCAGTCGCAGTGTCAAAAGGGTTACGTGATCTCGGTATTTAATACAAAAGTAAAACAACTAACTTTAAATCCACCGTTTAAAAATATTAAATTATTATTAAGTTGTCCAGCAATAACATACTAGGAAAAACATCTTTAATTTTATTATATTGCCAAAATTCACAAAGCGACCAAATTATTTCATTTTGACGTTTTCGTATTCTTCGTAGAGCCTGATAAAATCGCTTAGTCCCTTCAAATGGTCTCAGGAGTTCGAGACAAAACCATTAGGTACGTAGGTACTTAACTGTTTTGATAAAATATTTAATAACAGCGCAAGTTAGTCATAAAGACCAGAAAATCAAATGGAAGTGGAACAAAAACAAAACCTTCCCACGTGTTCAGAGAACAATGACATCGGAAAGTTGTGCGAACGCGATATCGAAGAAAGTCGACAGAACACATCAACCATCACCAACATTTTATTAAGTGTTAAAAAGAGTTAACACTATACAATAGTAGTAGTCCGTCACTCTCTCACTCGGGGATAAGTAACGAGTTTCCTGGCAATACCGCGGAACGCGATTCAACCGTGAACTGTGCAAAAACGCAGCGCGCAGAGAAATTTGCTTCATGTTCAAGTTTTTGTTGCGTGTTGATTGCTACATAACGGATTTGTTTTTGTACTGTACTCCATATTGTTGAAGACATTACTCAAGTAGTAGCAGAACTGATCCAAAGTTTGCCATACCTAAATCATTATAATAAATGTAGAATTCCACCACTCAAGTAGGTAGAGCCTTTTCTTTTATAGAGATAAAAGTATTTATTACAACAAAAAAATGTGAAAACAAACTAACAAAATTAATAAATAATTTAACACCTAACACTTGAATACTACTTAAAAACTGTTTAACTCAAATGAAAAGATCGTATTCATTACGGTACTTACTTTACCGTACAGTAATTCCATGGATTCTGTTCTTAGCTTTTACGAAACAATCAAAATGATACGATTGTATGTACTATAAATACCAGTAAGTACTTATTTCAGCAGTCGTGGCAAAAGTTTGAGTCACTTGTGACACATTTTCAATTCTTCTTGATGTGGATTATCGAGTGCCTACTTTTCGAAACAGTCGCACGAAATATGTGTCGTTGTCCTTTTAAGTTACAGGTCCTGCTGCACTGGTGGTCGACGGCCGTCTCTGTCCGCTGCACGCACGTGCACGCCCCTGCGATCTCCCGTCATACCGTAGCGGTGATAGCGGGATTAGCGGGTGCTCTTCGGCTCGTTTCGTTACCTTTCGGCCTGCGTCGCGAGTCGCGTCCCCAGCTCGTGATTGCGAGAGCGAACGAGACTTCGTCCCCCCTCTACCCGCCCGGGCTACCTACTCGAGTCAGTCTGCCCCGAGTGTTCCTCATGTGTGGACGTCTTGTCGCTTGGTAGAGCGATTTTGGCCGTCTTTTAATTCGTGTGTTCTATTCGTATAACCTTATAAAACTCTTGGAAGTTGATAAAAGAACTAGATGTTACGCTTTAAAGCAGCGCTATCGAAGTGACTAAAGTTGGTTATTTGGTGAATCGGTGACAGTGAATTGGAGCTGCTCGCGCTACGTCCGTCGTCGTGCCTGAGTTGGCGTCGTCCCTCCGATTCTCGCGAGGTAAATGCCGAGACTCCTCTGAGGAGAGCGATCGCATACGTGGACAGAAACCGGATTGCGGTGTGGTGCTTTTAACGAAGTCTATTTCATAAAAAAGTTAGTGCAAAGTAATTGGTTTCGCTTCTCGCCACGATTGGCACCGAGCTGAACGTAGTTCGAAAGACGTGTACCGTTAGCCGACGTCGCGGTCGATGCCTGCTCGCGGAGGCTTTCGTTGGAAATGTTGCTTGTAAATGCAAACTGTCTCAAAAGTCGCGACCAAAGTGAACCCGAGATGTATGACACGATTAGGCGCTCAGCGATGACCTGAAAAAGGCGATCGCTGTCGTTTACTGATTTAAAATAAGGAAATGTTTACCGTGTTAGCATGTTTCAATGCCATTATCTTGATAAAGACTGTTACGTATGCGGAAACGACGATGAGCAACTTTATTGTTCCTTAATCAGCGAGTGTTGAACATCTGGCCTTTGTTAGATAGAAAATTATGAAATATGGAATGCGCTATCGTACAGGATAGTAGCTATGCTTACAGGAAACAATTATTTTTCTAATCAGGAAGGTAATTTTACATGACTGGTTGGGCTAAAATGCTGTCCAGCACCTCTAATGGGCGTGGCAAATAGCCAAGTGCTTCAAGGCTCACGGGGACGGGTTTTTAAATCGTGCACTACGAGTGTGCCCACTTGAGAAGTTTCGACATCGCAGACGAGCGTTGGGTCACCAGACACTCGGGCTCTCAAGATTCTGTTCAATATGTTAACCATTTGCCCGACGACAATTTCGAAAAAAAATCATCGGACAAATGTGTTTCAGAAATAAATAAACATAGGTGCTTAGTTTTTAGTTTATACCCTCGCCCCATCATCTTGACTAAAGAGTTTGAAATAGCCAACAACGATGAACGGCGGGACAATAGCTGGAAGCTCAGCCACACGAATAAAACTTTCAAATCATTCCAATGGGTGGGATGGCTAAGGTGAAATAAATTTACAAATTTTGAGAAAAATAAATACCGAACCTTTCAAACTGAGGAAACATTTTGAAGCATGAGGACAATTTTGACAAAAATATTTCATGATGATATCTATTTAAGTCACGTACATGATTTACAAAGCAACAGGAAAAATTTGTTTGATCAACTAAATTAAACTAAATTCGATCACTCCATGGCAATATCAATAATGTTTTAAGTTAATCAGGCACGATAACACCCAAACCTAAAACGTTTTCGGAATTTTAATTCTTTTGGTGCACTAGTCGACCAGAGAATTTCAAAACGGACAGGAGACTAAAGAATATCGATCGATGTTGGTCGTGCTTTCTCAACATTACATCTATTTATAGAAGGATGCCATGCGCGATGAGCTGGGGCGTTCGGTCTGCGCCAGCTAACTAGGTCGCGATATTTGCGCGCGTACCTGAACATGCGCAAGCGACGCGTAGTCAATGACACTGTGCGAAGGACGTGAAAAATCTACCACTAAATAGGTTACCTCAATATCAAAGAAATAAAAACAAACCCCGCATCAGCCATGATAAATTGGATCCATTCTGACATGATATATTACTAGTTAATGTTGAAATATTGGAAGACGTATCTCGTAGGAATGTTTGATTAATCTTGATTATTGAAGATTAATTTCGAAGAATGCTCCCAAATAAACGGGTCAAACACCCAAAATAACGTGAGCGACCGGAAGTTTATGTGATTCACGCATGCAGCTCAATGTCTGCATTTTAATACTGTTCTTAATGTTATGAAACGTAATGGATGCATGTTTAAAACAAAGAGTTCGTGTGTTAATTGTGAATAAGAGAATCTTTGGACGTTATGCAAGGGAACGTGGACGGCTAACAATAAAGATTCGCGTTGCCCTTTGTCGTAGTTGGCACAATGTCACTTGTTTCCGTGACGAAGGACGGAGGCAGTGAACGACCGAAATATGGCGTGAAAGATAATTTCTCGCGGTTGAACCGATGTCGTCAGCTGATAGCCGGAGGTTAATGGCCTCGACTTTGCCTCGGTGCTTACGCTCGTATCGTCCTATTCCACACCAAGTTAGGTCGATGGGTTATCGGATTATTTTTGTTGATACAATAGATTCGAATTATGATTTCGTTACGCTACAAGTGTTCATACGACAGCTTCTTTTCAAGTGAATGCTCGAAAAGAATAATAAAGTCCAATTATTATATTTCAGGTGCTTCTATAATATCACTGTGGTTATTCATTAGATTGAGTTATTGCATTAAAGACTAGATCGAGGCAAATGATTGTCGATATTGTTATTATTATGAACTAAGAGATATCCTTTTAAAATATTATTATATTTTTTATTGACGATGAAATAACCTTGATTTCGGCATAAGATTTAAAAAGACTGCAGACCATAAAATAAAACCTTGAAGTAAATTCTTACTCAAATAACTAACATTTTAAATTGGCGCTTGAATGTCAATCAATAGTCACAGTTAGTATTATAAAAGGAAACAGACATTATGATATCGGGGCCCATGACGTCACATCCTCACGAACAAGCAAGGTTAGGCGTTCGGCAGTAATTGAGCAAGATTGCCTTACACGCTCCATGATTCATAATAATTCATCGCGAGATCTGACAGTTTGTCTGATTTATGTCCATTAATTCGCGAGTCTTGAGATTTCTGGCTTTTGTCTCATAAAAATAGTGTTTTTTTTTATTTACCTGGTATAAACAATCCTTTTCCGAATTTATAAATAATTCCGAAGGTACACAATATTTGTTTTTGTTGAACATCATGGACATAAAATGCGTCAGACATTCAAATGGTAATTGCTTTGATTGTCCAGATGATTCGGTATGCAAAGATTTTTTTATTTTATTTATATTTTTTAATAAGTAGATTAGACAATAATTTAAGCAACTAATTTAAATATTTTTGGTTCCCTTTAAATAATTAATTTTAAATACGTAAATTATCAAACTATTGCTTATGCTTTTGCTGATGTCGCAGAGTAGACTGAAGATTTCGATGTCTTTCCCACACGAGCCAATATTATGTTTGTTGCAAGTGCAACCAAACACCAAAATTTGACGTTTATTGCTAAAATAACTATCAAGCAATAAACTTGGGCGTTTTATTACTTTTAGATTATATAGACATCGAAATCTTCAGACTACTCTGTGTCTATGATGTCATCACCAGCAAAATTTTGATTATTTATTAAGTACAAAATAACTACAGGTTAGAAAACAAAGAGATTTTTAAATCAGTTGCTTCAAATGGTGTAATGTATAAAATATAACAACATAAAATTAATACTTAAAAAAAACTTCACATATCAAATTCAATCGACCGACACCACAGTTATTTTGCTCGGGAAGTTAACAATCTCGAGTTCATCCAAGAAATTCTAAGTGATGTTGATATAAATATAATCGCGATGAAATATCAGAAAAGAAATTTAAAAAAAACTGCCGAAAGCAGTAAAGGCCAAGAATTGACTCTTGTGGCCATCATCAGGAAAGGTACCTGATAATGTTAGATAGGAAAAGAGAAAATGAGCCTCTGCCCAAATTGTCAACCTGTAGGTACCCACATAAGCAGTAAAGTATGTATAAGGCAGTGGTCCGACCGCCGACGATGAACGAGAAACGAGTAGAACTAGAAACTATAAACGAGTTGGCGATCAGCGGGAAGCGAGTGTTAGTTTCGATAGTTATGTCGCCGGGCTATAAGCGAGTGTGCAAGTGCGACGAGCGATTACTCGCGCCACTCGCCCGCAGTCGCTCAGTCCTGTGCAAAATGCCGCACTGTAAAGAAATGATCAAGCGAGCGAGCATCGCTGAACGAGTATCGCTGAGCGAGTATTATGTTTGATACCTAGCTCTTGCTCTTGTCACTCAGCGACAAACTACTGAAGCGAGTCCTCGTTGGCAGTGTGAACAGTCAGCGAGGCTAACGCTAAACAAAAGAAGACGATAAATATGATTTACGTTATGACAAAGCCCTATATTACTCTTGCAACCTTTTGTGACGATCTCTACCTTTTAATTTAAAAAGCTTAATTTGTTATCAAATTACATTTTCGAAGTCTTTTGATGTCGGGACGCACGTTAATTTATGAAGTGGAGATACCTATCTATTAGGAAACCTATCATGACAATTTTATAAAGTATCTATAACGTTTTACCATCTTCGGCTCCGGAGGAACGAAGTTATCGTTGTTTCAGACCAGACTTCATAAAATTGTTTTACAAACTTTTTTTCCTGTCGACCGGCTGTCTGTTACTTTTCTAGAGCTAACTTCGTTTCGCATGCCTTCAAAGCAAATTACAAAATGATATATCCAAGTCTGTTTGATGCCTTAGGTTTGTATCTATATGATTTGTACCTCTGCAAACACGTAAATTTATTGTTTTTATAACAATAAGAATGTTTTCATTGATGTTAATTATTTAACACGGTGATGATCCACACGCTGTTTGCAGTTATCGCATTCACATGAAACGAATAAGTATATGCTGGTAGTTAGTCTACATTCACAGTTATTACTCGAACAAATGAAAGTGTAGTTGGCAGCTTACATTGCAGTTTATTAGCTAAATATTTGTTGCATATTTATTACACTGGTAAAAGAAACCATTTACGTTAAGCTCTTTCTTGCAGAACTTCAAGTAACGTACCCATTATTACATGATTAACGCTATTTACTATTTAGAAAAATAAACTTCCTAAGGTAGCAGTTACTGGACTTTACGTAATAGTATAATATCATTATTATTAAACAGGAAACGAATTCTCCATGTAACAATAGTTCGCGTGATCATGTATACAATGTAGGTGATATAGTTTGGAGCAATGCAAGTTCCGGATGCGATGCGCGGGCGCTCGTTGCGAAACCGCCAGCGGCCTCAATCTACGATCAGGGTCAGCGTTATGGATTGCTTTATCAAACAATATTCGTTGACATTGGCTGTTATTTATATATAGCCTTGATTTTTTATTACTAGCTAAAATCCGCGGGACTTTATAGCTAAAATGTATTTCTATAAACGTACTGAGCTACTTAAGTATCTTTGCAAAGACTCGTCAGAGGATAAAGAAAACCGGCCAGTCAATCCGCAATTAATTTAATCGGAATCGAAAAACTTTAACGTTTATCACGGACTAAAACTTTAAAATCAAACTGATGGAAGGAGCGTTATACGGTTCAACTTAGTAAGTTGCAAAATGTGGCTAACTTCGCAGACATACTGGATCTTCAAAAGCGAGCTATTAGCCCAGTATTAGTTTAACAGTTGGAACAGGTTGTGTAAAGATTTAACTAGGCGACCGACGGCAGCGACCATCGGCCACTGGCCACTTTCACCGCCGCCATCTTGCGGCGGCCATGTCGTACGTTTGCGCCGTTCATTGACGAATTGGCACGCCTATTGTTGCTCTTGACGTCACGCACATCACTATGGAAAACCCTAAAAGACCATCTTCATCGTGAACACTCGTAGCATGGCTGTTGCACACTTTAGAATAAGAATAAGAATAAGAATAAGAATAATTTATTTTGCATGATAATGAGTACATTAAGTTGGTAGGTATAATAGCATTATATTAATATTTTGTCCGTCATGATCAACCAGAATGTGGTGTACAAAAATGAAATAATAAAATAAAAAATAATTAGGGAATTAATTAGAGAATTTAAAATCACAAACATGCGGTCTCGTTAAATTTCGTAACATAAAAAAAGTTTGACCAATTATTCTTCATTGGTAGCAGTCAATATAAATAAGGTTTACTAAATCAGATTCATTAATGAATTTATGTTCCGTGGATCTTTTCATCCGTTCTGATTGCATTGATTCTTTGCGGGCTCATATAATTACTATCCACGATGACATGGCTTGCCTGATCCAGCTTTATAGCTGCGGAAATTGTGATAATCCGTAGAAGTTTCACGTAGGTACTATTAATTATTCTGTGCTTTCACAGTTAGGATTCATATTATATTAACCATTTGGTTCTCGGCTACAATAGCCAACCTGGGTGCTCCTACTTGTGTCGAGAGTCTGCTTTTCGGTTATTAAAGTTTAGGTTCTTACATAATTTTAATACGCTATTGACAAACAAGTCAATTGATAAATATGGAAATGGGCTGCATTCTACCTTATTTTCTCCAGTGGGTTACCACGCGGTTATATCACATTCGCTAAAGTAAGTATATCGAACATTAACGTTGTGGTTAAATCGATTTTATATAATTTCAGTTCTATTTAAATCTAATACGAAAGCTGTTTCGTTTCATATTGACAAGACAGTTGCGAAACATGATACGTTTAATTTACAGAGCGCACTCACCTGACCTGTTGAATATTGGGATTTAATACTGGTTACGATTTATCAAGAGCCAATGGACTTTGGAAGTTCTCCTGTGGATCAACCACTAGTAATAATAACTTTATGGGATCAACACTTCTCATTGTGTCTTATTGGAATTATTACGCTGTAGTTTAAAGTTGTACTTGAATATTACTTACTATTTCGGTTTTTGTATCAACGTCTCCAATATCCTTCTAACAATCCTTGAGACTAATGATTTCCAGACTAAAATGAAATTGCTTCCATAATTTAATATTGACAAACAAAAAAACTGTCAATTATCTTAAAAAATCCTCCTAAATTGTGGCTAAACGAGTTGCGAACTAGTAAACCAAAATATATAAAATTTAATGAAAATACCTCCTGATAATTTATGAACAGCGTCATGGTTTGAAACATGTTTAGCCTTCACAAGGTTTTATTAAAATAATGATCATAACCTCAATTCTACTAGTTCTGAAATTAACCTTATTTACTAGATTTTAGAATAGATTTCTGGAAATCCATTTTCGTATAAAAGGATTATGTTTGGCTTCAACAAAGAATCCTATTGTTATATATTATTGAACATTTTACTTACCATTTCGATTCGATGTTTAGCTTTGGGTTTTTCATCATTTACATCGTGGAGCCTTTCCGGGAAGTCATTCCATCGCTTCCAAGAATTGATGAAGCAATAGATACCATTTATAACTAATTTCAGTTTCTTCACGCGGAGTTAATGCCAAAATCCTGACAACTTTGTGCCACTCAAATGTTCGCCAGACGAATCGATGACGCATCCTATTTTCAGGCACAAGGCTTATACGCACATTATTATGTTTCAATTAGTTACTTGCTCCTTTTAAGGCACGTCGTACCTATATCAATGTTCCTCCGCTCCCGAGAGTGGTTAGCATTTATTTTAATAGACTCTACGTATCAAACTATAAGTATTATACGAGTAGATACAGATAAACTTTCAACGTATTATCATATTTTTCCAATAGCCATTGATATAAAAACAATAAAATAATTTGTATTTCATTTGTTACAGAGAAAATAAATTAAGAGACATGAAAGCATTTTACTTATTATGCTCAGACCACCATTTGTAAGACTATAGAGTATAGATAAAGTAAGGAGTAAGAGCTTGGCAGTTAAACTTACTATCACTGTTGTATTTAAAGCTCTTTTCGTTATAGGTTTGAATCTTTAAAGTTCTGCCTACCTAATGCTTAAACCGGTAAGATATATTTTTTCATAATTTCGCAATGTTAAAAATATTACAAAGCAAGTCAATTAGATATACTTACCTAATAACTACTAAAGATCTTATTAAAAACTAGCTGCCCATTCCAGCTTTGCTCAGGTTGTCCAAAGAGAAGAAAAACTTTAATGTTCAAAACAATACACTTATACTAAAGTTAACAGCAAAGCACTTTTAAAAAAAAACACATCACTATAACAAACTCTTCGCCTATTTGAACACAAAGAAGTTGTCATGCTAACTGAGGGAATTTATATATACTGCCCTCATAAGCCAAAAAGCGGTATCTCAAAAAAATACAAATTTCTGATTTTTGTTGCATCTGATAGCTTAACAAATTCCCTACAGGTTAAATTAAGTTACATGGCGCTATCTCAACCAGAAACCACCTAAAACCTACTAAGAAAATATTGCATATCTCAAATTTATACGATATTACTAAGGAGCTGAGAGGTATATCATTATTTTTAAACACAATGGCCGTATATATTTACTTACAGTGGAATCGCTTAGAAAAGTTCTTATAATTGCTGGCCAAAATTTCTAAGAACATTAGCGGTATCATAAATCGGGAATAATTAGAAATTGGTGATAATAAAGTGATAGCCAGTGTTTGGTGTTATGAGTGTGATACTTGGTGTTCAGGTGAGTTACTATGAAGTAATTTGTGGTAAAGTTTTCTTGTTTAGAGAAAAATCAGAATTAAAAACCATTTTTATACCTACTTATGAACTTTTTTAACCCATAATTGATTTAATTCAGTTTCGTTTTAATAATTTACCTTAGTAGTCTTCAATATATTAAGTTTTATTGTGTAAATAATGTTATTAACAGTTGACAATTCTCGATCGATCGATTTTTCTAAATACCTAAGGTATGGTATGAGTGTATGTTATGGTATGCCTAAGGTATCTTTGTTAATTAATTATTACGCCACTCTTGTGGTGGAGTTTTGGGCTGACATTGTGTAGGTTTGTTGTCAACACGACAAGAAGAAGATTATTTAAACAATATCTTAAGAATCTAACATTCTGTTGTTTTTGTTTGCACAGGTATATGTATGAAAATAATGAATGTAAAACTTCACCGAACTAATAAAATTAATTGACTCGATTAGTGATTGATAATAAGTAATATTTGTTATTTTTGAGATTTCATTTTGAAACTAGGGTCGTTTTGTAGGTACCTATTTTGTTAAAAATTATAATATTAACATAGTAAATGGACATTTGATTTGTTACAGATAATTAATTAATAGCAATGTCACATAGGAACCACGTAACGTACCAGGCAATAGACTGTCTTTCTGGAGGGAGCTCCCTACTTCTGAGTGATATAAGACATAGATGCCTATTTTCAAAATTTAAAATTTTCTAATTATGTTAATCTTATGTTTATTAAAATTATTTCCAAATGCATTTTTTCGTGTTTTATTTTCTTTTACATGGATTTTTAGCAAAAATGTATAGAAAAACATTTGTATGAAAATTCCTATGAACACACTATAACTAAAAGCGGTAACTCATATTAATAAACATATTATTCGAAGACCAATAGCGGTATCTCAAAAATGAGGTAAAAAAAACATTTTTTTCCTTTTTTTTAAAACATCAATAAGAAATATGGGTATGAGTATCTAATATTACGAATGAATAATTTTAAAACTACTTTACTAAGTTTTTTTTTTTTTTTTTTTTTTTTTTTTTTTTTTTTTTATCTGCGATCAGTCCTTGGACTATAAGCAAATTTGTTGCTATGTATTGGTGGTGCAGAGTGTTTCTCCAGCGAGAATTCCCTCCTTATTATGTTTTAGGCCACATGTCCTAGTTGCTTAGGTCCATTACAGCCAACCTTTTCAGCCGCCTTATGTGATCTGGCTTAGTAAGCGCTTGCGCCAAGGGGTTCGGATGTTTCTCCAGGCGTGCTCTGTATCGGTCTGCCCAGAGTTTTGCTTCCTGGTGCACAGTATTTTGGTTAAGGTATTCATGTACCTCGCAATTTCTTATAAACCACGGTGCATTTGTGATGTTTTTTAAGATAACATTTTGCAATCTTTGTAGAATATTTATGTTGGAGATACTAGCTGTTCCCCATAGTTGGATGCCATAGGACCAAATTGGCTTCAAGACTGTGTTGTATACCAACAGCTTGTTATCTATCGACAGGACAGAATTCCTTCCAAGGAGCCAATAGAGGTTTCTGTATTTGATGTTCAGCTGGTTTCTTTTGGCTTGTATATGTTTCCGCCACGTGAGCCTGCGGTCAAGGTGGATGCCCAAGTACTTCACAGAGTCATTATGCGGAAGTTCGTGCTCGCCCAGTTTTACAGGTGGACACACACCTTGTCTCAGGCTGAAGGTAACCTGAACTGATTTGGAGCCACTTGCTTTTATTCGCCATTTTTTCAGCCATTTGTTTATGTTATCTAGACAACCCTGTAGGGTTTTGGATGCAATTTCGGGGTCTTTGTGGCTGGCTAGGACGGCTGTGTCATCTGCGTAGGTTGCTGACGTAACATCCGGGGTATGTGGCAGATCTGCTGTGAATATGGTGTATAGCACTGGCCCTAGCACAGAGCCTTGAGGTACTCCTGCAGTTATTTTGTGGAAAGAGGAGGTAGTATCTCTCTCCTTAACTTGAAAAATTCTGTCGGAGAGGTAAGACTCAAGCAGTTCGTAATATGTGTGGGGTAAGGAAGTTTTGATCTTACAGAGTAATCCACGGTGCCATACCTTATCAAAGGCTTGTTGTATGTCCAAAAAGGCTGCTGAGCAATATTCCTTATCCTCCAAAGACTTTCTTATTTTGTTGTAGATCCTGTGGACTTGTTCCGTCGTTGCGTGTTTCTGGCGAAAGCCAAACTGATGGTCAGGTATAATAGACTTATGGAGTAATACTGGTACCAATCTGTTAAGCAGGAGTTTTTCGAATAGTTTAGATGCTACAGGTAGTAAACTAATGGGTCTATATGAGCTTACCTCATGCTCTGGCTTGCCTTCTTTATGGATCATCACTATTTGAGAAACCTTCCATAGGGCTGGAAAGTATTTCGTTCTGAGTATACCATTATATACTGCCGTTAAGAATACAATAGATTTCTTCGGTAGTTGTCTAAGCACTTCCTTAGTGATAAGATCAAACCCTGCTGCTTTTTTGCTGTCTAGCTTTGTTATCTGTCGAAGTACTTCTTTAGGAGTTATGGGTCGAATAGGTAGGTCAAGTTGGTAAGGTTGCTTTAATATGACTTCAATATCGGATTCGTCAGTATCGGGTTCTGCCTCGTTAGGTGTAAACACTTTTTCTAAGTGCACTGCAAATGTATCTGCTTTCTGCTTGCTATTTCTAGCCCATCGCCCATCGTTCAATTTAATTGGTGGTTTTGCACTTTGTGGCCGGTTTATACCACTAGTAGCTTTCCAGAGGGAATAATTCGTGGCTTTTGTGGCAGTCAGGGACTCTAATTGCGCTTTCATGGTTGCATTCTCAGCTTCGACAATAGCGTTTTTAAGATCTACAATTGCTTTATTCAGTGCTGTCTTGTCTTCCCTGGCCCTGGACGTATGCCAGACTCGTCTCAATCTTCGCTTTTCCTTGATTTTCATTCTAACTTGCCAAGGAATACTAGGATGAGGATGTGATTTGAAAATGTCTGGAGTAGACTCCCAGCATGCAGTCTGTATTGCGTTTGTAAATTTTTTAGCTGCAGATTCAATGTCATCTTTTGTTTTTAAGGCAATTTTTAGGTCTAATTTGCTTTCCATTAGCTCTTTGAAACAGTCCCAGTCAGTTAGCTTATTGTGCAGTTTCGGATAGTTTTCATGATGAAAGATGGTGGTACCAACATTTAGTATTACCGGGACGTGATCTGATGAACCGTCCAGGCAGGACTCTACCTTGAAGTGCAACCTAGAGAGTCCACCTGTTATAAAAAAGTCTATCAGGTCTGGAAGCCTATTCGAATCACTTGGCCAGTGTGTCGGTTCAGCTGTAGACATGGTGCGGAGGGAGTGTTTGTCAATACACAGTTTGAGCTCTCTGCCTCTTGTAGTAACTAGTCTTGAGCCCCAGAAGGTGTGCTTAGCGTTCCAGTCGCCTCCAGCTATAGTACTTTACTAAGTTGACGCGAAATCAAAAAAACTAAAACCTGAATTTTCTCGAGTCTCACTTTTTTGAGATGACGCTTTTTGGCTTATGAGGGCAGTATAGAGCTATCTATTAAATCACGTCTATCGTGAATCGTGATGCTCATCCCGCCTGATGCCGCCATGCGCCAGTACTTGGCACTACTCTGACTTCAAAATGCTATGCGATATCTATTTCATGATTTTCTCACTGACACGTGGTAGCCAGATGAAAGAACCGTGATAGAGATAGCGAACTCAAGTGTTTTAACCGAAACACACACACCGAAATCTTCCTTGAAAACGCGCTAGATAAAAAGTTCAAACCGTAGCCTGAACCCACATATCAAACTAATAGACAGACAGACAAACTCCGTTAGAAACTTCGCTAATGTTTTTTTAGAAAATTCACTAGAGCCCTCTCGAATTGTTATTCAGTGAAGAAAAGGGCGAAAGGACGTCGACGTTAATAGAAAGCCTACACTTTTATATTCCAATGTAAGCAGCATAATTTGATTTGTGAGAGTAATTCCAGCTTATTTTATGAGAGCTATATAATTGTATTTGTTAATAATACAAGTAGACTAGATTGGTTTATTTCGGAACGTAGCCGTTTGAAATCCAATATTATTTAATTGTTTCAAATTACGACGTAAACTGAAGGGTATGAGCATAGTCAGTTAACAGCTGTTTATATAGCTTTGTTAATGGAAATTTCTATGTAAGTACTCATTTGTATGCAAAGAAAAATATGTAATGAGATTTTGTATAGGTACCAATACAATTGTCTATTGTCCTAAGTTGTGAATGTTATACAAGAATCAAGATCCACCTTTCTAGTCCCAATCCCTTTAAGAGGTCATTGTACTCAATAATAAGAACAACTTTTACTAGGGGACCATGTCTGAAATTGCGAAAAACTTAATTAACAGATCCATACATATAATTCATTCTTCCTCAACTAATGTAGGTACCAATGCAATGCAATGCAACAGAAGTTTTTTTTTGTTTTTTAATTCTTGCCTATCTGGAGGGCCTCTATTCTCATTGCTCTACATAATAAGCAGAGAAGGCTCCCAAAGCGGATTGCAGGAGAAATGCGTCAATTTTTTTTTGTTTTCTTAATTGCTCCCATAGTAAAAGTTGTTCATAATGATACAATATAACAACCCCTGAAAGGGATCGGGACTAGAAAGGTAGGACATTAAACATATACACCTGTAATTTGTCTAATATACACAAGAAAATATGTGGGTGTTGTATGCTGGCGTAGGCATACATAATTGTATGTACATAAATTAAACATGAATTACTTTTGTTACAGATAAATTGCCAACTTAAACCATTTTGAAATTGCCGGAAAGAGGTAAGCTAAAATGTTATTAATTTTTATGAGATACAAGAAATAATTTGATTTAAATTATGAGTAGATAATGATATACCTATGTATATTAAGGGGTATTCATTTCTTATTATACTTAATTTAATCTACCTAATTTACATTTCTTATTGAAGACGATCTATCGCTTATGACGGATAGTTTATACTCGTAAATGTTTACGACTTACGACCATCAACCTTCAATGGGCCTGAATATTCATGAATTCATGATCATTCAAACATAATTATCATATAGGTACTTAATTACTTATTTTATATTATACAAATAGAATAAACTAACCTTCAAAAGGGTTCAGACATAGTTCAAGTAAATAGTTCGGGTCTATTACGATTTTGGTTAACAGTTTGCAACTTGTATGACTTACATAACTTTACCTAGCATTGCCTGAAATCTTTCTGTGTCGTGGCAATTGCTTAAATTCGTTTCGTAATAAAGAATGTTATGACCTCGAATGCTAGATGCTCACGCATTTTGTCGTGAATTCGTGATAAATGTTCAAAATTCATTCATTATAAGAAATTCATTAATTGATAATCACTTCTTCTCCAAGTGATAAATTTCATTATCCCGCATTCCTGGTACCTAATTAGATACTAACATTAGACAGTATACACGGTCATACGATTAAAATTACAAGAAATTAGAGCAGCGTCAGCTATTATGACATGATTATTTCGGGAAACTAAAAATCCTGCAGCCAATGTTCGTATCCATTGCATCCTCGTTGCAAAATCTCATAAAATTCTGTTGTTTTTGCATCGATCAGCTGTTTCTGTTTGCCATTGTCTCACATCGGCAAAATTTCAATGAGTAAAGCTGTTCCAACGATGGCTTTATGTATATTCATAGGACGGAAAATGTCTATAGAAAGCTTTTACTACGGGTCGTTCAAACAATAGCTTTACGATTATGACGGTCGGTGTCCGTGCCTCCGATATGTAGAAACGAAAGAGTTTTTTTTCTGTTTTTTTTTATGTCTAATAAATACTTTGTCTACGCCTTATTTAAAAATAAAAGCGCTGAAAATTTTACGATGCAACAATATTCCCTAGGATTTTTATTGGCATTTCTGAATTGATTTTTTTTTTATACTAAATTAAACCTACCTATAAGTATATATTAAAAATATCAATTATTATAATGGATTATTATATTATTATACATTTTAATTATGGTTTCATTACAACAATCAAACATAGGTAACATCATTGCTAATCAAATAATTTTAATGACAGATCGATTAACACTTTGAATTCCTTTGACCTGCTAGTGTTCATACGATACTTGACTCGAATAATTGACCTCATACATTAAATATTATTATGTATAATACGATACGATATACCTACAGTCTAGTAGGTACAGTCGTAAAACGATCATAACTTGTCTAGAAAAATTTGCAACATGGCATTTGGAACGCAGAAAAGCTGTGTAGTTATAGTTAACTAGCAAACTTATTTTCGTAGGTGACGATAACATCATAACACTCGTGCAGACATTTTTTTATGCTAACTCGTCGAGATGAAATCCTACGCCTACAGATAAAGAGCCAGTGACATCTGGTGTTACCTTGGTTTATTTATATTTTGTAAACAGCATTGCCCCGCGGCTTCACTTATGATTTTTATGCCGAAATTGGAATTCGAATGAAAGTGAATCGCAGTTTATTGCTTTATTTTTATTGCCGTCATAAATCAACACAGAGGAAATGAGGTCGATGGAGTGGCGAATAGTATCCGATTGGACTACTTTGAGGCCTTATTCGAAGGCCTTAGGGCGACTTGCAGCAAAATTAAACAAATCTCGATTTTGCCTTAAACTCGACTTAATTAGTGTAAGTTTTGTAGGTACTTATGTAGTTGGCTCCTACTAAAGATTATGAATAGAAAAATCCCGAACGCTTACGCAGAAACAGCGTGAACTACATACACTCGGACGCGTCTGTTAGGTTGTATTACTTGTATTACACTAAGAATACCTATGAGTTCTGGAATGCAATACAATAAATTACATTCGGTGAGATATAAATCGACAGGAGCCATTGTGTACAAACATGATTATTAAATATGTATGTAGGTAAACATGCCAGCGCACGACCCAATTTTTAACCAACTTCACTAAATAGAAGGTTATCTGCTCGACCTGCATAATATTATACTACTCAGCGTCTCTGCTTAAAGTCAACATAATATATTTTGGTTATTTAATATTAACTAAGCCACTGTTACACATTTGAAATTCATATTGGAATCTGTTTACCTACATTCTGAAATAAACATATAATATTATGTACTGATTCTTGTAACATTAGCATACCTACTATGGAGTCACGATTATGTATCTCTTTTGTGTAAATATGTTTCGAGTTTCAAGTTCTACCCTAGTGGATTTTTGTTTTGAATCATAATATATGAGAATGTAATAAACTGTACGGATATAACAGTACGTGTAAGTAGATAAAGAAACACTTTCTATTTCTAAGAATAAAGTTTCGAGATTCGAAGCACGGTCGAACTTGAAAGTTGTCTGAAGCACCTGCCATCCTGTCATTTCTTTAATTAGTGCATCCGGCCAAATGCTCTATTGTTTTTATTTCTAAATAGCCTTCCTTTGTTTTCTTAAGATTTGATTCCCGGAATGTTACTTTATTTGCGGCCACGGATCGTTTGTTTACTGTAGGGAATGTATGGCTTTACCGCAAATTGGTAACTAGGTATTGAAGAAACTTGTAAGTTGCGGTTGGCAAGGTATGTCTTTGTACTCGCTCTTACGGTATAGCTATTTGTAAAAGAAAATTATGAAAGTAAGATTTTAAGAAACCATTGAACTGTACACCCGGCTAAACATCAAGCTATGCATTTCCAGTATACTCTGACCTCGCATTGTATTAGATTACCGTACAATGGGAGGTTAGCTTATACTGAAAATTTATAGCTGCGCGTACATAGGTACAATCAGATAAATGTAGTTTATTTTTAAAGATAGTGTTATAAATCGACGTATAGAGTGACATCTTTACTGTAGAAACTGATTAACGTTTGTCGCGTGTGAATAACGTCGTGTTTGTAACGTTGTTGTGTGTTACGTTGTTCCACTCCGCTCCTCTCAGATCCACCAATAAACATCACATTAATTTACGTTGACTTACCCGATTTTTAAATACACGAACAACAAAATTTGTACCCAAGTATAATGTAAAATCGTTTAAAACTTGATAAAATTATTAAATCACCTTGACTTTTTTCTAAAGGCACGGCTGAAGGGTGAGGGTATTATATTCAAGCGCTTGAAATTCTCCCTCTGTCTATCTATTCATCCTTAAATAATGAACTTGACCCAGTAGGTCGGGTGGCGGACAGAATGCTCACTTGTCTCGCTCCGGACGACCTTCGGAAAACTTTTTGTTACATTCGTAGTAACGATTTGTTTTGTTGCCGAGCGATTTTCATCCAACTCATCGTTGTTAAAGAAATTTACAGGATCGCTAGATATTTGGAGCATGTATCCTACCCCAAGGGTAGAGTAGCACTAGGGCATCATGGCCCTGTTGAGATTGTTGCTTGGAATGATATCATTAATTTCATTCTTTATTATTTTATTCATGAAACGATAAAGAAGAAATAATAATTATGTGCTATGAAGTCAGCTACGAGTCTACGACCAAGTTACTTTTCTAAAGAGGTGGTTAATTCAGTTAATTACAGTAAGATGTATGTGTGACTGAACTTAATTAATTTTAAAGAAGCACGAGTTATAAATCTAAAAACAAAATATAGAAAGGCCATTTAGGTAATTAAATAATTTTGGCGATGTTTGAGTAACGGACTTCATGTATTTTATTTGCAGAGTTTCGTAGGTCGGCACTGATTCAACGCGAAACTTATTCGCACAGTATAATATGAAATTAATTACTCGTACCGAAATTCTTTTGCCCAGAGACCAGAGATTAATCCAGAGACGTGGGCTAAAGAAGTGGTCTAGCAAAAAAGTGTCCGCTACGTCGAATTTGATTCGCAGTGCTGCGACACAATGAAGTTACGGTGTCGTGGTGTCGCGCCTCGCGCCCAGGACGGGGGGCGGGGGCCGCAGGTCAATGACGCCCCGCGTCTGGGGCCCGCAACCCCCGGCCCCCGGCCCCCGCAACACAGCCCAGTCCGCCTGAACCAGTTCTACATGTAGCTTACCGTCATCTCTATCTAGTTTACACTGAGTATCTACTTGCTTACCCGCCGAACATTCTCCTTAGCTTGCATTTTGCGACCATAAAAACTATTAGGTAGTTATAACTTATAAGGAGGTTCAGGTGAGACGGGCCAACTTATAACCATTGCTCTTTCAAAGAAACTTTAAAAGTGAAACCAGAAAATTTATCATGTCTGGCTTTACTTTTAAAGTTAGTATTACCTACTAAACCCTAGATTGCTCCAGTCTTTTTCATGATTTTTGGAAAAATCTAATCGATTGCTTACCTAAATGTAGTCAGTTTATAGATGGCTACCCTCATGTTTGTCATAAATAATTTGTAAGTAAGTGGTACCCACCTGCCTGCCATTAAAAACTTAAAACAATAACGCTTATTTCGATTTACAAAAAATGGGTACAATGTATAATGTATTATGTTATATTCCGACAGGCGGCACGTGGAAGAAGAGGAACATAAAGTAAATAATTATTATGCTCGACAGTCATCTTGATAATGACAATGACATTACGAAATAAACAACTCAAATTGAACGGTGACATCAGTCACGATTTTTTTTAGTAGGTATAGGTATTTGTACCAAACAAAAAAAAAGATTAATTCTTAGAGCATTTAGCACGATTAACTATATGAATTCGAAATTGATTGAACCTACATCATGTGACCAGTAAAAAAACTGAAAATGATCAACAGTTCTGATGTTAAATATCACTGGTGGAGTAGTCAAAACTCAGCGCGGCACGGTCCGGCGGCGGCGGCGGCGCGCGGCGATGTCGCAACAATCGCTTTCGCAAATGGTTTCGTAACACCCAATGCCGAAAATAGTCGAAAGTTACTTCGTGTTTTTTGTCCTCACGCACGTCTCGCTTTCCGGTCGTTCTGTAAAAATAAATTATTCACAGCTTTTTACCTGAACTTATTTTAACGCAATTAAAACTATATTGATGTAGAGGTCATTCGAATTTAGGTTAAAACCAATCTTCATTTAATCATTCAAAATATTTTTTGCCTTCTTGGCAGTTGCCACAGCATAAATATTTTCCCTGAATACAACTGGAATTAAAATTTTAATTTTGTTGCACAATTTTAATACCGATTTCAAAATATGTCTTTTCGTGAAACGTAATAAATCTGAAATACAGTTACTGGGCAGAGGACTGCTGGGCAAAGACCTCCCTAGAGCCAGTTTGAGCCATTCATTTGTGTTATGAAGTTCGTCCCACCGTCTTTCTTTTAGTAAATCTGAAATATTCATGAATTTTTCACTACTCCAATACTCCGCTCATCAATCACTACTATGCTAATTATTGTGTTATAGTAATGGACGTATAGTACGTATGTACCTATCTCTATGTATGTAAAATATTCTTAAAACTTCACATATTCTAGACAACCTTGGACATTCAAACAAAAATATAAAAGAGATCTTTGTTATATGAATTATTGAACTTGCAAGTTAATGAATACGTTTGCGGAGATATTACAAACAAAGTTCAAGGTCCGTTGCCAGCCGGTATTTGTGTTTGCGATCATTAAACAACAACACTAACTTGGCTAATAGTAATGCGAGTCAAGTGCTTGGTTTTCATATACTAGGAAGGGAAAAGTGATATTTATACGTCGATTTTCTATAGCGGTTGTTAACAACCTTTCCAATCGCTGCCACTTACGCTCTGTATCTTGCGTTAACGATGTCTTCGTGATGTGAGCTCATTGAAAATGTTTATTCATAACCCTTAAATTTAATGTTAAGCGTTTTGAAAAAATCCTTTTTTAAATATATCATTGGTGAAGATAAAGAATAGAAGAGGTCCCAGGATTGAGCCTTGGGGCATCCCCGGTTTTACAGTTACATTTTATTCACATTTCTTCAACATTTATCGGAGACAAGGTGAAAACCAACCAAGAAACATGTACCTAATTAACGTTGTCAAAAGCTTTTTGAAAGCCAATGACGGACTTTAATCCACTATATTTAAGAATTTAAGTCACGGAAGTATGAATTACGGCAATAGATTAACATGATGCAGGTAGATGTCCAGAACATCCGGTAATATTTTACATTATTTTCGGTACCGTTTTCAAAAGACTGTGTATTTATTGTGTGAAAAGAAAACTTTATATGGAGGAGTGCAGAAAGTTAAACTTGTGGTCGAATTTCGACCATTGGCGACCACTAGTATTTATAATTTCATTCAGTTTTGAAAATGAGTAAAAATTGACCAGAAGATATACATATTTTATGTATAAACTACGCGCTCTACTGCTTGTTATGAACAACTTTTACTATGGGACCAGCTTTGAAATCGCGAAAAAGAAAATCAGCTGTTTCAGCGATTTCAGGGTTGGTCCCATAGTAAAAGTTGTTCATGATAAGCAGTAGAGCGCGTGGTACCTATAAGGGATTTACACAATGTTTGTTACACTCTCTTTAGGTTTGTAATCTTACATTCCACCTTCTATTAAAAGATTATATTATTAAAGTCAACTATTATTATGTGTTCCATTCCATGGGTCTTGTTTGTTTTTTCGTGAGGAATTAAGAAAAAGAACAAAATTGTCTAATCGTAAATGTCAGCCAAAGCAGGCTGTCGTCTGTCGACCACGTGATTTTAGAATAGTCGCCGCATCTATTGAACGAATTGATTACTACTAATAGAACATGTTGGTAAACAAGCGTTCATTGTAAGTGTGAAAGAAAAAACAACTTACGCAACCATTTGATCATCATCAATTCCCCTTCACTCGTCTCATTGCGTACATTTCTGACTTATTTCTCCTAATTACTAGTATCGGAAATTGTGAATCCGTGAGAAAAGGTCGTCTGAAAATATTAAATATATGATATACTTACAGCTGCATTCACCAGTAAACATAATGTTAGTCAGTTGAGTATCAAGACAAAGATACGTCGTTTATTTTGTGACGTCATGTCAATTTCAATCAATTATGTTTATGGTCTTCCGAATCATCTTTAAACAACTCATCAAGACCTCTATTTGAATCACTACACACGAACCTAATTTATTAAGATTTTTTTCAAGTCATACGTATTAGAATACCGCAGGAAAATGCAGTCAGCGTAGTTCGCTATGTTGGCAAGGTGCCAAGGTCAACAATTTTTAAATGTTTTCAGTAAGACCTGTATCGGATATTGATTTGATATTCTCACATGGACTTTAGCTACTTTATAATAAAGAAAATAGTGGGCAGATGATACCGTCGGAATGTCAGTGAACATTGATGTTAGGTATGTCTTTATGAATCCCAATATAATGATGATAAAACTATATTTAAGAGCAAGATCGCGGTACGTAGCACGGCTCTGTACACACGGATGTGGCCGAGAGGGTCAACGGTTTTCCTTGGTGGGGTGTTCACCTTCCACGACCTCATTCGCCGTGTATTCAATTACACGATTAGGTAAATTGATGTATTTTGCACAGTAATCACTATTCGATTACTTTTATAGTGAGCTGACATTAATGTTCCTTATTGTAGATTAAATGGTGGGGCCAGATGTTTTACTTTTATACATTGTCCATAGCTGTTTACTAACTATTCATAGCTACACAATGACTATTGTTTGTGGTGGTTAAATAGATAAATAGGAGTACGTATCTAGGTTTCCTTTGCGTATCGCGAAAAATCTGAAAACCCATTACTTTGTGTTCGAATCTACAATCAAGCACACTGCACAGCTTAAATTATTACGTAGCTGAGGTAGTACTAGTTATAATAACAGTACCTACCTATACATTAGTTTACGACACGAGTCGTATACCAGTGATTAAATCTTGTCGCGGACGGAGTGTTCCCGTTCAAGTATTTACACGAGAAAATTAGCTTTTTCGTCACGGTGACCTGCGCCGACCGAGGACTCGAACTAAACAAACTTGCCACCACGTGTGCCCCGCAATGTGTCCCGGCCGTTGATACACCTGCTTTGTAAATACCGTACAGGGTAAACAATAATATACCTAATAGGTATTATTCTTTGCCATGTTTTCAATAAATGTAATACAAATCATTTAAATTTATTTGGGTTAAATGTTAAACTGACACAGTGGTAAATAACACAGTATAATATTGGAGTTTTCCTTGAAGATTTGATGTTGAAACATTACTGAAGAGATTATCTTCACGCGCATGTCGTTAAAGTCGCTTGAGGTTAGGCATGGGTTGCAAATGCAACTGCGGATGGAACTTGCACAGAAGTCTAGAAAGACGACGGATTTGTAAACTTATGTCAAGTTTGCATTATTACGATTTTTTAAATCAATAATAAGGTGACGGATTACAAAGCATGATATACATAGGTAGGTACAGGTTTAATTGATGTTTAATTATACTGTTGTGTAAATCGTTTACATAAACCCACCTATATCACCTTCACAGTTTGTTGACATTTTCTGACCCCGACAAATAATTTATTTTCAAGAAAGACGAGTTTTTGCACTTTTTGCAAATCGAATCGAGCACCTTGGGTTTACCAATTCGGCCAATAAAGGTCACTGAATGACAGCAACATAATGGTTTGTTAAGTACCTATTTTTTATACCTACTCATAATCTAAAACATCATTTTGTAGAAGCGAATGTACGATAAGAGTTTGGCAACGATGTTATATTGAGTTCACTACACTGTATTTAATCACAATGCAAATTGATAAATTATTGAGATGCAAATACTGTAGAATCGGTAAGGAAGCGTGTTTAAAATATTCAAGTGAATCGAGTAGCGAACAGGCACAGGCGAACGAGCGGCGCGGTGGCGTGCTCGCAACCTTGCGGCGCGCGGCGCAGGTCAGATTTTTCGAAGGTCGATGACTCGCTGTAATCGTTTCGAGTTATTATTATTTCTTAACCAACCCCGGGACGGGACGACGAATAGTGTTTCGTATCGAAGCACGAACTAATGCGTGCAATAGGACAGTCCCCTTTTAACAACCTTTATGGATTCATTTATCATTATCCCCTAACCTGTTCGTTCAAATAATACTTTTTATGATGATCACAATATTTCACTTATCTATTGATCAAACAAAAGTCATTCTCATCAATACCTATACTGTTAACCAAATAAATATTTAAATGCAATCAATTTCACAAAAGTCTGTTGAAGCAAAACTATCGTATCGTAAATCAGCGTATTGTAATGTTATCTGTGTACATGAAAAGTTACATGTTACTAATTCACAAATGTCGAATAATTTAGGCGAACAATACACGTCGCGATACAAATGTACCGCGACATTGTTCGGCCTTCGGGTTGCGCGCCATCTGTGCCCATTTGTTAGACGAGATAGACAAAAATAAAATTAATAGGTTTGAGAACGATTTCAGAATGGGGATGAAAAATGTAAGATAATGAAATTGGAAGGTCGGGGAGTTGGCATTAGTGATAGAGTTGCAGCGCAACATCATAACAATGTAGCGTTACAAGATACGCGTTGTTACAGGTTAGCGCATACAACTACCGATGTTTTTGTTTCTCGAAACGCAACGACAGGGAAAACCATTAGGTACATAGTTTTCATGATCGAAAATCTCACTGGGATCAAACTGGGTGGAATCTCACTGGATAGTGAGTGCCAGTGGCGTGATTACAAATGCCCATTGATTTCGGCCAGATGCTTGTCCGAATAGCTCTGACTTTTGTAGTTTGCAAATACACTTTAAACCCTAGAGCGTTTCGGCCAAGTCGTAGCCGAACCCTACAGGTTATTAAAGTAGACAAATTGCCTAGATTACAACTAGAAATCCCTGAGCAGCTCTTCACTACACGTATTGTGAATAACAGGACATGTAGTACTTTAAATGAGAAAAACTTGACCATAAAATATTCCGTCACTACAATACCCCGAGGAATCCGCGCATTAATTATTAATATAATTATACATGAACAAAGAATAGTCATGAAATAATACAGTGAAATGAAAATTAATAAAATTTAACTTAGCAAAATGTTGCATGACGTCCGATTTTTTTCGATTAATAAATCAACAAAAGGGCAGAAGACTGCATGTGTGTCTTTTGTACCTATAACAATTTACAAATACTAACATCCCTTCCCTAGGTCAGTGTAAACGAGAAGTCAAACTACCTGCTGTGGCTCCGATCACGAATAATGTAATAAATGGGAAGGGAAGGGTCCCGTGATGTAGATATCTTACAAAAAAATATAGAAAAAAGATGTGTCGTTGGCGTTTCTCTCTATTATTAAACATAACGTGCGTTTGCAGATCTGTTTGATTTAAGGATAACTTTTAAGAATTCCTTGAATGCTCCAACTTTGCAAGTTTCCAACTATCGGTTCTATTTTAATTCCCAGAATTAGGTACTTTTTCTTACAACTTAGCCGGAGTTTTCGGAATATTTATTTTTAAATATTGAGTAATGAGTAGACTTATTTTATCGAAATAATGTATTTAGACTGATTATAATTACAGTTTAGAATTTCTAAACAGACAAAGGATAATATGCATATAAACATTGGTTATTCCGTGTTGATGATTTAGCCATGAATCCAATATTCGCTAGGTAATTCGCAATGAATACGATAATCGAGTGGAAGACTAGCTGAAGGTTGGAACCGAAGGCCAGGCAGTTGAATCGCGCGGAAGCGGGATCTGAGCGATCCACACGTTTTTTTACGGCTACTGCTTATAATCTATGTATGAACTTGATTTAATCATTAATTACTAAAAAGTGCAGGTTTAATAAGTGACTATGGTCATGCTCTTAACCCTTTTCGAAGTGCATTACGCACGTAGACCGTACATCATAGCGTTATTTGAAATAGCGGTACAATAAAAAATGAAATGATTTGATTTGATTTGAATATATATTATGAATTCAAATATTTTTAAAGTTTTTGTAACAAGCTGTTCGTCCATCGTCTTGAAGAAAGTAATGGGTCGTTACTTCTTTCTTTTTGTAATTTTTATGTTTTAAAGGCCCATGAGAAACTCTTTCCATGTAAATTGGCTTCAAGAGTTCTAAGATCTCTTGATACCAGTGTTTCTCCATTATTCTAATGCGAGTATTGTAACTATCCACGGTTGACAAAAATCATGTTTTTTTATATCTGTGACTTTTTATAAAAACGCAACATAGTTGGATTTTTTTCATTTAAATCGGACTTCTTTGATTATAATAATAATTTTAAGTGTTTTTTTTTAATTCAGTTTTTAGATGTACAGTTTTGGGTTTTGTGTAACTGTGACAGAGACAACAGGTAACACAATTGACTCTTATAAAGTTTTAACCCATCGCTATCACGAATGTAATGAATTTGATTTAAATCACACATTTTTTTAAATCTTTTTTTTTTCGTCATATGTTTGAACTCATCTGAACCTTGTAGCTTGGACCTAATCGAAGGAAGTACCACCTATGTATATAATTTAACCTAATACATACAGGTACCAATAAGGTATGATTTTAAATTATTTGTACAACATTTTTAAGAACTTGAACTAGGTAGCACTCCATGGACATTTACTTGCACACGAAAACCGCAAGATCTCCAGAAAGTAAAGAGTTTTATTAGTATTTATCGATTCCGAACCACTAAATACGTCCATAATAATAAATTTAAACAAGACGTTCTTCGTCATTAGTATCCGTCATCTCATCGTATTCATTTTTTTAAATGGTCATTGACACACGTTTTATTATGATTGTTAGCAGACAGCATGTAATTGGATACTTGCGATTGTGTATTACGTAAGCTAAATACCAATGTAGGTAGTATTGTTTTGCGTTACTTCACAGAAATGGCTATTTGGGTACCTAGTAATTTTGTAACCGTTTCTAATTTCTATCTGTTAAAACTCTTAAATTTGCTGTTAGCTGAGATTTACAGAGAAGCCATTCTCTAAGTTGCGCCACAGCGCTGTTCTCCGGCAACCACACCGAATTCATTCCGGTAAAGACTCACACCGCAAACTTCGTGTTCTCTATAAACGAATTTATATTACTATTAATTTTGATCTGGGAAAGAATACAGTACCTACCTACTGCTTCGTTATTAACATCCAACAAGAAACAAGTACGCCGATATCGTTGTAAATGGACATAATAAATAAACTTATCAACAAATAAGAGGAAGTACAGTCACGATCACAGAACACCTCTTTTCTGTGTTCTGTGGGCACGAATAGTCACGATACGTTGCGGTGATACATTTTCCAAACAAAATAATTTGAACGACTTTGGCCCGCTCAGTGTTAAACTACCAAATCTGCGTTTGGACGCCGCGCCGCCGGGTGCAAATGATTTTTAGCCGGAAAAATTGACGATTATATCTTACCTACCTACAAAATAAACACATCGGTTATCGGTCCATCTCCGCTTACAACAAACCACTCAATTTATTAAGTGAATACAAAAAAAAATCTTGTTCATTCTGACAACCTACTTCACGAGAGCATTTTACACATTTTCTATTTCGTGGCAGCTTTCCTAGATAATCATAGAATAATAAATCCGTAATTTAAAACAATAAGTTGGACAACTAATGCGAGTAGGTACTAAAGGTATCTACTAAGGTCTCTTTCGTTTTCCTGTTCTCGGATACCTTTATGTCACTTATTTTGACCATTTTTGTGCATCCCGCATCATATGTCCAGAGTCCAAACCAAGTTCACTTTAACTTTTTAATTGTTTTTATAAACGTCTTTATTTATTCGGATTTAAATATCTTCTAATTTAACCTTTTCTTTTAGTTTCTATCCTGAAATACTCCTCTCTAAGCTAAGTTTAATTCATATATTTAGCAAAAAAACGCGTCTGTCACTTGTTGTAACATGCAGCGAGCGAAAAAGCGCAAAATGACTGACCCAGTGACCCAATTGTGGTGTCCATGAGCGAGGCAAGGTCAACCCGCGCTCTTGTTCGCTCATAATCACTTTTATACCGACCACTAAACTCGTACACCTACTTACCTACATTATATAAACTAAGTTTATGACAATAGATGTAGTCTTCTAGGACAAATACCTAGGTAATTTGGCACATTTTTATAATTATTATCGTACTTTGTGGAGTGATGGAGAAAGTAAATGAAGAGCACCAAAAGATTAAAAAAGGAATTTAGTACCAATTGAATGCAGCTGAAAATGTAAAAGCTTACCTAAAGGAAATATAACGTGCAATATGTTTAAATATTGAAGTCCGCCCAGATTCTTAGATTATTTGAAATTTTATTGTCTCCGATTTACGAAATTTATATTAGGTATATCTACGAATATTGCTTGGTTTTAGTAACAGTCCTGTCTTCTAAGTTTCGCTGTTTCTTTTGGAATTACCACATTGTATGTCAGTTAAAACGCTACCAGTTGTAAGTATTTATTATTATATATTAGACAAAGTCACGGACAACTCCTACACATTTTATTATCAAGGTAATCAGTGACATTTAGGTCGTCATTTATATTTGTCACCATTTAGATAATGTTAATAGCAAATGAATACAATTTGATAAGGAAGTGTCATTGAACGTTATTTACTTAGAGATAAGTAATATTCATTTATTATCTTCATATTAAAGTTGATTAAGTAGTCGACTGTACAGGCTGAAGGCTCTTATGGCATACAAAATTACAAACTGGTATAGATACCTTGTTGTAATCACGTCTTATGTAGTTACAATATCTTCGTTCAAGCCTCGTTACTAGAATACTCCACTAGAAATAAAAGAAACAAATAAAAACAGAAATTGAGTTTTAATATTATTTTTCTACTTTCATATTAGTCACTTCTGAGTGTGTTCGTGGTACAGCAACTATGTCGGCATTCAGCAATTGTTGCAATATCTTCATACTGAACTGGTAATAAAATAATAATATAAAATAAGTAGTCATTTATTTGCCTATCCTAGAAATTAAATCTTCTGGGAAAATCAGATAATCGTAAACGTAGATAGCGTGGCGCTATAGCTTCGGTACTTTATCTGTTCTTGTTTGTATACTGTCTTGTGACCTTTAAACTTAAACATTTATTCCACGCATGTCTCCTGCGTGTCATATCATTATGATTAAGTCAAAATTAAGTAATTAATTACTTAACCCACATCTTTCACTTGCATTTGTCAAAGCCAAAACAACGGCATTTCGAATGACGCGCTGATATAGCATCACATATTTTATGAAGTTTTGACGCACGTGTAACTCTAGAGATTTATTTACTGTGTCTGTAGCGAGACCTCAATCCAAGACCGTAATTTGTGAGTTTATATGCGGCCTACCTGACCCGTGTAACGTAACATCGCGTAGCGTGGCCTGACGCGAGAGTGGACCGTTTCGACTAACGGAAAACGAATAACTACCACCGCACAGCACTACTTAAAATCACTTTTATATTATTCATTTCAAAAATACTGTTAGTCCGCTCCAAAATTTCGTTACTCAGAATTTATGTAACACTAACATCTATGAAATTCTATTCGAATTTTTTTTTAAGTTCACTGAAAATAAGAACTGCATACACCTGTAGATACCTAGTTTCTGTACATGTTTCAAATAGTCTTATAGTTAATTTCATTAATTTATCAACCAATTCGACACCTCGTGTGTTAAGGAAACCCAGGATTCCAGATATTATAATATTTTCACATGTAACGGTTGCGTAAACCACCAAAATATGTAAAATTTTGTAGCTATCCGTAATGGAGATTATGACGAACTTTAAACGCGACCTCGTTACGCAAAAAGGGGGTAACGATATTCCGCCAGAGTCTCAGCGTACACGACATGCCGAAACTCGACGATCACTTGGAAAGTATTCGCATGGAGACAGTCACTTTCTCTAGAACAGGTCCCAGTCTTGAACTAACCGTGGCGGTACGTGCTCACACGCATCGCAACAGCTCTATGTACAGTGCGATAATAAGCTTTAAAATGGTGAAATACGTGACATGCAGCTGACCGGTTGCTTGCTATATAAAAGTGCTGCGCTTGAGGTAAAAAAATTAAGTGCGTGCGTCGCTTAACCATATTAAGTATTATTGACCTTGGCAGTTTTGCAATACGATGGCGATTTTGTAATATAACTGAATATCTTTGAGCGGATCGGTTTTTTTCTTGTGGATACGGTACTTTGCAAATTCTCCATTCGCATGGCTAGCTTGATTGGATTTGCATTTTGTGTTGAAGGGGAAACAATAATAATCCAGTTAAATCAGTCTGAAGTTCAATACAGACTATCCCACATTACAATTTGAAAGCATTACAAATAGTCTACAGTTTGCAAGCTTCTCTACAAAGTCTTATCTCTACCAGATGGTATACTCTCTCTGAGATGCATCTACTTACGACGACAAAGTAATTTACGGTTGAAGTAAAACAAAATATTTTTTCTAAATTTTTTATGATGAAGACTACCCTATTTGGAACTTAATGATGAAACGTCGATAAAATATTGCCATCACAAGCGAACAGTAGTTTCAGTGAAAGGTTTGCCAAAGAATAAAATTGCAGCCATTAAAAATAAATAAACTGGTAAGGCAATGACTTGGCATAGGAATATAAAAAAACGGGCGAAGTGCGACAAAGAGAGCGATATAGAACCAAACAAGTGCGTTACCCCCACGAAGATTATCCGCGTATTTATTTTTATTTATCTGTAGTGCGTAGCGGTCCAAGTGAGCAGTGCTGCATGAGGATACACCATATTTTTTATAAATCGATTTAAACCTTTGTCGTTATTACAATTTCAAATTAATTTATGCCTAGTAGCTAGTATCGGTTTTGTTTCCTCAAGCGTAACGTAATATGTATTTTTATATTCATTAGTCACCACTCACCAGTTAACACCTTCATGTTATTAGATTAATCCTACCCATTATCAATCTAATCTAGTCTGTGAATCTGGTTAAATAATCATCTTGGGCATTATTTACACCAGATATTTTTCTGTTAATTAACGTAGCCATAATTAAATAAGTCATTATTACCCCAAAAGGCCTTCATTGCTTATCGTGGATGAAATAGGTTTGTAATTAGTTTAGATATAAAATTATCTCAACCGGTTTGCGTTAAAATAAGTTTGTCACCTTAATAACATCTAGTTCTTCTGGTTTGTTAGAATGAATTTGGGTCCGTATTAAGGCATGATGCGACGCGCTCAGTTGAGATAACTTCTTGAACAGCGAATTAATGACGTATTTGTATGAAATGGCAGACTCAAATCTGTGCTCAAATAGCCACCGCTGAACTTCTTTGTGTAAAATGAAGTATGGAGAGTAAATTAATATGGACCTTAATGTACATTTTGAAATGGTACTTAGAATTCAGGCTATCAACCTTCTTACAGCCGATAATTTATTCAGCGACATTGTGTGACATTCTAGGAGGTTAATAGATGCAAAGTTTAAAGGTGTATTTCAAATTTAAATATATATATTTAAAAAAAAATACAAAAGGTAATTCTGAAGCGGAAACTCATGGACAGTGTGTATTCTTCCCACTATGGAGCTCAAACTTGGTCTTTGACGAACCTCCAAAAGTTCAAACTCAAGGTTTGCCAACGTGCGATGGAGCGCAGTATTTTAGGTGTAAAATTAACAGACCATGTTCGGAACACCACACTGCGCTCCAAAACACGAATCATTGACATAGTTCAGAAAGCCGCGAATCTCAAGTGGGATTGGGCTGGCCACATCTGCCGTATGCCTGATGAGCTGTGGGCCAAAATTGCCACTTTGTGGAGCCCTTACACAGCTAGACGGCGGCGTCGCGGCAGACCACGAAGGAGATAGAGAGACGAGCTGGATAAAACTAATAAAGAATGGTCCACACTGGCTCTGGACCGGAAGACCTGGAAGTCATGGGGGAGGCCTTTGCTCAGCATTGGGATGATATAGGTAGGCTAACAACAACACAACAATTCTGAAGTGAACAAAAGCTTCCTGCAAGGTGAAAACCTGATATTTTTATCAAATTCTAATAAAATTAAAACCAACAGACGGAGAATAATTATAAAAAGAAAAACATTAAATATAATGCCTTAAATGATTATTTCCATGGCACTTAACAAGCGCATAAAGATGTATTTTATCAGCTGTCATGAGTAGTAGCTATCTTACTGAAATAAGTTCTTCATTGTCGCCGATATCTTGCAGATATCTATCGACATCTGCTCAAGTTTAATTCTTAAAAATGTTCTGTACGTTTACAGTTCTAGTTAGTAATTCGACAAGCATTGTTATTTGCTGTAGCAACTACGCGATGACCTTTACGCTCGGGCGCCTGACCATGAGAAACTCTGAAGGTTGCGTATACTTCTCGGATGGCCGCTCAGTAAGACTTGGAAATATATATTTCTTCATTAGTATTTATATCAAAACCCATGTGGCTTGAGCAACTGCACAAGAAATTTCTATCAGTTCGAACCATAAGCTGTGTCGCACTGCACAAAACAGCCTACAATCTTCTGTCTGACATTGCTGCTGTGTGTGTGTCAAGCCAATAGGTCGACCAACCAGTCGACCAGACGCTCTCCCTCCCTCGCTTTGTCCTCCGTCTGCCTGCTCTCCCCTCCCCCGGCGCCCCTCCATTGCGCTAGCCAGCCAGTCAGCGTTTGGTCGGCGGATAGTCCGCACGTTTCGTTCCGCCGCTACTACAGAATTCTTTACGTCATAGTTAATTTTGTGCTCATTTTAAAACTCGGACAGATACAGTAAGTGACACGTGTCTTATCATTGCGCTCGGTTTTTAAGAACATAGTTTACCTAATCTTCGATGATTATCAACAAGAAGTCATAAAACTTACTGCCGCTTTGTCTTGTTACAGGTACCTACTTGGAACTGGGTGTGAACCCAGATAGACGGTGTGTGTGGTTTTATGTAATCTTATTTATACTGTTATTGAAGAAACTCGTAGTGGAGTTTGTGAATTATCCGCTCAGTGTGTGTGCAACGAGTCGACAGAATTGTATCGGAGCTAATTGATTCATATAAAAGTGCAGTGTACACTTCAACGGCAGTTCTCTGATTGTTATGCTCTGTAAACAAGTGATTTGTGTCATTATTGGATTGTTATCTATTTGGATTCTCAGCAGCTAAATGGCCATTGTAAGTGTTTTTATTTTCTTTATCAACGAATATGCCAAATTTATTTTTATTAATTCTACGCAACTTATCGACATTAGTCACCATGGAGTTATTTTTAATAATTTTATTTATCTAGACTAGTTCAAATTGAGGATTCTTATATTCATTTTACTTTTTAAAGACATAGGTAATATTGCATCTGAACGATACAGTCTAATAATCAAAAAGTCGTCCATATAAGCAAGAAATCAACTATGAAACGATGACATTTACATGAAAGCTGTGTATTTCTTGTATGATTATCGAATAAACTAGGTAGGTATAAAGGGCAATAAATATTTCAGTAGAGTATTTACATAATTAAGTAAAGGAAATTATTTGTTTAATATCCACAAAACAATAGTAACTAACAGAATTGAAGAATAAAGTCTAACAGGCAGTTTCTTGCAGGCCAAGATTTTTTCTGTCAGCAATAAATTGTGATTCGGAGAGTTCAGGCAGGTGCAGTGAACATTCTACGAATTCTCACGCTCGCTCACTATGCTGGCCTTCTGAATCTATTTGCTACATGTATAAATTACTCATTGTGAATTGTTGAGCAAGGCTGCAAAGCTAATGAGACATCGAGATTGCGAATATACGGGCGCCATCTTTACGATTTGACTGACGCGCATCGCGACCTCGTGGGCAAGTTCACTAAAATTAGAACACGGTTGACATTCTGTGCTCTCGTTGCTCGTTTAAAATGTTAATCGCTGTTTTCTCCCCATATAAAGTTTTAATACTTAATGGGGTGTTTTGCATTTTTTACCTTTTTTTCGGCATAAACGGGGTCATAGGTATGTATTAGTTTCTTTTCAAGTTGACGTTTCAGCCAATGCTTGAAAAATGTTAACTTTTTGTTACGTTTCAATTTTCTAAGATTTTTCAACATTTCTGTGAACTTCGTAGCTCGTTAAAGTTACGCTACCTCGAGAATTTAAAATTATTGCATCGCAAACATAGCGAGAGCTTGGTTCGCGCTCATGAAGAGGTATATTAAGTGGGTCAAGGCGCACTCGCAGGCGGCTGGCGTTTCCTACCTCGCCGCAGACACTGACGACACTACAAGGAAGGCACTCGTTATTCGTACTTTAAAACAACCTCCACTGATATAAACTGCTTAAGACGAATTATTGCCAGTCACAGACGAAAGAAGTTGCCAGTATACCGGATACCTAAGTAGATGCAAAATTCGTTTTAGATTTAAAAGTCCTGGTGTATTCTTGTTGAATGTTTTTATTGATCCACTAAATATAAATATAGTAATTAATATTAATAAGTACTCGTAAATTAACAAATGCAGGATTTCCTATTTGATATATTACAATTTAGGTTCATTCCGCATTTACAAGCTGTTCAATCATTTTGTGTCAAGGATTTAATAGATAAACGCAATTATTGCCACCTACATCGATAACATTCGATCGACTCGCTTTCCTTTTAAAAATATCATTGGTCAGATTTGCAAATGAGTGTTGTGTATACAAACAAAGCGAAGTAGGTGCGTATTTAGCAGATAACAGCAGTTTGCACTAGTTAACGTTTGCGCCGAGCACCGACCCACTTAGATACCGACTATCACTTACCGTTACGATAACGTCCGACCACTTTCTCTGCACGCTCCATTTCGTGAAATACCTCGTCCTCGTGTTAGTTTACTTAGATTATTAGCGCTAGTTTAGTCGCATCAATAACGTTGTCCGTAACATCAATAGTTTTGTTACTGTTACAACCGTTTATAGCTAAATTTTTACGACTGGGCCAACACAATTACGTTTATCATCATATTTTACTAAATATTGTTTTTATCAAAGGTTGTGGCTTTTCTAATAAGATTCTTATTACAATTTCAAAATGTTTTACTAAACTGAGTCAAGGTGCTCGATGTTATTTTGTTTTGTAAATTAAAAGCTTTGTGGATGGCCCATTACAAGTGTTCCTGTTGAGCACTTATACGTAATTTAAATAATGCTTATGGTAGGAATGAGTCCCCATCAATAGTAGAAAGGATGGGGTTCGAATACCAAGATCTCTCGCTCGTCAGTCCCGACAACGTAGCGTAGTAATTATTCAGTAATATGTGTCTTAGTCGTTGGGTTATTGCTTCTAGAAGTTTGAGAAAATGAACAGATAATATATCTAGCTATTTTTGTGTTCACACCAAACGAGTAAGCCATGCTTAAAACACATTTAACGGTACAAAGTAACGGTATTTCTCGCGAATTCCGTCTGCCAGTCATCATGTGTGTCTCGAGCAGCACGATTATCGAATGTAACATTGACTTTCACATTTGTGTCGTGTTGCGCTGATGTAACACGGCCCCTCGCTGCGCCCGCGCCGCGCCAATGCGATTAGGTAAACGTTGCGCGCAGCTTTCACCCCACTTTCACCTCCATTTCCGCGTTACTTGGAGTCGCTCATTGGCGCTCATTTATACAGATTATTGCATATTGCAACATTGATGGTCGTTTTCAGTTCTAGTATCTACCTACGTAAGTTTGGACTTCTTTGGCATAATACTTAGTTGCTTTGATTTTATGGATCTGCTTTACCTGGAATATGTTTTCAAGTTTCACATTTAGTTCCATTAAGAATTACCTAAGCACATAATATATTTTCCTTTTGTAATTTTTGCCTATAAACACATGCTATGCCACCATTACACAACCGACATCAAATTGGCAGAATTATCGAGGTATTCCACGAAGAGCATTGATTTGAACGGCACTGAAATGAATAGCACCAAAGCTATTCCACGAACGGCACCAATCCAAATTTTGGTTTGGTGCGCTTCGTGGAACAGTAGAATAATATTAATTTTATTCCACGAAGGGCACTAACGTAAAATTTTCTTCTAGTGATGGAAACCATTTTTTGTTCAGGACATTATTAAATAAAACTTAACGACATAAATCAGCAGGAACATAAGAGAGTATTACAGTAATAATATTTCTTAAATTTTGAGAGCCTCTAGCGCCGTCGTCTCTTGGAAGGTTTTGTATTACACCAATGAAACGAATAATATTTTATAATTACTGTGATATAATCCAGTGTACATAATTACAATAGTTACAGTTTAATTTGATCGATCAAATTCATAACAAAGGCAGACTTCAAAAATGTTGAATATTTCTTGTGATTATGAGAAGCGTAAAATGTCAATGCTTTTTAGCTGAATTTTTATTAGCGACGTCTTCATTAATCTTGATCAAAACATAACACTACCTATAAATTATATTGTTTTATCTATGAAACGCGTAACTAAGCACTGATACATTATTTACATAATATTATAATTTCAGAGCAATAATTATTATGCTTCAAAGGTTATCTTGTTAGATAACGTTATAGTGCTTCCTATATACGAGTACCTACCGTAACCAGTAGCTAGTAGCACATATACAAATGTACAACCAAATGTTATGAATTATGATTGTTATTCTTGAAATTTGTTGATTCATTCGAGTTCTCGCGAATATTCACTTGCTTGCCTGTGTAGATTATAATATTAGGTATATTTACCTTAAAATTTAACCTGAGGCCTCTGATTTTCGATTAGATAATGTTAAAATTATGTGTTTTTATATCTCTTAACAAGGTCAAGTTTATAGAAGAATCATGGGAAAATATTGCTTACTACCTACGTCTTGTCTTTTTTCTTTGGGTTTATCAGAAACGACTTAGCCTTTTTTTATTCAGAAATAGATCTTTGAGTGAAAAAAGTAGGTATCTACCTTTTTGAAATTATAAAAATATATTGTATTAGTTATATACAAGTACCTACCTAACGGAGTAGTGCCTATGCTGTGACATTGGCCCGGTGACCGAGAGTGAAGTTGCTTCGCTCGCTATTCGTTTGCACAACTGCAGTGTTGAACTCAGTTACACACATCACTGCACTATCTGCCATCGAATGCAGCGCTATTATAGCATCGCGCTCAAGATTATCACTTGCGCGAGTTATGTAATCGCAATAATATGGACTGAATTATGAACAATTGCATGCAGGAAGCGGTCATTGTTATGTAACCGGTCATAGACATTGTATTTGTAACAATTTTTTTATGCACTAGTGTTAGGTATGTGTCAATTTTTACACAGTGAACGAAAAAAGTCTTTTCTAGAAAATATTTATAGAAAACTATAAACAGACAGCTTTAAATAAAAACCTTCTTAAGGTCAAGAGGTTATTAATACTAGGTATGTAGGAGTTTTAAATAGGCCAGTAAGTTTTATTAAGCTACGCTTTAATAATAGTGAGCAGGTTCGTGAGTTGTTTGCGAATTGTACGGTTGCAGCTAACTATTGACCCACTGACACACAAACGATTGAAGGAAAACAACTTAGTTGAGTGTCACAATCGACACAAAGATCGATGTAACTATCGAGATAACTTTCGTTTACGATAAACGATACTAATTTAATTGTGGCAATTACAATTTAATTTGCGAAGTTATTCGTACGTAGGTATACAATTTTTTTAATTTTTTTTATTATAAAGAGTGCGTTTGGCAGCACTTAACCTGATGGTAAGTAATGATGCTGCCGAGGATGGATCATGCAGACCCAAACAATGCCTATTCACTGATCACTCTCGCCTTGGGTACAATTGGGTATAATTACTGTTATTAAAGGAATTATATTTCAGTTACGAAGTAAATTTTAAATCAAAGCCGTTAAAAGCCGTAAAATTATACGTTGCTTCAAGTAATGTAAATTTCATTTGAATACTGAAAATATAGAAAAGAAAGTTAATTAATTGCTATATCTCGGAAACTAGTGGATTTTGGCAGAACATATGGGAATTTTCATTTAAGCTTCCCTAACACACTCTGCAAGGAACACGCCGAGTTACTAGTAACTCTGTACAATAAGAATAAATATAACATCAGCCATAAACGAAGAAAAATTAAGGTTAGATAATGACGGAATTCGACTCCACGGAGAAGTTAAAGGAATGACGAACCTACAAAAGATTATGAATAATATTTCGAATTAACGATGAATAAAGATCTTCCTCCTTGAAGATGAATCAAGACTAGAACACTACAGGTGAATATAGGGGCAGGGCTAGCACGGTCGGCGGACAAACCCGTTTTCTCTACAGTTTGTCTCCTTGACAGAAGACAATACCTAAACGAAAAATCGAGAGAGAAAACGATAAAGAGATGGTTCTATCCCCGATTTTTCTCTCCCCGGATCACACCATGCTAATCCAGCAGCAGTGCAAAAAATAGATCAACGAGGTAATTGCGGGTCTTAGGACCGCTGTCAAAGTATCTGCGTTGTGACTGGTTATATTCTTGGGATTTACAAATTAACGTATCTTGTAACATGGCAGCACGCTACCGCAATATAGGTAATTGGACGTCCAACAACCCGGCGAAAATTACGAATTATTGAACCATTTTCCGCAACGCAACATTGTGTAGACAGGACGATACGAATAACTATTTATATACCTACATATTCATTTAGCTATACCTATACCGTACCTACTTATTATTAAATAATGTACATACTGCCACGCGTTCCACGTTTGTGTTACGTGTTGTGTGGCTGGCAACATAAAGTATAAATATTATTCATACTGACATGTTCGCTTAATAATTGGATGTCAATATACGTATAACACTGTACGCACCCCAAATTCTTGGAACTCATTCAGACGTTAAATAAATAGGGTAAACTTAACTTTGCATCTTTCGAATTCGTCATGTATGATACCTATACAATTACAAGGTCTTACCTTTCTAGTCCCGATCCCTTTAAGGAGTTAACCTGTAAAACTGATATCGCAAAAAAATCTGCTGATCCATACAAATGTTTCAATAACACTACTAGGTACTACTAACTACTGTACTAGGTACTCGACTAAATGTATGGAATATTGCGTTCACTGGGAATAGGTGATTTATTTTTCGCGATATCAGCCTAGATCCCATAGCAAAAGTTGTTCATAATGATGAGTAACCATAAACACCCTTAAAGGGATCGGGAATAGAAAAGTTGGTACCTATGTACAAAGTTCCAAATCAGAAAGAAAATTGAGGAATCATTGGGAAACTTAAGAAAATAACTAACAGTATTCCCAAATAGCATTCTCATTAATCGACTTTCTCTAGAACAATAGGTACGTATTATGCAAATCAAATGGTTCGGAACAACTTGAAGAAACACCAAAATGAAAAAATGAAACAAACAAACAATTCCGAAACTTTTCGTGTGAACTTCCCGAATTTTTTCGTAACATTTCTTACTTGATCAAAACAGGCAGACAAAAGGACGAACGCGATCTTTATATTGTTAGGTGAATGTTGGAGACACTCCAAATAGTCGAGCTCTAGTTGTAACAACTCTTAAAATAGACCCTGTAGGTATTTTATCTCAACCTATTTGTGAGAACACAGCTGTTCGGTCCTGTAGATCGAATTATATGAAAAATAGCAAAATAACTGTTAAAATAATCGGGGTCAGCTAAATATGGAACCTATTCCTATAGCGAGATTGTCTATGAACACTTTTTATAATGCAGTCTTTGATGTATTCGAAGGCAGCTTAAAATATTTCTTGGATATTTTAATTAAAACTTAAGCTCGTTAAACATTTTTGTGTTTAGCTTTGTTATTTCCTCATTTTGTTTAGAATCATTTGACGATGTAGTTGGAATTTCTGACTGCAAATACAATCAATACATTAGTTTATTGGTATAGAGCATTGCTCATTCATTGTAGTAAGCTATTTTCCGTATTTACAACATTATAAACACAATTATTAGGCATGTGATGACTAAATCACGTTTATTGTTGTCATGTAATTCACCTGTGTGATCTTCACTTGTGTTCATAAACACGGTAATTCTACATCTAATAGGTATACCTATGATGCTCAAACAAAGATTCTCCGTAAATAAATTTACTGAAAACCCGCTTGTGAAAACTTTATCACAAGCGGGCTTTCAGTAATTTTATTTACGGAGAATCTTTGTTTGTTTGTTTGATAGCTTTTCAGTTACCTACTTAGGTTGTTGTTTTATCGCAATAGATTTGTTTGTTGTATGAAAAAATAATTCTAATACGATTCAAAGTAGAAGTGTAGGTGATGCAACTGACGTTGGGTAACTTACTTACTATTAGAAATTAGCGTGACATTCCATACTATTTAGCATAAAGCTGAAAAGTAGCAATATAATAAAAAAGATAACATCATAAAGGAAACCGTTTATTTTCTGGATATTATTAGGTACCTATTGTATTGATTGAAGCTAAATATTACTATAAATCATAAAGAACTATGTTAACAAATTCATCACACCGACTTTTTGGAAACAGCGTAATCTGATTATGATCTAGTTACTAGTGAATAAACTGAAGAAAACGTAAGATTTCATAACAGAAATAGAAACAAATACAGGAAGTAAAGGCAATTGAAACTGGTCGATGTTAGTCGGTCGACAGCCATAAACAATGCGGATCTAATAATAGAGGGCGCTAGCAACACTGATGAAAAATAGAACACGAGATGTGGGCCACAGCCGCTCCCGCGCTCTACCGATACGTTTCAATGTGCCGCTGCCCAGATCCTTTGTGATCTATTCTAAATAAAATTTAAATTGTTAATTACAAAAATGTTCGTATAGTTTGTTGTAAGAAATTATACCTATTCCTTTTTATCATTACTAATTAAATATTCTTAATTCAATTATCTGTATAAATTGCTTCTATAGAACCTTATTTGTTGACATTTGGAGAAAAAACAAATAAGTTTTTCTTAAAGGTACATCTAAGGTATTTTGCATGATTTTCAGAGTAACTAGGTATTTTGCTATTACCTTTTGTTATGAATTGTTGTTAACGTGCTTCTTTTTGTACTCCTGAACGTGTTATCGTAAAAGTTTACAACATTGTGGATAACATGATGTTAACGACATGTTATTACGGATTTTAAAAACATTGTTAGAAAAATCAGGTTTTATTAATCATGTTAAAAGGCAAATCGACGTCTATATCTAATGTTTATAACCTACATCACACATGTTGTTTTCACTAACAGTTAAGAAATAAAATTATGAATTACTTTTTCAGGGAATCAATTAAATTAGACCTTATAGTCCGGAAATGGAAGGGAGCTTAGATATAATTTTCATTCCCCTACGTGTGGCCGGGGGGCCATTATTTGCTCTTGCTCCATGGGGAGTTCACGTTGGGGCAGTAGGCATGATTTCTATACGAACGTGACGTGCCAGGGTGTGGGGAAGATTAATTGACTCTGAAATTAGTTTGGTGCCATTACTTTTATGTCGTTTATGCTGATGGAATTTAAGAATGTAACATGTGTACGTTACTGAGAAATTTTCGCAAAATTGCTTTCGTGGCGATATATCTTTATAATATTAATGAAATCCACTTCTGATTAAATTAATAGATTTTCAACTTCAGAATATAAACTGCTTGCTTTTTCCCGCGGTTTCTCTCACGCGTTTTATTTTTATCATAATAAAAAGAATAAAATATGTACCTTTCCATTAGTAAAATATTTTTTAGAATCTGTTCAGTAAATCCAGAGCTTACCCGGACGAACAAACAAATTTTACGTCTTTATAATAAGTTAAAACCGAGGTTAAAACCTTTAACGATATCGCTACTTCATTCAAAATCTAAATCAATTGATTAAAGCATCTTCATGGAATACCTCATCAAAATTAGTTTACGAGTTTCTTAGTATCCACGATGACTTGTTACCTGACACCTACCTACAGTGTAATAATACTCGTCTAGTGATCTCATTCTTTATTATTATTAGATTTTCCGAAACCGTAGGTATAGAAACGTTTTGGAGTCTTATTTCAATAATGAAGGAGACCAAAAAGAATAGACATTACGATTCACCTTGTTTCGTGCGCCTCGCGGGGTCAACGACCCGCCACAGCTGTATTGCGCCTGTGTACGTAAATAGTGTTAAACACACGCGCGTTGTTGTTGTGTTGAAGATTTTTTTTTGTTTTATTACTTAAGTGCGTTGACGATGGTTACTAGAAATGCTATAAGTAGTTTTAATATCAATCTGTAATCTTTGATCCTCAGTAATGCAGGTAAAACGAAAATTATACGTAGCGCAGCTTATTGCATGTTCGTTAGAATTTAAATATATTTTAACATACGTATGTACGTTAATCCCTGATTTAAAATGTAAAACTACGTGACGGACGGTATCAAGAATATCAAACCGTTGGCTTGCTCTGTAGGTAGAATATTTTATAGGTAAATAGGTACCATATTACGCGCAAACCTATTCCAATAGGGAAATAATGCGTTCACCATGAGTAATGTATAATAACACTGAATTTAATTTTAGAAAAACATTCAATGAACTGAAAGTCTTCATTTCTGTTCATTAAATATTTTCCTAAATTTATATTGGGGTTGGTATTATGATTATACAAGCAGAAACGTTGTCCGTTCCTCTGAAAAAGCCTTACGTAAAAACCAGTGGACGGGTTTAAATGGCATTTCCACTGTGATCTTACCTAACTGGATGGCCAAAATACAAGGAATCGATTGCCGTAATATCTGAAGACCCCTTTATTTTGTCCTGCTTATGTTGTGTCGAAACAATGACGCTAAGGATATTTTGTATACTTCGGTAAAATGTACAATGACTTAAACAATCGAGTTCAAAAAACAGTTATCTGAAAATGGAGGGTATCGGTAATGGTATTCATTTTGGCAACTCATGTGGCGTTGGGCTGGACATTTGGCTAAATGTGGTGGATGGAGTAATAGTGGCTAAAAATGCTCGGTAGTACGTTTGAAGATGGCAATATCGATGACATAGTCCAGCTTGTTGGAAAAACCTCGACGTTAGCGCAGATTAGGGTCGAATAGCTTCAAAGGGCTTATTTTTACGATAAAGGCTTTGGTTGATGATGATTAATTGTAAGCCTCATAGTTTTCAGTCTTTCATTGCATAGGCATACACATACTAAGTACTATAAGGTTTCATAACAAAACTGTTGCTCTATTATGATTACGTGGTGTTTATATTATCGTACACACGCTGCACAAAACAAAACGCGTCGTTCAGAATCAGAACAAGCCTTTTGTGTATTTTTATTCAACAATATCGATTTAAAAGTCAATTCGTATGATGTGCTGAATCGTTTGACAACGGATGTCGGATGTGGGTCAATGTCCATTTGGTGCATTACTTACCTATCTATTAGTTCTTGACGTATAGTATGCTTTAAAGTGTAAACTATTGATAAGCAACTCATGTGTTTTTAGACTTATAGAACACCTGTATCAATAGTCCGTAACGAATATTTATTAGATTTATGGAAACTCAGTGTGTGTAGGTACTATTTTACTCTAAAGAATAATAACTCTACTGGAAACTCTAAACTTTTAATATAAATCCAATTGACGACACGATTATCGCAATTGGCTTTCTACACTAGGTGTTGCGGTGCATATGAGATTTCTATGTTTACTGTACCCATGATACAGGGTAATTAGTAGAGGGGGAAAAGGTTTTCTAAAAAGAATAAACATCTTCCTCGAAGCATCTCATGCATCCTACTATCTTACTATACATGCAGATGACTATTATATACATATCACAAGAGTTAGAGTGAATCCAGCTCTTTTCAGTACTCGTGTCACCTTTTCAATAAAAAAGAATAAGACGATTGTTAAAATAAATGACGCAATCGCTTCTAGACCAGTATATGCAATGCAATGATTGCTCTTAAACTTATAACCTTGAATTGCTGTGCGAATAACTAAACTTTAGCAACCGGGAAATTCACGATTCTAGTTCTATTTATTTCGTCAGATTGATTATAAAACAATTCAAGAGGGGTTTCCTTTCATTTCAGGTCTCGCTGAAAGTGAAGCCGGAGTCATGAACGCGCCTAAGGGTCGCCATTCTCATCAAGCAGGGTAGCTGTTAAACAACGTAAGTAAGATGTCATGCTCGTTTACATTGATAGAGACTGGTTAGGACTCAATTATGGAGACGCAGCGCGATGCGCGGCGCGTTGCACGTCGCGTCACGCGGCGCTTCACGCGTTTTTTCGTTCATGGAGAAACGGCGTGTGAAGCGTGGCGATACATGCGGCGGGGTCCGTCCGCGTCGTTGCCCGCGGCGTCACACGTGCATCTACAAACATAATATGGCGATATGTTGTTTCGTTTACGAAGACGCGGGGCGATGAGCGGCGCGTGCCAAATTCTACAGCCCGCACCTTTCCCTGCGACGACATGTGCAATGGCTGTGATTTACGCCGCGTATACGCGCCGTGATCAACGCTACATACCAAACAGACGCTGTCACACATGGCCACACGTTTGAATTAACCGTACGACGCGACGCGTATCGCGCCACGTCGCCATAAGACGTCTAGTTCACCACTATTTACATTTTTCTTAGCAAAAACCGTACTATTACTTATATCTCTATCTCTCCACTAGTTTAGTGTTTATATTATTAATTATACTGTAGGTACTCTACCACTCATCCTAGACAATTTACTCTACTAATATAATGGCGTAGGCTAACGTTTGACGTGCGTTTCTGGCACACGTTTAGTAGCAGTTTACATTGTTTCCAAAGCCTATGTAGAGTTCAGTGTTCAGTTGGCATAATATTCATTTTAAACGATATAAATAGACCCAAACTGTGGAGATAAACAAACATGTATTGTTAATGATGTCATTTACGGAAAAATATGGAATACCTACTGTAACATTATCTGCTTAGTGTTTTTTCAAAATCCGGATTAAATTGGTTATACATAATACCCACTGCTCATGACTATTCAATTATTCTTTAATCATAATAATTGAACCACTGACGCTTTTTCTCACTGATTTTACAGATGTAAAATGTGCTACGTAGATGACGAAATCATAATAGTTCGTGAAAACAATGTAGTGTTAATTGTAAATTGTAGTCTACTCGATTTTAAGCTAAGCCTCCATTCCGCGGCGTTTGTTCAAATACGCTTCCGACAGTCATCAAAAGGACCACAAATCGAGAAATGTTTGAAGTAGGTACGCCAAAATTCTTCTTTTTCTTACAAATAAATTGCGCGTTCTTGCCTCTAAAAACTCCGTAACTAGATGTGGTAGGGTTTTTCGCTTAGTGAGCATTACCGATGTGTAGACCTGACTCCGTAAGTTAGCCAGCCAATGCCATTATTATGTTTATGTCCATTGATAGTGTATTACTAGTATTATTTATTATTCTTATGGTAATACATAGGACCTGTTAAATACGGCTGGAGGACATTTCTTGTCCCCCCGAATAACCAGGAGAAGCGGGAGAAGTGTTGTCAGCCGATCGTCTAATTTAATTACCCACATACGTTTGCATTTAAAACATGGCACTGTTTATTGTGCAGTTTACCAATAAATAATATCTAATATTAAAGCTAGGGCTAAAACCCGTTATGTAAAACAAATTCCGGTATCTTTCTATTACACAGCCAAGTAGATTCTCCAGTGGGGGAGTTCTCATAACGGAATCCGCATAAGTGTACCACGCGTAATTGCATCTTGTAACGCATCGATGCACCCATGCAATTATTCGTTCAAAAACAACGCGAATTTAGCTTTGTAAGTACATATTTAACTTTTTTATTACGGAATCAATGCTAAAGATCGAAATAAAACTGACTAAGGTTACAACAAAGCTTCTATTGTTTACGAAGCCGCAAATATGAATTTTGGTTCAACGCTTTTCGTCTAAAAATATATTTTCCTCTTAATTTATATCGAGTTATTAATAAAAAATCTCATGAAAAAATTACTAAGTACTATGTGTGAGCTGTGTTTTTATATCTTTCTTTATGTGTTGGATATTTGTCGCCATTATTATGAACCATAATCGGTAAAGTACCACAGAAAAGATAAGATAGAAAGCACAAAATTTCAGATTGGTTGATTTAGTTATCTCTCCAACTGTAGGTAAACGAGTCTTCAAAAGGTTACTAAATTGTAGGATGGACGAATGTGTGTACGTGATAATTAATATACATTATAATTAGTACCTCTACTACAGAATAAATAATAGAGAATTTAGTTATCTCTGATTATTTCCACTCGACTATCTCGTCATCTGACTCTGACGCCAATAATACGCGTAGATACGTGCGATAGGTAAATATAATATGAGTCGCGGGTTCATTAACCTCGTATCTTACAGACGGTCGGGTAGGTGACATTGACCTTTCACGAATTCATAAATAGAGTTACAGGGATCGATCGACCTTTCTTTATGTACCTACTCGTGGGGATTACTAACTTGAATGGAACTTAGAATAAGATAAATTGTACTGCTTGTCTGGCTGCCTGTCTGTCTTTAACCAACTTCAAAAAAGGAAGATTTTCTACATTCGATGCGCATGTTTTTTTCTATGGTATTATCTTTAAGTTGACCGATTTTTCGGAAGCGGCTTAAACAGCAAAACACTATCGATGAGCATTTTGCTATCGTCTTGGGTTCGTTCGTATGACTGTTTATTCCACATAAAAAATTTATTGAAAAAAAACCTGCTTCAAAAAAACTAAAACGTATAAATTTTTTTTTATAAAAACTTCGGCTTCTGAAGTCGGAATGCATCTTACCAGGGGCACCAACTTTAGAAGCTGTTAAGTTTTTATCATGTTTTTATGAATATTATTTTATTCGTTTATTTTTTTGAAGTCGGCTTTTTGTTTTTTATTTCATAAATCACTTGCTTCATGTTTGGTGTCTACCAAGATTATATGAAATAGTATTCATACGAAATCTTGTTGTTGTTTGCAAGTTGTTTGCCAACAGACAATCTTCTCATAAATGGCTTTTATAGCTGTCTACCTTTTCATATTTATATGAAGACCATAAACTTCGAATATTTTCGCTTCCCTCATGAAGACCGTGAAAGACAACTTGTTTCAGTAAATTTTTAATTTGAAAACATTTTTCTTAAATTTTTTATTAGTTAAATTGTAAATGCAATAACAAGTAAATTGTTAGGTTGCCATAAAGTCTGCAACAAAAACAATAGGTAGCAATTCCACCTTACCTCTTTAAATGTCTGAATGTATTGCATACATAATTTAAAATACTAATTAAGTTTTCTTTACGTGAATCATAGATGTTCTACGTCTATGACGATAATAGATAATGTAATAATTATTATGTAGGATGTCAAAAACATAATATAAATGAAATTTAAAACCACAGCAATAACAATGGTCTTTATGAAATGATATTCATTATGGAGATTGAGAGATGACAATGGAATTTCTAAATTTAAAATAATCTTACACACTTAATTGGCGTCTATGGATATTATAACGGACAGGTGGTTTGTCTGGGACTTGCTACATTCCATCCGTTAACGTTGCCCAGGCCAAGGACTCGTCTGCAATCGATCTAGGGGCGGAGACTAGCTTTCGCCTGAGAAGCTTTACAAATAATGTGTTCTGGTACCAGTGCCAGAACTAGGGTGGTGCCAGCCCAAGCACAGGGCGCAGACCCTGGAGGGACGCAGAAATGACAAGACCAGGACCGAATTTTGGGTCATTGCGTGGTAGTTAGTAGCGCATAGTCACGTAATACGGGTGTAGACGCGCCTTGCGTCTTTACTATCTCTACTAACGAGTATTAGGTGTCATTTGTGTATTGTATTATTGTGTATTTTGGCAAATATTTTCGAATAAACGTTCTTTTTACCAAATTTATATACACTTATTCAAAATTCTACCAAATACCTGTACATAACAAAAAAATTGTTTTAAGGTGACAGATTTATTTTAAAACACCGTGCCCATTTCTTTGTCAGAGCCGGGTAAGATTGGAACATTAGAAACTCGCACTGTGCGCATAAAAGGCTAGTTACGGTACTGTCTGGTAGACGTAGTTCTAATATCAACAACACACAACTCGAAGGGTTATGGCAATCTGTGTAAGGCTTCTCTCTCAAAGATAGTACTTACCGTAGCATGCAACATGCGACAAAGTGAGCACTTGAAAAATAAAAACTGAATCGTTACAAAAGTTTACACAAGTACATTTTCCTTGTTATCCGGCAACGAAAGAAAAACAAGCTAACAAAAGCTTCTGTTTCCGTTAAGTTGAAAAGAATAACCCATACTTAATTAAGTTCAGAATACTCTATGTTTGTCTACAGACTGACAAAGAAGCAGTGCCCTTCCTTTTAATATTCTGGTTAATAATTAATCTGAGGAACATTTAATATTTACTAAAGTACATATTTTTATTACTGAGAGAAGGATAGCTTCCTTCAGTAATTAAAACATTTTGTGTTTAATATAACTCAGGTGTAATAAATAGCAGTTCATTTAAAAGCCAAGAGTCAAAATAGTTTCCAAATGAATCTGGAATTAATTTTTGTTTAAAAAAATAGAATTAAAAAAGTTTCTAGCAGGTAATTAAAGTTTTTGGTCTTTCTTGATTAGTATACTTAAATTTTATTTCTTGAAATACAATTTAACATAGGTAGTTAGTAGTTACGTTACAATTTTGAAATTTTGTAATATTTCTTTATATAGCTATAGAATTATAAACTTGTATTTATTACACTAAAATTGCAAAAATTATGACGATCACTAAACGTAGATATTTATTATTGTAACTTGTTAAGCAAAAATAGTGGCCTCAAAAGAGAATCGCTAATTAATTTATTACTCAAGGTTTTTGACATACAACCTAATGAAGGTCAGTTAACTTTAAGCAAAATATTCATGCGGAAGTTGCCAGTGTGTTATATCGCGAATCTATACCATCGTACATATTATGTGTGTGTGCGGGGGCGAAGTACGCCCAAGGGCAGCCGCCGGGTAACGACCCAACCACGCACCTTCGACAAGTCGTGCGTTCAATACCGATATCGGCATTTATTCGCTCAATGCGATGATTGATGAATATAGCTTTTATTAGCATTTCGTGACGAGTAGACTTAAAGATTTACAGATACGTTGATTGTCGGGACTTCTTATTTACATAGCCACCGAATACAAAAATTTAAATTTATGCGTTTTTTCAGGTGGTTCCTAGAGGAGACGGAGTATGGACGAGTCTTTCAACAATGTGCTGGAAGGGACGCGCCAGTACTTCATGGGACTGCCGAAGCAGGTGCACGCGGACGGCTCTGGACAGCCTTTATGGCAGGCAGGTGCTCCCCTACCTGAAGAAGGAGCTCCAGCGCAGTCCGGCGCTCCTGCTCACTCTTCGCGTCCGCCTTCCGCCGCCGCAGCCCCACCTTCCGTCTCGACCTTGACGCCAATCGCTGCTCCACCGCGGCCGCCCTCGGAACCAATCGAACCTGAGCCACACATTATCCACAAGGCTACTGTAATGCGTGAGGCAGCAGAGAAACGGCGCGAGCAACCTGAGATAGAGGATGATGAAGAGGCAGTTGGCACACTTTCACCACCTTCGCATATAATCCGCAAACCACCTCGAACACTTCCCTCGCCGGCACCTGCTCCTGCTGCTCCATGCCCGTCCCCTGCGCGACCACCATCAGCCGCACCGTTGCAACCCCCAGCGGCTCCAGAACCTCAACGAGAGCCTCCGGCACAGTACCGTCCGCCTGTGCATCGTGTGCAAACGCCAACTGCAAGGCAACCCGATCATTATGCTCCAGGTCGACCGCCAGATCCGTATCCTACGTCACGCCCTCCAGAATCTTATGGGCACTATCATTATGAATCAAACTTGTCAGATGGAAGCCGGAACGCCCACGGGCCAGTAGCTTCGCCTCAGCCTTCAACGCATTCGCGTCATAGCCCACAAACGTATGCAAGGTTATCGGGGTCGATGCCACAACACACCGCATCGAGATTGCGCGATGTCACCGCGCAAAGTCCTCCTACACATCGATACCAAATGCAACCTGCGCAGCCGCCGCCTCCGCCCAACGATCGCGTTCCACCTATACATCATCCGCCGCCTGCGCCTTCAGTACAGAGGCACGCAGCTGAAAGTCGGTCACCACAGTTGCAATATTCCTCCCTACAGCAACGTCGAGAACCATCGCCCTATGGACGAACGTCGTCCCATTATGAAAGGCATCCTGTAGTTCCACAACGTAAATATGATCCTCAACAGGCATACCCGAGTTACCGACCTTCACCGACCGCACAGCCTGTTCAAAGTCATCGTGTGGATACGCATCACCAAATGCAATATAAACACGCGGCGATGGAAGTCATGAGCACACATTACTCACCTAGATCACAAGAACGTTCGCCAGTGCCAATCCCACCGCATCCGCATGACGCAGCCCGCTTGCCGCCACGCGCCGACTACCCTAATATGAGTAGATCTGTAGACACTAGAAGTGGTTACCACTATCCGACAGCCTCAACATCATCGTCGAGATATGGACCTGGTGCGCCTGTTCCACTTATTCAAAACTCAACGCAGTCTAGACCTGTTTATCGTCAAGCCGCTGCACCTAAAACAAGCTATGATTACGCTCCTTCAACAACCGTCCAAACATCACCCGCACGATCAACGGTAAAACCGGGTTATCCAAATCAAGCACGCATGACGGTCTCTGTAACATCACTGGTGAATCAAATGAATCAAACTAAACAAAAGCAAGAACCACCTACTGCAGTAACGCAGGTCAGCCAATCTAAACAGAAACGGGAATCACCGTTAGATTTATCTGTAAAAACAGTTAAAAACTCTGCCGACTCGTCGACAACTCAAGATGACGCAATTGACTCGGCGGTAGAAAATAAAATGATTCCATTGCCCCATCGTCCTTCTTCTTCCACTAGCCGTCATGCTCATTTGCCAACCACAGGCTATGTAGGATCTCATAAAGTTGATTTCGCACCCAATTTCACCCAGTACGGGGAGAGAAGTACTGCTCTTGGTTATGGCACATCGTCACAACCTGTACATCACGCTGTACGATATAATGGTACATATGAAACACATCGACCGCTGGCTGAACCATATCCTGTTGAATCTCCTCACCGTTATCAAGAGCGTAGTGTTCCAGTGAGAACCGACTATGTTCCTAAAATAGATCTTACAAGATCGGTTGGTGATCAACGTCCCGACAACAGAGTTCGTGATGACCGGCACTTTATCATAGAAGAAAGAAAACGTCCTGCAGGCCCCATTGTTAGCAACATTCCGGAAAAGATAGTACGTTATGAAACCTGGACGGCAGACAGTCGGATAGACCATTTGAACCAGTCGGCTAGAGAGCAGCATGAACTCATGAAACAACCCGTCTATAGCTATAGCAGATATAAACAATTGGAGGCTTACCAAAACGAACAAAAACGGCCAGCCATTTCTGGCGTCTATCGCGAACACCACAGTCTCGCAAATCGCAGATACGCTACTAATTCATACCATCCTGAATTATTAGCTCGTGAACCAAGCGAATATCACGCCCACTATCATGATAGAAGTCCGTCTGTTAATAACCGTCATCACGTTATACAAAAAATTCCGAGCCATAGAGATATTAATTCACATCATTTTGATCCTTCCAGTGGGATACCCGCAGATAAAAGGGTGCTAAGTATACTAAGAAACAGTTTAGAAACAAAACAAATAGGCTTCGTAGAGCCACCACGACAAGCCAAACAGATACCAGACCTCATCGTAATAGACGACGCTGAAGATTCTGTAATAGATATCACAGACCTTACAAAAGAAAACGATGCAGAACTAGGATCTAAAAATGTCACGAAACATCCTTTAAATAATATCACCCCCAACTTAAACCAACACATACAAATGCCTCGAGCTGTGGATTCTTTACCTCGTGATTCGGATTATAACAGCCCTGATCCAAAATCGAAATCTCCTGAAAACGATGTTGCGTCTAGAATAAGAACTAAGGCAGAGTTAAAAGTAATGCCACCATCACAAGATACTGTAGCGAAAGTTGAGACGAAGCAGACACCGCCTGAGAATGAAAAGCTAAAATTACTACCAAGGAAGACTCATTTATTTAATCAAATCAGGGAAGATAATCTAAGATTAGAGTCTGTAATAAAAAGTGAAGAGCTGCCTGAAACAATTATTACAGAAGTAAAAACAGAGCCAATGAATATCGAAGAAATTGAAAAAGACGCAGTAATATCCATCAAAACAGAAAATATTTTAGAAAGTTTAGAACCTGAAGGTTTGAATCAAGTGTTTGATGTTCCTCTTGAAGATTTAGATTGGGCTAGTGCTTGTGACAGTTTTATGGAACAGCTAAAAACTGGATGCCATAAAAAGAAAACACAGAAAAGACGTATTGACACTTCCGACAATGATAACGAAGGTAAAGTTGATAAGTCTCTAAACTCAGATTCCGTTGAACCTGGTTTACAAAAAACGGTAGTGGAGATAATACCACCCACAGAAGAGATCATTCCACCCGCTGTAGAGATCATTCCACCTGTGGTAGAAATCATATCACCGGCGGTAGAGATCACACCCCCCGCAGTCGAGATCTCGTCCCCCGCAGTCGAAATCATACCATCCGTAGTTATCAAACAAGAACCGATGGATGAAGAAGAAATAAATAATGACACTGAAATGCCACTTTCAACTCTGCTAGAAACTATTCCGACATCTAAACCTTCAAATAAAAGCGAAAAGTGTAAAAACGATAAAAAGAATAACAAAGAAAGTGATAAGCGTACCAAAATTAAGGTGAAAACGAAGATAAAAACAGAGAAATCAGAAAATTCTGATACATCATCTTCACCAGTGTCATCTAAAAAGGAAACAAAAGAAAAGACACCAATCAAAACTGTGATAAAAGAAGAATGTGAATCAACGGATGATGATGAGCCACTTATTAAGAGTAAAATTTTAAAAGAGAAAGAGCAAAGTGATCGTCTCAAGTACCAATTGTTAAAGGACTTATCAGAGAAATCTGCTTATGTTAAACTCGAGTGTTGTGATGTAGATGTAAATAAAAATACTAGAAAATCAGTGGATTCTACAACAAAGGAAAAGGAAGAAAAACACAGTAAAGGTAAATTGTCTAGACAGATGTCCAGATCCAAAGGAAAATTATCCATCGAAAATAACAAAAATGACAAACAAGACGTTAATTCAAGTTCTGACAGCGATGATGATGATCTGAGCGTAGCGAGAAGGCTTCGAGTGCGTAAAAACACAAAAACTGAAGATACCAAAACGGCACCTGCACAAAAAACTCCAGTTAAATCATCTCCTATGAAGAAACAAGACAGTAGCAGTGCAAGTAATAGTTCCACGCCAGTACGCAAACCAACATTTGGCGATAGTTCTTGCTTTCATCCAGGTTGGGAAGAAGAACTGTTTAAATATAAACGCTCTCTTCGTATGCCTACCAGACTTATTGCGATTCCACGAGGACGATCTGGTGGCCCATTTGTTAGAGGGACAGGAGCTATTTTTACACGCGGTTCAACATCTCTCCCCGATTTGGATCCCGCACCACTCTCTCCAGCACCTTCTTCAGTACCATCAGCTGCTACAGATGATTTATATGCGCGGCGTCCTGACAAGCTAACGATTGACAGTGATTTGGATTCAAATTCTAGTTATTCTACACCCAATAAATTACATTATGATTCCGAAGCTTCGACTTCTACTGTCCTATCGTCAAAGATTAAAAAGAAAAGTAGTTCTATTGTTGACGTTTTGATTCAAAAATGTGGCAGAAAAGAAGATGGTAAAAGGGAAAAGAGATCTAAAGATAAAGAGGAGAAAACACCTAAACTCATACCCAAAAAATCTTCGAATGAATTGCTACCTACACCTAGTTTGGGGCTGGTAAAAAATGGTAATAAGGGTAGTTACAATGTAAAAAAAGAAAAATTGATGGAGGATATATTTTACTTAGGTGCTTTTAGAAAAGAGACTGTTACTGCGTTCAGGAGTTCGTTTATTAAAGACACAGATGGTCTAATTGGTGCTACGGAAGAGTTCGCACCGGTTGTTCTCAAATCTAGGACAAGAACAGAAAGTCGGGTACTAAAACAGCGAGCAACGATTAAAGAAGTATTTGGTGATGAACGACCGGCTTCAGCGCCACCAAGCTCCTGCCGAGAGGAAGATCTACCTGAAGAGAAGACAGAAAAAGTCGTGGAAATAAAGAAAGAACCCGAAACGAAACCCAAATTCAAACCAAGAAAGATTGTAAAGGACAAACTTAAAAGAAGGTCTAGTTCAATAAGGGATGGACTCAGAAGTACAAAGTCATTGAAAAGAAACGATGCTAAGGGACGACTTATGCGTTTAAAAAAGAGGAATAGCATAATGAAATCGCTAAATCATAAAAGAACGAAAGAAATGTCAGCAAATAAACACAAAAATGAAAATTCAACTACAGAAGAAAAAGATAAAACAAAAGTAGAAAGTAACGCTTTAGCTCCAGTTGAAGGTATAAATACCAAAAGACGGTTAAAACGTCTTTTTGGAAGGAGAAAATTTAGTTCTGGGTTCGATTATATCAGAAAGAAGAAGAAAATTATCCGTAGAGAGGAACCCTCCAACAAAACTCGTAGGCCTGCCGCCAAGCCGAGTCCAGAATCAGTACATGACATTCACAAGGAGATCAAAGGCTGGTTCATCAATAAGAGTATAGGAGAAACACATCTTCATCGAGCTGCCAGGTTAGGATACACGGTGAGTATCTTATGTACCTAAGTCACTTTGTGTCAAGCACATTATTTATATTTGAGTAAAATTAAAAGGATTTCTCTAATTTTTAGGATTGCGTCGCTTACTGTTTGGAGAAGATGGAATCAGACCCTTCGGCTAAAGATAATGCAGGCTTCACACCATTGCATGTAGCAGCAGCTAAGGGTCATGTCAGAATAGCTCGACTACTCTTACAATATGGCGCAAATGTGTCTGCTGCCGCTCAAGGGGGAATTAGGTAAGTTAAAATCCTATCAATTTGAAATTACCGATTTTGTAAATGGGGACATTAATGAGAAATTAATATATATGGACCATTTTCTTACAGACCTTTACATGAAGCTTGTGAGAATTGCCACGTGGAAATCATTCGTCTACTTCTTGCGTATGGCGCGGATCCACTGCTCGGTACTTACACTGGTCAGACGCCAGAAGAACTGACAGAGGGTCCCGCCGCATTATTGCTGAGATTACATATTGCTGATGTACAGGGGAATGCTATTGAACCCTGGCGATTCCCACCACCAACAGAACTATTAGGTAAGATTTGTTAAGGTTCGAGATTCTAAAGCTGACAAGTGCGCATGTTCCTTCTTGGGAAAAGCTTTCTGTATACGAGACAAAAGGATCACGCGACGCAAACGCGAATATTCACATTTTCTGCTAGTGGATACTATTTATTTATGCCCAATTAATTTTACAGCATGAAGTCTCGACAAAGTTTCACGATGTAAGGAGTACCTAATAAATGAGCAAAACAAGTGTTGTAAAAGCGAACGAGTATGATGGACGCATACTACTTTACTTCTATCACCCAACCGCCAGCTAAACGTGGATTGTTGTAATCTTAATCGTATATTGCTGTAGTTTTTGGTTAGAGGCATGGGTCTTATATTCTCATTGGCCTATTTACGGACTTATTAACTTCATATTAGATATATAGTTATTTAATTTTATCATGACTTAGCGTCTTTAAAAGATCTCAGGAGATTGAGCGATTTAAAGTCTAAATTTCAATATGGTTTACTTCCAGATCGTGAGGAAATGGGCTGCGACCCACTATTGTCACCGCCCCCGGCTTCGCCCCCACCGCCGCCGGACTCCATGATAGAGATTCAGTGTACCGAGGCGCCACTGCCGCCCTTTTACAGCCTCAGGACTCCCACGGGCCAGCCAGCTGACGGGCTGTGGTGTTTACTCCAGGATATTACTAATTTGCTACAGGTAAATATGCACACTTCATGCAGCTTTTCTGGCTTGTTTTGATCGTGGTTATAATATACCATTTAAAAATGTTTATAAGTACCTCTTATTTACTACTATGTATGACTACTTTCGTAAACGTAATATTAGTATGAATTATCATTAAGCCCTTTTCCAATTAGGTAGAAGTCGGTTTCCAATCTATAATGAAAACTATGTTTCGCTGGGATCAATAACGAATCTTCTGTTGAGTTGGCACGAGCTATCAGATCGATTTCTATTTCTTTGCACGCCCCAATTACTAACGAAAATCGTTTTCTATTTCCAGATCAAATCAAAGGAAAGTCTACTAAAACAGATCCACTGTGGTTCTGGGTCACCTAAAGAGTTGTTGAGAGAGATCCGCACTCAGGAGTTCTTGGAACGTGCCCAATGTCACCAGCTGCTCTGTGCCGGAGAGAAGGTCAACGTGCGAGCCTCCAAGGTGGCGCTCGTGAGGGTCACCGACAAGTTAAGGCAACTGCTCAAAATCGAGACCGTACTGGTTAGCTGACACTAGAATAAATTTTATGGCCGATTGATCAAATAACCACACGCTCCTATTGATATCACGGAGAGGAGGCCTAAATTAAGTTAAATATCACATTTGCCCTCTTTGTCTTCAATGCAGTTTTTTTTTTTATTAGATACCGTCCCGGTTATTAATAAATTGTTTTTTAATGTGATTCTTAGCGTCACATCGTTTGGCAGTAATATGTTTATGTAGTGCCGACTTCATCGTCATGCTGCTATTATATCGCTTGGGCGAAGTGACGGTAAAACTATTTCTAGCTACAGGATAACAATTCGATTTAGTTACGACGCGACGTGTATGTCAATATGTCATGCCGTACATACCTATAACTTGTTTTTAATAAATACAATACATGCGTTTGATTGAAGACGGCTCAATAACGAGATCTTAATACCAAGCTTGACTGATTATTGTAATGTAACATGTATCTCATTTAAGAACAATATTAAAAAATATTCGTTTTATGAGACTGTATTTTAAGGCAGCCATTTCATAATCAATTTATTTTTGTCTCACTCTAAAGTCTGGCTTGTGAGATGTTGTGTATACCTACTAATTAATGAACAACTTGTGTAAATATTGTATATAGTTTTATAGTTATTATGCGTATAGATGTTGCTTTAAATGTTCGATATTCTCATGGGTGCTATTTAACGTTGGTGTACGGTATATTGGGTAGATAGGTGAATAAGTAATGAACGCTGCGGCGAGATGATTAGTGTAATTATATTATTATTAGGAAAATAACGACATGTAGTTACCACACTGTTAATTGTAAGGCGTTAGCATAATCTTATAGGTACTGTGTCTGTGTGCAATAGTATACGTGGTTATTCTAAAACATTGTAGATGTTTTTTTTTTATGTATTTGGAGTGAAGGTACCGTGTCACAGGGTTGGATGGCCTTACGCACAAGACTCTTGTATGGACATGTGCAATGTATCGTCGTATGCGAGTAGGTTCTACGAACATTATCGTGCGCTCCTTGTCAATTTCTTCTATCTGGGTTTCCAGTAGATATTTTTTTCCTTAACTATACATCACCTATGAACTGTTATAATCATGTAATGTTTTGAGATTATGCTAGTACTTCTTTATCAATTTTAATTTTAAATAATTATGGCATTTTTTGTTCTTTGTTATGTTTGCTAATTGTCTCCCCAAAATATTTTTATTAATGTACAATATACAATATTTTACTTTAATTATAAAATGAGTTATGTTTTTATATTTATACAGTCCTGTAAATAATTAGGAAAATTTATTAAATAACGCATATCGCAAAAAAATAATTAACAATGTAAATAAGATAAACTGTAAACAAATTATTTTTTAACTTATTTTGGAGCGGCAAATATTTGGTCTAAATAATACCAATGAAGTTTTATACACAGAAATGTTTTATTCATGTGGTTATTATTTAGCCCAGCACTCAAACTTCTGTATAATATTTTGAGACTCTGTATAGAAGTAGCAGTTTCGTATCTGTCCAGGACATGTTCCTCCCTATCTATTTATTTCTTTGTGAAAACAAGAAACGAAGAAGTACATTATTAATCTGTGATGAAATATTATTAGGAGAATTATCTTGCGCGCGGAAAAATGGTATGAAAAATAATAATAATTTTTGGAGTAAATGTAACTAACGATTTAAAAACAGAATTGTACTTTTCTGAATGGTATCGAAATCGTGTAATGTTTATCTGTTTTAGTTATACCTACAGTATAAGTATTACTATAATTATTGACTCTTATTTCTTGTTGATAACATGGAAAATAAACCGTGAACAATGAAAACATGTACCTATTTTATTCCCATTGCATCCCAATTCCCATCTCACTGACTGCCCGTGATGTCAAACACTTACGGTGCTGAAGTACAAGAGCCAAGTTAGGTAGGTACCTACTAGGCAGATGGTTATCAGTAATGTAAGGAATTCCTTCATCTCGAAATACGTCAGTGCGATGGAACACGCTAGTAGCTGGGAGTGTAGTCCCAGCTACTAGCGTGTTCCATCGCACTGACGGCTTGCCTCGTCGCCGTCGGCGTTATCTTTCGCAGCGAACGTGTAGATAGATGCTGACGCGACGCGTGCTCAAGAATGGTGACGCATGCTCAGATTGCTTACGTAATTATGGAATGCTTTACGTAAGCAAATGCGTGTCATCGCAGCTGATCGCGGCGTAGCTACCTACGCGCCTCTGCATATACCTACCTACCTAATCGAGTTTCGCTATGTAGGTACGCGGAGGCTATAGAATTATTAATAAACGACTAAATTATTTTTCACGGAGCAACTGCCATCTGACCTTTGTAACCCAATCCGGGGTACAATAAATAATCTTAGGTTATAGGTACCTACCTACCAGATGTTAAACTCTTGAGCTTCTGACTTCTCGTTACGACTGCATAGCAACTTCTTTTATCAACAATGATAAGGTTGGTTTCCATTCATATACAGGTAGGTAGGTACTTATAGGCTTAGATTATTGATTGGTTGTCGCAGCCGCTCCTGCGACAACCAATCAATAATCTAAGGGTAGGTATAGGTGACTATCGTTATTCCGATGAGCTCGTCAAACTCATTTTCCTACGAAAGATAATGTAGGCAAAGAATACTAAACTATTACTACCTACGTAATGTAGGTAAGTATAGGTAGGTTGTACAATACATACATAATAATTTATAATATGTTATGGTTTTTTTCGTAAGTACCTACCTACCTATCAATTAAATAAATTGATCAACATTATTTTTTAGAATAGAATAGAATAGATCTTTATTTCATGTAAACCAGATACAGGCACTTATGAAATGTCGAGACTCTAGGTGCACGGTTCCAAATAGTAGATCCTATGGAGAAGATTTATTACTAACATTACGCCTGTGTTCCCAGAAGGAAGCAGACCGGTGTACTTTTTCTACAGGTGATGAAATTACATACTTAGTAGGCTTAGAGTATTCATGTTAGTAGGTATTCCCAGTTAAAATTTTGATTGATAGGTAGTTACCTATTTGCCACATTTCGCCGAAGCGCCTCGCCCGCGCCGCCGCGCCCGCGCCGGTGCCCGGTTAAAATCCCCATACAAATCAAATACGACAGAGGAACGCGGCTATATAGCCGCTTGTGCGCGCACATCCTAATAGATAGGTACCTAGTGTACCTACATTATTTTCCAAGAGTTGAGGAGTAGGTACCTACCAGTACCTACTTACAGTAAGCGGCCTAATAGTAGTACACAAAATTTGCTCCTACTAATAATTCGTTAGCCCAAAGTTATTTCTAATATTAAGTATGTGTGGCCTACTTTGAGTAGGTATGCCTGTGATGGAGAAAATGAGAGTCGAATCAAGAGGTCAAAATTAGGGCAAAGGATAGACCAGTGGAAATTGATGCACCGACAAGCGCTGTGTTTATATTACATAAATAGAAAAAAGTCCATACCTGCAGATTAGCAGTTGATTAAATTACCAAATTCAGTCAATAGTCAAAACTTTCCGGCTTTTGATTCACCTTTTATTGACTTTGCAATTTGCATAATAAATTATTACCTACATGGTGGTAGATAAAATACTCTCTGCACTATATCTTAATAAAAAGAAAAAAAAACTCTTTTTCAGCGTTAGCGAAGGCAGGTCCACAGACTACTGAGAGATATGGGCAGGTCTCTCAGGTCTGTGTCTTTTTCACTCAAATGTTTATTTGTCTATGATTTTGTGGAACCCCGCGTATACCGCGGTTACATAAGTCTATGGCGTTACCACAGACTAGTTACCACGTTACCACTTTCATTTTCGTTCGCTTTTTCACTTTTTATATTAAATTAATTTATTTAACGGCCCAGGGATTAGGTCCTTTATGCTCGGTTTTTCATTTGCAAATGGTGTTGCCATGAGCCTATAAAAGTTTAAGGCCTCTGCCTCGAATCTTGCGGGCAGCGGGGCGGCGGGCGGCGGCGGCAGCGGCGTGGGAGCGGCAGGGTCTAATGCGTTATGCGTATATCAAATGGACCGGGCCTCGAAAACAGCGGCGCGGCAGCGGCGCGGCGCGGCGCGGCGGCGGGCAACGAGCGGTGCGCTCCAGTCAAGCGGTGACCGCCCGCGCGTCTTCATTGCAGTGTTGTGTAATTTATTTTTGTGACGTCGATATAAATCGAGCGTTAGGAATAAATTTGAATCAAAAAGACAACATCTTTTTCATCAAATGATGAAAAAGATGAATGCAAGAACCTTAAAGGATGAATGACATCGAAATGTCATTTTTGTTGATTTTTGTACGGAGATGACATTATTAAAAGCGACGGCAGCGACGCGTCGCGCGTGGCTGCAGAGGCTTCTTTGGTCATTGGTCGCTGCCGACGCTTTTACTATAGTGCGGCCACCGAGAGAATGAGTTTTTGACACCTGTGAGTTACGAACAAACGAGAATTTTTTGTTATCGAAACATTATTACATAATAGTAGATATCTATCGTTTACATGCACTACTGATACAAAATTCTATTAAAATTAACCTTTATTAAACTAAAATAGTTTAGCGCTAAATATAATCTTTAATAAAAAAGAAACATGTTCAACTGACAGGTGTCAGGAACGCATTCTCTCGGCGGCCGCACTATAATGACCCGGGTCAGATAAGTTTATGGTTTGTGGCACTATATGGCGCAGGTAATGACGTCATTCATGACGTCACGCCTTCTGTCGTTAACGTGGACCGCATCTTTGAGCGATATTATCGCTTTTGGCGTGATTCGTACCGCAGGGATAATTATAAATAACAGATATTTAAAGATAACAGTTAAGAATTGTTCCTGACAATCCCAATTATCTGTTATAAAAATAAACAGACACTTTCATTCACACCGAAGCTTGCTTGTTATTTTATTTATCAGTTTTGCTCTCATCACAAACTATATAGGGATGCTAACGCTCTCATTCTTACTTAGCTGGATTAACGCTATGATTAACGCTTACTAGAAAGAAAGACACCTAGTATTTAATACATAAACACACAGCATAAACATTAATATATTTATTTGGTAGGTCATAAGTTACAAGTCTGGTAGTATGAAAAAACCTGGCTGTTATTTAGTAACAGATATTTCATCCTGTTATTTTTGGGTAATAGTAACAACTCTCCACGGATTCTTTAGTCATTGCTGTGATGCGACGCGTTCGCCGATATGTAGTGATAAAAATGTATTTCTGGCATAAAAACCTTCATATTGCATTATAAAAAATACCTAGAAAAATACCAAAAACCGAAAACGTCAAACGGGTAACGGGTTGATGATGGTGATCGATGGTGATGGACTTATGTCAATGTGATGGACGGACAATGGGACTTTATGGGACAGGGACATCACTATTATACAGTTGAATGTTAGCATCCCTATTATAGTTTGTGAGTTGAATGAATCGTTGAATATGTAGTTGGGCGAGGCTTCTTTTTTTCAAGGTGTTTGTCATAGTTATTTTCAAATTATAAACGAATTTTAAATTAAAATTGTGATACTTTTAGTCTGAAAAACACGTGCTATCACCAAGAAATATATCCATGTATCCGTGTCATGAAAATAATGATAACTAATTCATTGTTTTGTAACAGAAAATGAAGCGTATTTTGTTATTCCTCGCTGTGGCGAGTTGTGTGAGGACCCAAGTTCCTGAATCTAGCAGTGTGTATAATCCCAACTTTCCCCAACAAACCTACCAGGATAATAATCAGAACGGAACCCAGTATCGTCCAAACTCTCAAGTACCCTATGGGAGCTTTCCCGTAAACAGCAATGATTACAATTCGGGTCAGAGTTCGTTTTACCAAGATAACTTTAACTCTGATAACTTTGGTTCCAATGACAATGAGGTAGATCCACAAAATACGGCTACGTATTACGCCGGCTTGGACTACGAGGAGCGGTACAGATGTCCGCCAAATTGGATCAGATTCCGAGAATCATGTTACCGCTTTACTAAGTCGCCGGATCGCCCTAGAAATGAGGCACGTAAAATTTGTTTGGCTTACGAAGCTGACTTGGTGTCTGTCAATAGCCCGGAAGAACATGGATTTATCATAACAAACCTGATGAGGCTAGATCCTCAAAAAGGTTCTTGGTACATTGGTGCTCACCAACAGTCACCAGGTTATTGGTCTAATGATGCAGACGGATCACAGTTAACGGGTTTAGAAAATGCATTCTTCAATGACCATTCACAAATATACACAAGTTATAACTTATTGCCTCGTGATTATTTAGTGTACAAATTTTCACACCCTGATGGACGCTGGGGACTATCTCCTGTTGAAGGAACTCAGTATTATCACTTTATTTGTGAAGGTCTAACTCAAAGACTACATTATCTTATTGAAGAAGAAAGATCATTCACATATGGACTGGAAACTTATGATCCTGAGCGGATTCCTAGAGGTCCTTACTTCATCAAAGAGCCAGTGGACACTATTTATGATCCAATGAGAAATTATCATGTTCAGTTGACTTGCATTGCAGGCGGCTACCCAGCACCAGTGTACAAGTGGTACAGGGAAGAGTATCAGGTTGACAGCCCCGTTTTCACAGAGATTGATCCATTAGTTGAAACAAGATTTGTTCTGAGTGGGGGAACACTTATGATTTATAATCCAGATACTGATAAAGACAATGCAAAGTACCACTGCACAGCTTCAAATAAGTTTGGCACAATTCGATCAGAATCTGTGCGCTTGTCATTTGGTTTTATTAGGGAATTCAATCAAAAACGATCTGTTGAAAGTGGAAATCAGTATTGGGGCAAAGTTATGTACTGTGATCCACCTTCTTACTATCCTGCAGTTAACTTCCTATGGGCTCGTAACTATTTTCCAAATCTTGTGGAAGAAGACAAACGTGTATTTGTGTCTTATGATGGAGGCCTCTACTTCTCTGCTTTAGAGACCATTGACAGGGGCAATTACAGTTGTAATGTCATGAGTAAGGTGTCTGACGCAGGCCGTAATGGACCATTCTTCCCACTCTACGTATATCCACATTCAGATTATCAGCATCTTAAATTTCCTAATAATTTCCCAAAACTATTCCCTGAAGCAGCAGTTGTAGGTCAGGAGGTTCGTCTAGAATGCGTTTCGTTTGGCTACCCAGTGCCAGCTTATAACTGGACTAGAAAGAGTGGTAATATACCAAAAAAGTCACATTTGAGTAACTATCAACGTGTATTGACAATACCCAATGTTGGAGTAGAAGATGAAGGAGAATATATATGTGATGTTAAGAATGATCGGGCACACATAACCAATAGTGTCTTTCTGAGAGTGCAGGCTGAGCCTAACTTTACAATACCCCTAGCAAATAAGCATATGGATAATAAAGGCGAGTTGCATTGGAATTGTGAAGCTTTTGGTATTCCAGACGTAAATTATACTTGGTGGAAAAATGGAGAGAAACTTTCAATGGACACCTTAGAACCTGATGACAGAGACCGTTATATTATCCAAGATAATGTATTAATAATAAAGTATTTAGATCCCACTAGAGATCCAGGGATGTACCAATGTGAAGCTAAAAATCAACTGAAAGCAAGTTATTCAACAGGGCAGCTACGAGTGCTGTCCTTGAAACCATCATTTAAAAAACGTCCACTTGAATCTGAAACATATGGCTCTGAAGGTGGCAATGTTACCTTAAAATGCAATCCTGAAGCTGCTCCTAAACCTACATTCACTTGGAAGAAAGATAATATTGTAATTGGCGCAGGTGGAAAAAGATTTATTGCCGAAAGTGGAAACCTGATCATCCGACAACTGTCTAGAGATGATGAAGGTGTCTACACGTGTGTAGCCAAAAACCAATATGGCACTGATGAAAGCAGAGGGCGACTAATAGTATTGCGCGCTCCGCGCTTCTTGGAGCGACTGCCTCCGCGAATTACAACGCAGGTTAATCAAGTGGTCTTTCTACATTGTAATGCGGAAATAGACCCCATGTTGGATACAGCTTACCTCTGGAACCACAATGGTATTCGAATGAAGGAAGCAGCTGATCTGTATGCGGACAAGAGAATAAAAATCGATGGAGGCGAACTTACTATTCTTAATGTGAGTCTCTCTGATGTCGGAGACTACGAGTGTATTGTAAAATCAGCTATAGGTCGTATTTCATCCCACACCCAATTGCGTATTGAAGGACCGCCTGGCCCGCCTGGTGGCTTACAGACCCTAAACATTCAGCGTTCAGCAGTGACCCTTGAATGGACAGACAGCAATTCAAATGGTCGTCCTATCACTAGCTATATGGTGACTGGCCGGACACACTGGAACTCCACGTGGTATATGATAAGCGACAATGTGGCTAACGTAATAGAAATCGATCGATACAATGGACGAAAACGCGCTACTATAACTACTTCTCTTATGCCCTGGGCGATTTACGAGTTTAGAGTTCAAGCCGTAAATCTTTTGGGAGCTGGAAAACCATCAGCACCTAGTCCACAATTTTCCACTCCTGCTGATAAACCATATCAGGGGCCAGCTAACGTGGGAGGTGGTGGAGGAAAGACTGGAGATTTAACCATAACTTGGAACCCCTTGCCGCCTTCTTTACAGAATGGGCCAGGTATTTACTACAAAATATTTTGGCGTCGCAATGGAACAGAAGTCGAATTTCAGTCACTTTCCCTCAAGAAGTACGGCAATATTGGGACATATGTTGTCCACATATCGACAACTTATTTTTATACACCGTACGATGTCAAGGTTCAGGCTTACAACGATAATGGCGCGGGTCCCGAGAGCGATGTCGTTACGATATATTCCGCGGAGGACATGCCGCAGGTTGCTCCGCAGATGGTGTACGCAAGATCCTTCAACTCTACCTCTCTGAATGTAACATGGAACCCCATCGACCAATCGCGCGAGAGATTGCGCGGCAAGTTGATTGGACATCGTCTCAAGTATTGGAAGCAGGCGAATAAAGAGGAAGAATGCATCTACTTCTTATCGAGAACGACGCGCCATTGGGCTCTTATCGTGGGCTTGCAACCTGATACCTACTATTTCGTGAAGGTAATATTTTCAGTTCCAAGTATTTTTAACCGACTTCAAAAAAGGAGGAGGTTCTTACATTAAAATCCCCTAAGAAAATAACGGCAGATAGAATGAAAGGTCTTAAAGGTACTTCATCACTAGAACATAGTTAATATTTTTTTGGTCCATCCATAACTAATAATAAACTACCTACATATTATAATTTATTAACATTCTCTCTCTCTGCGTTTATTTTTGTTATAGACCATTTTTTACATTGAACATTATTGTATTAAATAGGTAATGGCATTCAACTCTGCGGGCGAGGGTCCAGAGAGCGAGCGGTACCTGGAGCGCACGTTCCGCAAGGCGCCGCAGAAGCCGCCGGCGTCTGTCAACGTGTGGGCGTACAACCCGACCACCGTGCGCGTTGTATGGCGCTATGTTCAGCCCACCGACGAGGAGGAACCGCTGCTCGGATACAAGGTACACTATTGTTGTATTTACACAGGTCGATACGGTATATGGCCTAATGGGCCGTGGGCCTGGCGATTAATTAGGCCTCAATCATGGAGACGCGGAGCGTCGCGCGGCGCGCAAAGTGGAGTGGTTGCTCTCGCGCGCTCTCCATGAACGGAGATATGCGTCTTTTTCTGCGTTGCGCGCAGCTTTGCGTGCGTCCGCGTCTCTATAATTGAGCCATTACGTCTATTGGTTTGTTGCTAAAAACTTCCATAAATGTATTTGTGAAATGATTGGTAGAGTGGTTCAATGAGTAGTTCCAGACTAGTGCTGCAGCTTTTCTTAAAGTATGTCTCTGCCTTCTCTTCTTAGTCCGCCATTCTTTACCCAATGCTGGGTGTAGGCCTCCTCCTTTGCACGGCATTCTTCCCGGTGTTCAGCCTTCCTCATCCAGTATTTCCGGCTATTTTTACGAATTCTACGAGCCATATACCATCCATCTAGCCGGCTCACGACCGACGGTTCTTCGCCCAGTCCTGGGTCTCCACTCTAGCACCTTGCTGGCCCACCTGCCATCGGTTCGGCGGCTTATGTGGCCCGCTCAACTCCATTTGCGTTGTGCTATGACAAGGGTCACATCTATAACCTTGGTTCTCTCGTAGGCGTTGTTGGTTAAAGTATGTAACATTGCTTAACCTGTTCAATCGAATTGAACTCGGATTCTTACCTTCGATGAGGCGAATTCAAAACTGGGTTTCCTGTAACTAGACGTAATATATCTAATAAAATTGTGTGATTTTTAAGGTGCGAGTATGGGAGATTGACCAGGACATGAGCACCGCGAATGACACGATAGTACCAGTGGAGCATAAACTGGAGGCGTACGTCATGAACCTCACTCCAGGCAAGTCGTATAACCTGCGTGTGCTCGCCTACTCGAACGGAGGCGACGGCAGAATGTCCTCGCCAGCCATCACCTTCCAAATGGGAGATTACCACACTGACTCATACGGATACTCTGCTAGGAGCTTCGCCCACAAACAAAATGTACAAATACAAATATTATTCTTTACAGCTTTATTCTTATGTTTCTCTCGTAAATGGGAAGTCTCGTGATGTCTAATTTACACCTGTTAAGGCAGCTTAATATACACTTTAATATTTACTGTATTTTTACAAATGTTGAAACATTCCTTTTTTTTTGTTATCTGAGGCCCAATTCTCGTAATTAAAAATGTTCAAAATATAGTTCGGATCTCATTCCGATCTACTACCAATGTCATAAATGTCACAAATGGTATTCTCTTACCCTAACAAACAACGTCAAACGTGACATTATATTGTAATGAGATCGAAAGTTGAATAAAAGGCAAATCGGTATTCTGCTAACATTTTGAACTGACACAGATAATAAAATCGACACTCTCGTCTATACACAAACGTCAAAAATGAGATTGAAATGAGTTTGTAAGAAGATTGAATCCAAATCATACTGAAATCGGACTGAACTTTAAGAGGAGTAGAATACATGACTTTTTTCAATTCATAATATAATCTCAGTTCGGTCAACTTTCAGTCATATTATAAATTAATTACGAGAATTGGGCTTCTGATATTAGGTTGTGATATGCATCCGGCCATCATTAATCGCTCAGAACTAATGATATTGATATTAATAATTTTACAGCGCTGATGTCACTTTAAAAACGACTAATTACCTAAGTAACTTGTTTAGCATTTTAAGTAAGTTTAACTTGTTTGACATTATTTTATTTGTCGCTATAACTATTTTAGATGCTTTTTTTTCTTTCTAAGACTTCTCACTGCTTTAACTCAGGGTAGCACAAAACACCCCTAAACTTGTATTATCTTGTAAAAGTATAACTTTTCTGTTAAACAAGTCTAAATAATGTCGATAGTTGTAGAAGATCGTAACAATTATTGGTAGCAATGATGTGTAGTAGTTTTACATTTTTTCGTAATATATATTCATCTATTTTTATATTATATAATTGCCTGTCAATTTTTATTGACAATAAGTAGTTTAATGACATTTGATATTACTGATTTGAATGTAAGGGGAATTTATATGAAATTCTGTATTAATTAGGTCCATATCACTTAGTATAGAATAAGGAAAATATTTGTAAAATACAGCTATTTGTAATTTAGCAACCAACAATCCGAGCCATTTTATCTTTGATCTGATTTATTTTGAAAATAGCTTTATTTTTATATTTATACTAGTGTTCAAATACAAGTTTGATAATTATTTTAATTGCAATTTTGTTAGTAGTAATTACCTATAATTATGTACTATTTTTCCAAAATGAAACAATGCAGACAGACACATTTCATTTATTTGAGCTATTATTGTTTAAATATAACATGATAAAAAGACGTAATGTAAAGTGGTTCTCACAATATTACCTATATTGTGCAAACGTTTTATGAAGATCATTTAGTACACTAATCCCGCCTATTGTATTTGCCTGCTAAAAGAATCTCAATATTTCCGATTTATTGTTGTAGTGTACCTAGATATAAAAGTTATGAAATGCCTTATAAAAGTTAAAATTGTCATTGTAATATGTATTTGTTCCAGTAAAAATGTAAAGAAAACGTTGATCTTTTATTTGTATACACGATTTGTCGGAAATTAAATTACACGTTGTATACTCGTATGGGTAATTTAGTTAACGAAAAACCTCACACCCCAATTAGAATATCTAGTGAGCTTTAAATCTTGCTTAAATCAATAACCAACAATGAGTTTTTTAAACTTAACTATTTTAATAAAATTGTTCTGGAGCCTACAATTATTACGTACTGCATTTAAAATTCAATTTTATTATCTTGAAATAAGATTTAATTTTCTTTGGCTCAATCGAGGGTCGGTAAGGCGTATTTCACATTAAAAAAAAACCTATTTTAAAAATGATTGAAACCGATTCTGTAGTCGATTATGAACAGAGTTTTGCGTTTATTCAATTACAACGTATATGAAGTCGAAAAGGGGTTATTGTATCCATCATTATGAACAACTTTTACTACAGGACAAAAAAAACTGCTGTTTTATAACAATTATAAGTCGAGTAATATTGAATTATTTTTATGGATAGCTGTTTTATTTTTTCGTGATTTTATGGTTTGTCCCGTAGAAAAAGTTGGTCATAATGATGTGATGAGTAGGTACAGAGTCATAATGATGAGTATTGAGTATCTCTTAGTAGTCTGTGGATGAGTACAATACCTAACCTCCTTACGGCTTTATGTACCCTTTCCGACTAACCGTGTAGTTTTCTCACCAACAACCTAAAAACAAAATCAACAACAACATTCATAATTCGATAACCAAAACCGGCCTGAGGGCTAATTCACGTAATTTTAAGACGCGCCGATCGTATTGCAGTGACGCTTCAAGTTGACGCGAGCGTATCTCACTGAAGCTCAGGATACAAAATGGCAGAATAGTCGACATCAGCTCAATTTCCATAATGAAAGAAGAAGAAGAAGATTACCAAATGTGTTGTTTGATCAATATTTTATTACAACTGCGCGGCAACTGCACTTCTTTTGTTACGTGAATTAGCCTACTGAACGCCCAGAACAGCCAAGGCGATCGATGTTTTCAAGAATTGCCCAGAATCCCTTCGTCGAAAACACTGTCGACAGGAACCGTGGACCTACAATCACGACGTCGAAGGCCCAAATTGAAGGGCAAAATTGAAATAACAAAACTTTCGATTTAGGTACGGTACAGTTCGTCAAAAATTCTGTCGACAGTTGCTTCTAAGCAATATTCGTAACGGCTCGCCGAAAACCCCTCGTTTGTGGTCGCTTATACAAAATTATAATGTACCTACAGTACATAATATAATATCTAGGTAGATACTTGTCGTCTGTTGCTCGATCGGCGGCCGCTACCCCTGCTGTCTGCATTGAGGTACCACCACTGTAGCTAGAATCGGTCTAGGTACACCATGTTTTAGACTTTTGAAATTATTTTAGTCGGAACCATAGAATTTGTACGACCCACAGAAGCAATGACCAAAGAAGCCTCTCCACAAAAGAGTAATTGACTTTTTCAATTTTCAAGTTGATTAGGTTGGGGGTAGATAGGTACCTATCTACCGATTAGATATAGAACCAACCTTAGAGTAAGGACTAACAAAAATACAGATCGTTTGTGTCATTATAAAGTTGATAGCGAAAAAATTGTTGCGGGTAATAATATAATAATATTACATACCGACAACAGATTGTCGTCACCTCAATCTGTATTACAATCTGTTGTCAACTTGTCGGTATAGGTCTACCCGTAGGGTCTACCCGTATACCCACAACCTTAGATAAATTATCTAAGCCGACAACAGATTGTTGTCAATATGGTATCAAGTTTATTGGCGAAAAAATTGTTGCTAGTGTGATAGGTAGATACCGACAACAGTTTGTTGTCAATACGAAGTCACTATTGGCTATATTCTTATATTATTGATTGGTTTCCGCTGTTGGAGCGGCAGCGGAAACCAATCACTAATCTGCTGAATTTACGCCAAGGTAATGTACACTATCGTTCATTACTCGTTACTTTGTTAGCCAACAGCCAAGATAAAATTATTAGAGTGGATTGGCAGTATCATCAATAAAAAGGAATCGATATTTTATTATGCATTAGCTTGCATTGGTATTGACTGTATAACATTATAAATTCAGTGCAGAATACAATAATTTTTCTTAACTCTAAATTCGATGACAGGTTCCTTCGAACCTCGACTTTTATAGTTCCAGACTTCCCATATTGACCCGTCTCGGATCTCCCTGTATCTATACAATAAAGCAGTATTATAAGTAGGTGTTATTGTGTATAGATTTCCCTTTTATTTTCCCACTATATAAGCTAAATATAGCGGGACAGCTCTCTCTTTGGATGTTATACCATGTGAATCTGATGTGGTCAGCTTCGCAGGCCATTAAATACGACAACAGTTTATTCCAAGGGCGCTGAACAGTTTACCGTTGATACGAATAGAAGAACAGCGAGATTAGATTAAGCCTGTTGATACAAAATGAAAAACAGGTAGGTATATTTAATATTTTGTTTTATTTTAAACATATTAATTAATAGCGTTTATTCACAACTTCTTGTACTTTACCTTACGTTTTAAACATTTCGCGTCTACATTGTCTAATAAATCAACATCAATGGAGTTCTTCCTTTTCAATAAACTCCCCTCTTCTGTCGGCTGCACTTGTTTCAAAGGAAGCAGTCCGACTGCGTATGGAATATTATTTTCTAAAGTAGAATTAACATTATCATCATTTGTACTAGGTTGTTCATTTTCTTTATTCAAATCATTGTTCTCATTCATGGTGTCTCCCCATTGCTCCGCCTTTTCATATTTTACAGGTCCCGTCAAATCTATCACAGAATGATATTGAGATTCTGCCGTCATTGTGTCAATTTGACTTTCGCTATGCGTTCGATGTTCATTACTTTCGTTATCGCCGTTTTCACCGGTTTCTTTATTGTTAATGTCTAAATTATCCCACTGCAACCCACTCGATGTTATTGATGCAGATAAATCTGCGTTACTGTTTTTTGAATTCGTTAACTCTTTCATATTGTCCGAATCGTTGTCAAACACGTTAGGAACATTCAAAGGATTCACGTTGTAGTCTTGAACGTTAGGGTCTGGATTACTATTTAAATTATCTTGATCATCTTTAACAGTTGAATTGTGATTTTGTGCCATGTTCATTTTGTTTTCAATGTTCATTAAATCTTTTATTATTTCATCTCTCTCCTGTGCTCGTTGATCTAGTTGGTTGCTATCCTCGTAATTATTTTGGTCGTCGTCATTGCGTTTGGGCGTTGCCATCAAACAATCAAGAGCGTCTTCCTTAAAAACGGCACTCTGTGGAAGTTGCAAGCCGAAATCATAGCAGTCTTCGTTTCTCCTTAGATCTTCAGAGTTCAGGGAATTATACTGCTGACTTAAATTAGAACTTAAATGTGAACTCTTGGCATCAAGTAACGAAATACTAAAATTGGTATCTAAAGAAGTACTCGCTGGACATAGTTGTTCAATTACTCTGGCGTCATGCAATTGTTGATCTTCGTAATATTTTTTCACATCATCGCTCATAGATTTCGTGAAAAATTGCATGTCACCATCGATGCAAGAGAAATCATGAGCATTTACATGATCGATTGAATTATTATTTTCTTGTAAACGCGGATCTAAGACCACATAGTTTTGTTGTTCTCCAAAAGATTCCAGGTTGTCTGGTAGTATTGCATTGAGACTGTTGATAGTGTCTTCGGTACGATTGTACTGCGACGAATCTTTATCGTAATCAGAATTTGAGCCGTAACCTTTATTCCCTAGTAGCATTTCTCCTCTTTCTATTGATTTAGATAGATCATCGATGCTCTTGATTTCACTCGGGTCTGCTACTTTTTCGATAATATTTGGTTGTTCTATAACTTCGTATTGTATTTCACTGCTTTGTACCATGTCTAGTAGTACTTGCTCATTGACGTTTATGTAAGAGCCATCACCGGATTCAAAAAGTATAGGTAGGTCGGTTGGGAGTCCTGCGTTTTTCAATGCATTTACATATTGGGACATGGCAGTACTGATACCACTCGTCGAGGTCTCTGTGGAACTGGTGGGATTGGTGTTAGAGTAGCTGGTAATCGTCTCGTTTCCTATGGAATGTTCTTTATTGTAGGAAATGGTGGGATCAAGTACGTTGGACGAGACTGTCTGGTCCATATACATGAGGTCGTTGTCGATGTTCATGTAGTTGGTGGAAGACTCCGGGCCACAGATGCTGTTTACGGCTTGTGAGAGAGTCACCCTGTCCATGTAGTCCTGAAACAAATTCATACTGTTCGTTAGCCATTTGGTGTAGATTTTGTTCATATGGAATAGGAGAGAAAACGTTGGGAGTGAAATAAAATGTTCAGTATAATGAAGCTTTCGTTTTTTTTATAATACCTGCATGTGTCTAGTCTGCAGATGTTTCAGCTGGTGTATGGCTTTGCGGGAGTCCTGTTCGCGCCGCAGCAGTGCACGCTCTGCAGCGCGACCTAGCGAGCCGGCGCCTTCCCACGCTCCTGCTCTCTGTAAGTATTAATATAAACTTGTAACAAGGTACCGAACGTTACGATCCTATTTAGAAGTTGCATGCACGGTCCTTGGGGCACTGAAGCTTTTTTCCGTTGACTCCAGTCGTCACCAGTGCTGCAGTGGTGATAATTTTAGGGCCAGCGGCAATATTAGGTACCTACTTATCTACTCTGTTTATGTTGGCGTGTTATGTAGTTCGGAGGAAATTGCACAAAAAGCGTCGATGATAATATTAGGTAGGTATAAACCACTTTTTTTTTTGGAAAATTGCAGCTTAGTGGAAATTCTTGAATCTTGCCCTAGATACTGAATGTAGACGAATATTTTTCATGATCCCACCATGATTAAAGATACCTATTTAGTCAATCGATGATCATGCCTATTGAAGTCATGTGCCGGATTTACAAATTAGAAGCAGTATGTTTTTGCATATCCAATCCATTTTCTGTATTATTATTAAGTAGCCATCTTGCCCAGCGTGGTGTCATTTTCGGTAAAGCCTTTATCAGAGGTACCTAGTGTACCTACCTACCTGCACAGAGCACCCTAATTGTGTAACACCCTCGGGTACTGACGTCCAAAGTATTGTAACGTGTGAATAGGCGAAATCTTATAACAAAAGATATATTCACATTCAGATAATACACTTGAAGCATGATCGATTCCATAAAATATATCTTGGTAACTAGTCTACTTACTCTGACACTTGGTCTACCTCGTCGTGGCTTGATAGCTCGCGGCGCGTCCGGATAGTCAACAGCGGGCGTGCCACCGCCGTTCTCGATGTCAAATGGAATGCGTACTACCATATCCTGCAGTAAAGGTGGTACAATAATGACTACTGGTGCGGGTTGCTTGACTTCATACCATCGAAAACTTTAAAACCTTCTCAAGTGGTTTTCTCATGGTATGTTCCTTCACCGTTAATCACTAATAATAAAAAAATTGTACACCCTTCAATATTTACTGGTTTTTCTTCTGCCTAAGAAGAAGTAGCACTATAATTATAGCCTATGGCAGGAGGAACTAGACTGGTAGCCCACCATTTAACAGAAGTACGTAGTAGACTACAACTACTACTTGCCGCCTAACATGGGACTTAATAACGGCATCGAAGAAATATGGGTGTACAATAGTACCTAGGTAGGTACACAGTTTAGGTTTCAAGTCATACATCTACATATTTTCCCTAAAGAAAAATAGTTACTTCATCCGAATCATTTCTAAAGATTGTTAAACGTCACTAGTATTTTATAAGCGTAAATGGGTACGGTATCTACTTCGATAATCTGGTAGGTAGTTGCTCTCTATGCCATATCCTAAAGGCATGGCTTTATGAAGATGCTGTACCAACCTTATTCATTCTTCCGAGATTGTCCACGGGCTGGCTGGTGCTAGTGGCTGGTGCCAACTGGGAGGACTGCTGTGCCTTACTATCATTATCCTTCAAAATAGCAACGTTATATAAGTACACGCTACACCTTGAAAGAACGAGGTATAGGTAGGTACTACTTGGTATAGTTCAAAATAATATGCTGCTATTTCTCAAGCGTGACTTTCTTGCGGTATATTTGTCAACTGTAATTATCAAGTAAGTATCCCACCTTGAGGCTATTTTTTTATCCTTTAAACGATAGGTAGGTACCTCACTTTATTATTCTTTTTAATAATTGTAGGTATACTTACAAACATATCTCACATTCACACACATCTAGACAACTATGTAGGCTGTAGAAATATGTATTCCGTATACGGGATTCGAACCCGCGACCCATAACGTAGAAAGCTAATCGATTAGCCACTGTATGAACCCTACCAAGATATTTATGGACACGATTAGGGTTGCCAATCATACTGTTAAAAAAACAGTATTATACTATTTTACGCTCAATAATACTGTTTATTGTTGATCAAAAATAAAGTATGTAAGTTTAAAAATGTTTTTTCGGTCAATTGGAGAGAATTTTTTTGTAAGGAAGCTTTCGTGATCGAACTGTTCGAAAAGCTTATAAAGCTATTAAAAAAAAATGTACAAAATGTTCAAATATACTGTTCATTTAACTTCTCACACCTACAATACTTTATAAATTGAAAGCGAATTGAATTTTATTGTTCAAAAATTTGCCAACACTAGTCTCGATACTCGATAGTTGGGAGAGCGGTACTAGGTCAAGATCTAGGTGACTGTGGAACCCTATCCTTTTGATTAAACTTGGAATGCGAGCTGGAAAATGAAATGATTACAACACAATCGCTCTACAATTATTATAAGGAATTTTACACAATCATCGAATAAACATCAGTTAAAAAAGTTTCCTTTAAAAAAATAAACATTAAAGTAATATTGATTTAGTAAGATCTGTTAATACCTGTGAATGTAAATCAATAAGTGACTGTGGAGGTCTGTTTATCACCACGGGCGGCGTGAATACAGGCATTTCACCTAAAATTTGTACATATGTTTACTATTCGAGTAAGTGTAAATAATAACTAATAAACTGTAGGTACATTACCAACTAATTATACTTAAAGTCAACATTTTATAGGTACAGACTAAGTACCTATGTATGTTGATGCTAGTATAATGCTGATGCTAGCACTTCACTTAGGTGTATTTGTACAAAAATTCGCGTTATATGGCCAATGCAAAAGAAACCTTTTGTAAACTACACAAATGTGATTTTGTTTTAGCCAAACAACGCGAATATTTGTACAAATAGGTACCTACGCCAAGTGATATGCCACAATATCTTTATTTTAATTTTTGTACACTTGAGCTGAATTTAATCGTCACTTACTGTTGTTAGCGATGCCAAGACCTTCCTTAGTGACTTTGGATAGTCCTTTAATCTTTAAAAACTGTGCCGCTGACACTAGTTCGTCCAAGTTCTCTTCTAAGCATTGGGTTTTCCCGCAATACATGAATTCTACTAAACATTTCAATACACTGAAGCGCATCTTCAATATTATTAATGGTTCCCCTGTTTGCTTTTGTAACACCTCCTAAAAAGTAGGCGTAGAAAATTGAGTAGATTTAGTTATCGCATATTAAATTCTAGTCGGTTTGGATTGTTCCATGCAGTGAGTAGGTAGGTACCAACAAACACAATCTTTCGTTGTATACAAAGATACATTGATAGGCCCTACCTCCTTTTTGTTTGGCTGTACCTACTATAAAAATCCAATAATACAAATTGTTTATTAAACATAATCTAACATAATAAAAAGAAATACCTGAAAGTAAGCACTACTCGCAGCAAGAACAGCTTTATGAACGCGCAAAGTGTGTGAACTACACATTAGTGTCATGTCCACCAAAGACTGCATTTGTAACAGTTTACCGAATCTTGACATTAAATGTTCAGAATAATCCTCATAGTGGAGGCTGTAACGTATCGGTGCCATTTCAAATAATTCCTAAAAAATAATCATCACAACAAACAAGCAGTTCTGTGACGAAAAATATGTCAATATTTTGATAGGTTAAACAAAAGAGCGCCGGAAATAGTTGAATGTCATTTAAAAATTATTTATAGAACGTGTTTATGCCCCGTATTTAAGAAGGTTTAAAACTGCATGCCAATAATATAAGAAAAATAAAGTGTTTGTTTATTGCCTAACCATAAATAAGGTTTTATTTACGATGGAATTGATAAATAATAATGATTTATTATTGTTGGAGTCTTTTTAATCCATTAAAAATGCAGAAAAAAATAGTAAATTGTTAGAAAATGAATTTATTACAAATTTGTATTCATGGTGGATAATTCCAATTATATTATCAGTAAAAATACAAAATGAACTAAGTTTGAAGATACAACACATATTATATTATATTTATATACTTAATAAATTGTATAAACGTATTCTATCACAGACTAATTAAGTACTCAATTTGAAACTTATATAAAGCATAATATTAGAGTTTCAGTTTCATATGATCAGAACATCATATTCCAGTTCATATAAATAGAATTGAGTGAGAAAAACTAAAAATAGGTATTTAATTTGGAATGTAAGTAGGAATGTAACGATTTGTTCATAAGGCACTTGGAACAAATACAGTGAGATTATAGTCAGATGCGTAAATATCAGAGTAACATCACAAAGTTCTGTATTTTAAAATAAGAATAGTTTTGATTAGAATAAAGTTAGTCATATAATAGTCCATCATGGAAAGTGTTTTACGAACTATAAAACCATTAAATAGATGTATAGAATCTAGTCACATTTAATTATATAATATGAAATTCACAATTAACATGTACTTAAATCGAACTTTTTATTAAGGAAGAGTTAATAGACTTACCTACAAGGTAAAAAATCAACACGAATAACTAGAATGTGGGATAATCGCAAATATCTACCTACGTATTAGCTGTTGCCAATAATCCAGCGGATGTGGCTCCTGCTTATAGATATTATCATCGCATTCACGACAGTAGTATCTATTATTCTTTTTAAATACAAATTTGTAACATTTCCAATACTTTAGGATCTTCTTAGAATCAGTTCCTATACAATACAATAGCTTTTATGTTTTACCCTTACCTCCCTACGTCGAAGCTCATAAACGCTGTGCCGCAGCCGCAAAGCTTTCGCACGACTCACGAAAATACTGGAACACATTCTGATTAATATCTGAGATAGAAATAAAACCATAAAATATTATATATTATACATCATAATATATCATAGGTACCTGCTATTTGCTGTAGGTATCTAATACATTTGTCTGTTATATGCTATTTCACTGGATTAGTTTTCCCATTATTACAAAAGGTGGTTTAAAGCATGTTTACTAAAACCCAGGTTTTAAATATATCCGTTACTTTCTAACGACATATAACGAAACGAGACGGGGCTATCTTAAAACCTGGGTTTTACAAGACGTGTGTGAAACCATCGTTTGTTTGTATGTGTCTTACAGGTCGATGTATAGTGTACCTAGGTATATGTGAACATTTAAATCGCAATAAAATACTTAGCAATGAAAAATAACTTTAAACCTACCCATATTTCTTAAAAAATAATTACCGTAAATATACGTTATTTGATCGCAGTGGCAGATTTAAGAGGCATTTATTTTATTGCGATATACATATAAGGCATAATATTATTATGGCATTCGTATTCTGACATGTTATGCTAATTTAATCATGCAACCTTCTTTGGAGAAAAAAATCATAGACAAAATTAATTTATCACAAGTCATAATTTAGGCGGAAACTTAATAAAAAAATATTTTTGTACCTAACACCTTAGACAGCATAATTATTAACAATTACAATATTTATAAGACATATACTATCATTATGCACTACGATATTGTCATACTAATACGTGAATAAACAAAATAGGTACATTCCATCCCAGATATTGCAGAACAAAAGTGTAAAGAACATAATTACAGCCATGAGTTCGCTTACGTACGATGTTAATTAAAATGTCTGTTAGTTCGATTTAATCCAATATGTATAGAAAAATATTTTTATTAATGAAACCGTTTTACGTTCGTTTTTATTATTTATTGTTTTACACGAGAGGATTTCATAGGATTCTATCATGTTTCAGGTAATAGATATTAACTACAAGCGTTTCTGATACATTGGAGAATGAAGGTATTGCTGGGCAATGATGAAAATATAATTATGATTAATAGAGATCCAGTTTATTATTAAGGACTACTGATACCCATCTATGTCTAATACGCAACAAATGGATTGTTCATTGAATGTCACCCTGGTGCCAGTGTGGGATTGAGAAAAGCGGTTGACTGCCTAGAGCGTTATTTACTCAAGTAAGTACCTAAAACCTGTTGTAAGATAATAAATAAAATTTTCCTGAACAAATGCAAGAGTTAAATAAATCTAATAATAGAACCCTATGTCAGCCTTCATTACTTAAATTATAGTTACTTTGTATTCTGAATATTACGGTGTCGAGTCGAACTTCTTAGACAACTATAATGTTATCAGATTGACATGCTAATTGACAGCTATCTAAATAAAAACAATGTTAGAAAGTTTAAAAATAAATGTAAAATAAAATCGAGTTATGTATGTACGTAAAGTATTTAAATAATCTTATATGAACACTTTACATAGGTTTGAGTAAATTTGTACAATACATAGCATGTAGAAAAAATAGAGATTCATTTTATAGAGATCGGTCAGTGAAACTAGATCATTGCCAGTTGCAAGTAGGTCCTACTACGCCATATATTCACAATATTGAGATTATTATGTCCACAATTATGTCAATCATATTGTTGATGAGAAATATATAATCACATAACAATTTTAACATTGATTCAAATAACTACTTATTATTGGCAAAATATTTTTAATATTATTGCTATAATGAAAACTTTACTTGTGGCGTAGCAGAATACTTACTCTCGAAAAAAGAACTAAAATTAATTTATTTCTGTAAGTGTATTATTATTTACGTATGTACTTCTTATTCCTTGCAAGTATGTACTGTGAGAGCGACAAACTGAGCAATGGTCTGTTTCAGTGGCAGGTTACATTAGTACTAATATTAAAAGCAAATTACAATATTTACACCGGCCGACAATAGTACATCTTGCAATAAGGTATCTAATATACACGTTAATTATTTGTTCATATTTTTTTAATAACCACTCGAGCTTTTATACCCTTAAAAGTCCCCAGTATTACTTAATTATCAATAATTTTCAAGAACTCCTCGGGGGAGATGTGGACGTCTTCGGCAGGCGATGTATCTGTCGCGTTGGGGACGGTGTTCTTGAGTTCACCGAATGTATAAGTCGTTCGTTTCTTATTTCGCGAACTAGCGACGCGAGGTCCAGCGGGCAAGGATGCTTCGCAGTCGAGGCTGGCTCGCTTGTTCCAACAGAACGCCTGCCGCGGCTCCGCTCCTGCTGACATCGGCATCGCCAACTGAACTCGAGATTTACACAGCTCATTATCACTCAGCTGTCGTTTTAACTTATCCTTTCCCACGACTAGTTGGAAGCCCCTTAGCCCACTGTCACCATGTGACTTGGCCAGTTCTACTTCGCTGAGCTGTCTTTTTAGTTTCGAAGACTCCGTCGGACTCGACCGCGCCGGCTTATCGACTAGACTGTTTTGACGTGAAGTTCTGCTGCCCCCTTGCCTGGAGCTCGAACTGTATTTGAGTAGCGCACTGTCGTGTCGACTGCTGCCAGAGGAACTGCTTGTATTTGTGTTACAAGTATTTACATCGTTCGCGTTATTCTTTCGTAGCGATTCGATAACGTTGTAAAAGTGTTCCAACTCGGAAGTACTGCTATTTCTGGATCTGCTTATATTGTTTGTACTATGTCTATGTGGGCGGATTTGAGCTCTAGGTAAGTGGCCATAGCTGCTCTGTCGAGAGATACCGAAGCTAGTCTGTTTTCGTGGCATACTGCAACTCTTAGGAACGAAAGAATCTTGTGACATCACAACATTTTCATACACATGAGCGTTATCACAATCCTCTTGTGAGATGAGATTTTGACGACTTTCAGTAGTCTCCTTCCTTTGGCCTACCGAGTTGCTCTTTTTATGTCCATGGCGAACTTTCACTTCAGGTATTTTTTTCGTTAACTTGCAGTCACTGGCACTTCGAGGTAGTAAATTAGCGTAACCATGAATTTTGTTTTCTTGGTTTTGTAATTTTTCTATTTTCGGAGCACTAGGAGTTGGAGCACTTTCTACGTTCCTTGTGGAATTAGAGTGCTTAGGTGCTTTACTGGATGGATTCGTTTTCAGAATATCCACGGGAGTTGGTTGCGGTGCGACTTCATGTCGTTTTCTATCCACGTCAGGCTTAGAAGATTTGTCTAGAACTACTTTCGTCTTATCACTTTTGCAGATTTTTACACTGAACCTAAATGGAGGTTTGAAAACGACCTGCAGTCTGGCCTTTTCGCCCGACAACAGGTTGGTGGCGCTCTTGGACGGTCTAGTTTTTCTCGTGCCTTTTTGTACCTGTCTATGCGTTCTTTCTGTGAGACCTAGAGGTATGGATTTTGATTTGGGTATGGCGGTAGGTTGCGGCGAACTAAGTAGCCACCTTTGCACCTTACTCAAAGCTTCGGTATCTTTAATCGGAGAGGCGGGGTGTTTCTGCATAGAACTGTAGTCTATTATTTCTTTCTTTATTTTTGACTTGCGTTTCTTTACTTTACCTTTGTGTTTGGAAAGTATTACATGTTTTGGCGATTTTCCGTCAGCGTTTGTGACGACAGCTGTACTTTCTTTAGATATTTTAGGAACTTCTTCTAATTTTGCTTGACTATTCGGTTTCTGTAAAGGAACAATAAATCATATTACATGCCGCGAATTTACTTCATTACAATAGTGTATTGTTGTTATCTACTTACCCTCTTTTTGTTGGCACTGTGAAGCGGAGAGGCTTTGTCTCCTAACTTCTTGTGATCTTTCTTATTGCGATACGCTCGAGTTCGCAAAGCTACTTTCTTCTTAAGAGGTAACTTTGACCTGTAACATAAAATAACAGTTAGTTTATTTTTAAATAAAAGGTTGTTGTTTTGACGTTTCATTTCACTACATTATTATTATAGCAAGTTGTTTAGATGTACGTGCCTGACAGCCGTATGAACTATCAATCCCTGGTCAGCGGCGTCAGGCAGACGGACGGTTTCAGTCGTGGAAGAGTGAATGATTGTCACAGACTTCAGTTTCTTGCCGTTACGTCCCAAGAAACGCGTACTTGCCACCTGGAAGCAGAAAACATAAAGTTAAAACTATTTTTTAAAGTATACTTCAAGAATGACTATAAGTAGCCCTATCTACGGCTATTTTTAGCGTAAATACCAAGCTTAGTTTAAAGGAGCGCAGTCGAATTTGAAAAGGTTATAGTTACCTACTATATATATCTCAATATTTAAATACTTATTCGATTCTATAGTGCAATACCTTAAGTATAAAATGATTTTCAAAATTGATACAAGTATTCTAGCTTAAGGATTTGGGCAAAACGTGTAGGTGCATTTATTTATTTATTAAACTTAATGCCATTATATGTATAACCAGCTGTTGCCCACGATTTAACCCGCGCGTTTTATTTTTATCAAAATAAAATACAGCCTATATCACTCATTGATAGTGAAGCTTTCTATTAGAGAAAAGATTTTTTGGAATCAGGTATGTAGTTCCAAAGATTACCCCTACATGCAAACAAACAAATTTTACCTGTCTATAATTTTAGTATAGATGTACATTGGTGGACTTAATGCCTTAGGCAATCTCTATACCAGACAACCATATGGTGGTGCAGAGATGCTAATGCTACATTCTAGCATTCTAATTATTATATCCGATAATATACCTTCCCAGAGGAGTTATCGATAAGTACTAAAGTTAGACACTAACATTTAGTGTCTATTTCTATCGCAACATCAAGTGCGCTGCAGCAACGCTAAACAAAAATGGTTTATTAGTGTAGATTTTTTACATAAGTAAAATTACGGACATTTTAGCGGTCTTACCATAAAGTTATTATAGTAATAATAACTTTATGGGTCTTACAACGTATTCATACTCTGGACTCGCAAACAAGGACTTAGTACTTGTTTAGCGAAATCATGATGTTGCTTTTTATTCTAAATTATTATTTTATCTAGATCGTCATTGCGTTTGCCAAACACCCTGACGACCATTCATTGTAGTAATCATCGGGCTGTTTGTAAAACGACTAAAAATCAGGGTGTACAGATTGGTCAAATAAAACGTACAAAAATAAATGAATGTGTAAAAAATATTCGACTCACCAGTAGAGCGATCACTGCGAGCAATATGAGCAGCACCGCATACCAGTGGTTCAGCACCCATCGCTTGAAACCCGCGATACTTTCGTCGGACAGCAGCAGCCTGCGTAGCGTCGCTAAGGGACCAGACGGGTCTACCTCGCGACAACGTTGGAACACGTCGCAGTACCTGAAATCATACCGTTAGGTTTTAGCAAGGCTTTATGTGGGATGTTGTTGTTTAAAAAAGTAGTTATGTATTGTGTATCTCGAAGTTCGATCGTAGAATTGTGGGTAGGTACTTCGTGAAAGTGGTTCAAAAAGTCACCTGTATAGATAGACAATTTTGTGAGACAGCAAATGATGCCCGTGAAATGGGCATAATGTCAGTGAGGATGTTTTCGCGTTTTCTTCCTGAAGCGAACTTATACCGCGAAAAACGCGTGAGTGTGGAACCGGCTGAGGAAAATTTGTATAATATAACTTACCCATTATAGTCATTGCATGGCGTGCCCGGCTTGGCATACATGTCAGGCACGTCGAATGGCGTGGTGTTCCAGTCGAAGGACGACAGGCACTTGCCGCCGGGCCGCCGGCAGCACAGCTCGCACGCCGAACGCGGGTCGTCCTTGCGCGGCGCGCACTGGCACGACTCCAGCCCGTATGCCAGGCAGATGGACCCGGTGCACTCCTGAACACGAGAATGAGGTCAATTTAAATTTAGCTCTTATAGTCGAAACTGTATAATGTCATCAACGTCTTGCCCTAGCACAATAGAGCAAGGTAACGATAGAGCAATAGTACGACCAAGGAGTAGCTACATAGATCAGTTTATTAGAAATGTGAGACGTCAGGACATGTAAAGAAGTGAAGGAACTGGCGGAAAACCAAAAAGACAGGGAATTGCTACACCAAAAAAAGTCAAACAGTTTAAATTAGTGTAGAATATATCTTTATTTCATGTAAACCAGATTCAGGCACTTGAAATATCGAGACTCTAGGTGCGCAGTTCCAAATAGTAGGTCCTATGAAGAAGAACCGTCAAGAAACTCCATGGTATCGTAATGTTATCATCGTCCTAGCCTTGACTTGAGAAAGTACTTATAATACAGGACCAGTAAGACATGTTATAGGTACACATAATCGGTACACCCGACCTGTAGATGAGAGTTACTTAAAAAATGCCGAACCGAATATTATAGCACTCAGGTTATATGTTTGATAACAATTGTAAACTTCGACAAATAAACTCACTCCCATATAGCACACGAGCTCCTTGTCGCACCGCGTTCTGTTAGGCTTGTGTCTGCTGGCGGGGCAGCCGGCACGCTTGCCGTCACAGAAGGCCGCGTCTCGACACCCGTTATCTGACCGACACTTGTCGCCAAACTTGAGCGTACACGACGCTGTGCAGCATGGACCCTGCAACAATAACATTTGTCATTAGAGTATTACAAATGATGAATGATATTTGAATCCAGATGAAACCGTTTAAGGGCCTGCTCAGACCGTAGTCCGACTTCCGTTCATTGAAATTAATTAAAATGCATATCCTTGGAACAAGACATTTAATTGTTTTACGTCTATGCGAAACTGTTACGTGTGAGGCATGCGGTAGAGAAACTAGTTTTTGATAGACTATTCTGATTAGCGAAAGTCTAGAGTCTGGTAAGCACACGTTCTTTGACAATTTCTATTGTCTCAGAAAAAGAAGAAAATCTTCTGAAATAAATAAAATTTCCCACCTGACTAGGACTGCAAACACTGTGTTCGGTGAGCGTGCACGGCTTATAGTGTGGTCTGGCGGCTTGCGGACGACAGCACACGTCAGTACATTCGGAAGCCCACCCGCAGTCGCATTCTTCGCCCTCTTCCACCACACCGTTACCGCAAATCGCCGGTTGAGGTTCTGCAAACGATTTTAGTCCATAAAATTAATGTAACACGTAGGTAATTGTATATTCATATTTGAAATTGGTATCAAAATGTTAAACTTTGTATCTGAATTATCTGATGTTATGGATATGTGGCATCTTCAATGTACAAAGAATAGTTTTGCATGTACTTGAAACTTTTTAGGTACTACACGTTCACTGCTGCCACTATAACTATATTTCACCAATGACAGTGCTATTTTCACTCATGTACCTAATAAGCGGTCAGTCCATTGACATGTCATCGGGCAAAATTCCAAACTCTGGACTACTAATGACATTTCCTAACAGAAAACGGTCCTTTTCAAGCTATAAACGAATTTATCACCTGTAAAGCAACCTTTGGGTGACCTCGCTTTGTTATTGAGCACTGGATCTATGGCTCTGAGCGAGCACGGTGAGAACTTGTTGTTATTCTTTCTGTCCCCGCTGGTGGCTCGAGCGAACATTATGTAGTTGCCGTCCTCGCCGAATGGGGTGCATACTTCTGGGTCATGCTGAAAGTTAAAACATTTGATATGAGTATATTTCTGATCAATTTCTTTACGGTGGTAGTAGAGGTTAAGTGTAATGAAATTTACCCTTTTTTACTCTATGTAAAACTCAATAAATTTGCCATAATTATCATCTCTTTAATTATTAAATTAAAAAAAAAAAAAAAAAAAAAGGACCGGTAGAAAATTTTAGAGGGAGACCTAGTGACTTCGAGACGGGACCTTCTAAAACTCTATCTTCCTGGACCTGGGGGTCTAAAAGCACTTGCATATTTTTAAGTGCAGTCCTGTTCTCCCTGGCATGATTCCCCAAGCAACCTCACTCGTAGGTAGCACTACTTAGTTAACTTTGTAACTTAAAGCAAGTTAAGCAGTAGTTAGGGACCGCAAGACTGGCTTCAAAGATCGCAATATTGTTTATTATTAAAGTTTCTAGAAGCACTTTAGTAATTAGCGCCTTAATGCATCAAACTTAATTATAAACATTTCACGAAACGATATAAATCATTATCATTTCCAGGTGAACGTGATTTGTGTAAATAAGTATTTCCATCATAACTGAAAACCTTGTATTTGTCGATGTAAAAGCCAATAATTACAACTCACCGGCGATCCGAAGTTGTGTCCGATCTCGTGTGCGAGCGTCACGTGGGAGACGGCCGGCGGCACGTGCTTGCCGTAATTCAGCAGCGTCACTATACCCGTGTTCAGGGACTTCATACTGCCGCGGTAATGCTGCCAATTATAACAAATTTATAAAGTATAGTAAGAATTGAAAAATACCTAAAATATACAATTGTATACAGTGTCAAATTCACACATACCCCATTTTTCTCACAAACTCCACCAGCATTTTTGAGATCACCCGTCCAAGCCAGACCTAGCGTACCCATTTCGAAATCTCTATACGTAAACATGTACGCCAAACAGAAGGCATCGTAATCTTCCTCTGCAAGAAAACAAATTATAAATCTTCCATGATTCATATCTATGAATTAAATGAAAGAAGCCTTCCGTCTTTAAGCACTTCTAATTTATTAGTCTAATAGCTGAACTTTGTTGAATTGCCCTCCAGAGTCCGGGGCCCGCTCTTTTGAATGCGTAATTGAATATTGATGAAAAAAGGCAAACCTGAAAAGAGCTCCAAGTATTTTTCTACCCCGTAATTATTAGGAAACCTATAGGCAGGATCTTTCAGTGCGTCTAATGTGTGAACTTTTATTCTTTTGATCATAAACGTTATGTTATCCGGCTTTCCATCTTGATTGAAGTCTGAAACAATTTATACATATCATTAGTTTCAAGTATGTGATTTATTAACGCGATGTCTCTTGAATGAAGCTAAAATATTACCTGTCACTTTATATATTGCGTTAACTTTCTGGACATGACGCGTCATAACTTCGATACACGCTTCTTCTGAGCCGTATCTTTGATAGAACATGTGATCTGCTTGCAAGTACACGAGGCACGTGGTTTTCCTCGGGTCTACTGTCGCTCTCTTGTTCACATGTCGTCCGTCGTCAGTCGCGTTGGCTGACAACACGGTATACCCTACCGGTTCCTTTTTGACTATATCCTTACTAACAGTTACAACTCCCGCTTTCGTTTTTATCACTTCGACGTGCGTCTTTGGCTTTGGTCTCGATTCTTCCGAATCGAGTCGCACCTTAGTTATGAGGTTACTTTTATCGATTTTGGTTTTAGGTTTTCTCGTGCTTAACTTATCGCCCGGCTCGTTGTTGCTTGTATAGGGAACGTCTAAGTCTAAAGGTAATTCAGGATTTTTCTTTGGCTCGTCGTCTTGCATTTCGTCTTCAGGAAGCCATCGTTTTTTGCGTCTGTGTATTTCGCTGCGAAGATCTTCGGTAAAATTGTTAAGAGATGAGTCTTTTAGGTTTCGTTGATCGTTAAACTTGAATAATTCAACTTCTTGTCCTGAAGTTCTTTTCTCATGCAGTAGATGTGATGCGCACGGTGTTCCTTCGCTTGTATCATGCGGGTGTTCGACATCTGACCTTCGGTAGACGACGCTGTGCATGGAGGGATGGTCTATGTTATATCGAGATGTAGGTTCCACATAGTATTCTTCCGTAGGTGTCCAAATTGTACCGTCGAAGAGACCATCAGCTGTGATAACACCGTAGACGTGAGATCTATCATCGTCTGAAAAAAAAAATGAGCTTCAGAGAAAAAAGTTTCTGTGATACCCCACAGCTTTTAGATTTAAATAAATATAGACTTTATAAAACAATTTCTTCAATGGCTTCACTATTTCAAAATAAGCCTTTGAAATACAAACAACTGGGGACGTGGGACGCTCAAATAAATGGCAGACGATATTTTATGCAAACTAATTCGAGGTGCAAAGAGCCTCGGGACTCTGAATGAATTAAAATCACAACTTGCAGTCGCAGTAGGGAGAGATTGAAGCCGCTCATAAATAACGGTAATTACTGCTCCCACCTTACAGTTTCTTCCTTCATTCGTTTTCTGGAAACGGATAATCGGGAAAAATTGGCGAGGTAAAACAACCGCGTAAGATTATAATGAACAAGATATCTAATAAATGTTTTTAGTGAGGTTTGATGTCTTCAGAGATATAATCACTGCATTAAAACGGTCCGCGGAAGCTTTAGATCAAGATTTTGATGGTGGTGCGTAAATTAACGGAAGCCACCTGGCCCTTTCCTTATGGGATTTTGATCTTTGTTCGAATATAGCGAACAAAGAGCGAATAATAATTTAAAAACGAATTTGAATGATGGGATAATTTTTTCGAGGGCTCTTTATTTATGATGCTGAACTTTCCGTTTCTGGAAGTTACGTGGTTGTTAGTTTTCTCATAACCTTTATATGAAGGAGATTGTGATTGTGTCAAAATTAAGATTTGTACAAAAACACGATTTTGAGAGAAACATAATTGGTACTTCATTAAAGTTTCGAAGTAATTTGTTCAAAATTCACTTTGTCTTGAGCGTTCCAGATGGGTCGCAGCACATAATTTCCTTTTATTAACTTAGTCACAGAATGTAGAAGTTTGTTGGGCTCATGTTTAATTGGTTGTTTCAAAGACTTGGGAAATAAGTGAAGGGTTGGAGTATATCTCAAGTACTCAACTAAATTATATTTTAATTAAAGCAAAACGATTTTTTTTATTAAGACTGATTAATTTTCACGTGGTTTTAAACATTTTCTTTTATTAATTTACTAATGTTTTTGCAGATTTTTCTTATTATCTGTTCTTAATGTTTACTCTAAAATAAACAATAATTAAAAAGAAACGATAAAGCATTTAATTTAGCTAAGTATCTTTTGCATGGTTAACTCGATAGATTTACGGCCGTTCGTTCAATTGCTAAGTTGGAGTACCATTTCAGAGAACTGTAAAGATAATTTGTAAACCTATTAACGACAAAGTCATTTGAGCAGGAATTTCTCTCGTAATTAAAAGAAACCCCGTACAAAGGAGTTATCCGTTTATGGAAAACAATTTGATTCCGGAGTCCCCCGAAGAATAAATGGGTAGGAATAAAAACGAATGTTCCGCACTGCAATGATGAATATTTACTAATCACCTCATTTGTACAAACTGAGGATTTAAATCAAAACCAACTTATGTAGAGAAGATGGATCTTGTGGAACGTTTTTTATTTTAATAAACAAGATTTTTAACACACATATTTTTATGCCCTGATTATGTAAATAGGGTTTGCGTAATTTAACTAGGTACAACGTGTACCTAAATTGCGTAATACTAATGACTACCATTAGGTATACAATAGCACAGGTGTTCTGTGGCAATAGCCTAATTAATATAGCGTGATTGTAAATGTAGAGGCTTTGTGGGGTGGGACGAACAAAAAGCTGCGCGTATGCGGTCGTAACTTTAAATAAATTGGCCGAAAGCCACGAGGATAACATACTGTAGAAAGAATTAATTAAGCTAAACTAATTTAGATATATAACGGCTAATTGTTAAGTTAACACGATGTCTTCTCCTACCCGTAGGTACTTACGTAAATCAAGACTGTAGCCCGGAGGGGGGGGTTCAAACCCCCAAAACCTCAGACAGTGAAATTACTTTAAAAATGTACTTGTAGGCACACTCGTCATTCAATTTTTGTTTCAAAAAGTAGCATTCAATTAAAATTATATATTATAGATTTAATATAAATATAATATATTTTATAAAATTTGTTCCTAATTGGCTTTCTTGTTCAGGGTTCAACCCCCCACGAATTAAATTTCTGGCTACGGCTTTGACGTAAATCGTATCTCCAGTCTCCACGTCCGCAACGTTATGATAGGTAGTGTGATATAAGGGTTTGGGATGTGTAGGTATAAGATCGACCAAGGCTGCACATTCCAATAACTTATGAAAGCCTCCTTACTTCTCTTTAATATACTAACCATCAAATATACCTATACCACGATTAGCGAGAACTAACTCGGGTATGGCCGTGGAATTCCGTAAAGTATTGCGAGCAATGCGAGCGTGGAGCCCTGCGTTCACATCGTGTATTAGGAGGCTACATGAATTGGCACAAACGAGTCGGTACGCACGTGACTACTTTTGCTACAGTTCCTCATTCTGCAGGGTTGACGAATGACACTAATAGTAAAGCGAATTTAATGTCTATTATTTTATTCGTGTTTTTGTCTTTATTTCTTTGACATCCCTTTATAGAAATATAGAGTGTACATTGTACAACTTGAAAACTCTGTCAGAGCATTTTAGAAACTACTTTTAGGTGTCATAGAATAGAATACGAGTAGATCTTTATTTCATGTAAAGATACAGGCACTTATGAAATGTCAATACTCTAGGTGCGTCCGATTTAGATATATTTAGAAATAAGGTGACACGATTTTATATACACGTAGGTAATTTTTTATCCATAAGAAGAAAATAAAATACGTGACACGATTAATCGCGTATTTACATAAGATAAAAAAATCTTCAAGGAATGTCCAAAAGTTATGTTGATCGAAGGTGCGAAATAACATAAACAGTAGTTATAAAGATTGAATACTATAAATAACTCATATTTAAGAGTTTTTATTAAAACATTATAATACGAGATAATTAAATCTAATTATTACCAGCCTTTCTGAAGCTACGGGCTGCGTATTACTAATTGGAATATATTAATTATTGATTCCATTGTTGTTCAGACAACCCTGTGTAACATCACTCTTGGCTAAGACTCAGGCTTACATCACTAATGCTTATCTGATGCCGTGGCTAGATTATGTGATGTTTTATTGTGTTGTTGTAACGTAGCAATTATTTCGACTCTCGGCCGTTATTATAATATCGAATTCGTGTTTTAATTACTCGGTCGGATAGTAAGATATAATAACATAACAATTTGGTTTATATTTAGTTGAAGTCCATTAGATTTAATTATGCCAATGATAGTAACAGTGGAGGAGATTGATTCGACCTGGATAATACACTTGGTTTCAAAGGTGACCGAGTTACTATGATACTCACTTATTGACGATATTAAAGTCCTTATATTGTGTGTTAGAATATAATACTAAGCTAACTCGATGTAAATATGAATTAAATTGCCCGTATATAATTTCAAATATAAAATACCGCTCACCTTCACGTTTTAGGTTACATCATATCAAGAGAAACTTTTAGGCTCATAGAAATAGTGTATTATCTCTATGTTTAGGCTAGACTTAACTTTGACATCTTACATATTTTTTTACAAAAAATAAAGGTACATTTTATTTTAGGTAAAAATAATGTTATAAAGATAATTTTTTATCGTTTAAACTTCGTTGTTGAGGTTACTTTTGACATATAAGTTTAAATATAGGAATTATACCAGTACATTTAAACTAGATGTGATTTAAATCAAAACCACGCGCCGTATAGCGCCTAACGGTAGTGTTAGGTTCAAATACCACATTTCCACTAATTAATAACAAGTTAACTGCCCGCACCACAATGGCCCATTTCCACATAGTTACTAGATTATTATAATTTGCGCGAGATGTGAAGCAACATTCCGTTCACACACTTTACGTTTTTTATTTCTTAAATAAACCATTACTTATGGTCCCTATAAAGTAAATACGAGTATTCAATGGAGACTCACAGTTTGTCACTCACGTTATTAGATCTCATATATTATTGGCGAGCAGATCGCCTTTTACCGAGAAAAACCGAAATAAAATATTTTTAACAGAAAAGCCAATTTACATTTTACCTGACTTGGAAATGAAGCCTGAAGTTCTAATCTATGTTGAAGTCGTGATAGGACTTAGCCAATAGTATTGTAATTTAATAATAAGGCCACAGCCTTATACCTCATTTGTCGAATCAATTTTTTTATTTACTCTCATTCGTATAAATAAATTGTATAGCTCCAACCCTTGAGCTTTTCAACTAACCTTCCAGCTTCCCTGAGTAGACCTGGGCAGGGTTAAAGTCCACCTGGCCGCCTGTTGAATGGAACTGGACGCCGTCTGCGAATACCGAGCTGGGGTCCGGCCTCAGCACCAACTTGAACTCCCTGCAAAATTCAATAAGGTGTCTTTAGTGATTAAGTGGAAATGATTTATGGTATTCTTATGATAGAAGAGTGTAGGTATTGGATTAAAGATGCTCTTAAAGTTTATCTGTTTTTAGGGAGATAAGACCCCGACATAAGATAAAAAAATTGCAGAGGCTGAAGCTCCGATAAAGTAGAGAAGTCTTAAATTAGCTAGTAATTACTAAGTAATGTGTGGCTTTTGTCGGAGTGCTGATGAATCAGCCACAACAAAATATGCTAAGAACAAGAAAATCCTCCTATCAATATAGCGCTCAGGGCAACAGCTTTCAGGGGTGCAAAAGTGTTCTTTATAGTCGCAGCAGTCGCAGCATAAATCCCGCGGAGGTGTAGTGCGCAAAGTTTCGCTATTCCACAAAATACATCTGACCTCATAATATGTTCACACAGCACGTACAACTAATTATGATTTAATGCTATTCACACTGAGTTCAAACTGTTCGTATTAAAATGTAGAGCACCAGTGTAATGGCTAATAAATCAGAGGTATAATTCTGATATACTGGGCCTCGTGCCCTTTTAATGTTTTTAGTTGGGTAACTTTTATTTAAGACATATTATATTAATGTGAAGGTAATAACGCGTAATCGGACCTGTTAGCGTGTTACCCCCAGATAATAACTTACTACTAATAGATACTTATGCTTGAATTTTCATGTCAAACCTGTCCTCTTTGGGAAAAGCGTTGGAATTAAATTTCCGGATTTTAACTATGTTAGTTCTTTAGACAAGGATACGACAGTTGAATGGATTATGATGTCCCAGTTTTTGATGTGAAAAGACAACATTTTGAGGTTAAATTCGGCCGTTAAGCCTGCCATCATTAAAAATGATAAGAACAGGCGTTGAGGAATCATTGTTCACTATCTTAGTGGATTACCTACTTTGGATCCTTTTACTGACAAATCTCTGGCTTTTTCATAGATTTAAAGCAACAAAGGCGAGTAATCTTATAAAACCGAGAAGATTAAGATTGAAGGATTTGTTACACAATTCCTTGAGGAGTCACGAGTCACTTTGACAAGTTACCGCACAAGCAATTCCCGTCTGTAACATGACTCTGAATCTCTGAATACAATAACGTCTCATGATAGTATTGTTACCCTATAAAAGATTCCCTCCAAAACGCATTTGTTCTTAGTGAAGCGACATGAAACTTTTATTTGGATGACTCTAGTGATACTATCGCTAGTCGTGTACAAATAAAATGCTTTAAATATTTTGCTAATCGAGACAAATTATTTTCTGATTTAAACAAAGAATATCCTATGTATTTGTAGTTTCTTTTTTCTGCTTTCGTTTCAGACCTCATCTTTTGTCAATTTTCAACTTCTACTTTAAACCAAAGGATCATGCTATGGTCATCCTATAATATTTTTTTCAGTCCTTTTTAAGTTGTCGTAGGTCTCATCACTATTTACGAGGTAGATTTGACGACGTGGGGCGTTTGTAACTCAATAAAATTTTCACAATTCCCCCAGATTGGACGTCAGAAGCGGCACTAACGAGCGGGATCTAATGATGTTAGACGAATAGACGGTCGGATGTCTCCCCTGTTTGTTTGATCTAACTTCGTTATAGGAAAACTTGCTCTGATTCCAATCCAACAAAACCGATGAAGTGTTTCTCTTGACTGCGAAACGAAGGTTTATTCACAGCAATCTGGGAGATCATTATTTTCAGCACTATTTTTAGCCTTACGCAATGTACAGAATTCCAAGCGGCGTCAAAATAAGGTGCGTTGATGCCGGTCGAAGCGCGGTGGCATGGCATTGTCGGCTTTAAAAAATGGCAGGCTTGCTTGTGTAGTTCATCGATCACGCCATTAAGTTACCTATTAATCTAAATTAAAACCGGGAAGTTCTGCAGCTTGGTTGTTCTTTGTTCCAGCCAGATAGACGTTATTTATATCTGTCATTAATTTTGTGTGTAAATTAGAAGAAATGAGTTAGTTCGATGACTTCACGTTTATGTAAATTGAAAACATTTTGTGGTGTTTTAAATTAGCAAGTTAAATTAGGTACCTAGAATTATCTAGGTACCTAATTTAACTTGCTAATTTATCAACGCTTTATGTATAGTTATTAAACTATACATAAAGCGTTCAACTTTTCCGCAACGAACAATTCTGCTGTTGTTGTTGTTATGTTGGCCGTTGTCCGCGCGCCGCGCATTCACTCGCGCGTTATATTTTTATCAAAATAAAATATAGCCTATATCACTCAGGGATAGTGTAGCATTTTTAGAATCGGTTCAACAGTTCCAGGTGTGGTCCCAAAGGTTATTCCCTACATACAAATAAACAAATTTTACCTCTTTAATATTATAGTTTACCTTTACAGTACAACGTTGCTGAGGCAAAAAATATCGGCTAGAAATTACCTTCTTAGTAATGAGGTGGATACTTATGTACATACAGGTAAACATAGAAAATGGGTAACGACCTAACGAGGCATAAAATAACTTTTTCATTACAAAAGTGACTGAGTGCGTCGGAATTTCGCCAGGTCTATTGTTTGCCAACCGGATTTCTAACTTGATTAACAAATTAATTACCTGAGTAATTCCATTGGACCCGCCAAATTAACTTGAAATAGTCTCAGGAGTAATATTTAACTCAGACTTGAGTAAATATTAATAAGTCGACAACTTATATTTGCTGGGGTTTAGGGACTTGGTGCGGTAACGAGATTACTGCGGCGGGTTATTGAGTTGGTGGCGGCATTCGCTTCCATGAAGTAATACTTTATTTAACAGTACAGCTATGAGATGTCGAGGTTGTTTATATGATCGATGCCCTGAAAATTACAAATATGGCACATGAGCTATGTTTTACGTATTGAAAGACTTCACTCACTTTTATGACCTAATAAAAAACCTAATGGAAAGTTAAAACATTTTTTTCTTTTTTGTATTTACTATGACAAACCGAATTAATTTCTTGGCTAGATTGGCTACTCAATTACTCAGTATATAACATCATGTCACTGAAGAAATGTATACAAATCGTACAAGAAGGAAGAAGTCAGCGTAATACTGCTAGAAACTGTTCTAGCAGTATTACGCTGACTTCTTCCTTCGCTTTCGACGTAGACAACGATACTTGCACTAGTAAGTATCGTTGTCTATAGTCCAAAGAATAATCCAGCGATTTCAAGAGAAAAAACCAACCAATATCAAAAGACCAGGAAAATGCAGGCCAAGATGGACAACTACTTGAGATGACCGATTCATTGCAATATGCTAAGAAACCAACACATCGCGGCTGTTCAGGTCCGCGAAACGGACTTCAAGAAATTCGAGACAACAATGTGACTCTGACACGATACTGGGACGACTTTGTGAACCTGATTATGAAGCCTTACGGGCCAGAAAATGACCCCAAACTACTCAGGGAACATAGAGTTGCCAAATTACGGTTTGCTAGACAGCACGTCCGAAGGACAGAAAAAGATTAATCCAGGCTTACGTTTCCTTGGGTTTGTTTATCTTCAGGAAGTAGTATGGAATTAGTGGTCTTAGAAAACGGTTCTCTGCCTGCTCTCAAACACGTACAGAAGATTTTAAGTTGAAGTGGCCAGCTCGCAGCCTAGACCTAAATCCCATAGAACATGCTTGGGACGAGTTCGGAAGATGCGTTAGATAACATAATCTTATAATGGCCAAACATTGACTAAAATAGTTTTAGAAATTTGGTTAACAGCATGCCACATCGTCTTACTGACGGGATCGTGGAGAAAATACCAAGTACTTATTAAAACAAAAAAATTATATGGAAAACTACGATACGTCATTTTTTGTTTCCAAGTTAGAATTATGTTTTTACGTTTCTGTTGTTCTTAAATGATATGAAATAGTGTACAAAAGGATTATTTGCTTTATTTCATGTATTAATAAGTCAGCTACAACATACTACAATTTCACGAAACAGTCGCACGTATTTAAGGAACTATCACAGTGTTTTCAAGTGACCTGTTATTTTTGCGTCCTATGCTATGTATGTAGGTACCTACCGTAAAACACCATCATCTTATTGAAACAGTGTATTTTGTATTTCTAAGATATAGCCTCAACGAAAATAAATGACGACTAGTAAACAAATAAAATAATTTTTTAAGAACTTTAATTTGGTAGATGACGAGACCAAAGAAAATGCCGTAAAATTTCTTCACGATTTCACGTCTTCAGAAGCCAAACAGAGTCGACAATCATTAATAAACAGGGCGTTTAAGTCAAAACAAAGTGACAGCGAAAATTTTGCCTAACTTTTATTACGAAGTTTGTGTACATCAGCGCTCGTCCATCCCTATTTGCTGAGGGTAGATCAGACCTGAAAACTCTGTAAGAAGTTATTAGCGAAAGCAATTTCCAGAAGCCATTACTCATTTCTGGTAACAAACAGGCTTGAAGGCGGCCTGGATGCTTCCTTGCAGTGTAATTGTGGAAAGCCGAGCTCGAGAATATTAAGTGACGACGTCACGGGGAAGTGGTTTCACGTACGTTCTCCGCTGTAATTGAACTGAAACCTAATCTTGTCTTCTCTAAATAGCCTCCACGTAACTTAGGGCGTATTATTACAGGTCCCAGAATTTAGACGGAATGCGTTGAAGAGAACGTGGGTAAATTGTGTTTACTTGTATCAGTTTTTAACCGATAACATTTTCCTAGTGCCTATTGGCAGTTTGGATTTTAGAACTCGCTTTCGGGCAACATATGGATTTTGAAAAAAACGCTTTAAAAGTGTTGGTAACTATTTTTATTTGAGAATGTTGAGATTCGGAGAGAACAATTTTTTTTTTGATAAAATTATTCATTCATACTCCTTTATTTGTTGATAATACTTAAGAATCTATGAAAAAAAAGTAAAAACTGACTTCAAAAAACGAAAAAGTATAAAAAAAAAAATCTTAAAAAAATACAGTCAATTGTCGATTATTTATTAACAAAATTATTTTATACTTTATTGAAGTCGGTTTTATTTTTTATTTTATTAAAGTTTATTTTATTTTTCCATTTTAAGTTGTATATACAATACATGCGATTACAGCAATCGCGAGTGATATGCTGTCATTCATTCAAGAGTTCTATTGTCTATCTCCGAAGGTCTTCTCAAATTTAAATGGGTGGTCCCAGTCCTCTCGGGAGTAACTCTTTCAAACAAAAAAAGAATTTTCAAAATCTGTCTGCAATTGGCGGAGTAATCGCGTAACAAATATTAAAAAAAACATACAGTCGAATTGAAACATCCTCCTTTTTGAAAGTCGGTTAAAAATCCTACGATAGTAGATACTTAGATAGTAACTGGAACAGCACAAAAGAACCTTACAACTTACAAGAATCCATCAATTGGTTAGGAAGAAAAGTTATATTGTCTTTTAGTTAATGAAAAGTTCTTGGAATTGTTAGGAGTTTCGATTCGGTCAATACCTTGGTCGAGAAACACAATTAAACTTGCAGTTCGTTCGACAATTACAGGGTGTTTAGAATACATTTCGAATTAGAAATTCTAATATTGCATAATACTTATATTATTGGTATATCCCGAGAGGAAACCAAAAATATGATGACTATAAATAACAAAATCATGTGATCCTATGAATAGTCACATATAAAATAGAAAAGTAAAGACTCAAGAAATATAAATTATTAAACTGACATAAACTTAAGAAATTATGCTTACGGATCTAGCACAGATCACTCATTAAGTTCATCGCCTTGTCTAACCCAAAATAATCATTGATCTAGAAGCGAACGTATCCTTTGGTTAGTCAGACAAAATTTATATTATGTAGCCGTAGCCGTTTTATCGCCAGACATTAATTATTATTATTTAACTAATTTAAAGTTTATAGCATTACCTTGTAATAATAATTGTGCCTACAAGTTTCAGTCTAATTTCGACCTTGATAGTCATCACGTTGCTTGCGATACCATTTAATTAGTTAATTAATTTTGGAAACTTACGAGATTATAATTTGTATAATCTGCAAATAGACTGAGTCTCGTTATAAAAGTTAGGTGGGATAATATAAAGCATCCGCGGGGGCTGTTCATTTCTATATTAAAATTTTAATAGGACTCTGAATCCAGAGCTTTTGAGATTAGATGGCGGTGTACGTTGCGCCGGTTTACCTGGCGTGATGAAGGTACGCTCGATGACACAACGCTTACCGGCACAAAAATATATTTATGGATAGGTACTCGTATAGCCAATTTTCCGAGATTTGTTTTTAATTAATGTTAATTGAACAAAAGTACCACTGTACTTTTGGTTCGGTGTGTTTCGAGTTCTAATTATTTAAACATATTTAAAAAAGATAGCTCTGAAGTAAATAATGGTAATTTTTTTTTCCAAAAACATGTTTTAAGATATGTAACGTACTAATACTAACTAAGTCTTTGTTCGTTGTCGTTTGACTGCAAATTGAACACTCATTTCACTGTTGCATGCAGGGTTCTAGCTGGTGGGTGGGCCGCAAATCACATGGTCTTCAGCTTTATGTCCCATTTACTGCCGCCCTGCACAGCTGGCTACGCTATCTACGTTTATTTCCGCTCTATAACACTATGTTATGAGTAATAAATACTCCATCAAATTAGTTACTTTAAAGATGCCGACTAAACTCAATGTTAACCTGTTTTTGGTGATTTAGATCTTACTTATTTCAAATTCCATGTGAGTAAAGTCACAGGCTACACTAGTGACAAAAAGTAGAACATTCCAGTATCAGTAGAGCATTATGTGTAAATATAGTAGTTAAACAAGTCACGTAGTCAAGTATTAACAACTAAACACTAAATTCAGTTGTGGTGTGTCCACGTGCGCCTTTGGCATTTCATACCGCACAATACGCACTATGTTGCGTTGTAAATTAACATATATTAAAATATGCAAAACGTAACATTACCAAAATCTTTGTAATCCTAGTGAAAACATAATGAGCTCGAACCGAATGTATGACAAAATACTGAATTGTGTACTTCACGGACAATATATGGTAAAATAATAAATACTGTTATTCAACTGCTTAAATACAGAGAGACTATATAAGGATCTTGTAAAGTCAATGAGGAGTAAAACAAAATGATAAAAAAACCAAAAATCCCGAGTGCAGAAAGACGAACTGAAAAGATGGAAACAAAATGAAAATAAAATAAAAAACCAATAGCCTTTACCATTAACCTAACCATCAAAAACTCCCGACTCCAACTGGAAAAAGAGCTGTAACTTTTGAACGGCTAAACAGATTTTCATGAAACATAGTTAAGATGATACCATATTAAACAAGCTTTCATTTTAAAGAATTGCATTGAAATCGGGCCATCCGTTTTGAAGCTACGATGTCACAGATAGATAAACACTACAAACTTATAAGACCCCTCTTTTTTGTCGGGGGTAAATCATAACATGTAGTCGGAGGCACTTAGGAGGATGTAACGAATGACGTAAAACATGCCTGTTATGAGTTTTTGGTAAAGGATATTCCTTTTTTTTATCTTGTTTGTATCTTTTCAGTTCGTTTTTGCAGTCGGGTTCTTTTTAATAATCTGTTTTATATTAAACTTTTTAGTATTATTAATGTTAAGTTATTCTAATGTTTATATGTATATTATACTTTTTTTGAAAACGTGTCTTCGGGCCCTTCATTTAGAAAAACCACATGACCAAGTCACGATAAAATATTCATTTAGGCTACACCATAGACGTAATAGTACTTACTAGTACTGTACTTACGTAGTATATTACGTCTATAGGGGTTTTTTTTCAAAATCCATATATCCAGTGTTACTCACGCCTTTAACCCATTTAGCCTCGAGGAACATAGACACAGACATACAATCATACATAAATAATACATGCCAACCAAAAACATTACAATCCTTTTGGGATTCGCCACAGTCGAGTAAAAAAAATATCTGTTTATCTAGGTCCGTTTACACGTTCATTCTTCTCCCACTCCGCTAATATTCGTAAAACACAAAAAGCAATACTAGGATTTCTCCTGTATCGAGGGTACAGTTTACAAACATACATGTCACATGCACACATAACCAGACCCGAAACAACTATCTGTAGATCATACAAATATTTGTTCCGTGCAGGGATCGAACCCGCGGCACGTAGCGCAGAAGGCTAATCGCTTAGCCACTGCGCCATCGCCAACCGTGTCGTGCCGTGTCGTTGACTCTGAAAAACAAATTAATAAAGTGACACAGGAAAATGTTCCTATGTTAGTTGTATGTTTGACTAACATTACAACATGATTCAAGAATTCAATAGACACGCGCGCCGGGCTGTCTACCAATTTATTTTACGAAAAATCAATAATGATGACACGTTAAAGACGGTTATCACGCTTATTTATAAATACGTACAGATTATTATAATTGTGTGGTTGAATGTGCTGCATTACATTAAACTCTTAGTCAATGTCAAAGTTATTCACAGGTACCTTTAAAACTTTAGGTGCACGGTTCCAAAATGCGTTGGCCCGACGGAGATCTCATCATCTTATTGAAACAGTGTATTTTGTATTTCTAAGATATAGCCTCAACGAAAATAAATGACGACTAGTAAACAAATAAAATAATTTTTTAAGAACTTTAATTTGGTAGATGACGAGACCAAAGAAAATGCCGTAAAATTTCTTCACGATTTCACGTCTTCAGAAGCCAAACAGAGTCGACAATCATTAATAAACAGGGCGTTTAAGTCAAAACAAAGTGACAGCGAAAATTTTGCCTAACTTTTATTACGAAGTTTGTGTACATCAGCGCTCGTCCATCCCTATTTGCTGAGGGTAGATCAGACCTGAAAACTCTGTAAGAAGTTATTAGCGAAAGCAATTTCCAGAAGCCATTACTCATTTCTGGTAACAAACAGGCTTGAAGGCGGCCTGGATGCTTCCTTGCAGTGTAATTGTGGAAAGCCGAGCTCGAGAATATTAAGTGACGACGTCACGGGGAAGTGGTTTCACGTACGTTCTCCGCTGTAATTGAACTGAAACCTAATCTTGTCTTCTCTAAATAGCCTCCACGTAACTTAGGGCGTATTATTACAGGTCCCAGAATTTAGACGGAATGCGTTGAAGAGAACTCAAACTCAAACGAAAATATATGGTAAAATAATAAATACTGTTATTCAACTGCTTAAATACAGAGAGACTATATAAGGATCTTGTAAAGTCAATGAGGAGTAAAACAAAATGATAAAAAAACCAAAAATCCCGAGTGCAGAAAGACGAACTGAAAAGATGGAAACAAAATGAAAATAAAATAAAAAACCAATAGCCTTTACCATTAACCTAACCATCAAAAACTCCCGACTCCAACTGGAAAAAGAGCTGTAACTTTTGAACGGCTAAACAGATTTTCATGAAACATAGTTAAGATGATACCATATTAAACAAGCTTTCATTTTAAAGAATTGCATTGAAATCGGGCCATCCGTTTTGAAGCTACGATGTCACAGATAGATAAACACTACAAACTTATAAGACCCCTCTTTTTTGTCGGGGGTAAATCATAACATGTAGTCGGAGGCACTTAGGAGGATGTAACGAATGACGTAAAACATGCCTGTTATGAGTTTTTGGTAAAGGATATTCCTTTTTTTTATCTTGTTTGTATCTTTTCAGTTCGTTTTTGCAGTCGGGTTCTTTTTAATAATCTGTTTTATATTAAACTTTTTAGTATTATTAATGTTAAGTTATTCTAATGTTTATATGTATATTATACTTTTTTTGAAAACGTGTCTTCGGGCCCTTCATTTAGAAAAACCACATGACCAAGTCACGATAAAATATTCATTTAGGCTACACCATAGACGTAATAGTACTTACTAGTACTGTACTTACGTAGTATATTACGTCTATAGGGGTTTTTTTTCAAAATCCATATATCCAGTGTTACTCACGCCTTTAACCCATTTAGCCTCGAGGAACATAGACACAGACATACAATCATACATAAATAATACATGCCAACCAAAAACATTACAATCCTTTTGGGATTCGCCACAGTCGAGTAAAAAAAATATCTGTTTATCTAGGTCCGTTTACACGTTCATTCTTCTCCCACTCCGCTAATATTCGTAAAACACAAAAAGCAATACTAGGATTTCTCCTGTATCGAGGGTACAGTTTACAAACATACATGTCACATGCACACATAACCAGACCCGAAACAACTATCTGTAGATCATACAAATATTTGTTCCGTGCAGGGATCGAACCCGCGGCACGTAGCGCAGAAGGCTAATCGCTTAGCCACTGCGCCATCGCCAACCGTGTCGTGCCGTGTCGTTGACTCTGAAAAACAAATTAATAAAGTGACACAGGAAAATGTTCCTATGTTAGTTGTATGTTTGACTAACATTACAACATGATTCAAGAATTCAATAGACACGCGCGCCGGGCTGTCTACCAATTTATTTTACGAAAAATCAATAATGATGACACGTTAAAGACGGTTATCACGCTTATTTATAAATACGTACAGATTATTATAATTGTGTGGTTGAATGTGCTGCATTACATTAAACTCTTAGTCAATGTCAAAGTTATTCACAGGTACCTTTAAAACTTTAGGTGCACGGTTCCAAAATGCGTTGGCCCGACGGAGACGAGACCGGTAAGACTATTTATGTTACCTGTGAAGCGTTCTTTAAATTTAAACACCTATCTGTACTTTTGTCTCCGTTTGCGGTGAGTAGGTAGGTACTCTCGTTGCGAGTCGATGGTTTGCTCCAATTTTAAGCTTCAACGCAGCTAAATGCTTGGGTGTACCTTGCCTTATTACGATGTCTTATGTAACTAAATCTGCAACTGCAGAATTTTGTTTACACTTTCCGTGTATTGAAGTTTCATCAGTTTTGAAATGAATAAAGACAAAACAGTTCAAAATAGGTACGCTGTTTTCAGAAAAAAATTGATAGTAGGTATGTGTTTTGTTGAAGTTAGGTTACATTTTGGGTAAAAGGGTTTGGGTATTGTATTTTTTAGTAACAGGCTGTAAATAAGATATTTCTGAACTTATTTTTCTTATAGATTTAAATAATGTAATTTAATATTAACAAAAAATCATCTATATATTTCTACGAAAAAAGATATCAAAAGATACATAAATTTGAATCGTTACGGCACATTTTCCCCGCGCCGCGCGCCGTGAGCAACGGTGGAAAATGTGAGCGAGGCAGAAAGCTAATTTAAATATACTAAGCAGAGGTAAATTCCTTTTACGCTCAGTATTTCTTGAGGGTTAAATCCTCATCTCGGATGGATCGTCTCCATCAAACTATGATGTCCGCCTTTAATACAGAGTCAATCGACCGCGACTACGGGATTTCCTTCAATCGAATGAAATAATCTGAAATTAGCGTACCTACGGTAGACAAAGATATTGGACTTATTGTATAAATGATTTAATATTCTTTCAGAGACTAACACATTCGTTTTACTAAAATCCATAATTATACGTACGTACAGCAAAATAAAACAACTGTTATTACCTCATGTTTACGTTATTCATAATGATTCAGTAAGAACTGAAACCCAAATACAAATGTGAAAAAACTAAAATCCAGCTATGCTGTGAGTTAATTTAGCACGTCACACTAGATTAGTATGTGCGAAGTAGTGGAACAGTTTGTTAACATCTGGAATACCGTCGCTAGCACACCGGCACGTCGCGAGTGCAACAACATCAGATAAAATCTAGCGGATTTTACACTTAGGAACGAAAATTAAAATGAACTTTGCTATCTCGAGTTTAATCTCGCGTCCTGTTTTTAACGCCCATTATGATAAACTGGCGTGTCAACAAATAAGGTGACTTACTCGTTACATAGATTTGTAGGCAAGGTAATTAAATGTTTCTATAGAAATGCTGTTAGCTAGTTGTTGGATTCTAGCACAGAACACAGAATTTGCTTATTTGCATCTGTTACTCGGATATACTTTATACTTTACGTTAGGCTGATATTAGGTAGGTAGACTTCCATTCAGTTTATCAAATTACTATTAGGTAAAGGTGCTTCGTTATCAAGCGAGTAGCTTTTAGCTTTATTATACTATAAGTCAAAGTAACATATTTGTTGTAAAAGACGCAGGTGTCTATCGCGGGAACATTATCATAACTTTATGATCGAGTATTTCATACTAGGTATTCATAGACTGACGTAGATGAAATTTGGATAATTTACTGAAAACCCAACGGTTTTGAACATTAATTAATTATTGTATATTACCTACAACACGTCTTTCTTAGGTACACTCCAAAAGGTTTTTGAACCTCAATTAAAGTTATGGAGAACCGAATATCTAAGATACAAAGCTCCGAGAAACATGTTTAGGCCAGTGATCCTCCCCCTGAGTTAAGTGATGGTTATTCTTAGCCTCAAGTTACTGGACCGGTCCAGTCCATGATTACAGCAATGCCGTGACGCGACCATAACATTATGTGATCGTTGCAATTCGTGATGTGGACTACGGCTGTACAATTGGACCGTAATACGATTAAAATGGAGTTTCAGTGTAACGGCAACGGTAAGCTATGCGTGTCGTTACTACAAATGATTCTATTGACCAGCTTTAAGTAAAGCGGTTTCAAATTCTCGATGAAATTTCTATTTGCGGATGGTGGTCTAGCTAGGTATAATTTTGCTTTAGCATTAAAAATATACTATTCCATACAGAATAAGGCCTCAAAATAGTAAAAAATCTAATTTACAAAAGAGCTTTTGACAGTTTTCTCATTTCATTAGCTAGGTGTTTCAAAAAAGTTTATTGTGTTTTTGTTTGCTACAGAATTTAATTGATCTAAACTTTCCAACTCTGCTTTTATTGAAATAAAGTACAAAATAGGTATTCACAAAATATGTACTTGAATTAACTGATTTATCATAGATACAATTGACATGTTGATTCTGTTAGATTTAAATACATAGTGCACACTGTGCACAGTGATAATAATAACAGACTTTGTTACTGTTGTAACAATTTAAATTGACATCACGTGACTGTGCCCAAGTATGAAGTTGTTAGCAGCAATTGCAATCGGTTGTTTCCTACTTGTCCCGCTTCCTATTTGAATAGATTGACAGCCAATCATTTCGTTAACAATTCATAACATAAAAGCTAGTTGCTCTTATAAAAAAACATGTTAGGCAATGAGGATTTCCTTTTGAATGATTGCAGGGGTAAGTATCCAAGTATTTTGGGGAATGTTTATCAATACTGGTTATAAACTCCTGCTGTACGTGGAAGTTACACTATTCCGTATTTTATTGCTCATTGAAGACTGTCATAGATATTAATTTAACAGTCAGCTATATTATAATATTATATTTCCCTGTCAGGCTGTCGCCCAACCAAGCCTACGTGTAACGTGGATTAGCACTTAGATTGCAAAAATTACACGATCGCAAGGAAAAGCCGTAAGTTCTTGTAAGTTATATACCAGCGAAAATATTCTAAGTCTATGACCGTAACAGTATTATGCGGACTTGTGTGGACTCTCCCACGTAACAATATAAATAGTGGTAGTAATAGAATGTCAATCATCGCCTACTAGCTCCAAAACAATGTGTTTAACATTATCTACAACTTGCCTAAGATTAATTAATAAACAGCTCCTACATTTCTGTATGTATAGGTACCGAGGCTAAATATGGTAGGTAGGTACTTATAATTGTATTATAAAATTGACTGTAGGTGATATTTCCATCACCAAGGTTCTTAGATTTCAACCGGCATTTTGATTTTTTACCACCAAATGCTCAAACAAAACTTAACTTTAAACGCTCTTAAAAGTCATTCTGTCGCTTCAGTCCTCAAAGTAACAAGGAAAGCACGGTACCTACTTAATGACTACCTTTTTAAAATTGACAAGAGATAAGGATTCTCAAATATATCTCTATTCTCAAATATCTCTCCAAACACTTGTGCAAAGATAATAATTAATTATATTCTGGATAACTAAGGGTCGGCTACACTCTTCTATATTGTCTAACTCTATCGTCAATACAATTCAGAGATCCATCGATATTACCAGACGTAGTACAAATATTATTGGAGTATGTCTGAAGTGGCACTGTCCCTCCCCTCAGACCACGAGTATTGATAGACACGCAACTCTTATGCGACTATTTATTTACTACGCCATACTCTTGGGAATTCCATGCTGAGAGGGAAATGGAAAAGGAGCGTCTGTTTATACTTCAATGGCATTATGATCCAGTAAATATGAAGTATACAAAGTACACATAGTCACTTATATCACGATAATGAGAACGGGTGCTTAGGTCTACTTTGTATAATGTATGTTTTTAAGAAAGAAAGGCCCTCACCTCAATCCTTAAATCGGGGTATGAAAATATGTAGTTATAATTGAAATAGGTCAAATATATTCCCCGAACCTGGCATAACATACCTAACCCTTAAACGTTTAAGTCGGACCATTAAAACTGATAACCTTACGTAAGTTGAATCAACAAATTAACTGCACCGAATCAACTTTGTAACCGGCGCTTATCACACAGCGGTATCATCAACATACCGGATCGTCACCAAAGATAATCTGGAATCGTCGGCATAAAGGGCACGTTTCACTATATTGGCGTAGGAACGTTTTAATTAAGGGAATGGAGCGGCCAACGGTTGATGTGCACGCTCGCCGTACACAACTTACAAATGGATTAGTCTGAAACACGTTCAATTAACTTATCTGACGCGATGAACTGTTGTACCGAGTGCGAGCTTCACTTTGAAGTTACGTCCCAGTTCAATTTACACAATATTTAGCTTGTTTACTAGGATTTTGACCATCCATGTCAGTTTTTTGTATTGTGACTCGACTTAACCCATTATTCATACAAAAAAATCCGCTAAAAATAAAAGAAGACTACCAGATTTCGAGGAGACTAGACACATAGCAACAAACCCGCAATGAACGTACCCCTTCTTTTTTGATGAATGGCAGCAGCGGCCCTAATTTGTCTGTCAAACGTGGAGATGGCTAAGTATGAATATACCGAGTTGTTGTTAGGGAATCGTCACAAGAGATTTTGCAGCGGTTTGTTAGGCCTATGGTCAGTAATGGTAATTATAACCACTAGTTAAGTAATTATATCTGTGTTTTGTTTTAAGTATTCTGTCAACTTTAATTGACCGCAAATACAATAGGGCAACATCAATGGAAACCTACCTATATCGACCACACTATTTACCAAACAAGTCAAATCCTGGTATTACGTCCTGATACACCCATACATAATGGCACGTATTAATGCTCATTTAATTGGATATGAGCCACCATTACTCATGTACAATAGCCACCCGCTTTGAACACGACACATGCAAGGAGATCTATTAATTATTAATTTCAGTCCTGTGCTAAGTTTAGTTGTTGTATAATTAACCCTTAGTAATTATGATACAGACAAGATTTAGGAGGGACGCCCGTTTATTTATAAGGTATCTATTTATTCCTACCGTGTCGTCAATTATTTATTGCTGCTGTATACAGGCATCGATGTTTCGTACCTATACAAAGGTAGCAAGAGGAAACATGTTTGTCATGTTTCTAAAATTAATAATAAATAAAGCCTGAAGCCACCAAAAATATTTCCCAATTTCCATACTATTTTGTGCTGAATTTTTTTATGTTGTATCAACGTATTCACAATCTTTGATCAGCGTAACTAAAACTTTTTATGTTACTCTGAAGACATAACCTTTTTCTCAAGCAAGTTTGTACCTGCCTTTTTAAGCTAAAAGTTTTACTCTCGCGATAAAACCTGGGTCCTCGCTAATTTTTAACGGACAGAAATAGGCGCAGTTTGCTGAGTGCCAAACTCTTAACGTCGTAAACTTCAGCTTATATTTTTTATCTTACTACAAAGCAAAAGAAATTTTTAAGGAATATACCTTTAGCAAGTTATTAAAGTTTCATTAAGTATAGCGCTGAAGAAGGATTTTAGACTGCATTACATGGTAATCGATGTAGGTCGTGCATGAACTATGCTAACATTAATAATAATATTAACTTATTGCCATTTTGGTTTACTATCATAACTAAAAAATACTTTTAGTGCAGTCTCGTGCAATAAGTATATTTGTACTAAAGTTAGCACACCACTATTAAAAATATCAGTTTATGATTAATGTCGAACGAAAAATATAATGGTATTCACGTTCAACTACCCATGACGTCACATAACTCATAGGACATTGGCAGCTAGACTAATACCTCAAAATATTTGAGGCGATTTATACGATACAATCTAACTTTGAGTAATCGACCAAGCAATGAAAATCACTTTAGCCGTCATGAGTCATTAGTCAACTTGCCTCGTCACACATCTACGTCAGCTAAACGTACCTAGTCCTACTTCACCGGTTTAATGAATTTCGTGACATTCAATTTGCTACACTTTAGTTTTAGAGTTCCGTGCTTGAAGTAAAGAATTTGAACTTCTATGGTAAGAGACTCCGTATCCGTATGATGTAATAAAGTCTGGCGTATGGCAATCAGCCCCGTTGCGAAACTGACTGCTGGCTAATCTAACCACAACATGGAAATCATAGGTGTGTGTGTGTGGGTTTATAATTTTATTTTGAAATGAATGATTACTTTATTAAATTAATTTTATACGGAACCGACTCAAAAATTGATATCTACGATATCTATAACAGATATGATACTTGGACGAAATTTTATTGATAAAAATAAAAAGCACGGTTGAAACCGTGGGCAACAACTATTTACTATTATACTATAAAGAGGCAAGAGATTCTTAGCAATCTTTGGAAGATTTCGATATCTCGAGCTTGTATCTACTTTCCAGCGTAGCGTATCGGTAGCGACAGACTTTGAAGTTTGAACGTTACCATGAAAAATCGTGTTTTTTAGATAGGCTTGCGTGGTCTGAAAACGTGGAAACGTCCTACGTTTTCTTTATCTTTTCTAACCTGTTGTGAGCATGGAAGGAGAGTCGCAGCGGTGGTGGAGGGGGCTCGGGCGGTGGAAGCGCGGCGCGACGCTGCCTGCCCACCTGCTCGTACACCGCCGGCTGCCAGTGCCGCACGAATGGTGACAGCGACAGCCCTGGAAAGAAAATTTTTAATGTTAAAAAAAGGTAAAAGTAATACTTCGAGTTACTATCCGGTTCTTCTTCATACTAAGTAAGTATAGGTAACAGTCTTATTTAGAAGGGCTCACGAAAGAAGATGAAGAGTATGGAGAAGAACCGTTTCGACTTCCGGATTGGGTAATTAGTAAGTACCTAATATCTAATAGTGTCCTTATGTGTATCTAAACAATATTTTTGATTTTACTCATAATCTTGAATTAGTGGTTGTGTTTGAAATGATTCTCTTTTCTATAGTTACGTTTCATATACGTAGACAGGACCATATAAAAACCTGAATAAAATCAGATAATTAGAGCTATTACCACACAAATAATAGCACAGACTTATGATATGCTTCAGTTTTATTTAAATCTGAGCCATTCAGTTTACAGTGCGATGTTACAGACACTCAAAGGAGCGCAAATAACGCAATAAAGTGAATATCTACCATAATAAACCCCTTTTACCCGACTACGGAAAGGGTTATGTGTTTGACCGGTATGTATGTTCATCTGTTCCCTCAGAATTCATATGTATCATTCAGTTCTCTATTTAGAAGAAATATAAGTTTCAAAGTTTTCCAGGCAATTTTAATCAAGACTTCGCACTTTGAGATTAAATCTATTATTATTATTCAATTCGTTTCATTCAGGCAAATAAGTCTTTTTTGTCACACATCATTATTATAATATCAACTCGCATACATATCTACATAAATTAGGTACTTATAAATGAATTCATTGCCAACTTGACAGGCGAAGTGAACATTTACGTAAAAGTATCGTTGAAACGTAGCCCTCTAAAGGTTTTTTAATTAAATTTTTCGAATCCATAGACTTCTGATAAATCATGATGATTGACGGTATTTTAATTGAAACGAAAGTAAGTATACCTATATTTTTATAAAGTTTCCACCTACAGGCGAAAAAGCGCTAGTAAACGAATGAAAATTAATAGACACGTTTATAAATATTGGTAGCTCTATTGTCTGAGCTAACAACTAACTAGCTAGGTACTTTTAATATTTGTTAAACAGATATTTTGTTCAGTAAATCCAATAATATATAAATAGTCGAGTATTTACGATGACTGACACAAATAATTAATAAATAAATAATTGCGTGCCATAAACTGATTACCATATCAAGAAACTGGGCACTGGGCAGTGGCACTCGTGTTTAAAAAGGATATAAGCTCTGAGGATGCAGGGCTGACTTGATATTAAAAAGAAATTCAACAATCAACATAGTTTTGCAGTAATATTATTCAAGTCTCTTACACAGCACAACAAAATCCAATACTGGCTAGAATATAGATAATAATCGACGGATACAAATTAATACTCGGACGTGCACAATTTAACAAGATCGGTATCAGATAGCTAACGCTGCAATTTATCACTCCAAACGGAAATATGAGTCTCAATTTCAACACCGACGTAATTGGAAAATCAAGTGCAATATATTTTCTAACCCGACTTCCCCCGGGACTTTCCTAGGATTTACACGCGTCTAGGATTCAGAAGTTAGCCTAGATTAGCACTGGCCGGATCGGAATGGGATTTATTGGGATTGTGTGCCAGCTAAAGTACGTATGTCGGATAGATGGTCGGTCGTATTATTATATTAGGATAAAGAGTTTGGTCAAGCAAGGCCGTCTGGTAAATTCCGAAAAGAATTTTTTAAAATATTTTTTTTGTTATAGAGAAGGGGCAGTTTTACGATGGAAAGCAGAAGCAGTCTACAGATAAATAAATAGAAGGAAAAGCTAAAATTCCACATAATTTGAAAAGTTTGTATAAATAGATTGTTGCAGATTATAAGCACCTGATTTTTAAAAGACCGTTCAAATGTTAAACAATATCGATTAGCAACGCATAAGCGGTAGAAAAGAAAGTACCTATAATGTATATTTATATAACATTATGGTGGAAGCCTGAAAATATTTGGCAAGTGTAATGCACTCGTATGCCAGTCCTCGTAGTGAATGCAAAGTGTATAATTTTTCGCGCCATTTGCCGATGAAGTTGAGACGTGCGCGCTAGATGGCGCCAGCGCGCAAGAACGTGACTCCACCATTACTGACTACCCAACGCTCTAATAGAATATACCGAACTGCGTTCAAGTACGTAAAAGTTACCTAATTTTAAAATCCTTTGTTTCCGAATGAAGTCAGCGAAACAATTCACAGACCCAGGGATAAACAGAACAAACTAAAATGTAGTTATTATTTTTAGGTTTCTGAAACTCAGGTAGTGCAACTTCTCAAAGGAACCGATAATATGATTTATGGATGTAAATGGAGTTCAAATTGCTTGCTTAACTTTTATCCAGTTTAATCGAAGGATCTTTTCTTCACACTTTCCAATTTCGGGGACGTAAACATTCTTCAGAAAGAGGATAGGATTAGACACGAAAATGGTGAATCTTTTCTTTCACTGTGATGTTTTTGTGTGAGCAAATGGTTAACATAAAACAACTTTTTATTTTGTTGCCAATGTTGTTAGAGCAATGACCTAATTCATCTCATAGTTTAAGACGTGCAGATCTCCAAACAACGATGTTCGAAGCATTGTATTCAAACTAGTATGATTAATTATAATTGCGGCATGTAGAAATCGAACGATACTATTAACTTTCTCTTATCTTTTGTATCTTTGTGTTTAGCTATTGTCAAGTCAAAATACCAGTGGGCATCGTTAAGATACGAAGGCGTACAATATGACAGAGCGATATTGTATTAGAACTATTGATGTGTCTGTTATTGGGATCTTCAAAGCGAAAGCACAGACATTACATTTTCTCTGGCGAAAGATGCCTCCTTTCCAGAATGCATTCAAACCATTTTTAATAAACAGAGAAATTGTTTACCTCTTAGCAACTCAATCTATCAGTTTACAGAACAGATTTATCACATCAATCGTGTTTTCTATAAATTCAGAATGAAACGTTGAAAATACGCTGGGAAAATCCTGTTTCCATAGCAACCTTGCTTTGCACTCACACTTATTTTATCGCGAAAAAAATACGCAAAGCGCTGCAGGTGTACCATAAAACAAGCACTTTACGTTACATGAAAGTGAACCATGTTGGTTTACTTTAAAAGGGTTATATTTACATATCGGCGAGGTAATCAATGATTCAATTGAAATATTATACTTAATGTTCAACAAATAAAAAAGGTTTTAAAAAAAAAATTAATGCTCGGTTTTTTATTTTTTTATTACTGTGTGGTCGTAGGTACCGTACATGACTTAATGGTAAAGCTTAGCTGGACTTTCAATTATTGCGAGAGTCGAAAAATTTTACATTATACAGGATTATACAGTAGGTATTGTAGCTAGCTAGATATTCTAATAAAATTTTGATAAACCGATTCATATTCCTAATTTGATTGAATGACACTCGTAATTTTTGAAATTACAGGTCCTCGTTCAAGCACCCCTTCGCGCGTACCTCAGAAACAAATCTTATAAGATACCATTAAAAATCCTTTTGAAGAGAGTCCCTAAGCTACACCTACATTCAATAATTTTACTACAAAACAGAAAATATCACAAACGAACCAGTGTAGGCTCCAAAGAGATTTAGACGTTGAGCTTTATTAATTGCGGCCTCAGCTCACAGACTCGACAAAGAGACTACTATCTATAGGGAGGCTTCTTTTGAAATCTGACTGAACATTTTAAGGGGAATTACCTTTATTAGAGCTGAATAAAATCAATAGCTTCTCCCTCTAGCGTGGCTTAATGAAGGCTGCTTGAATGCTTATTAGCTACGGCGCTGAGTCCGAGAAAGGTTTAATGGAAAATCGGATTCTGCAACGTCAGTCTGCCGTGGCGTATTTCAGATTAGTTCCAGTGATTATACAAACCGCGGGCCTTATATCTCCGGTGTCTCCGGCCTGTCACGGACAGATGAAAAATGCGTCCGCATCAAATATCAAAGGGTTGATTTGGCGGCAGATGACTTTGTTGTTGGCTTTTGTTGTAAATTGTTTGTTGTCAAACATTATGTCTATCACTGGCCTTTAATTGTATAGAACTCAAATATGTAGAATATTTCTTTTAGTCTTATTTCTATCAACTTTATTTTATACTAGCGGCCCGTCCCGGCTTTGCACGGGTGGACATTTTTACATCTTGGGTTACATTATTGGAGATTTCGTAGGGACCTCTTAATTTTTTTGAAAATAAAGTAGGTATAGCATTTGTTTCTCAGTGATAAGCATTCTACTGGTGAAATAATTTTAAGAATCGGTCCAGAAGTTTTTGAGTTTATGCATTTCAAAAAAAAGATACAAAATATTTTCTCTTTTAATATATATAAATTATGTATATATACAGGGTTACTGGTAATATGACGGCAATCCGTTATGGGGATGTAGGAGAGATGATTTCCAACCAAATGACTCCTGATGACTCCTACGCAAATGTCAACCATTTTCGAGTAATATGTCATTTTATATTTTTTGAAGATATTTACATTATACAACTTTGAACATTGATAAAAAAAAAGCCAATGCATACAATATTTTTATATTAATATTATCTGTTTGCTAACATTTCAGTACATAATATTCAATGATAAAATGACAATTATCTGCAATAGTTTTGAAATCAGAGCTACAAATCGTTACGCATTTCATAATTTTGAGCAGGTCTTGTGACTAAAATGGTCGATTTCTGCAAAATAACACAGAAGTACTTTATCGGCAAAACATTTAGAAAACATGTACAACTTTTCAGCTATCCAACGAGATATAATAATCTAACAGAAATCAGAAATTGAGTGAACAGAATACAATTATTGTGATAAAGACAAAATCAACTTCAACCAAAATTGCATGCTGTCCTTCGCCTGAGGGGGGCGAAGGAGTGTGCCGGACTCCTACCGGCTAAACTCACCACGGTGGACCACTTCGGCACCTACAGGTGGGTTTCGGGTACTCTTAGAAAACCGCGCCGAACCTAACCTAACCTAACCTAACCAAAACCTAACCTAACTTAAGCTTTTTTTTTACTTGATGAGAACCCATCATAGGTCTTTCCTCCACCTGGGGGGGGCGGAGGCGTGTGCCGGACATTGGGTTAAGTCTGGGCATCTTGCTGGCCAAGGAATTGGGCCTCCTCTGCCAATCCATCGATTAGGAAAGTTGGCGTCTAACCATTGGCGAACAGTGATTCTCCAGTCCCCGGTTACAACAAGTAACAAAAAAAAAAAAGCTTAAGTTAGGTTAGGTTTTGGTTAGGTTAGGTTAGGTTAGGTTCGGCGCGGTTTTCTAAGAGTACCCGAAACCCACCTATAGGTGCCAAAGTGGACTACCGTGGTGAGTTTAGCCGGTAGGAGTCCAGCACAACCCTCCGCCCCCCTCAGGCGGAGGACAGCATGCAATTTTGGTTGAAGTTGATTTTGTCTTTATCACATTAATTGTATACTGTTCACTCAAATTCTGATTTCTGTTAGATTATTGTAACTCGTTGGATAGCTGAAAAGTTGTACATGTTTTCTAAATGTTCTGCCGATAAAGTACTTCTGTGTTATTTTGCAGAAATCGACCATTTTAGTCACAAGACCTGCTCAAAATTATGAAATGCGTAACGATTTGTAGCTCTGATTTCAAAACTATTGCAGATAATTGTCATTTTATCATTGAATATTATGTACTGAAATGTTAGCAAACAGATAATATTAATATAAAAATATTGTATGCATTGGCTTTTTTTTTATCAATGTTCAAAGTTGTATAATGTAAATATCTTCAAAAAATATAAAATGACATATTACTCGAAAATGGTTGACATTTGCGTAGGAGTCATCAGGAGTCATTTGGTTGGAAATGATCTCTCCTACATCCCCATAACGGATTGCCGTCATATTACCAGTAACCCTGTATATATATTTTTTTTTTTTTTATAAACATTGCCCCTCACTAGGATTTCTCCTGTATCGAGGGTACAGTTTACAAACATACATGTCACATGCACACACAACCAGACCCGAAACAACTATCTGTAGATCATACAAATATTTGTTCCGTGCGGGGATCGAACCCGCGGCACGTAGCCCAGAAAGCTAATCGCTTAGCCACTGCGCTAACCGTGTCGTCGTCATTAGTGTACAAAACCCTAATTCGCGATCCTTGCTTATTAACTCTTTGGTATTTAGTAATAAGTTATAACTTATGCAATTAGGCTGCTCTAAAAAAATATAACTAGTATTTGAAAAGTTAATTGTCGATCACGGAATTTTATTTCAACATCGTTTCAGAAATACAGTGACAATTTCTACAAACTTCTCAAACAAAATTTATTTTTAATGTCATTATTAGATGCGAATTTATCGGTCTGGTAGTTTTGTCTCACATTAATTTATTCAAGCTTTACGAGAGAAGAAGAGTACTTATTGTAAATCATGAATTTAAATAAATGTTCAAAAGAAAACACGAAGATTGCTATCTTTTTACGAAGGTTAGTACCAGTCGAATCGAAAACGACCTTTTTCAGTTCATTGGTTGCCAGTGTCTGTATAATGTTAGTATTTTGTGGCCGTGGTGAGCTGTATAAGAGATCTTATTAGGGTAGCGGTAGTGCATCCGGGTAGCTACGGTTGGCATAAATGGATTTTCCATTAGGTGCAGCGTTTGCTAACAGAAAGAACACGAATAGCCGGAGAGCCGGAACTGTAGAGCACTGGTTTTGAATACATTCCGGGACCTTATTGAAGAGCAACCCTGTTTATATAGCAGCATCCGTAGGCCTTTGAATCTGTATTTTATTAAATCAAGCATAGAATACAGTTAAAATGGGTAGGTAGAGATCTTACAGATTTTTAAATTTTATATCGCCTTTTGCTTTTGTGAATGTAATACCTAGTAAAGGTAACAAGTATAGTTTTAAAATGCGTAAATATCATGAAAATTCGATTGAGATTTTATAAACTCGTATTTTGCATGATATTTACGCATTTACGCAAACTATTATGAGGCATGCATTAAACAAATTAAATGTAGAACATTTAATTTCCAATACACAATCATAATAAGTTAATCAATCGAAAAAGCTCCTGTAAATTCTACAGTACCTATGTAATAAACTATTAACGATCAAGCGAGACATAATTTATTACTAATTGACTTACGGTAGCGTTTATGAATTACTTGATATTAATTATATTCAATCCAAAATTATTTATGAAAATTACGGTGAAATAACCTCTAATTTATTTGACGCCCAATGTCATTGGGTCGCTTATTAGTTTAATAGTTTAACTAATAGATGTTAAGTACTTGCTGGAGTTAATAATTTCAAACCCGGAACTTAAACTATTTATTAGTTTTCCATTAGCCTTACACTGAAAGTAATATGAGGTTCAAAGATTTTTGATAGAATACTGATACTTTTGTCGTATTTGATTACACTAGGAGCAAACCCCAACACACTTTAAAAAACGCTCAAAAGAAGTTCTTAGCTCGGGTGGTAATGATGATGATGATGTATGTGTCACTACAGTAATACACAAAATCAACGTAATGCACGCTCAAAACGTTTTGGTACTTACGCAAATGTAAACGTCATGTAAATATTCTATAAAACAATCATTTTATCAAGCTAGTGATATATTGCATCAGGAATAGAGGGAGTGGCGGGGCGCGGGGCGGGGCGACGAACCCCTCATGTGAACTATTGTCTAGCTTTTATCTTATCAGGCCGCTATTTCCTTTGCCTGTATGTATATGTATACCTTTCTTATAGGTTGTCTGTAATAAGATTTGATATTAGCTTAAGTTTATTGAGTAAATGGATTTTCTTGTAATATAAATTACCTCTCTACGGTTGTTTGTAGCAAGTTTGATAGCTCATTTCTGATATTATTAATTTTAATAACGGAACCTTTCTGGAAAGTTATTTACGTTTACGATGAATTGAAATTTTCTATTAGACGACTGTATTAATATTAACATCTTGTTTGAAATAAAATCATTTTGTTGGTGATTAATAGTACATTATGGTACAAGTGTGTAATGTTGGTGATTACCGCTGAGGCGCCATTGAGACCCGAGCCGTTAGGTGAGGGTCTTAAGAGAGCCGAGGACGGTAATCATCAATACACACGTGTATCATACGACGTTTTTCAACACACTTGTGAAGAAAATAATACTAAAAAGCCATTTTATTTAGTGAGTAAAAAGTTTATTTAGAGAAACAATTAGTAAATGTGCAGTTGGTAAAATTATAATTAACTGTTTTTGATGGCATAGCGGTATCATCAGACAGATTATTTACTGAAATACTTTCATGTTGTATTGTTATTTGAGATGGTTCATTATTCGTGTAGGTAGGTGAAATCCAATCATTGGATGTACTTGGTGTTTCGCCAGTAGGACGCGCCTCAGAATCAAGTCTAATTCTTTTTGTGATTTTTGCACAAATTTCTTTCTTGTTTTGTATGGAATCTTCTACGTATGATTCTGCTACATTGTTAGATCGCCATCCACCATGACGCTTCAAAGTCATTATATCAGCTCCTGAATTAGCCAGCAATGTAGCTGAAGTTCTTCTGAAACTATGTCCAGTGTAGCTCTCAGCATCTGCTAAATCTAAAAACTTAGCGATTTCTTTAGGCATAGAACCAAATTTGTTTATACCTATTGGCTGACAGGTACATTTACCATTCTGGTAATTTAGAAAGAAACGGTCATTTTTCGCTTTTGGTGAACGCAAACTTTCATACTTCTTAACAATTTCATAGAATGGACCGTGTATGGTGAATGACCTAGGTATTTTATTTTTCGTGATAGGTATCTTCACTAAAAGCATCTGGCCATGGTTCTCTATGTCTTTTACAGTTATATTTGTTAATTCTTGTATCCTACATGCACCAGTTACACCAAATATTAAAGCAACCTGAAAAAAAAGAAACAATAATTAAGTTCAACACACAACACAGTCTGAAATCGCGTAGATATATAAAATTAGATAATTTAACTAACCTTAGTAGCCAGATATTGGTTATCTGGAGCATCTTTTATAAATTTTTCAACATCGTTAGACGATAAAACCTTTGATTTCTTGCTTCTAAATCCATCGGATAGTCTCTTTAGATAAGCTGACAAATTAGAGTATGTTTTTAAGTCCACTCCATTCTTTGTTCGGACTGTGCTTTTTAACATTGAGTATATACACCACAAAGAGCTAGGTTTGTACTTAGAAGATAATTCTTTAAAGTACGCCATGAACACATTTTCTGAAAAAGACTGCGTACTCTTGTTGTTTTGCCATTGTATGAAATTTTGGTACGCTATTAGATATTTGGCCTTGGAGTTTCCAGGTAGTAAACTTTCCATAACGTTAAGGGCTTCACATCTTATATCGGGTGGTGTACAACATAAATCATTTTCTTCATAGCTAGTACTTGTAGACATTTAAATTAATAAATAACTATAATTTCAACAGTGAAAACGAGTTGTGAAAATTTTTTCGCAATGGCGGGAAAACTTAATCAGTTTTCCTATGCGCGCGCATCTAACAGATCGGCCATAGACTAAAAGAATGAGGTTTCTTTTTTTTGGCTTTTCTCGGATAGCGTTTTAGCCACGTACAAAATGGGTAATTCAAAGTTTTCTTTATCACAGAAAAAACAAAAGTTATCTATATTTAAGTCAAGTTGTATTTATTAAAAACGTACAAGTTGAAATTTATCTATTTAAATACGAAGTTGCATGAAACTAGCAAGCAATAGGTAGGTACATTAATTTATTTGTACTATTGAACACGATCTTTTTTGTTTCGAAACTTTTTTAAAAACAAAGCAACTCAACCAATTTAAAAAAAAACCTATAACTCACTTGTGAATAATAGTAAAGAAAAAGTCACAGTTTGATTACAGGTGTCATTATGTGCCTAATTGCGGTGAAATTAGAGCCATTTTATGAGCAAGTGTGTTGAAAAAATTATTACTTTGGAAGAGCTAGTAAAAATGCACAATTAATAAGACCTTAGGAATATTATAGAACCTACTAGGTATTTTATATGTGTAAATCAGTTTCCATATAGTTGTAAATCTCAAAAACCTTTATAAAATGTACTAAATTGCTTCTCAACGACCCAACTTATAAAGGTTCAATCCACAATAGTCATCGTCTCCTTTAATGGTTATTTATTAAACTGTTACTCGTAGCAACTCGTAAGCAACCCGTCCCTCCATACACATTGTTTTGATTTGTCGCATAGATACCCTTACCCCTTAGGTACTGATTACAGAACTGTCTTTGGTGGTGATCTTTAACCAATCAACTTAAAATTAGTGTTGGTAACAAACTTTACGAAATAATGCCTCCTGTACCTACATACAATAGATCGTGTTGGGCTATTGCTTGTCCAGATATGGAAAAATTTATTCATGTCTCATCTCTAGAAGGGAACGTCGGCTACATTACAATAGAAACATGTTGAAAAATTACAACAACCACATTGAAGCTTCTTCATAATTGTTATAATATATGGTTTTTATGACCAATAACTTCCACGACTGACGATACCCGAGATTGTCAGGCGTACCCTGGGCAGTGAGCTTCAATACCACCACTGCTGACTTTTTCTTTTCACTACGACATGAGAGATTTACATGGGATGGTTTAGGTCGACATAACAGAAGAAAAATATGATCAATAATACATGTGTATACAAACCAAGTGATAGATACTAAGCGTTACTTAAGGAAAACAGAATTTAATATAGGTAGGTATTGTACGTAAGAACATAAGTATAATTGAGTGGCATTGGCGCCCTCTAAGTTATAGCGTATTCGCAGAATCGGGCTCCGACTCTCAGAGTTTGGAATTTCCCGAATGGCTTTTCGAATTTGGTAGTTAGCTTCGCATTCCTCTAGTGAATCCTGTATGGCGTAAGAGATAAGCGTAATAGCGTCGATCGTGTTTAATACTTCGGCAAACAAATAAAAAGTTATAAGTCCATTCGGAAATACATTTAAATAAAAGTATTTTCAAATCTTGATGGCCTTTTTTATGTAGTAACTCATATTGATGGGAGGGAACAGGTATAAATTGTCAAATGCGTAGATAGGTATTAGGTTATGTATTAACCCTTAGGTAATACAAATAAATGCGAAAGTGAGTTTGTCCATCTGTCTGCCTGTACAAGTCTTTACGGCTGAACAGGCAAACTGATTTCGATGAAAGTCTATATCTTACTGTATGTCCTACATCAGTCTATCATCACCCCCAGCGATACACCATACGAAAACATTGCCACCGCCGCTGTATCTCACAGTCGCACGTCTTAAGCTTTTAACTTAGCGAATATTTTACACATTCATATCGGTATACCCTAAGTCATGGACCAAATTGTATCCATGAATACATCGAAAACGCCAGGTGGACACAGAAGACAGATAACTACTCGTACACACTTAACTGTAGCAGTTTGTCATTTGTTTGACCGCTTTATGTCGAATAGCTGCAGCGTTTGGCATTCAATGGGTGTCTGCAAAATGTTCAAGACCACTGGTCCAATTTTCCCGTAGCTACAACGCCGAATGGGGCGTTGCATCGCTTTTTATTAACCACTCGTACACTGCGCTTAATCCAATTAAAGTTTCGAGTTGGGCTGTGAGTACTACGTACAGCTGTGTTTTATTAAAACTGTGTTTCATAGTGAAGAGAGTCTGTCTACCTCATTATTTTCGTCATACTCGTAGGATTGCTAGATTTACAATGAAAAACAGAAGCGAAATATCCATCTTGCTAATAGGGGATCAGTTTCACTGCCCTCTTGTAATCATGATAGTGGAAATTTGTTCATAATAAAACCTCATATTCCAGACAATTAAGCATAAACACTCAGATTAAATAGTTTGAGCATAAACATAGTGAGGACTTACACAAAGTTACGACGAACCATAATCAAAATATAGAAATTTTCAACAGGTCGAAAGGTTATACTGTTTGAGTATGTATTGTATATGTATACGGACATTTAGGGTATTTAATTACTCACAATATCGGGATATAGAGTCGTTTTAATAACTTTATGAAGTACATTCAAAACGTTTCAGTAACTAACAAATAAACAATTAATTTCTAAATGATTTTAATTGGATACGAGCTTGCGACCGCTGCAAAATACGATGCAGAATACAAACTAACTAGTATCGTAATTAAAACAATATTTTGCTAAATAAGCAACTAAATAATGTTTGGAGCATTGCTCTATTATACAGTGGACGTGTTTACAAATGTATACACTGTAGCAACATTTTCAAGACGGTTCGCTGAAGAAACGGTGTCATATCACTTGAAATAAACCCCTGTATCCACTTACAGGGGAAACATCTACGTAAAGCATAGTGCGATTGATTATTTATAAATTCGACCCATGCAGTCCCGTCCCTTCGGGGAAAGTGACATAAACATCTGTTGTTTATTCATCGTGTCCTCCAAATATCGCTACACTTCTCCTTTCCCTTTTACGTGTTTATTTTTGTTTGTAAAACGTGTCGTTCTAGAGTTTCGTACTTGAAGATCAGAAGGAAAGCAATCAATTGAGCTTAATACACTCACACTCACTCGCACATACATACATGTTGTAACAATACAGCCTGGAAAATCTCGGATTTAGCGCATAGAGCTTAGTGTTATTCATCTAATCTTGCATTTTCGATGAACAAAAATACCTACATCCATGGCTTTACTTTTGTTGATTGAAAATGCCATAGATAGATATAGATACTTACAAATTAAGCTTCAAGCAAGCGTATAAGCGTAAACCTTGAAATAATTATGCTTTCAATTTCAAGGTTGAGAAATAAGAGATGTATTTTTCTGTCAGGAAAAGTATCACAGTCTAAGAACTTACCTTAGACTATACATCATCCTTATCTTTGGAGAATCTCGGGTATGACAGTAATTCAAATAAGGCCATGATCGAACTGACATTCCATTGCCGATAGTGTAGAGGTAGCTAATCAAGGGTCTTTCATCGAGATGAATGCTGAGCACACGCTGTATCCACGTGGAATACGAACGTATCCTCACATGATAGGCGACACTGTCTAGGTATTATAGCAGTTGTGTAAGTAGGTACTACCCATAAAATCATAACTTTGTCTCTTAGATAAAATAATTATACATAGAAAAAAACACGTAGGCATTGCATTCTGTGGAACACACTGAATCATCAAATTATACATTTTCGGAAAGTTGATAAGTAGGCAACTTAAACATAGACGTCATCAGTTTTTTAACACCCGTTTCTCAACTTTGAGCGAAATTAAACAAGTAGAATCTATAGCCTTCAAAAATCAGGTCAAGTACCTAGATAACGGAGTAATTTTCTGAAAAAATATAATGGCCAAAAACGTCTCCCTCAACAACAGTAATTGTTGAGAAAATAAATGTGAGTTAAATAACTTTGTTTGAGCCAAAATGTACAGTTTGTTATTATTAATTAAACGTTCCTTCCTGATTAAAGTTCCCGGAACAGGGTAAATATCCACGTCAACTCGTTCAGTCAACACAACTCGAGTTTGTCAGAATTCCAAACTTATACCTTCCGTGAAATTGTATTCTTTACCTTACGGATTATTTTTCTTTTCTGTTTGATTTGAGTGAACTAATATTTTCAGTATACTAAAGCTTTGTACAAATAGAGGCTGAAAATGACGATTATATCTTGCTGCTGGCTTCGTGTGGGGCATTAATTTGCTACACTATAAACATAATTACTTAAGGTTGTATTTTACGACGATTTCTTACTTTTGAGGGGGTGAAGTATCAGCCTAAGCCCCACCCACTAGGGGAGCTCCGTTCTCGCAATTACGCAATTGACGTATCAGACTGTGTGACACACGTGTCACAGAATAGCAATATTAATTAACAACATGCAGTATGACACCAGCAAATACTTGAAAAATATAAATCCATAATATCGTATACCCAGTGTCCTATATTACGCTAGAAAATCTGTTCCTCCACTTTGTATTTGTAGATTTTATACCTATTTAACTATCTACTTATAAACTATCAGTCATACCTATTGTGTATGAGTTTATGCAAGTGCACATAATTGTCTCGACCAACATTGGGCATTTTCACACTAAGCCAATAATGCCGTAACGAAACCGATATATCGGCATGACAAACCTGATGACACTGCCAATGTGTGTGTAATGTTAGAAGAATAAGCCAACTCAAATCCATGCCTTGAGATAATAACCTACTCTCACCCACACCTGTAGGAGTCGTCCGTTTCCGTAGTCATACCTACTTAAGTATGTTCACAGGGTTGCTTTTTTACCAAAAAAGAAATTGCATATTCATAGATCAAAACCATATTCCTAGTTCAGATTCCTCGCTATGTATGCAGATGAAGAGCTTCAAAATTGAAAGAAAGAAAGAAAAAACATTTAAATCGGACTCGCACACGAGATTACATAAACACACAAAAAATTCAAATAATGATAACAATAACCTAACCGTCTAAAACCCTCGACTCTAACTAGAAAAAGAGGTGTAACTTTTGAACAGCTGAACAGATTTTAAGAACTATCCCGATTAAACTAGCTTTCAATTTAAAAAAAACTGCATTGAAATCGGTCCATCCGCTTTGATGCTTCGATGCCACAGACAGACACAGAGATTCACAGATACATAGATACACAGATACACATTATAAACTTATATCACCCCTCTATTTTGTCGGGGGTTAAAAAAGTCCTGCAAGAGGCCAAAGAAAGTCCCTATCTCAGCATATCCTGACAGTTAATCCTGACAGATAAAATAAATACCGCAGCGCTGGTTTTCGGATAGGACCGTGGTGATGCCACGGACAACCACCATAACCCATAATACATAAATAAAGGTAAAGATTATAATTTAAATTGGTGAATCATTTTTCTAGTGGACACTGACACATTTTAAAATGTCAGCGTTTAATAAGGAACAAAATTATACAAAATCTAAGGAAACGTAGATCAGTTCAATACGAAATAATAGTAGTTTATGAAACTGTTGCATAATAGGGGGTACTAAAACATCAGTGTGTTTAAAAATCGAGCCGCAGGCGAGATTTTTAATAGTATCAGACGATATATCAAAATGATATAAGTACTATGAATATTGTTCTATAAAAGTAGGTGAATAGAATATACAACATGTCCCAAAATTCAACGATAAGCGGGCACCAGAGGGTTGACCAGCTCATGACTACCCGAGAACAAAAAAAAATCTCAATTTTTAAGAAATTACATAAAATAATTGAAATCCTTCAAAAATTTACACCCCTTAAGATATTTTTAATTACCATGACCACAATGTTTCAGATATTTCTGAATTTCTTTTTGTAACGGCAACCTAAGTAGCACTGCTATCCACCACAATCCTTAAAAATCCCAGAATGCCTGTAGATTTGACACAAAAATCAATCAAAATTATTTTTCACCCTAAAATTTTGAAAGATTTTTACTTTTGGTGCACTTTCACTCCTGAAATCCTAAGTGGGATGACAGGTGATGGTATGCCACAGACGTAGTTACTAGCAGACTGTTGTAGTTGTGGAGAAACGAGGTATAATTTTTAAAAACGTTTTCTTTCCTTCTTTACATACTATCTATCTATCTCTCTCTAACTTCTAAATTTTATTAACTACGTACATACATGTATCATTCAAATTCGAAGAATTTACAACAAAAAACCACATAGTAAAAGTTATGAAATTTGGTTCTTGTTCAGAAATAGTACGCATTTCTTTTTTTTGTGGCTAGTTTTCCTAGATTATTATACTATTTTGGAATCTTGGATAGTTGCGTCAATTTTTAAAAAACTTGCCATGGTAGTGTCTGTACTTTTTTTTTACACCACGATGAGTGAAAGTGGACCAAAAGTAAAAATCTTTCAAAATTTTAGGGTGAAAAATAATTTTGATTGATTTTTGTGTCAAATCTACAGGCATTCTGGGATTTTTAAGGATTGTGGTGGATAGCAGTGCTACTTAGGTTGCCGGTACAAAAAGAAATTCAGAAATATCTGAAACATTGTGGTCATGGTAATTAAAAATATCTTAAGGGGTGTAAATTTTTGAAAGATTTCAATTTTTTTATGTAACTTCTTAAAAATTGAGATTTTTTTAAATTTTTTTTTTGTTCTCGAGTAGTCATGAGCTGGTCAACCCTCTGGTGCCCGCTTATCGTTGAATTTTGGGACATGGTGTATATAAAACTTCATACTCTTTGTTCTCAACACTACAAATTGTCGTACTGATTTTTCTATACTACATCCTATAAAATGAATTCTTGACGGAGATGTCAAGAAATTATTTTAGCATATTGATTTTTATAAACGAAATACTTAGATTTTCTGAATAAAAGGCAAGTTACTTATACTTCCTGTTGCTTTTTAATAATTTTTTTAATGATTTTACTGTCATTCTTTCTTTTGGTTTTGAATAAAGTGTAAGCGCAGGAAAGTCAAAAAAAATTGCACAGGTCCGACCTCGATGCGCGCCGAAACGCGACTGATTGATGGCAGAGATGACAGAAATCACGAATTTTGTGGTTTTTATCAAATTGTGACCAATATACGTAATATTAAAAAAAAATAACAACCGATTTTCGTTGGTATATTTGCGACCAATATTGTGATGTAAAAATTATTTGAAATAATATCATGTTTTAGAAATAATCTTGTAAACACTTTTTTAAAAGGGGTAACTTTGCGATTTTTTTTTATCGAGCCAACTTCATCCAATCATGTATCGGACAACCGTGCAGAGATTGTCACATCTTCAAGTTTGATATATAATTTTTTCGGGACAAAGAAATAAGAATTTCTATTCAAAAAATTGTAAATACAAATCGGTTTTTGCGGCATTCCTGTAAAATACCCCCTTAAAAACACTCGCAAATATTATATGCACGTTTACTACACCACTAACTATGTAATAATAGTGAGCAGAAAATATTTCAACTTCCCACCTACGAGTGAAACTCAAACCTGCAACCCTACCGAACAAGGTGCTAAAATGAAAATGGATCATAAAATTATTCAAGAAAATAAAAACACGAGATGAAATAGCTATAAAACAAAGCCTCGCGTTGACATATTGCAGAGCACGCTTACATTGTTAAGTCAAAATAAAAAGAATACAAACATGAATAAAAGCGCAAAGATAAGGGACGTTATTTATTTTGGAAACAATTTGGAACACCGTCCGCCGTAGTAAACACCGAAACACGATTTGAACAGGAAAATTCCGAACTCGTATTTATTATGTTCAAGTATTTTAATTTGGAACTTAAATATTTCAGGAAGAAATCATGCAGTACGTTTCCCAGAACATTGTTTGCGTACGAAGATAAATTAATTTGGGACAATATGATGATCACCTAATTTCAATTCGGAGTTTCATCCACAATTTTATTTCTTACTTCTCCGAAAGGAATTTACTAGTAGGACTAAGATTCATGATCGTTTCTTTGATTGATAGTTGATTCAAAGAAATGCTTCCGAGAATTGAGTGCAAGCGCAAGCGAAACGACCTTCGTCACGGTATCGTGGGCTTCTGCTTATATAAACACATCAATGACTCATTTATGCTATCTCAGGTGCGTTCCGAATACCAAATACCGCATACATTAATCGAAATGCGTGTCCGAATTGTGGAGACAATCGGAAACTAGGTCATCGTCCAATTCGACCGTTAATAGAATTCGCTAGATTAGGTTTGACAGGTAAGCCACAAGCGTGTGGCGGTGCGATGGCAAATTGACTACGCTTTGGCATCCCTCCTGATGGTAGTATCATCATTATGTAACTACAAAGGTAGTTAGGTCTGTAGGTATTTTTGGTGCATGTTAAAAATCCAATTAACTCATTGTGATTAAAGATATAATATGCAGATATTTAATCAATATATTTAGTCCTTATGGTATTCTTAGGTAATGTTACCTATATCTATGAATGTCTTTGTTTGGAAGTTCAAACAATGAACTACTTTATTAGGGTAGTAGCTTTTCATTTTAGTAATTTAACCCCTTTCTAAGTGAAATTTTCATTTTCTTTAATATCGTTTTGGTACAGATTCAGGGCTTCTAAGAATTCCAGTTTATTGTTTCAAAGCAGCGTACGATCTCAGACGACTTGTACAGACTACAGATTAGTATTCTCTCCTCGCAAGCTACGCGCAACTGGCGTCAACTGCTGAATGAAATGCGACTCTGCTACGTTTCTTATTTACAAACTTAAAATATACTTCAGCCAAGCTAATTTAGCTCTTTGTCACTCAATAATAAGGTGTATACAACTGCAGATAACGTTGTCAACTGATGAGATCAAACTCGTCATTCACAACATTCACGCACTACATGATATGTGTGCAACTCGGTAGGTTATAAGGCCGAGTTATATAAATGTAGTGAATTTTGTAAATATACGCGAAACTACCAACAAGTACGTTCATTAGGGCATGTGAACGCAATTTCTTTTAATTTAGTACTACGATTCTAATTGTTCTGCCCGAGGCGTTTTGTAAGCTTCAGCACTTTTATTTTTATGAAAGTTTCGAGCTTTCCTCGCTCATAATTTTAAGGTTTCGCCTTTTGAATGTTTGGCTTTAAATAACTTTTTATTTCGCAGATTCATTAAAATATGCTGATGTCAACGGTTTGAAGATGTGAATGTCATATATAAAATGCATCACTCGGGAACATTAAGCCCATTGATTTGGGCATTTACAAGAAAGTTTTACATAAACGATTTTATTCTAAAATCATGGAAATATTACAGCATCACAGTAGGTCGCAACGGCACATACACCAAGATTTCACCGATACAACCTTCACCAAGGCTGGGTCTGAAAGCGGAAGAACTACAACCTTCGGGCCGCGCGCATCACTGTGTAACGAGGCAACATTGTATATGTGTTTAAAACGTATAGGTATATTACGTTAATATGGGCTTGTGGAATATAATGAACCTGCAACGTGAATTATTTTTTTGGCTTATGTATCTAGGTTTCCTTAACTTAGATGTGATAAAAAGATTATGAGAATCAATGAGCTTTCCAAAGTTATATATTCTTTAACCTAAATTCTCCACTCACATGTGAGTGTAGAATTTAGTGCATTTAGTGAATTGACTGCAGTCAATAAATCTATTGAAGCAGGTTTTTATTACAGGCCAGTTTTTTAAAACTAAAGGCCACATCCTCTTTATTAAAGAATCTACACGATAGCAATTTAAAAATAATCTATTCTATTTTTCTAGCTAATGGAAATTAATATGTATTTATATACAGCCGTGGGTGTGAAAGACCTTCCAATAACTTGGGCATTAGCTATAGGCTTATTAGGTAACTACTCTGCTTCTGTTTGACCTTAATCTTGATCGAGAATTTTCCTGTTTCGCATATCTTTCTTTACTTTATTCAAATCGACACTCGATAATAAGAAACCTCCCCGTTTGGATCATCTCCAAATAGCTCGGCCTTGTAATACAACCGCTCGAAGTCGCTATTGTGTCCAGATCTCCAAAACATTGTGCTCGACAATCTTATAGGATCTCCTTTTTCGTTCTAGCTTATGGGAAACATAACAAGTGTAAAGAAGACGGCGATGAGGTAAGAAAACGCCTTTGAAGTTGAGAGACTCAATGGAATCGGTCGCCTTTATGTAACCCTGGCAACAATATGTGCCAGATACTTCAGTAATACGTGTAAAAGCGAGATTAATTCTATCGGTCGCTTTTGTATGAAAAACTTAACGAAAAATATTCATTTATTTTAAAACGAAAATTATTTCAACATAAAATAAATGGTAAGTATAATGCTTTTAAATATATGCGTGGTAAATTCGCTTATCAATACAGAATAATTTATTAAATTTTTCAGTTCTATAAATAACTAGCCAACATGGATTATGGTTGTGTGTTTATTATTACTGTAACTACAATATTTCTGAAAATGATTGCTGTAATTATTTTCTGTTAAGCCCGATGTGATGAATGAGTATCATAAAGCTAACAACGCCAGATAATCCTTCAATTGTAGTCAAAAACATCTGTACTGTTGCCTGCGATGCTGAATCACTATCTCGTTTGGGCATGCATTCGTTATCATAATAATAAGAAGAACATAAATAATTAATGACTCAACAATACGAAAGCAACTTTTGTAATTGGAAACAGTTGTATTCGACGGCCCTTTGATTCTTTTATATACCTTATAGTACCTATAGATATACCTACTGGTATGTTGGGGGAAATGGGAAAAACAAGTGGCGACCGTATGGCGCTGACTCGCCTACTGTTTATTTATGTTACGTACGAATTAAGTATATGTATGAAACAATTATTATTATTCTTACGTGTTACACTTTGGTATCAGTACATTTGATAGGTTTGTACATCAGTTTTAGCGAGAATGTACGAGTCCCCGGCAGCTCAGCTCTTTACAAAAAATCACTACTTTACATATAGAGTGTAGATAGATATTAGCAGTATCGCCCAAAAACATAAACTGTACTGTACCGATGTATTTTTAGAGCTATCACATTTTTTAGGGTGTTTTAGTGGAATTGACTTTTTTGGTACGCGATGTATGATATTGGACATAGTATTGAGTAAAACATCGATAAAAACAGAGGCTAGTCTAAACTAACGTCCGATAAAAAAAAAGCCAAGGTAACATTCGCAGTGAAAATAAAATGATAGCACAAAAAAATTCGCATCGAAAATGTATTTCAGTGAAATTCGTTATACACTGTTTGTTTACTTTTCCTGTAACTGTAGGTAGGTAACAATTACCTGCAAATTGCAGAAAACCTTTCGCATGCGACTTTATCTCGATAAAGTCTTTTTTATTTAAGAGCACGACAGGCGTTGGCACAGTACTGTCGCTTTCATGCAGCATTCGACGTATACTTGAGCGTACGATCCTACTTTCTGCAGTGTTGCCGAGTTCCTGAACCCCGCGTACCTAAGTATATCACGTCTAGTTAGATTACACTGATCGGGGAAGCTAACGTCGGGTTATTTATTGGTTAACACCACGCCGCGCCGCACCGCACCTGCGATCCGCGTGGGAAATTCTGATAGAAAATGTTTTTCTACTCTGCCTGGCGGCTTGTGATAAAGTTGTATGTCGATGTTTCAGTAGCTGCTGTGAGTGCCTTGCTGTATAACTATAGATAACTATAGTAAGAATATTCATTTTTAAAAAGAGAATCTGTCAATTTGTTGCGCATTCTTGTCATGTATAGTGGATAGTATAGAGCAGGACAGAGATGACATCCCGGATGTTTGCCTAGGTTATACATATCGTGTCCGATTAATCTTTGACTTGGGAAAGATCAGGAAAATTGATAAAGTATATTGTCAACTCAGTAAACATTACGGGCCAATAAGTATAATTATCGAATTGAGAACCATAAAGAGTATGAAACAACATCACTTGCAGTTGATGTAGAGAAAATATAGTTAGTAGTGTAGTATAGTTTTGTGTTGTGTTTTGTATTATTAGATGCCAGCTATCTTGATCTCACAGAGGCACAGCTAGACAAACTGGAGCGACTTCAAAATTTCTGTATAAGGTTTATATTTGGACTACGCAAGTATGACCACATATCTGAATTTCGTACAAAGCTCAAGTGGCTTCCAATACGCCTTCGCCGGAATTCTCATATTTTAACCTTACTTTACAGTATTCTGTTCATCCCCAAAACCCCATTATATCTTAAAAAACGTTTTAAGTTTCTACATGACACACATACTAGGTTCTTAAGATCATCGGAGAATTTGAGGCTTGAGATGCCAATGCATTCCACGATGTTCTATGATAAATCGTTTACAGTCCAAGCCTCGCGCTTATGGAATGCATTGCCTGTGTCGGTAAGAAGAGCACAGTCATTGACTTCTTTTAAAGTATTGCTGAAACATCACTACCTCTCTGTTTAGTAGAAATGTTGTTATTAATCTGTAAAATATTATACTTTAGGTCCAATACCATTTATGTATCTTAACACTGTATATTTATTTATTTTGTATGTAAGTGTAATAAAAATTTATGCATAATTATTATTTATCTGTTTATATTAATATGTATGGTACACCGCAAACTGCCCTTTTTCTATTTCTTCCAAGTCATGTCCATCCAAAGGTTGTCTGGAAGACATCGCTTTTAGCGATAAGACCGCCCATTGTACATGTACATATTTATGATAATGTTCTTTTTGTATTTCTGGTGTACAATCAAGTTTATTGTATTGTATTGTATTGTAAATATTAATGGTTTTGACGTGTAAGGGAAATTACCAATAAATTGATTTATGATTTTTGTAGCACAGTATCAAATTTTTCTCAGTTACTGTTCTTTCCAGCAATCCCGCAAGTAATGCAATAACTTGGAATAATAGTACTGTTCCAGGTAGGTACCTATTATATCAATTTCTATATTTCCTACCTAGTACAAATTGTGGAAAGTACGAGTACATACCTAGCAGCCATTGTTATACTACGCCAGGGGTGCAAGGTAAATGCCTCCAAGAGGGACGAAACATAAGATCGTCTGACGAACCCTGGGCAGTCAGACTCGATAGGTACTAGCATTGCTGACTGGCTAACCTTTCTCCAACGGCATGAGCAATTCCCATGTGATATCTCGTGCCAATTCGATAGAAGAAGGATCCCACGCCCAGCCGTGTGGTTAACAAAGGCCATCTCCTATCTCGCCGTGGGCTTCGTAGTAAAACACGACCTAAGAATTATGTCAAGAAAACAACGTAGGTACTGAATACTGAACTTATCCATCCGTAAGACAAGCCAAGCGTGGTTATTATGGCAATATTCTTTATCAACTGTTCATTCTTTCAAGAAGACTAACGTCCAGTATTTTAGCTCCAGACTGATAAAATGTCGATGATTGGATTTAATTCTTATTATAAGTACTTATACGTTTGCAGTATTTTTATCGGCTGAAAGGTTACATTTGAAGAAGGTAAAATCCTTAAAACTTTATGCTACGTGTTCTGGGAGTCCAATTGTGAATGAAGGCCGCTAAGATTTGTTTCAAACTATTCAAAAACTTTGCGGTTTTCCCTGAAATTCTGGTTTGTTCCCACTAGTTCTACTAAACAGTCCTACGGTAGAACTAATGGGAATTTTTTTTCTCATTAGTTCTACGATTTGTCTTGTTACAAAATAGTAGAACTAGTGGGAATAGAAATTCCCACTTGTTCTACCACAGTTCTACGGTAGAACTAATGGGATTTTTTTTTCTCATTAGTTCTACGATTTATCTTGTTGCAAAATAGTAGAACTAGTGGGAATAGAAATTCCCACTTGTTCTACCACAGTTCTACGGTAGAACTAATGGGAGTTTTTGTTCCCACTAGAACTACGTTTTGACATATTCCAGAATAGTAGAACTAGTGAAACTTTAGTTCTAAGTAGTTCTACACTAAGACATGTATTACCCAATATGCCAGTCGTGCCTCAATGTCAGGTTTAAAGGAAACTTAAATATTATTGGACACAATAAAACACTATTAATTAAATGACACATTGTTTATGTAACAATAAAATAAGCATAAGAAATAAAGGACTGGATCTAGCTGTAAATGAACCAGTTCCTAATTTCAGACATAAAAAGGCATCAATTATAGAAACAAATAAAATTGCTGAAGTTATTTTGCACAAATAGTAAAGCTGTAGCAAACCGTATGTATTCGGTACTGAGTAACGGGTGCGCCATCTAGTACCGAGTAACGAAACGTTACACACGAATGCATCTCGTTACTCCCATATTATATTACCATATTATGTTCCCTCCTAGAGCCTAAACGAGTGAAATTTAAACAAATGATTAGATTCGTTTTAAAATCGCAAGCGACATTGGTTACACGGATTTTGAAAAAAAAAAAAAACAACATGGCGGATTTTTGCCACCAGTAAGTGTAGCAGTTGTATTTTTTTGTGACGTTTGAAAGTCTCCAAGAGACGTTTTCATAAATATATATATCTTATTACAGTAGAATTATATAATAACTTAATATTAATAAAACTAAAAAGTTTTAAATAAATAAATTAGATATAAATCAAAAAACCCGACTGCTTAAAAAGTGAACTTTAAATAAAAAGAAAAAAGCAAGTCCAGTAGAATTCTAATGCGAAACATACCGGCTTTAACAGTCGGGACTACTGGACTTGCTTTTTTCTTTTTAGTTTTTATTTAAAGTTCACTTTTTAAGCAGTCGGGTTTTTTTTTGGAAATGATTCGGTAGTTTAGTATTTGTTTGTTTTGTTTCATAAACAGTGTGCCATTTAATTAATAGTGTTTTATTGTGTCCAATAATATTTAAGTTTCCTTTAAACCTGACATTGAGGCACGACTGGCATATTGGGTAATACATGTCTTAGTGTAGAACTACTTAGAACTAAAGTTTCACTAGTTCTACTATTCTGGAATATGTCAAAACGTAGTTCTAGTGGGAACAAAAACTCCCATTAGTTCTACCGTAGAACTGTGGTAGAACAAGTGGGAATTTCTATTCCCACTAGTTCTACTATTTTGCAACAAGATAAATCGTAGAACTAATGAGAAAAAAAATTCCCATTAGTTCTACCGTAGAACTGTGGTAGAACAAGTGGGAATTTCTATTCCCACTAGTTCTACTATTTTGTAACAAAACAAATCGTAGAACTAATGAGAAAAAAAATTCCCATTAGTTCTACCGTAGGACTGTTTAGTAGAACTAGTGGGAACAAACCGAAATTCTGCATGTAAGCCAAGATTCCACTACCGGAATTTGCACAAAATAATCAAACTTTTTTTGTAGTCTGTAGATAAAACTAGGAATCTTTTACAGAACTAAAAGAGTAAAGATAACATTGTTGAATAATGTAACACGATTACCCCATCTTTGTAAAAGCTAGAGATAAGCCAAAAAATATTGGGTCCAAATAACTTTTACGAAGGTCATGCTCGTTAGACAAGCTAAACTAGTGCCTACAGACACAAACTGAATTTATATTACTACTCAGTAAAACCGACGACCTAGTAGGTGCAGTATCTAAGTTCATATTTGGAGAAAACAAGGCATATCTACTAAATCATCAGCTCGTAAACTTCCATTGCCAATATCGAGTTGGGTCGAGTAGGTATTGAAGTTTTGTATGGGGCAGCCTATTATGTTTTCGCGATAAAGATGCTGGTTCCATAGAGAGTGGTTCAGTTTGATGGTTCGCATTTCTGATACACGTTTTATATACGTATGTATAAAGTACACCCTGTATTACCCTTTCCGAATTATTTCTTTATTAATATTCATTCTCTCTTTAGACAAAATAAATTCACACACAAGCAAACCAATTGGATTCTATTAATAAGATTTTTTTTAATAAAACCAATATCGGAGAAACTGTGCATTGAATATCTGCGGACCAAATTTTTTACAAAGGCAATACGTAGAGCTAGGAAATTGAATATTCTTTGAAAACAAAGATGTTTTAAACGACTCAGTTTATCCCTTTGTGAGCTAGACTAGAAAAGAGAAGCACTACAGTTCTTGGATCTTGTCTTGCCGAGCTTTTGTTACCAAGGCTCCAGGTTTCGGTGATTGTTATCTACATATATTATAAGTCTATCTATCTAAGGATGATACTTATAAGCAGACTAGCTGTGCCCGCGACCCCGCCCGGGAGGAGTTAGGGTGCTTGATTAAAAAAAAAAAGTTAATAATATAAAATATTGCCATGTCCTTTCTCATGATGCACATTATTTCCTTGTCAAATTTTATCAAGAACGGTTTAGCCGATAAATCGTGAAAAGTAACAGACAGAGACCGACAAGTTACATTCACATTTATAATAATAGGATAGGATTTCTTATAGCCCAATAATCCTATGGACATTATACAATAATGTATTTTAAGTTCAAGACCAGTCAATGGTCCGACAATATTATCTTCAGGCATTTGCCTGAGATGACAGGACGTAGTAGATCTTGGAACAAACTTTCCTAGGAACTCATATTGTATGCTTTTCAGGGAAGATAGTAATTTTGTTTGATAGATTTAGATTATACATCAACACAGCTTAAATAAACGCTTTAGCTGCAAACATAACTACGTATTAGATGTTAAGACATTATCTACAGCACAATAATGTATCAAATCATCGCTCTATTGTTGAGTAATCAATCTCTCGACGTGAAAGGATCCGGACAATAAGAGAGCGACCTAATTATCGAATGGATAATGTCCAATGATCCAATAGCAATGTAACTATCGGACCAATCGGACTGAATACTGTTTGGCAGGGTTCATCGACCCGTGTTAGTCGTAAAAGTGGACAGAAGGAAGAAGTTATTATTGCACATTAGGCACGCGGACGTGTAAACAGACTAATACCTAGGTTCACCGACAACATAAAATCAGGCGTTTAAACATGAATTTTTGTACGGGTATTCGGCCTGTATCGGTAAACATCTGTTAAATTGTGAACATGGCCCTTAGTGACTGTTTTTATAAACATACAATTTGAGGTTATACCTTTTTGGTCTCGGTCCCTTTAAGGGATTATCATACTCATCATTATGAACAATTTAAACCTGAAATCATAAAAAATAAAACAGTTGTTCGATACATGATACATTTAGGGCCATGTTCACCGACAATATAACAGATGATTAAAATGAAATCGGCCGATTACCCATACAAAAATTCATGTTTAAATGGCTGATTTTGCTCTAATCGACTGTTATGTTGTTGGTGAACTTAGGCCTTAATCGAGTACCTAATATTAAAATATGAAAGATAGGACCTTTTATATTTAACGCAAAATTGTAGTGATAATAGTAGATACCAGCCAAGAATCCTAATTCGTTTTGTTTAATGTCTCAAAAGCTCTCACATACAAACGCGTATCAGAAAAGAATAGTGGATCAGACCATCAATTTGAACGACTTTCTCTATGTTACCAACATCGTAATTGCGAAAAATTTTTTTACTGTGCCATAAAAAACTTAAATATTATTATCTACTCGACCCAAACGTATGGGACAGCTGAGCGAACTTACATAAGTATTATTCATAATTTTAATAGGAACTAATGTAGGATTGTAGGTATTATATTTATTTCACAATTGTTCAATTTCATGCAAAGCCAATATTAGCTGTATGCATTCCGAATTCCCAAATGGGAGTAGGTAATCCGTTTTCATGATTTGTACGCGGTATGTAGATTACAATATTGGGAACACATTTCTATTTGTGCTAGTTATTGTAATCCACAAAATCCTCCATTTCTGACATGCAATTTTCCTTATAGATAAATGAGGAGATCTTTCATATTTCATCCCAGAAGTTAGACATTTTTATCTAAAACGGTAAGATTTTTTTTACATTCGCGTTTAGTATCTACTGTGAATAAATTATTATCATTGAAAGTTAAACAACTTTGAATGGATTCTGGGTTCTTCCCAACCATAAGAATTTCTTATATCTGTTTTACTTTTTATGATTTAATGTTAATATGTAATGATTTATTATTTAATGCAAAGTTAATTTTAAACACGCTAATTATAATTGATGTACCTAACTATGTATCTAGATACTTATACATAGTTAGTAGGTATTCTTTGCTTATATCGTAACATTCGTAGTCTATTTAGGGTAAACCGCTTAAGTGTGAAGTGTTTGAACATAACAAAAATGCATAGATAATTAATTAACGCATATTTATTAGTGCATTGCAATTAGAATAATTCCTTTCATTATCCACATTTCTGCATTACTTATCAAGAAGCACATTCCACGAACAACATTCTATTATTCTTATATTAGCGTAAACACCCTACATTCTTAAATTGAGCATGCAACATTTCAATTTTCCACATTTCCTTCATAAGGCAAAGGAAATCACATGAACAGCCTCATGCGAACAAGGCTTGTATTTAATGAGCGCGTTTACGAAAAATCGTTAAATTACCATAGAGACAAAAGCGGTACCTACCTCTGTCTGTTTATACGAGTGAGCGGTCCGACGATTCTCGGTCATTAAGATTTACGAGGCACTTGCTATCACTGACGTCGATACAAAAGGGATAAAGATAACAGACGAAATAAAGCTTTTATGGAAATCTCTTCCGACAATCGAGACGGTATAAAGACAGGCTGTACATTAAATATTTATTATTTAGATCTTATTGCGTATTAAAATTTGAGCTGGTCAACTTTAGGATACCGGTATATCCCACTAGTCGGGTTTTGGAGGGTAGATGGCAATCGCTCTGCTTAAATTAATGACATGTTATGGATTACACTGAAGGCTTACCCCATATCCCTGGCTTACCCATTGGGGAGGACCTAGGAAGGATATTGATACGATTATAAATACGACGCGGACGACAGCAATTTTGGGCTTATTTGTGAACTAGTTGAAGGCAATATGCACGATACTGTTACGTTACATTTCTTCGTATTAATTAATGCAATTTTATTGAGTTTATTTTATAAATTAATTAAGTGATCGAACGATGATTAACCCACTAACCTTTACAACTTACAAAAACTGTGATAAAAATCATGCTGTATTCATTTACTTAATACGCTTGACGCTACAGTAACGACTTGATCATAAAAATATCATTTACAAACCTGGGCCCTAAATGAAATTACTATATTTTTTAAAACGTAGTGTAAAAACCATCATTAATTAAATAATATATTATTAGCAATCAGAAGCGGATATTGAAAAAAATAAACTCGTCACAAGGAATTACCATTACAATCAGTTTATTCCAAATACACAAGTTCGAATTATTACAACCGTAACACAACTTTTAAGGAACAAGTTAACATTAGGAAAATAAGTGTCACAGCCCTTGAGCGATGTTGCCTCCAGCAGTCACACCAAGGCATGAATATTGAGCAACTAGAGACGTCCGCTGCGTTCCAATGCCGATCCAGAAGTGCCTGTTGCCGTACCGTGCGCCTCATTTTATACTTTTCATTAGTTGACAGCTGATCGCCTGACTTGTCTATGACGTCACCTCGCGTTCCGTTCCCAACACGGCCTCTCCTGATGCTCTGACGTCCTCGTCAGGTCCAGAAGATGGTCCCGCCTGGTCTGTAGCTGTACCTTCCAATAAGATCCTGGAGTCTTCGCTTTCTCCTTGAATCAGACAATCGTACATAAAAAGAACAGATATAGAAGCAAAAACTAGTCTGATATATAAGAGGTAAAGCGCATTACACGTAAAACATCATGACATGCTACTTGGTCGCACTGTAGACGGAGGCACTTAGCCAGCGTGTCTCAAAGTGGCTGTCGGCATAGGCACCTAGTTAGCATACCGCCCAGACTTCTACAAACACTGTAGGCATAGGCTCCCAGTTTGCATACCTCCCAGTGGCTGTAGACATAACACTGTAGGCATAGGCTCCAAGTTTGCATACCTCCCAGTGGCTGTAGACATAGGCACGTTGTTAGCGTATCACACAGACTTCAGAACACTACTTGCCTTCAAACATGTAGCACATGTCTCTAGGAGTCCACTAACCCCTCCAGGGTTCCATGAACTATGCAGCAGCATATGGTGGTCTTCCCAAGGCACCAACCAGTAGTTGCAGCTCATAGCGGCCATGGTCCAGGACTCCAACACTCTCGCAGCTGCACCCGCGGCTGCACTCGCATCTGCTATCGCGTCTGCTCTCGCGTCTGCTCTCGCGTCTGCTCTCGCGTCTGCTCTCGCGGCTGCACCCGAGGCTGCATTCGCTGCTGCGCTCGCAGCTGCACTCGCGGCTGCACCCGAGACTGCAGTCACGGCTAGGTGCTCGGTTGCCACCTAGGTCCAGCAGTGAAACCAAGCTCCTAGGCTCTCCGTCGACCTTTAAACAATAAACAGCACAGCACCACTCGGCCACATCTGACCACTCAACAATCCTGATGATACTTCAGAATCATAGTACACGTCAGCGTAATCTTAAGAATTACAAAGCCTTCAAGAAAAGCCAAACTGGCTATCAAATAGCACTAAAGGGATCATTCAAAACTCATCAAACTATCGCATTATCAACAATCACAATTTTCACAGTAAAGTAATAAGGCATTGACTTATTAAGCATTTGCAACATTACTTAATGAACAGTGACACTCCACGAGTACTTAACCACCATTTAACTAGCGAAACCATCCCTTAACTAGCTATGACTGAAGCGAAGAGTGACATCAAAACAGAACAAGAATTTACATTTGTTAATTTTGCAGAAATGTAAACGTTAAAACATAACACGTATTGTGTAAGCCGCTTTCGACGGTCAAACACAAACGGTCGTAATAGTCACTCGCAAAGATCGGTGTCTATGACAGCACAACTATCTAAAACTTGTGGCTGCACGGAATAGCAACATACCTCCATCTATTATTATCACGAGTCGTTTCTTGAACCATTATCATGTGTTCTGCTTCCAATACGACGGTGGTTAGACCTTCTAGGTATGTCTAACAACAGGTTCGCACAAAAACACACAATCACGAAAATACAAAATTGAAGGTAAAAGTAACGGTTATTTTGTTCCTTAAATGTTTAAGTTTAGTGGGCATTTTTAAGTTCTTTATCCCACTTCTGATATTAGCAATCAGAAGCGGATATTGAAAAAAATAAACTCGTCACAAGGAATTACCATTACAATCAGTTTATTCCAAATACACAAGTTCGAATTATTACAACCGTAACACAACTTTTAAGGAACAAGTTAACATTAGGAAAATAAGTGTCACAGCCCTTGAGCGATGTTGCCTCCAGCAGTCACACCAAGACATGAATATTGAGCAACTAGAGACGTCCGCTGCGTTCCAATGCCGATCCAGAAGTGCCTGTTGCCGTACCGTGCGCCTCATTTTATACTTTTCATTAGTTGACAGCTGATCGCCTGACTTGTCTATGACGTCACCTCGCGTTCCGTTCCCAACAATATATCTTTTATTTCAACGGAATTCAATAATTAGAATTTGATTTTGGCAGATTGATCGTAGTTCGTGAAATCCCACATTACTGTGGAAAACCACAAAGGATTATTATAAAACTCTGACTCCTAAAGAATATATCCTTTGTAACTTAAGAATTGTAGCTCAGAAAATTCTAGGATATCATATTATACAAGAGGTGGAGAATCAAAAGCATCGTGGCGTTCACAAGTGCGTGTTCGCAAGTAATTCGAGTATACTCGCATTCGCGTCGGTAGCGGTACGCAATGAGGGATATTGCAAAAAAATCCAATAACAGTCGTTGGGGGGAATAGGGTGTTCAGGAAATTGGAACGGTGACACCTCGTAGCGACAGACTACGGCACCTGTGCCAATTACACTTAGCGGCACGGAAAATTGCCACATGTGTACTGACTAAAATGTAATTTTCTAATACAAATACAATTCTGATTATGTGAAATTGCTGTGAGCATGTCGATTGATTGAGCATTAAATAGAGTAGGGTTTCAAAACTTTCAACAAAGTGTCACGAAAGAGATCAATACACATATTAATTATAGTAGCAGAACTTTTGCTCTTAGCGCTAAAATAAATAAACACGTTTCTTATATATTAATTGACAGTTTAGTATAAAAATATCGAAGAAATCAATAAATTATTATAATCTATTCATGGCATGCTGTTTTTGGCCCACTTTACAGTTTATTATCAATAACAGTGATTTAAACGATTGTCCTAGTGACCCGCCGCTTTCTCGCGACCTTGACTTAACTGTCAACATTTCTTTTGTAGTTTGGTAACTGGCCAACTTGGATATGGAAAACAGAACATTTTAAGGTTACGCAAAATTCCAAAGTGACCTTCATGGATGCTGGATGTGCGCCAGTCCATGGTGCGACTTTGACCTAATAAATGACAACAAAGTATGTAGCTGCCAGCCAAAATTTCAAAGGCCAAGTTTGAATAAACGATATCTACGTAATCCATTTAAACCTGGAATAAACCTAAACTATACATGTTAATTAGAAGATACATAGCAAACCCTGCCAGTGATAGGAAATAAAAAAGGTTCAAACCCTAGTCATAGGAAGAACCGTAATAATAGAAAAACACATATTAAGTAAACGTAAAAGATGGTACAAGTGGTGAGGCAAAAGTCAAAGAAAAAAATCTGTTTACTTAGTTTTCTTATTATTTCACACGGTTACATGAGAACTTATCGAAACTGCACGAACAAAATGAGTTTCTCGATTGACTTAGTTTTTACCCCAAAAGAGATTCAATAGGAAATAGGCGATTTCTGGTGTGACAAAAAGTTTTCTAGTCACGGACAAATATGAAACTTCTTATCCAATATAAAAGGACAGAGATAGTTTTTTGCACTGGGACTTTGACGAAGATTGTAGCAAGTTTATTTGAGGAGATGGTGTGGGTCATATCGAAAAACTTTACGTCATCAGTGACGAAAACTAGTTGTGTGTGGCAATTTCGCGGATTAATTAGCCGTACAGCGAGGCACTTGAATTCAGTTTTTACGAGGCTCTTTTGACTCGTATTCTCCACGAACATTTGCGGAGACAGTTGTAGAGGTCATAAAGCTAGCGTTTACGGTCACCGCAGTAAACACATGCTGTGGTCCAGCGCGGCGGCACTTGAATACCGACCCTCGTAAACGACACGCCTCTAACAAAACGCAGGGAACCTTTGTTTTGAGGAAAAAACACGTTTAATCTAAATCCTAACGTGTAGATGTCAACTGAAAACACAATGATTAAATTAATGATATTCCGCAGACAGTCAAAATGCAATTTTCACACATAAGCTGTAGTCTCAAATGCCATAGTTATGAGGATCATGCAATACTGAATCGCACAAAAACTCAGAAAGCTAATATACTATAACAACTCAACTATAGGGTGGTCACCTCTTCCCGTTACTAAGACAAAAGCAAACTCAGGTTAACACGGGTTCCCACTCGGGGTTTAATAGGCGTCACCGGCTGATCGGATCGCGCCTGGGGCACAGGGGCCGCGGATTACGAACGACGACGAACACCACTCCCAGCCCGTATGTTTACAAACAATTCATATTCAACGCTGTTATTATTACATCGAATACTTGTAACGGCATTGCACGAGTTCACGTTTATGATGCTGCAGCAAAGAACCACAATAATGTATGATGATAAAATAAGTTAATTTATCTCTCTGAAGTCCTGTAACTGCAGTATCTCAGGAGCTATTTGTTCCATTTCTTTGTAGCTCGCAAAAAGCAAAAACAACATTTGTTCGAGTCATTCCAAAAAAGGAAAAGTAGCTATAACTGGAATAAACTTTTGGAACAATCGTTATTTTTACTGTCACACGAAATGTTCTTCTAAACGTAATATATAAAAGTGTCACATGGAGAAGGGCGAGTAGAGCGACAGACAGTAGGTAAAATAACAAAATAACTATCCCTGCAGGTACTCCGCATAAATCCGCTGAGACAGACACCGAAACAAAACTAGATCATTTATCCGCTTGACAACGTTGAAATCCTGAATCATAAAGTTTCATGAGAATCCATTCAGCTGTCCCCGCTTTGAAGAGGAAATAAAGAGATCGACTCAACTCGCTTCAATGTTTGTACTGTTTTTGTTCACCCTTCACCTACAAAGTTTAAGGGACTCTTACACGACCGCGTTTCGTTGTTGATTTATATATGCTCTGAGGCATTACGAAGTTAATGGGTCGTAAAATTATGCTTCGGTTTGCTGGGGTTGTTTTCAGAATATGGATGTACTTGTAAGTAATCTAACCATATACGTATGGAGATATTATTATAGAGCTCGACATACGTGAATATAGAATATTTGGGAACTAAGAAATGTTTTCAAATGTTTGCAAAAGTTTTAAAGCTGCCATTTTAAAGCTCTAGATTTCCTTAACTTCGGTAAGATAGAACCGAGTGAAAATAGCAGACAAAGGGAACCAACAAAAGGACGAAATTGAAAAACCGCATAGAAAAATATGGACCTATTAAAATTTTCTGGCAGTGTTATATAAAGTGTGGTTGTTTTTTTCTCTGAAACCTTTTTGTGTAAATATCACGCAAAACACAAGTTTTCAGTATCCAAGGACCATGTTTAAAAAATCTTTTGTCAGGAAAGGTCATGGAAAGGTAGTGTGGTCTATGGATCAGAATAAGCCCTCCGCCCCGCCTCTCGTAGGAGTCGTTAAAGTCGACTAAAGGGTTGTGTCGAGTGAAAAGCCAGCATCCTCCACCTAAATGCGAATATTGAAAAAAAATACGACATCGCTATTGAGTTTTCTTCATGGTAATAATCAAAACCTGGAGGCTATCTGGAAAATACCTGGACACCGAAAGATTAAGAAAATTTCTTTAAAGAACGACTAGTAATTATTATAAACTTAAAAATAGCGAGTTCATTAGTCTTTTCTAAGAAAATAAATAAAGAAACCATAAAATTTGAGAAGAATGCACAATTACCAGTGTTGAACTAAAAATAAATAACAAAAGAAAACTCGAAACTCCGTTGTTCTGAAGTTGTGATATAAATAAGAAAGTATCTGACCAAAGCCCCGAAATGTTTCCTTTGTTGGAAGCACATTGTTGAGTGAAACTATTCAATAACAAGTGTAGTTAGTCCACAAAGCGGTCTGCCTATTTCACCTGGCTTCAGGGAGTTGGCACTTTGGCAGTCTGAATGTAATTCCTAATTAATTTATAACGCGCATAACCGAACGATGGAAGTTTCGACAACAATTTTGGGTATTTCGGCGTTATTTAGTACTTCATAACATAACAGGGGTTGGCGGCTACATGATGAAAATTTCAATAAAATAACATGGACGTTTTATTAAGTGGAGCGTAGGTCATTGTTATGTGCGTACGAATTTATAGGTGGAATGAGGGAAGTTATTTTTATTATTATTCTCACGCAAGGGTGAGGATAAACGGGTTAATATAGCGCTCCTTGGAAACAAATGTTAAGGCAGAATTACACACAAGGCCAATAATAGAAAAAACAATTGCTTTGAATTGATGGACCTATAGTAAACTAAACTGTTCATTTACATAGGTAGAACAGCAGTTTAAATAACTTAAGAAGAAAATTCGCAATTCAACCTTTTTATTGCTGCTACTACTTTATTGTTATTTCTATTCTAGATTTATAGAAGTTTTAATTAATAGAGCTGTGATGGCACGAATGAGCCTAATGGCAACAATTACCCACCGAGATCATAAATAGGCATCACAGAAGTCTGATGGGCCTGCTTCTTATGGATACACGCCATCCAGAATTTAGCATTTTTACTTGAACCATAGACTTATATTTCAGCAACAGAAACAATAACAAACAACCTTCTTTTCCAATGTGCTAATGCAGAGATTACGCGTCAGTAACAAACTACATCAAATAAATCCTGGTCTTAACGGATAAAAATAGAGAGGTTCAACAAACACGAGTTTATTTTCCACTGAACATGTCTCGGAAAAATATAACGTCTTCATCTACCGTATATTTACTTTTTTCTTAAAGATTTATGTACACAATAAATATAGGCCCACTCGCGCGCCCAATCACGCTCCCAATACTCTGAGAGGTTACGTCCAGTCCTAAATAAACTCGACCCGGACCCCTAAAATGTCGATTACACTAACTTTTAGTAGCAAAATAAAATATAGGTAATTATTAAACCACTTTTAATATGCATGGGCATGCATCTGTATTCCAAAGGGTGTTGAGAACTTTACTTTGATTATTCTGATTACATAGAGAGGAATGCTAAAAAGTCAATGAAATTTTAAGCGGACTATACAATACGGTTTTTCTATTTAAATTGCAACGTAACTACTTTCCACCTATTTACACCGCAATGTCACGGCAAATTAGAGCGAGATTGTGGCGGAGAGGAAGGGACCAGTAGAAAGTGAACAAGACTGTTATGTTAACTTAATGAATGCTCTTATTTTCACTATCGTTGATATTATTTCGTAAAATGTACAACTATATGTATAAACTTAAGAATTTAAGCCGAAATAAATAAAAAATAGACGAAAGGACAAAATAGCTAGAAATCCAAGACGTATAGCTAAACATTTGGCAGGTTTACGATTAGCGCAATATTAAAGGCCCAGGATTCCATTATCCCGAGAGAGCCCGGACGTCCTAAGGGATGTCAAAGAAATTCACGTTCGCTGTGCGCTCCCAACTAAATTCGATAACATAAAAGATACAGTGGTTTTGAAATTATTCACATAACAGTCTCATATTTTCTCTTCACTATTTTATTTATACAACACGTACGAGAAATTGATATAAGTTCCTTGGATTATTTTACATAGAACAACTTGAGAAGGGGGATCACTGTAGCCTTCGGAAACCTTTTAGTTCATCGGAACAAAAAATACAGATGATGGTGCGCATTGAGTGAACCAATACCTATCTCGGCGACTTTATCTAAGCAAAGACTCCGTCGATTCCATATTCCGATAATAAGAAAATTGACAAGAGATTGGGAGGGGAGCGCCTCGACAAGGTCACCTACAAAGGACGGGAATTCATTGATTCTCAATAATTCCCTTTAGGCTTAAGGATTACTGATCATTTGTTTCAGTTTTATTCTATAAGACAGGGGCTACCAAGAGGGAAAATGAAAATGTGAAAGATACGAAGCCTTATTATTATAAATCCATTTATAAAGAGTCTAAGGGAATGATTTGGCATTGCTAAACCTTATTCAAATACTCAAAATGCTAAACTAAAGATGATGTGACAGTTACTTAACAACAAAAAGGTTCGTTTACAGTTCACAGACGCAGAATTAAAAAAAGTTTAATTAAGGAAACTAATGTATGATTAAACAAATATAAACGAAAACTAATGCAATAGCAACACATGGACTAATGGAGTCTGGATTCGCTCTTCACTTAGTTTCCATATGAAACGTAGAGCAAAACGGAGCACATTACTTCGACATTTCCTAAATTTCGTAAACCTAGATAGAATCTTGATGGCAACGACATTCAAGCCATGCAAGATTGGATGATTGTTTCAATAAAAAAGGATAATTCTCTGTAGGTACTTCAATAAATTAAGCACATAATCTAAGCTGTTCGTTCGTTGGACGTGAGGGTAAATAAAAGTGCGACTGTCTCGCGGAATCCGGGCTAATGTGAAAGCTTTTGCTGTTCTGAATTATGCAAATTTAATTTAAATAACTGACTTTGCCAGTTTTGGTGGCACGCTACTATGAACTATATGAGCAAGGCTACATGTTAACTGCAGAGCGTGTTGCGTGGTCAACCTGCCTTCGGAAATAGCCTCACATATTTGTAACGTTAATGTTTCTAGTTCTACGTATTTCGTTAAGTCTTGTTAGGCGGTGAACAACTAACAAGTTACGAATATACTGACTGAAATAATTGTTTACACGACGACGTTACAAATTTGTGTTTGCTGCTCCAGTATTGTCAATAATTTTAACTATAAAATAAACTTTAAAAAAAAAGTAAAAAAAATACTAAAAAGTATAAAATAATTGTCTTAAAAAAAATCACCTTCTGAAGTCGGTGCCACTGCCAAGCTACCTAGCTTGGCAGTGGCAGGGCCTATAACTCTTCAATGCACCTGCATTGAAGAGTTATGGGCCCTGACTTCAGAAGGTGTAGTTTTTTAGGACAATTATTTTATACTTTTTGGTTTATATTGTATATCTCCGAAGGTCTTCATTAGATCTTCACCAAATTTAAATGGGATCATGTCGGATAAACCCCTTTCGAACCAAAAAAGAATTTTGCAAATCCGTCTATGTAAAGGAGTTTTGCGCAATCATACATAAAAAAAATATGTAAACATCCGAATTGAGAACCTCCTCCTTTTTTGAAGTCGGTTAAAAATGACGCATCCTAAGTACTTCAAAAAATATCCCTATTTCTAGTAGACCACCTCTGTTGTAGTAGGCAAATAACTACTTTTGTGAATATTCTTACCACTACTATTCCACCATTTATCAAAGTACATAAGTACCGAATCAGGACAAGCATACAAAGTGTATCTTGAAATATTATTGTACCCTAGCGCTAGACGTATGACCCTTTTTCCTTTTAGTACATGATTACAATATTGTAGAGCATACGTATAATAACGTAGACCTAAACAGAATGTATATGATATGTACATACATACATAACGTCAGGCCTTTTTCCTTTTTCCACGATCTCACATACCTCTTTTGCTTCTTCCACATACATTGCATTTTTCTATATTTTTTTCATACATATAGGTCACCGGTTGCGTTTTCTACACACCTAACATTTTTCAAGGTATAATAGCAGCTAGTATCATAAAAAGCGATAGACGACAAGCACCTTCTAATTTAACTTGAAGAAACAAAGTCTAATTAATTCACTTCAAAGCTTTTATCGCGAGAGCTTTCAACCCAACTTAAACATTCCGGGACTCAAACGACTTTTGTATTAAAATTACATAAATGTTGTCTTTCCATTACAGCACACAAACATATTTTGATAGCCTGCGAGTGTAGTATACCTACCCACACAATTTTAATTAAGTACGAATACCTATGTCGTGATGCTTTCATCCTGTAGATTAATATTTATAATAAATAAAAATATTTAAAAAAAGTTAAACTCGACTTCAAAATCCGAAAACGTATAAAATAATTTTCATAAAATACTCAACAGCTTCTGAAGCCATTGCCACTGTCAAGCTTAGGTGCATTGAAGAATTAAAGGCCCGAATTTCTGAATTCGGGCCTTTAATTCTTCAATGCACCTTAGCTTGACAGAACAGCTTAGCTGTTAAGATTTTTTACCAAATTTAAATATTTATCACGATCACGTCGGTAAGATTTAAAATCGGCTCACAATAGATTAACGAAGATATCGCTGAAAAAACAAAAAAAAAACATGCTGTCGAATTGAGAACCTCCTCCTTTTTTCAAGTCGGTTAAAATCAGAAATAGATGTGAAAATACAAAGCTGAAGAAAGTAATAGTTATTACCGTTTGCAACCACGTTGTTAGTTACAAAGCCATACTGTTCGGTAATTTTATTAACTATTCGCAAACGAGCACCTTTGGCCTTTCCCCTCGGTTGACGCTCACAAGTTTAAACAATACTAACAAATAAGTAAACTGGCTGTGCCCTAGACTCAGTGAGGATGGAGATTAGGTGCTCGAAACTTTTTTGAAATTGAGAATTTTTATTCGGTTTTTCTAACATTCAAAATTATTTCTATGTACTTTCTCATGAGGCACACTATTTCCTTATAAAATTAAATTAAGAGCGGTTCAGCCATTTAGTCGTGAAAAGGTAACAGGCAGACAGAGTTACTTTCGCATTTATAATATTAGTTAGGATAGTTCTCGTATATTCTCTAAAAGCTGGATCCGATTCCCCAACGTGTGATGCACAATTTCCTATTTTATAACGGTTCGCGAGGGTCCTATAAACTTTTGTAAGAAGATATTATGGTGGCCGCTATCCCTCACGTTAATTGCTTCGGTTTTAATCTCTTCGAATAAAACCCGTCCTAAACAAATAGACGAGAGTACTTCGTTATTTAAATTATAATGTGAAATAGCTTCATTTTCCAACCGCGGCGGAAAGGACCAAATAATATGACGGTAAAGAATTGGCCACGCAGTTATTTTTCATGATATGATAACAATCTAATTAAAATCAACATTTAAATTGGGTTTACAAAGAATTTTTGGGACATTAAATGAAACCTTAATTCCTTCAGTTGGTACTGGAATTTTACATAAACAAAAATACCGATTTATGATAAATAGTCTTCGTGTCGTCGCGCGTCGTTTAGGATTCAATAAGCCAACATAATACATGTTTATGCATCCTAAAAATCATTATTTATAAAATAATACCTAGCTCATGGCCCATGGCATGTTATAAACACAGTTATGTGTTAATGTTAATTGTAATTATTATGTTTAATTCTCCTGTTTTACCAGGGTAAAGAGTATGTATTTCTATTCCATTCTATTTTATACTTGTAGTATCAGCCTAGCCGTATTCCCAATAACTGAGGATAAAATACACGTAAAAATAAGGAACAATTTTTATTGACGACTTTTCTATTACGATAGTATAAAATGTTAAGAAGTTATGCGTCCCCAGTCACATATAAAAGATGTCACTGAGACTATGAGAGATGATAAATAGAAAGCATGGAAACGAATGGAAACACTTAGTATGTATAAAACTAATACCATATATTGAATAAAAATAATAATACTGTGCTAATACTCAATGTCAATAATTTATTTTTTAGTTTATTTTATTTACAAATTTATTTCCATCGTTATTTTAATTACATGTGGCCAATTACTTGTAACCATTTTATAATAAGTGAAGTTAATAAACAAATTAATATAGCTACAAGGTTGTTGAACACGACCAAATCAATTTACTTAATTGCTCATATAAATTCGACAACGCGTGGGACGTTTCAACTATACTCATTGTGCATTTTAAAAAGGCAATTTTATGTTCTTGAAGGTCAAAACCATGTTTTGATCAATACCGAATTGATAAATTGCTTGGCGTCATTCTCAATTAGTCATGTTTTGGTACAGTTCAGTCACCTCAAGTACTCAGCAGGTGTAAAACATCTGCAGTCGAAATGTTTTTAGCACTAATGGTAAGGTTGGTATACAGTCCATCTTTAGTCCAATATCCAATACCACTTAATTACCGTCTTATTTTGTGATAGTAGTATCGCTAAATGCCTACAATTTGTGACACCAATAAATATAATAGTAAGTGTCAAGGCGGGCGCTATCGGGCTCGTGGCTCGTCCAGTCCCCGTGATTAAGCGACTACAATATAAATGATGAAGGGCCGCAATTAAGCGGACTCGCCCGCCGCATCAATCACGACGGAGATATCTAGGGAACTGATTTTGTTGAGCCATTTTTCTGGTAGCACCCATACCCTTTCACTCCGATATGTATCGAAGATTTCTATTTTTGGTTCAGGATATTAGACGTTAGACAGTGAATGGACGTCTAATGTATTTAAATGTTATTAAATTATCATTAAGTTCCAGGCTTTTGGTCTGTCTTGCTAATAACTTATTGAGAAGTCGCAAGGTATTCGAAACAGAAGACCTTCTATATCTGGATACGTTCTCACCTCATCTCGTAAAAACTGATTATTTCTTCTCTCTTTTAGTTACATACCTGAAACAATAAGAAATAATTCATTAGAATACTTACAGAATGAAAACGTTATGTATTTTTATAAATAACTAAAAAAATTCTGTGTATGTAGCACGTGTTTAATATCACGCCACATTACCCACTTCTGACTCGGAGATGGGTTGGGTAATGTAGAGATTTTTCTCATGTACTAATATTAAAAAAGATAATATTATAGTACAAAAAAGATCTTATAAAACTTACGTGTTTGAATTCACGTGATAAATTGGATTACGGAAACGAAGCTGTTACCCAAGGGATACAATAAACATTTGATAAACGTGTGTATTACATAGTACACATGCTGTAAACGAAAAGTCGTCACCATTGCTTATTTATGATAGTAGTAACTTCAGCTGATCTCATCTTACAACTTGCGCAAGATTGTAAGCATCCTTCACTACGTTTTTTCACTCTCAAGTTCAGCACGGAAATTATAGCAAGCGATTGCCCAACACGAGTCGATCTATTACAGTAACATTGTATTAAAACCTCATTATTGTTACGTAAGTACAAGAGTCACGACGTCTAAGCACGACAAAGGTTAAATGACATTTCACGTCTCTTTGTCATCTTTACTTTGTCGGGGCCTGGCTTCATCGTGCTACGAGCGGTGCAATAAAATGCAAGTGCAGCGCTATTCGCCTTTGTGCCTCACAGGAATCCTATAAAGTATTTATTGCCTTGTTTAGTCGACATTCAAGTCTTTAAACGATTTGAAATGAACTAGCAGTAGGTAACGCTTGTGCTGGTATATGGTCGTCCTACATCCAAAGAAAAAGCAAATAAAACATGGAAAACCAAATTTTAAAAACTGTAAATTTTTGAATTTTCGTTTAGAATATTAAGCTCCCAGCATATTCGGTTTATCTATCAAGACGCCTGATTTCTACCTCCTAGATATTAAATTGCAACTTTGATATCAAGTGCAGGAAACCTAAAACGTATATTGTGGCAAGTAGAAGCTGTGCTGTGCTGACCATATTTCGTGTAATATTCCAGCAAATTGAAACCCCAATACTATGAAACACACCGCATATTGAATCAGTAAGCGTATCTACTGTAAATAATCGAAACTATTCGCGAGCGCAGTTTCGATATAAGCGTTTGCATAATTTTTGATGCATGTGCATTGTTCAACCAGTCGTCGATTCCAACTAGTGAATGTTCTATATTGGATGTTCTAAATATTCGTTTTATTTTATTTTGAAAATTCAAAAGTCAGAAATCGTGGCTTGGATGTCTGATGTTATCTACACTGCCATTTTACGTTTAGTTTAGACGATGGGTTCAAATAAAAAGTTAAGAAATGCTAAAAATACTTCAGAATGTTGTTCGCCGAAGACAACAGGATTGTGATTAATTGCCAACTAGCCGTCCATGTTAATTTATGAAGAGCTTTGAACATACATAATTGATTTATTCACATACATTCAAACACCGCTCACGGCCAGTTTGAAGAAACGAAAGTCGAAAAGTCGAGAAGAACAGTTAAAGTAGTAAACATAAGTTACATAATTATTCTGTATATCTCCTAAGGATCACAGATAATGATGAAAAATTAAATGACAAGTTGCGGACATCTGTAATCTCTTTTTTTTTGCATAGCATTGGGAAAATCACCTGAATACAGAGGTAGTTTGTTTTGTTATAAATTCCCCTAATTTACAAGTAGGCAGTAAATAGTTGAGATTAATTCAGGAAATTAACCGAAAATAAAATTTACGTCGAAACTGCTTATAATTGTTCAATACAGAATGTTCACCGACAATATAAGAGATGTTTAGAATGAAATCGGCCGATTACCCATACAAAAATTCATATTTAAACGGCTGATTTGGCTCGAATCGTCTCTCATATTGTCAGTGAATTTGGGTCTTAAACATAAGAACAGATATTTAAAACAATCTGAACTGTTAGTTGTTATAAATAAAAAATAACAGTTTTCTTCCATGCCTGATTATAATACCGGCCAATTTGACGACAAGGTTGGCGCAGTGACTAAACGATTAGCTTTCTCCGCTACGTGCTGCGGGTTCGATCCCCGCACGGAACAAATATTTGTATGATCTACACATAGTTGTTTCGGGTCTGGGTGTGTACATATAGGTACATGTGACATGTATGTTTGTAAACTGTACCCTTTATACATGAGAAATCCTAGAGAGGAACAACTCCTTAAAAAAATAAAAAATAGTTAAAATGGAAACAGAACGAAGTCTATAGAATTCAGTCCCTCTCTCTTTAGCTACGTATAGGATGAGATAGGTAAGTACTCGTTAAGATAACATTTCGATTGTCTTAATCGGGGGCGGGGCGGGGTTTAATTCCGGCATCCACACCCATCGCTCTTGCCTACACTCGTATGTTTTCGAGTGCTTACGTGAAGTGATTTGTGTTAGCACGTGAGAGTTCGCTGGAAATAGGTCGCGTGCGTACTGCGCAACTGGAACGATCAACCCTCAGTAAAACCACATGAGTAAATGTAAAACGACATTCATCACGGGACCGGCATCGAGTGTAGACGTGCCAACGTCACCGCCCCGGAATCGATGACATCACCTGTCAATAGGCCAATTTCGACGGCCATCAATTCTGGTGGCTTTATCGCGGTCGCCGCTATGAATATGGGACAAACAACCCAATTTTTCACGTCATATTTGAAAAACCTTTCCAGTTGGGATATTTTGTGACGTCTATTCGATCTAGTCTGTAGTTTCTTTCCTCAACATGTTGCTGTCGAATTCTTAGTAAAATGGATGGTTATTGGCCGAAGATGTGTCACTTATGTAAACGAAATCCTGTCTACAACAGATTTTTTTCCCTCGAAAATATGTCAAAACAATTTATCTGTGGGTCAAGCAGGAATGCTTTGACGTACCATAACGTTAACGTAAGCAAATTTAGAATAAAAAATACACGTTTAATCCAAAATATTTTTTGAAAATACATGCATTATTTTTACATTTTCATGAAACAAGTGTGTAGGTATGTTGCATAAAATTGAACAGAAATGCGATAGATTCATTGTATTTTATAATCAAAATTTACTTACGTTAACGTTACCTGGTTACCATACTTCAGAACATAGCCAGGCCCTCAGGTGACGAGAACAAACGGAAGTGCAACAGTTCTTTTTTATTACATGAACGATAAAATATATGCTTAATAGGTAAAAACTATATTCAATAGGTACAATATTTTTTATCGGAATCTAATTTCCTGCTTTCAATAAATAAGTACGTAATACGTGCAAGTAATGTCATAAAGCATGACATAACGGCATTTACGATAATACAGCATCAAGAACATTGTACATAAGTTCTTGTACAGCATTGTTTGTAGCTGTCAGTCAGTGCCGAATGATTGATAGCGACTTTCGAGAGTGATGCATCATTCCAAGCGAGACGGCTCAACGATATTGAATAAGAAAAGAACTGTGCCTTCGTAACGTGTTACCTTTTAATCATTTCCACTTAAAGTTACAAGAGTCATGGTTAAGGCCGAATTACGTTCACTAATTAATTAGGTATTATCATTATATCAGTACTTTATGTACGTAGAAATTGGATAATTGTGAGGTAGCCTCGGAATAAAAGCTAGAATTACAGTTACAACAATTGATTGTCAATGCCAGCTGTATTATTTATTTCACGGCAACGAGTTTGCACGATATCTATAATTATAAAATACGTAGCGTGACCAATACAATAGGTTCATAATTGTGTTCGTTGAACGTAGCTTCCCGGATAGCAGTGCGCGGACGACGCATGCGTGGGAGTGCGAGTGAACGAACTCGCGCGACGGCGACGTGTGCGCATATTCATTTGCCACCCACATCACACTAAGCCCCTGGCCCCTTTACCTTTACTTAACTACATAAATGCGTGGTCACGTTCAACTATGTTTAACTAAATTATTGTGATAGATTGGATTTCGTTCCAATTACCGTAATACTATTGGAGCTACTTGTACGTACAAACATTCCTCCTTTCGCTTTGGTCGGGCACATATTCTGATTTTCTATAATCTGGATCCGAATATCGGATCGAAAGACCATCACATAGAAGAAAGACTCACTTTGGATGGTTTGCTTCAAACATTTCTTGGTTCGTCTAGTCAGTGGCTTGCATTTGAGTGGTGCGTCCGATTCGATCGGAAATGTGTTTGCGTGGTCTCAACTTATATAAACCAGACTCAAATTAACTCCAATTTGATAAGAAAATGATCCTAGGAAAACTAACCCGCTACCGTCCAGATGGGTTCGCTCCAAGTTTAGTTACGCGGAGTAGTTGCCGCAGGCTGCCAACTGCCTGAGGCTCGCGGGACCGATCCGCCGCACTCGCGTTATGTTCGCGCCTTACCCGGAGTTTTTTTTTTACTAAGTATGCATATAAGAGGGAATATATATACCAGTTCCCTTCAGATTCTCCTCCCCAACTTACACACCCTCATAAATATGTAGTTAACTTGTACCTACTGAGGAACGATTCCAAATTTCCAGCAAATTGGAAAGTCATGCATAACAATTTAAGTTTGGAATTGAATTGGATGTCGCTTAGGCTGTGACTGATGTAGACCTCGTTCAAGGATCAATATATTTCAAGTTGCCACAGAACAGACTCTTTTGTCAATAGTTTCGTAATAAAGTCTTTTTAATTTCCCTCCAAGTTATTAACTCAGTTTTCATTTTGACGGCGTAATTAAGAAACACAAATAACGGCACACCAGACCGCCTTCATAACTTCTAAATTAATTTATTTTGAACTCTTTCAAGTGTTAAATATTTCCATCTAAGCGTAAAAATTGAGCTTTTAATTACACAAACGTTAAGCTTTTATTTAAATAGTTGTACAAAGGAAAACTTTTATAAAATAATGTAATTCTCTAGAAATATTCTTAAAGAAAACTTGTTAAATACTAACCTTTTAAAATGAAACAAAGTGAAGCTTTGCTTAAAACTTAATAGAAAAGTCTTTTACAGCAATTTAAAGAGGCACTGTTGTAATCTGAAAATTCAATTTCATTTTAGTTTTTATCCATCCGTTTGAAGCTTCCAATCTGTCGTTGGGTTTACCGATAAAACACTGGATTTCATCAAACATTCCACGTATAAAAAGAAGTCCCCTAAAATACTTTCGCACTCAAAATATTGGCGACGGGAACACACATAAACATAAAACACAAAATATTGGAAGGTACACAAGGAAACCCGAGAGATATTGATACTAGAAACATTTACGGCGTTTGGTTCAGTGGATAAACCTCTGCACATAATATATAGCTCTAATATATTCAGACTATGACGAACGGTAAGAGGCTCTATGGTCCGCCCTGGAATCTTTCTTTACTTTGCTCTCAGTGTATTTATAGTGTGAATATTTTCTATTTATTATTCCAAGACTTGGTAGATAAATTTTGATGAATCAAGATTTCGTTTTTATTTTTTATTATTTGTGCCAACTCTTTAGTGTCGCAAAGATAACATGAACCCTTGACTAGTCAAATGGTTAGCATTCATAGCAACAACAGTCAAACAGTCTTCATAGATCAGCTGTTATTTCTACCTCGTAAAAGAACAGACATAATAATGGTGGTACTTGTTTTGTTATATTTATACTTCACTGTGGTAACACAGAACTTTAATGAAATGTTGCCTGGATCTTTATTCATAAATCCTGAAGCGTCAAAACATAATAAGAAAATTAAAATCAACTTGGTAGTTATCCTTTATAAAATTTTGTCGATGGCAAAATTCTCCTGCTACTGCACAAGAAAAAAAGGAGAGAAAAAATTTAATTTTATTTTACTATCTCTGCTCCCCGTTCTAGAAACCCATGCAGACAAGAATCTTCTTATGATTCACGGGAAAATATACGCTAAACACTATATTTATAAAGCTCAAACACTTGATATAGGTATAAGTATGTAATTTATTGGAAACTTAAAAACTTGTGTAATAGATACTCCAAATCACGTCAGCACTGTAGTGAATTAAGGTTTATATGCTTCATATTGGAATAGCATCAATGAAGTACCTATCGCAATAATCGATATATTTGTAGATATCTTTATTGATTTCAATTACCAATATACGTGAATCCTTAACACCTGCATCCGTAACAGGGTAAACAGAATACCCTGTTCGAAATTGGGCCATTAAAGAAGCATAACCAGCAATAACTTAGGCCTGCAATCAAGTGTAGAAAGTGCAAGAGGCTCGCTGATCGTTAAATCTCTTTCGTGGGCCCTTACACGCTATGGCATGTCGAACAATATCAGCTGCGTGACAACTGCGTGAAAGTTTCACGCTGTCGCAGATATCGTGTTACTTTTCTGACATAGCATAGCTCATGTGCCTTAAGCTGTTTTAGAAAGTCAGCAGCATCCTAAATATATTCGTTCCCTAGTTTGTGCAATTAATAAGGAATCACTTACCTAACACCGAATACTAACTAACTAGACACGCTACCGTTTCTGTACAAACATTTGCGTACGGTCGTGCGTGTGCGATAAGCAAACTTAAGCGTGAATATATTAATAACATAAAGTGTTATTCCATGAATTGTTAATCGAACTTCCACAACGTTAATCGCATATTTATACGACGACTAATTCAATTCATTCCACTCCACTTAGCTACAATTGAAAATGTTTCGAAATATTATTTTTTAATCAAAAATAATATCACAGCCTCCACAAAGAGAACGGAATCCCAATATCTGATAAACAACAGCAAAAAAATGAAGTGAATCAAATCGTGATAAGTGATGCGGCCACATAGAAGCTGGTGCCATTGTGTCCGAAATAATTCCCCCGTCTGTGTCGCGTGGTCCCGCCATCACTACGATGAGAATTAGCGATATTTCCAATCTCATCGACGCGGCGCCCGCACTGCTGTTTTATTAGATTTTTCCAAGCTCACGCTATCGTGAATCTTCACCGGTGCCAAATAATAATAACGAAATTCAGCGAAATTTGCGTTTCGCAAATCGCACCGCGTCGCCCTCTTTCCAAAATAAAAATGATAGGCATTTTTCCAATGCCTTAATAGAATAAATCTTTTCAGCTAGATCGTACGAATAAAATGTCCACAGCGGCACTTTTACCCGCATACCCTTAGGAAAGCCTTTAAACATTTAAATGTGGAACACTGGCATGTTAATTAGCAAGTTTTATGCAGGCGGACGCGCACAGATAGTTTGTGACGGTCGCCGCGAGTGCTCCTGGACGTTTTATTGCCGCTTTTCAGTTTTGTGAAAAAAAATATTCAGCTGCGGGCAACTCTGCGTGCACGTATGTATAACTATTTGAACAGTAAACTACGAAACTGGGAGCTAGCACTAGTTTGGCTGAGAGCTGTTAGCGCTTAATCAGAGCAACCGGTGCTGGCTGCATGTTTAAATACAAACAAGTTGGTTTTCGTCTCTTAGAGTGGACGTCGTTATTAAATCAAGCGAGTAAGGCGTGCACGGCGTCTGATTTCAGCGAGGGAGCGGTCCGGTGTGCCGGTGTGCGCCGGAGGTCGTCGGTGACCGCATGTTGCCGCACTTGCACCCGACAGATTTAATCAGGCGCCAACAACCGCGAACACGATCTCAGGGCGTTCCACTCCACCGGCCACTTCACTCGTATCACTTCACTTCACCATTATACACCGTGTTAGTTTTTTCACAGTTCTCGGAACGAAACCTTGCAAACACGAACGCTGGTTTTCTATTAAATGTTCCATGTTTCTGAATTCATTATAACATCGTGACGCATGGGAACCTGCACTCACGGCTCGGAGACAAAAGGTGCAGGTTAATACAAGTATTAGCGATATAAGGAATCATCGTCAGCGTCATGTAACGAATTCGGTTTATCACGATTCCGAGAAAGAAATAGACGAACAAAGAAACAAGGAGAGCATGAAATCGGTAAGAAACATGCAAATCAGCGTGATGTAGCGCAGCGGGCAACGAACCGCGCGACCTCAAGTATCACGGAGTTCAATATACGCGGACCACAATAAACTAAATTAATCTTCTCCCACGCGAGATAAACATATTAGGGTGCTTAGACACACCCGCGCATGCTCTAATGGCAATAATAACCATCCCCAATGAAATGCGAGAAACCGTTCTACTATAATAACAACACCAACCTACCAAGCACAACATCTGGAATTTGTTTAAGAATTACATTATACACAATAACGTTAAATTGATCAATTACTTTTTTGTGCAATTCCAAAGCTTGGCTGTATCGTGATTGAAGATTGGGAATTGTGAAAGTACCAACGTCAGCGGTGTCTGTGGCCGAAAAGAGATTAAATCGTCTTTACTGATCGTAATTAATTGCACTTACTAATAGTCTACTGTCATAGCTCGTTATCAACACTTTAAACTTGACTATCAGTATTAGGCATCGATAGTATTAGGTACCTACAGACTTTAAGCGTGTAACTCCAACCACACTAATTAGTTTAGACTTTTTCGCCAAACAAAATAATAAATAAGCTAGGTAATTCCATTCTTACAATTTCGTAAAGATGTTCTGTTAAATTACTGTTCAATAAGAGTTTACCAGACTCAAATCAAGTAAGTGCATCATTACAGGATACAGAAATATTGGCGTGTCGACACATCCGTTTCTCACAGCCAGAAGTACAAGCATAGCAAGAAGAGCGAGTGCTGCGAGTTATACAAATTGCGTTCCATTCGCTCGCCACTGAAAAATACGAGCTTACACAAAAAAGGGTTGGAGCGCGCTCTGAGTAATATGACGGTTTTGAAAGAGCAGGCGAAGAAAATCCACGTCCTGTGCGGAATTATTGTTGGCTTGACAAATTACTCGCTACGGACTTTTGATATGGTAATGAGAGCATACTGGATAAGCAAGATCTAAATACCATTAATTTTCTAACAACAGTACTTTTGGTTTGATAAAGTATTTGTAATCAGTTAGCAAAGTTGATCATTTCAGCTATACGGAACAAAACATTACAAATACAATCTATACTTAATTATACGTATAGGTAATCCGCCTTCCGGCCCACGTTAATACAGTCAATAACATCGTTCAACAAAATATTTCTGCTATATTTTTTCTACAAATGAGGAATGTACACAAAACAACACAGGAACGCAAGACACACGAAAGGAACTGGAGAAAATCATAACGCGTCAGCAGTTTTAGTTTGCTCTCGGAACTCCGCTCCGTCGGTAAACAAGTCTGACGACACAACTGTTCTCTGCAAAGAAATGTATTTAGGAATCAGCTACACGCATGAGTTGGGAGAAAGAAGTCGAAAAACATACGTACGTGATATAAAATGGAGTATTGATTTAAAAACATACCATTGTTGCTTTTCCCGCGGATAACTTAACTTTTCGTGTACCTACAAAGATGTGTGCGGAAGGAGGACTGTTTTCGGAATCTCGAAAAACAAGGTGTTTTTTGCATGTGAAACATTACTCGTGAGGTTTCGTGAAATAAATTAATACAATATCCTAGCCAGCAGTACAGTGGGCTACCGGGCGGCTTCTACTGTAATAAAATGAAGCTGTTATTTATTACATCATAAAAATAAGTAAAATGATGATACCAAAAAATACAGCCACTAATATCCGTAGCACGAAGTATACAAATTCTATTAAAAGGGACGAACTAAGCGAAATGCTTCACAAAGAAAACAATTTATAGTGAAAGATTCAAAGCGTTCGGGAGACGTTCGGATCACAAACATGAATCGATCCGTCGTCCCGTGAATAAATAGCATTTTCGAGTAATTTAACGGTAACATTCCGCAATTGTACTGAAGCAGCTAGGTATAGCGACGTCGGGCACAAATTGCACCGGGCCGCGCACCCAGCTCTCTGAAAAATGCTTTCCTTTTAACAACTGGAAGGGGAACGGCGCAGGTTAAATGGTCATATTCAGTCAACTCTTACGTACAAATGGGTTCTCGTAAGCTTTCTTCGAAGCTTTGTTTAGGTTCACTACTGAACGTCTTGCTTTTAAGTTATAGCATGATTGTCTGTAGCTTAGTCTCGTACAAAGAAAATGTTTACAACCGTGAGAAATATAAAGATTAAAAGTGCAGTAATAATGAAATAAGGCCTGTAGGTATTATGAGTTTTAGGATAAAGATATTAGTTCCGTATGTAGACTTTTTCTAATATAAAATCATTTGTTATTACTTAATAAACGCGTAAATAAACACACTAAATCTTTTACTGTTATCTACAAATTACATATCTCCCAAATTAATAAAGACTAGTCCAAACTAATTACACAAAAAACAGGCCAGAATAAACTAAAAGAAGACTATAATAACTTTAGTTGTAAAGGCGAAGTTTTTCACAAGAATTTTCCAATTTACATACACAACATAATAAAGCAAAAATATACAGCAAGGAATAATAAGTTTTTTAATGCAATTAAACGAATCTCTGCGCTGAGAGGGAATGAGAAAAATAAATAAAAAATAGAGGCGGTATGCACGGGAGCCACTTTAGATGGAGAGCGATGAAGATGCGAACATCTATAGCTACGCAGAGTTAACGTAGTAACGTAACCTCGATGCGAAAGTACAATCGTAATTGCGGCAGAAAAAAGTGAGATATTTTATTCATTGGAATGAGTCCTTTGTAATGCTTTTGGTTACGGATTGCGGGGCAAGGGTGTATAGCCGTGACCAAGTGCGCCGTAAAGGGCTCGGAAACTGAGAAGAATAAAGAATTATACAATCGCACGGTTACGGATACATAACAGTGCGATTGTTTAATTCTTTATTCTATCCAGATTCTACCCATTTAACACATTGGTACCTTTTAACTTATAGTAAAATTATTTCTGGCTGATTTTTGTACTGCGCTTTTGTAGAGATGGACAATAGAAACAGATGGTACGGCTTGCATTTTATTTGCTTAATATAATTGTTGTCAAGTGTTTCTAATCCTCATGTATATTATATTATGCATACAAACTAAACTTCTAATGTCCTGCTGATGGTAGCGTTGTGTCGGGTCGTTGGGTACGCTGCAGTATACTTGAGCTAAGTGACGCTGATACACGCGTTATACTCAGGAACGAGTGGTGTCTGTTGGGACTGGTCAGCTCATAGCGGCCACGACAATTTTATCAATTTTTGTATTTTTTCATATCATCCTTGAAGTTTACTATTTTGTCGTACATTGTCCTTACATAACTGTTGTTCGAGATCAATGTATAATTTAATATTGTATACAACATTCTGAGTTAAAAAGATTACCTAATCATGCAGTTCCTTGCTCGTTCTTCTCGATTGGAAAACACTTTTGGAACAAAGCAACTAGAGTCTGACTATTCATAAATGCCTGAATTGATTACATAAATAAAAATATATGTATTCGATTCGATTTAAAAGAATATACGTTACTCCTTTTAGTAACAGTAGGTAGGTACGCGATTCGAAATTAATAACAAAAACTGCAAAGAATACGTAAGTACCATGATTCTCGAAGTTGGAAATTTCGCCCGTTGTTGTAGATTAAACTGCTATGAGCAGACTTCGCCGAGATTTAGGTACGAGTGCCGACATTTTCGCTCTCATCAATTCTGACTCAATAAGTTTTTAGCTTTTTCTGATTTCGTAAGTAGACGCTTCCGCTTGCTTAAATTGAATTCAATTTCGTGAAGAAAAAATAGCTCGCTTAAAGTACTACTATTAAGGAAAACCGTGGCTCACTTATTATATTTTATTATGTAATGGATTTGGTACCAGAAATATATACGAGTACGTAGGTACTTAAGTTAGCTAGTTCTCTAATAAGTTTTCCCTTAATAGCGAATAAATCTTCGGATTTGTCTACAGAGGAAAAACACAAAGATAATTTATATCCAACAAAAAGTTCAATAACTGGTATCCGTAGTGACCCCTCGTTTATGGGACTCTTGCCCTCAGTATCTCTTTCGTTTGATTGCACTTCACAATCTTTCATCAATCAAGTTTACAATCATTAAACCCTATAGGAGTAACTAATAGTGAGTAACCTACAGGGGAAGTTAGTCTTTTAACTTATCTTTCTTCCCCTACAAAACTATGAGCCTATTTGCAATTTTTAATGATATAATATGTATAAATGAACAGATTTTTATGTTTGAAACAATAATAAATATAAGATGAATTTTATTAAAACTAGCGACCCGTCTCCGGCATCGCACGGATGCAGTTTCTCTACTATCCTTACATTAAATATTAAAGTATTATACTTATAAACCGTCCTCTTGAATCACTCTAAAAAACCGCATCAAAATCCGTTGCGCAGTTTTAAAAATCTAAGCATACATAGGGACAGACAGACAGCGGGAAGCGACTTTGTTTTATACTATGTAGTGAAGATTTTATAAAAAAAACATGCTACGTTAAGCGAATTACTATGATTACGTATAACATTGAGTTCTTAAACTAATTTATTTGAGTCGTTACATTTGGTGTGTAATGAAAACAGGAACATGTTTCAAGGCTGAAGGGCCAGTTATCTCGTGACAGCTTGCGCTTACGATGGTCATAATATAGGCACAACGACTTTTACATCCCTCGATAATACCACATCGATTCCTAATATCCAACGAGGGTATCGCATTGACTTTCCATATCCGTGGATATTAAATCTGATTCGGTGTGCTATCGAGTTAAACGGTATTGTTTTTCTGAATACATTTTTTATAAACGTCTGCCATGTTGAACGTACGCAACGGTTTTGTTGTAAATCATTTTTCAAATATAGCGGAACGTTGGGATCAGCCGCGTGGAAAAGATATTTTGTATAACACCTCGTGTAACCAAACTTTTATTATTTTCTCACACACGTAATTCCTCGAGGAAGAATTTTTCGTTTCAGATACCAACTTATTGCTAAACGCATTTATCAAGCAGGGACTTCGGATGAAACGTTTATTACAGACAACTTGGATCTCGACTCGATTCTGGTAAAATTCATTCACTGTAAAAAGCATGTAGGATGAGTATGAACTCTGCGTCAAAAGTCATATCAAAGCGTTTGAAGTGCACGAAAGTTCCAGCGTCGAGTTTTAACGCACTTTGTGAATTCGGGTACTTCGGGTATAGTTATTTAAGTTGGTGTGGTTCATTAAAATTCAATATCAGAGCGAGTGAGGCCCGATATCGATCGCTGGCGGCGACGACGCTGGGGCGTGACGCATAAACAACGCACCGGGGACGCCGCTGCATCCTGCCGCCCAACGTGGGACTAATAAACAGTAAATACTCTGCTCCCCACACACGCGATTAACTATGTACACATACAGTTTTCATTCGTGTGTGAATGAAACATCTCTTTGCCAGGCGTATTTGTCTGAACTGTCGTATGCAACAATCCACTCCCATCAATATATACACAACGTTTACTTTTAAAATAAGTTCAATGACACTGCTATTTTAAATGTCATCAATGTTATCACAATAGAAATAATGTACATTACACTCTATTGTGTCCGGAACACAATAATCCAAAACGTAACATATCGACTGAAATCCGCAATTACAGTTGGAGTTCAACATAATTCACCGTATATTTATTATCAGAGCGATTAATTAATATCAAACAGTAGTTTGCACAGTTTAATTAATAGGTAATTAATATTGTGATATTGTATTCGCGTTACGGCTGGCTGTTTAATGATTGCTCAAAGAGAATACAATTCCAGCCCCCATTATTGTTGTGAATACCTAACTTTAATTCATTCGCGGAAAATATCTATAACTATTCACCCCCTTACATATAGACGATTATGAAACGATATTTAACTACTATTACTACAACTTAAAATTGCTGTTAAATATATTGCCATCTTTAATCATAATCATAGACACACTAACTTATGGTGAAATTAAAATATTTAGTTAAATAAATAATAAATATTGACTTGTTGAGGCACTTCGTAACGTAGGAAAATATCAGCATATTTAAGTTCAGATATAGACGTCTCTAACTTACTTTTGCAATTCAATTTAGCCGTAATGTACCTACGTGAGGTTGTCGTTGAGACTGCAAACCTAGGTAAAACATCATAAACTAAAGTAGTCGGGTAATTATTCAATAGTCACACGTGTACTTTGGCCGAATAAAACGGTCGAGCGGTAACAGATGCGCACACGGTCACATGAACCACAATAGAGCCACAATGGCTTGTCAGCGGCGCCGGTGGCTCACAATCCTGCCGCGAGGGCCCTCGGCGACGGCGGCGCCTCCATTACCGGCCACCCGGCCCACGGCTCGTCACCGGCTTTTCACATCCCATGCTTACACTGAAAATAACGTTGAAAGCCCGCTATATAATTATTTTTCACTGGCTCAGCTGCGCTTGAGACTATAAACCAGTTTATTGTCGTTTCGCCTGAGAAATACGTAAATTCTCGCTTTTTGAACGTAAAGACTTGACTTATATTTTTAGCTTGGATTATGTTGGTTGTTTTATAACGTTCATTGACTGCGCGACAAATGATCTTTATTAATGACCAAGTATTACTTTCTAATTGTTATGAGCACACATAATAAGACATTTTTTTTTTTTAGTGCTTTTGGCTTCGATAGATCACACAAGCTCAAATAATGCCTCACTCTCACCTTGAATATTCCTCGATTATACGAATCGGCGAACACAAACGCCGGCAGAGAAATATTCCATATACTACTATCTATATGCATATTTATATCTACCCAAGTCAAGACTTTGATGTGAATACGAATCACAAACGTAAAACGTGTAACTAGGAGGCTATTTACGTGTTTTACGTCTGTGATATTTTTAGTCACCCTGTTATAATATGAAATCAATTGATAAATTAACAAAGTGGTAACAAGAATAAGTATTACAGGGTTTTACGTAGAGTTGTATGTTAGATATTCTGTAGTAGAGGAGGTATATCTATAGTATTAGTTAAGTTACGTAACCGCTATTACCTAATTGTAGTTCTGCATAATCTGTGTCTACATAAAATCAAATCGTCCGTCAACGCTGCGGTTTAATATTATTTATTAGTGGATTTAGTCGTGTGCATTTACAATAAAGGTTCATTATACCGTAATGCATGTTGACCGCAAATTAGAGATGGTAATGACCACAGATAGAATAATTTGGTAGGTTTTTAGAATTATGCACCGCTGAAACAGAGGACATTGGTGTATGAGAATTTTATTTTAAATTTTAAATCATACTGCAAACAAATGACAATCGACCATTAAGTATTAGGGCCAAATCTAGATTAACATAACATTTAATATAACATCCCACCGTATAGCTTTTAAGAAAAAACAACTTGAGAGTATTTTTGATAGAGCTCTCTTATAAGTCCTAACTCCTAACTAAATATTCAATTTACTATACAAACAGACGGCACGGACGAAATTGAGTCTTTGAAATAAACCTGTAAAAATATTCTAAGAAAGCTGTAGACATTACCAAATTGTCTACCTACTCAAAAAGAATAAATAATTTAAAAAATAAATGCAGAATTGTATACTGAACATAAACAGTTAGGATATTAAAAAATATTGTGTAGAAGTAGTATCTAATTTATTTAAAGGTAAATTACAATACTTAAATGTTTCAATACTCATTTTTTAAAAGTAAGTAGGTACCCTGAATATATTGTCATATAGAGCTTGGAAATGGTCTAGTGTGTACGCATCTTTACATATATTTTTCGCATACGTATGTTAAATTTCCGTAGAATTTCGAGCTCACAACAGTCACAGCAGTCCTTAGTCACACTCACAGGTTGAAACTGTTAATATAACGAAAATTGTTCGCGTAAATATTAGGTAACATTAATATTGTGATACTTCTGAACATATTTTGTAGTATTTATATATATATATAAATAATATTATTATTATTTACGAAAGCGACTGAGCAACATGGTCGACGCACGTGAACAATAAGGACGCAACAAAAAATTTCGGCAGTCTTAAAACTACCAAAAACATTCTCTAAACTTGAAACGCAAACCACATCAAAACCAACATTGTCTTTAAGTCTCGTATAATTAAATTCCTCGTGCTCGAGTCATTTGATATTGCTTATTCTGAGAAGGGATCAATTGCGAGGTTCCTTTTAGATTCGATCGTATTAAAATCGGATCGGTTCTCCCTCAGCTTAGCTTTAAAAAACGAATATGATATAACATGAAAGGGTCGTGACTCGTGTTATTAATTTAATTGGAATGTCTGGTACGAGCATGGTGTGTACTGTGTATGGTCTTTAGAAGTGCGTATTTTATTTGGTTGTATCAAGAATCTTATTGTTTAACTTGATGCCTTGAATCTAATGAGGAGTGTCGGTGGGAACACGTTCGCCATTAATTTATAACGAGCCACTTATAGCGTTTTCAAATAATTTTAATGATAATAAGCTCTAAACCGTTTTGTGTGTTTGTGTCATTTGTGTTGAAGAGACACTTAATTACGTCACGTTGTCAGTCTCCGTGATAAATGTTTCGCACACGATGAGTTCCACATTGTCACGAATATTGGTTTATTTTAAACAACTTGTAATTTTCATCCAAAAACGCCAACAATTTCCCGGAAATCGGTAAGATAATTATTCTCTAACTGACTGAACCCTACGGTGCTTAAGTCAAAATAGCTAAAATTACTTACAGACGAAGCGGAACTAAATCCGCGACATAAAAGAGCAATAGAAGCGAGTCAGTAACAGTAACTGGCCAATTACCGTTCCTTTTATATGACAGCTAGTCAGTGCCTGTTATATTTTAACACAAAAGCGCTTACTAATATGTGCCATTAGAAAAAACATAAAATTAACATCAACTCGTTATATGTAAGTACATACGAGTATGTCAGTTAAAATTTGCTCTCAATTCCTTTACGTCCACATTCAGAGTTGACGCACGTGACAGCCACATTTAGTTATAGTTATGTATGGGCTAAATTAAATGATAAACAATCATAGGATACGTTACGTTTGTAACTACAGTTAAGCTAGTCTTAATAAATACGTCGTTGTGTGAACACGTGAATTTTATTTGAGACCCCTTCTGTCATCAGAAGTGGGATTCGAACATTTAAATAGTTAATATTTTATAAACCTACTTCCCACAATGAACAATAAAAATATGAACAGAAAACAAAAGAACAGTGATAGACTTGAATCGGTGATAAGTGTTTCAAACATTAGCGAACTAGATGTTATTTATACAGAAACTAGTACTAGCAAGGCTATAGCTTTGCCTACTTTTGACCCGAGTGTTGGTGCTATTGAAGCTAGTGAGTGGAGTGCAGAGGTAGATGCCTTAGCCTTGAAGCATAAATGGGACGATATTGAGACCATTGCAAGATGTGTTCCATTTTTGGCTGGTCCGGCACGTGATCTGTACAAAGAGTGGACACCAGGGCGCAGAATCTGGCCAGTATTGAAAGAAGATCTCCAGATTACATTTCCTAAATGCCGCGATTTGTATCGTGATTTTAAAACAGCAGCAAATATGTCAAGTGAGCAATTCACTACTGTTTCTATGTATGCAGTGAAGAAACATAGAATATTAAAGCAATTGAGATTGCAGTTACGTGAAAGCGAAATTTTAGAATTAATAATTGGAGGTATTACTGATCCCCATGCTAAATCTATCGCAAGCAGTGCAGAAACAGTGAGTCGATTATTCGAAAAATTAGCGCGGTATATACCAATGCCAAATCTGAACCAAACTGACGAAACTGAGTCATCCACGTCAAAGAATTCAAAGATAATGACAGAGTTGAAACGTTGTCTTCGATGTAATCGAATTGGACATTTAAAACGTGATTGCCGTATCAGAGAATATAATTTAATGTCGAAGTCTCCTGTTACTACGATGGGCGAGAATAAATATGAAAACAATAAACTTTCTTATCATGACAAGGCGTGCTCATTCTGTTCTAAGACAGGACATTTGGCCGAGAACTGTTGGACGAAACAGAGAGTCGACCGTCAAAACTCCAAAGATGTGTAAAGCAGCGGAAAGACAAAGAAATACAGTATGATGCTATTCTAGGCAGAGACGCAATAAGTACAAACGATATCAAATTTATAACTAGTTTGAGTGACACAATAATTAAAAGGCAAGATCAAATTCAAACTCATGAGACTGATTACAAAATAGAAGAATTCATAAAGAATGCATTGTTAAAAGTTCCAAGTCAAATTCATTTAAAGCTACGAGAGCTGTTGAATAAACATTCTAATCTTATCGTTCTAAACAACAAAATTAGTGAAGTCAAGTCATGACTATTCGAACAACGACATATGAACCCGTTGTATAACACCCATATCGCATGTCGATCTCGGAGCGGGAAAAGGTGCGAGCCATTGTGACAGAACTTATAAACAATGATATAATTCGAGAATCAAGTTCACCTTATGCGTCACCAGTTAAATTGGTGAGAAAAAAGGACGCTAGTATTAAAACGAATGGATATTGAAATACATTTTATCGCCACCGGAGCTAGTAGAGCTAACGAGCAAGCTGAGCGATATGTAGCCACAGTATTAAATCTATTAGCTTGTGAAGTGAGTCGAGGGTCAGAATGGTCGAGCAAAATATACAAAATACAGCTGACTCTAAATCTGTTCAAAAAAGTACCGGTTGTACCCCAATAGAACTACTCACTGGAATAAGTGTCGGAAGTGCCGGCTATTATAAGACGATTGAATAACCGGACTTCCTGAAATTGAATCAAATATTGACATGCAACAATTGAGAATCACTGCTGAAGAGCGGTTATGATATGAAATACCCTGAAAACAAAACAAAGATTTGATAAAATGCGACGTAAAATCATGCAATTGAAAGAAGGCGATGTTTTTTACGTTCAGTGCCAGTGAACGCAGTTGGATAAATTAGATCCAAGATATAATGGACCATACACAATTGAAAGGTGTTTGCCGAGAGACAGATATTAAGTAAAAAAATGTTGAAAAGAAAACATTCCAAATAATACCAAAAGATAGAATTCGACTGTGGAATCGAAAGGCTGCGGAAAATGCCGTGACAGCATGTGTGAGGAATATCGATATTGATAAATAATGCATCAATAAAAATAATCATGATGATAAAACTTACAGTGTAAGTATACTAATCTAAAAAAGCGTAAGCAACTTGTTAACAAGTGTGCTGGAATCGCTATAAATATTGAGTGTGCGCGAGCATCTTATCTAAAATATAAGAGTGCTAGGACCGCAAAATAAACAATTAAATTGCGTGAGCTACTTATACGATAAGTGAGCGAGGATCGCAGAGCTTGGAGCTAAAAATTAGACATGGTAGTGTTCTATTGAGCACAGGCCTGGTCGATAAAAATATGACATGGTAGTGTTCTATTAAGCACAGGCCTGGTCATCAAAAAAATAAACAATTATATTGCGTGAGCTACACGATAAGTGAGCGAGGATCGCAGAGCTTGGAGCTAAAAATGAGACATGGTAGTGTTCTATTGAGCACAGGCCTGGTCGAAAAAAATATGACATGGTAGTGTTCTATTAAGCACAGGCCTGGTCATCAAAAATTAGACATGGTAGTGTACTATTGAGCACAGGCCTGATTGAAAAAAATATGACATGGTAGTGTTCTATTAAGCACAGGCCTGGTCATCAAAAATGAGACATGGGGGAGTGTTCTATTAAGCACAGGCCCTGTCGATAGCTATATATTAAAAATAAAGCAAAAACAAAATAAAAATTGCCAGTGAGGGCAAAGAAATTGAAATTGCCAGTGAGGGCAGAAATTAATATTACCAGTATGGGTAATAAAAATAAAATAGAAATTCGATTTATATATAATTCCAATTACAGGTAACTCAATGATGGGTGACTGATGGAGAGTTGGGCTTCGAGAACGAAGCCTGGGCAGGAAGGCCGTGACAGCCACATTTAGTTATAGTTATGTATGGGCTAAATTAAATGATAAACAATCATAGGATACGTTACGTTTGTAACTACAGTTAAGCTAGTCTTAATAAATACGTCGTTGTGTGAACACGTGAATTTTATTTGAGACCCCTTCTGTCACACGCATTTGACTAAAGTTAATACACATCTTAAAATTTTAAGATACCTACACTCTGTTTTGATTCGTGTTTTTAAGTATCCCTAAGTTATTACGTAAAATGTCTTAAATAAAATGTGAGTTTTATTGGTAATGAAGAGCATAATTATAATGAAAAGCTTCTTGATCGAGTATTCTAAGGTTTTGTTATTGTACTTTAAAGTTAGTCGTCCATCATCAACGACAACAATATGATATACCACATCACTAATTGACAATATTTTATATTCTTTAAAATAAAACATTAATTTTAATCAGTTCACAATTGGCGAAAATATTGACGAACATACAAAAAAAATAAAAACATACGCGACGAACATAGAACCTCCTCCTTTTTGGAAGTCGGTTAATAAAACGTTAATCAAACCAAAATGTACGGGATCTGGTATTCTGTATAAAACACCCATTGATTATTTATGTACTACTAAGTAGGTGTTGCCCGCGGTTTCACTCGCATCTTATGAAATACGTTTAGGTACCCGGATAAAAAGAACCCTGTGTTCTGAAACAAGTCATGGTCTACCTGTGTGCTAATTTCATGCAAATCCGTTCCGCCGTTAAGACGTGATTGATGAACAAACATCCAAATTCACAAACTCACAAACATACAAACTTTCATATTTATAATATTAATAGGATGCCGTGCATTAAATTTTATTTTAACAATCACTTTAAAAACATCATGCAATTAAGGTTTGACGCAAACGACATAATGATCCAACATTTTTGCAACACCCAGTCATTTTGCGTCTTCCACATCAGAGACAATTTTGTAAAAAGGTTCCATTACGTAACAAAATTGGAATGTAACACAAGCTTATGCATTAGTGTCCTTATTGTTACCAAGAACAGTATTGTGTTACGAGTTCCTTGTACTCTAAAAAAGTACTAAAATAAAAAAGAAAGTTCGCACATAAAACTGCCGTATCCATGTTAGAGCCTTAAGTATAATGAGATGTTACTCTCGACGGTAACTTTTATTAAGTAACTAACAAGTAACACGCCTTTGTAGAATGTTCTGCGGCATATGGCGCAAGAGTTTTGTTATAGTTGGCTACGTCTACAACTTTAGATCATAAATAGAAGTTTCGAAACACATGGTAGAGCAACTGAAACATGATATTAACAGCAAACTGAAAAGCTGCACATTTTTAAGATAAAGTCAGTTATACCATCAAACTTCTACTTATATTTTTTTTACACGAATTTCATTCTTATACAGCTAAGCTCACCTAGTATAGCAAGAACTATGAAAATGTAATGAGGTTCTTGAACACACAATGTATCTTCGTGCTTCATTCGCAACGCCAAAGAGATTGGACTCAATTTTGTTTTATCCCCGTGTGCATGTTTTGTTTCATCTCCCTTAATTAATTTTTCAGGCGTGAATTGTGACAAAGAGCTTTTCAGCTTATATTGATGAACCTGAAATTTGATTGTGGTTTCCAACCGCAATTGTCTTTGTTCCGTCCAAAATGATGACAACAATTGACGGTGTCCTTTTATAACATTATTTTCACACTGATTGAGGTTTCAACTTGAATATAAAAGCCGATCAAGTGACCAAACTTCGTCGGTTATTTTAACACAAAATTGTCACCTATGTAAGTAGGTACCTAGAATTAATATTTGCAAAGCATTCCCACTTTTATAAGAAAGTAACACGTTAAATACCCCAAATACACTTCACGATTCACCCTCCGACTTATCCATCCCAAAGTTACGAGCCTTTCTGCCTCCAGATACATTAACTTAGAACATCTCACGTGTTTTAAAAGAAATTCTTAACTTTGTCTATGTAAAAATCCCGAGCAACTTTTTAAGATCCCTCGAGGTAAATGGACTAACCCAACACGATATATTTAAAGACCATTCGGATCCTGCCAACTCTAAGTACCTATTTAGACGAGATCAAATGGGCGTAATTCTACTCGTTTCTCTTATTTAAATAAATTCTTATTCGTTGGAAACAAACATAAGACAATTTAAGCACACCAATTTTGAGAAGATAGATAAAATGCAAAATAAATCTATTGAAATAAAAACCATCTTTGAAATAAGCTTGAATCTAATGTATTTCATTTAACTCTCCCAAATAGCAAATATTTTTATAGCAGCACACAGCCGAATAATAATGTCTACCGAGATAATATTGATGTTAAAACTGTATATAGTATTGAAAGCAATTTAGCAACATTTTCTTCAAAATAACACAATTCGAAAGCAATAAACAAAAGTTGAGTACAAAATAAGCAAATCCAAAAGTTGGTTTAGATAAACATCATTTAAGAATGTATAAGTTTATAGGACTTATAATATCAATACTGTGTTATTATCGTTATTATCGTATTGTATTAGTTAGTCAATAAGATTTATGATAATAAATTTTATCAAGCCATAGAAGGTTAGTGTGCATCTTTTATTTTTCTTCTATAAACAGCAAAAAGCACTGAAATGTATCTCCTATCGTAGATTTTCTATCGCCGATAATTTAGTAGCATCGATAGTTGTATGTAAATAACAACGATAGTTGTAGTAGAAATATTTTTTTATCGCAGCAAAGAACGTACCTTATGACTGAGTACCTTACTACGAACTCTTATAGCAGGGCTGACGTTGAACTGCCCTGACATTTTCAGTATGAGCTGACCTCGCACTGTATAGGCTTTTCGTACAGTGGAAGATCAGCTTATTCTGGAAATTTCTGGGCAGTTCAATTTCTGCCCTGCTATAAGAGCTCGTAGTAAGCCCCCTGTACTGTGTATATGGGCATATCATTGTATCTCTACAATGTAGTAAAGCTAAAATGATCCATGATACAAAATTATTAATGTTACATAAATACCACTTCTGAATGTTATTTTTTAAAACTATTTTATTAAACTTTATTTTTCAACTAAACTTACAATACACCAGAGCCATAGTAGAGCCAGATTGAGTGTTAAGTGTATACAACCATTTAAAACACCTTTTTATAACCAGCTGAAAAGATCAATCAGTTTTTTCTTAGAAAACCGGAGACTAAAGAGCATACGTAACAAGGGCTCTGTAGGATGAAAGGTATCAGCAGAGTTACACAACAAACACCACCGATCTTTTTACAAACAAAACGTGTTTCGATACAATCTTCGCTTTGTAGTTTCAATCAATATTTGCTCCTTTTTATGTAAGAGGTAACCATCACGTTTGCTTGTTAAGCTTATCAGTTTTCGATACCGCTATTGATAAAAATCCATTTTCATTTCAAACACGACCTTTCATTGATACCTCTTTTATTTCGGCAATATTATTCTATCGCCTTTTGGTAACGATGTCTATAAAAATATAGGTAGGTACTAAGTGTTAGTATAACTATGTGGTAGAGCCAGACGTTTATGGCATCGTCCGGTAACCGCATAATTTTCGCATCTCGCCGGGCCGCAGTGCCCAACGGTGTCGCAACGACGCCGACGACGCCGCGACACTCAACGACCGGCCTGCGGACAACTGCGCCACCATAATATGTATGTTCACACTCCGCTGTGTTGCCACCAAATAAATGCAAAAAGATTGATACAAACGAGCGTTTATATAGCTTCTTTTCCGTTCTTATTACAATGTTTATTTCGATACATTTTTTCTTATTAGACTCGATATTTAAGTCAGCATAAGACGTCTTAACTGTACGGAAATACTGAAATGATATTTTCGTCTCCGTTCTATTTCTGTACGGTTTCGCTGATCCAGTTTGGGTGTCAAAGGGTCATGATTAAGTACATGCGTCACACTGTATTATGCTGGTAAGTCCTAAGCAGGTCACCTACAAAGAGGTCAGCCAGAGGGCTCATTATGTGCTAGAGACTGACAATAAGCTCTCAAGGGTGTTGTTCCTGTCGACTTAGCTTACTATATGACCTTTGCCGCAGCCCATTTGAATAATTTGAGACCAGACGACCTAAGCTCAGCTGATGTGGAGCAGTAACAAAATTTTGGAAGATTTAATTTTTAGTTTTAATTTACATACCTTACTTTAAATAAACCGGCCAAGTGTAAGTCGGACTCGCGCACGAAGGGTTCCGTACCATTATCTATAATATAAAAACGGCAAAAAAATCATGTTTGTTGTATGGGATATTATGTTGTAAATATTTATTTAATTCTGTTTTTTTCTGTACTTGTTGTTATAGCGGCTACAGAAATACATCATCTGTGAAAATTTCAACTGCCTAACTATCACGGTTCATGAGATACAGCCTGGTGACAGACGGACAGACAGACGGACGGACAGCGGAGTCTTAGTAATAGGGTCCCGTTTTACCCTTTGGGTCCGGAACCCTAAATAAGGCCTACATTAAAAAATTCAGAACACTAGACCTGGAGTTAATTGCAATATCGAATACAACCGAGACTGTAACTTATTTAACCCTTAGTTAAATAAGACGGCCTTATAGTGCAATTACGAATCTACAACGAGAAATGAGAGTCCACTCACGACGAGGGACACATACCGCCAAAAGACACTCAAAGCGCCAAAATGAAATAGATAAACCACTCTCAATATTAATAAGCACCTCTGTAGATCTTACAGACATAATAATAAACAGGTGGCGTACAATTTTGAGGCATTAAAGGCACCCGCTTTGAAGGAAACATGCCTGTTGGGAAATAGAGTCGATTGAGTTTTTGAGAAATGCGAATTTTCGCGAAGCCGAAGCGAAAACTCCAAAATACACCTAAAGTTTCCTAAGACCAAAACTAAACTATATTAACAGAAAGGATAGCCACCCTTAATGCCTAACAATTTTGCACCGCCCTGTATAATGTAGTTTACATTCTCTATAAATAATCACAGTCTACGTACAAATTAAACAATATATACTTATATATATATATATATATTTTTTTTTAAGCATTGCCCCTCACTATGATTTCTCCTGTATCGAGGGTACAGTTTACAAACATACATGTCACAGGCACACACAACCAGACCCGTAACAACTATTTGTAGATCATACAAATATTTGTTCCGAGCGGGGTTGGAACCCGCGGCACGTAGCGCAGAAAGCTAAATGCTTAGCCACTGCGCCAACCGTGTCGTCAAACGTCGTCGTCGTCGTGTCGTGGATATTAGTTAATACCCAGTAATTACCGAATTCCTATGTACACAATGAGCATAGCATTGCGGGCAAATGAAGCAAATTAATTGTTGATTAATCCTTTGCCGCATTAGCGGACGGCTCTGCGGTAGGATTGGTCAGAACCCTTGATCACGTCGATGCGGCCCCATCAGTCATGCGGTACCTGACTGACGAGGGATGCCACTCTAGCGCCGAGGAAGAGAGCCCAGCGGACTGTAACACGCAGGTGGAAGATAATTATGATGCATCCTCAAAGCCATAGACTGGACTTTCTAAAAATAAATTCTCAAAGTCTTGTAGGAGTCTGTAATTACAGCACGTTAGCAAAAGTAGTAATTTAATTAACCTACTTACATTTCATTTTATTAATGAGTACCTACAGAAAAGAACGTACAACCAACGAACCCAACAAAATCTGAAATTTCATCAGAGTAGGTACAGAGTAGACACTTTTGCACTTAAATGCTGATGAAGCCATATACTAAATTAAATGTTTGAAAAGTTTATATTGAGTGCCAAACAGCCAGCCAGCTCAAAGTTTTTATAAGGCTCGTAAAAAGGTGGTTCGTAACTCAACTTTTTAGCGTAATAAAATAATAAGGAGCATAAAGTATGACAAAAAATTATATCAGAAGTCCCAAAATTGTCGGTTGCGGTAATCGCCTTTCGCTCGTTACTTATTCCCAAGCTCTGCTGATTAATTGCGGCAAGTTTGCCGTTGTCCGCAAGGACGTCGACCCTACGCAGATCACCGCGGAGAGCCTCGTTGGTAACTAGGCATGCGGGGACACTTTCCAAGACGTGTGACTGACGCGGGAACATTGACTAAATTGCTTTATATCGAAGTAATGTCTTTGAAGCGAACCGGTATGGACTCGAGGGACTACAGGAATTCTTGCGAAGCTAAGGCTAATAACCATAATACAAAATTTCTTCACTGACAGCCTCATCTATTCCTGACTTGAAGAAGAAATATAAACGGAGATTATATTGGAAACACAACACTTTATATCGTCAGCTTTGCACAAACTCGCTTGGAGTAATATTACGATAGACGCACAGTCAACATGTATTTATTACTCCGAATCAATCGACATAACATTGCCATCAAGTTCCTAATCAACCCGGTGTTGATTGTCGTATAAATTAAATATAAAATTTAAACAGGTCATATAAAACGCAGTTTATGTGAACCTCGCCGACTCGGATATTGGCAGCGCATAAGTTTCAATATTGAAGCTCATTTCGAAGGGAACGAACGAGTTTATTACAGTAAACATGACTCATAAAGCCAGATCACTGGGCTAATAAAACGGCTACCCCTCGCTGTCTGTGAAAATACAGCGCCCAGCCCAAACAGATCCCCATAACGGTGACCCTTTCCCATTTGTGCCCATGTTGGGGGATAGGCGAGACAGGGATGAAGTATTGCCACGTTTGGATCCTAAACAACAATAAAATCGGCAGCAAAAATAGCACAGAGAGCCAACAAATTACTATCGGACCAAAAACATGTTTCCTACACAAGATATATGGGGCTTCGTAAAGGGAGCGCTGAAAGTCAATAAACATTTCCCAATAACTTGATTACTGCAGAGCCTTTGATGGAAATAAATTTACTGCTTGGAAACAGGTGCTGCGTCGAGTACATTAGGAGGCACCACACGCATATTATTATTATATTATTGAAACGCAATTAATTGCTTACTTGATTTATTTTACTTTTCAATATTGTTATTGACGCGATTAAAGATAGCTAATTCAAAGTTCCAGGAGATAAATAGTTAATGAATGAAGATAAAAAAACTTTGCCTAAAACTAATAAAATTCTCTAGACAATTCGTCTTTATTAACATCAATCTCAACCTATCTGCTCTATATTATTTTAGTAGCTTAAATAAAGAAAATAAATTTTCAAAAAAAATACAATTTTTTTTGAAAAATTCTTTGATATTATTCTCATATTTTTTGTGAGAAATATAGCTACTTTTCTTTTATGAACGTTCAAGAATACCTTTCGTTTGTTTCAGAACATTTAAGAATACTTAAGTTGAATAATTACGCTGTCCATTTAAGCATAATATGCTACGCAAATAGTATGCACATTTGTAATTTCTTGCTGCAACACGGTCACGGTTCTGGTTAGTGAACCTAGCAAAAATGCTAACTATTTCCAACGGTTCGCCATAACTTCTGGGAAAAACATGATGCGTAAACAGCGCCAACAATAAAGCTCACCCTGGATGGAATTGAACGTTTTTAGTGTCACCGGAACGTGTGAAATGCGGTTGCCCTTTATAATATTCACGAGGACACGTGGCAAAAATGTTCGGTGACCTCGAAACGGGGCTTTTTCCCGGAGGGCTCCCGTCGAGTCAATTTCGTAACACTTTGACCCTAAAGGTGCCGAGGAACGCTGCCTAAATTATCTTTGGGACGACTTGGAAAAGAGGTCACCTGTGTGATAAATAGTTAAGCCCAGGTTAATGGGTTGGACGTTAGTGCAAAGTTGTTTTGTGGCTAGATGTTTAGTAAACACTTTACATTCGGAGAAACTAACGAACTGTTCAAGCTTAATTACATTTAAATTGACCCCATAATGAAACTCTTTTTCAAAAATGCTGAAGTGTGAATGGTAAACTTTATGTACATAATGATCGCACATGTGTTGATATATCCAGGTAAGCATAATAATTTATCCAGCAAACGCTACAAACAGAATAGTATGAATTAGTGAGCGTCGCAGCACTCAGTAAATCAGGACAGGGTTCTTCGAACCATCTGTTATGCAGTTGCAAATTTCCTCTGCTTTGGGGGATAATATATTCGCGTGCCCAAATTATCTCGGTCAGAATAATTTACAGTGTCAAAGCCGAATAGTGAATGCTGTAATTTACGAGTTGAGCTAGTTATGCGAACGTAATTACAAAAACAAATGTCCAAGTCATTGACTCGTGGACATAGCGAGCCCACTGTAGCATGAAGAGAGAAAGTAGGCGCGTACTCATGGTATCGGGAATGTACGCAAATTGGGTTTCGATTTCTATACAGCCATGAATAATTAGGTTTTGTATGGGAAAGTAAAAAAGGAACAAAAAGCCGGGCTCCGATTATGAACGCGCACACTGCGAGTAATTTGCTCGCGGACGTTTTTGTCGTGTTGTTGTAGACAACGGGTAGTGATCTCGATAAAACAAGACTGGTCTGCTCATAAAACATGTGACACTAGTTTCTGCTCGTAATTTCTTATTGAAAATATCCGCAATGTTGTTGTTGTAGGTATGCGTTGCTTATTTCAGAAATACCCTTAGCATTTCATTTTATATTTATGTTACTCTATATTTATGTTGCGGTTCTGTTTGTCTTACAACGTGTAATTTTATTATAGCAAAATTCTGATTAAAACATTATATAACCGCAATATTGGACCAAGCCAACGATTAACATAGAATACATAGTATGAAAAGATTAACATAGAATACATAGTATGAATAGAGCCCTGTCTGGCCTGATAAAATTATTAAAATAGAAATCAGTGAAGTAATCAAACTCTGTCTTTAAGCTCATTCACTCCAATTCAGTTAGTCTTTCACATGTGTCACTGTTGACTGTTTCTCAAATCCTTCAGAGTTATATTATAAATAATAATAAAGTGCACCTAGAGTCTCGACATTTCATAAGTGCCTGTATCTGGTTTACATGAAATAAAGATCTATTCTATTCTATTCTATTCTAAATATTTCGCAACATATTGTACTATTAACACCTTTATGAGGCGTAACTTGGTAGAGACTTACTTCCAACAATGGACTACAAAAGGCTAAGATAAATGCTTGAAGCGCGTGAACGTATTTTGCCTAAAGACTACTTAAGTCCTTTAACCCTTAAAAATAAACGATCGTGCAGATACCCAACGCCAATGAGTAATAAAAAATGGAGGTTCGTTCTAGTAGGACCCAAATATTACAGACCTTCGATACTATAGAGCAGAGCATGTACTGTTTTAAACAATCTCACGAGCCAGTAATAACACGGCACATAATTCAGAGAGGTTCGGAGCGAGCGAGGTCCCCGGTGGAAGGTAGCTACAGAATACATAAACAGTTCAATTTAAAGCCCCAGTAATGCATGAGGGAGTAGAGAACTTCGGCAATGAAAGTAATGAACCCACTGTTTTAGTTCGCCTTTACGAGGTGCCTGCGGTTGCCGCCTATCACACCGACCCATAACGATTCACACCTCGACAATTCGGTCTTTCCATTACCGCAAGTTGAAAATACTCGTTATATGTAAGGATTGTTCATCGCCCTCGAACATCGGTGTAATATTCGTTCATTATTATAGGTAGGTCGTAGTCATTTAACAAAACTTAATCCTTAAAGTCAACTACGTACTTTGAACAAAACTAAATAGTAACTAGCTAATTATAAAGTCGCAACAAATGCCGTCTCCCATTAAAGTTTAAATTATATATTTAAGTTATAAGCAACATAAAAGACTTTAGATTTCAGAATAATAATTGGAAATTAGTCAAAGTTATAAACTTAAATCAAACTTTGATCTTCGGTAATCTTGTTGAATTCAAATTGGTTTACCTTAACAATGGAATGAGGCATATTAAGAGACTTGTAACTTATAAAATAAATACTACGATATAAAACACGAATAACAAGGAAGTCACATATATTTTCGTTGACTGAAAAAACCTCGTTTTATATAGAAAACACCACGAATACGTCCGTCTCCGTCGCATTTCCGTTACTCAGGTACCTTCAACACGAATTTAAGGCAGACGTTTCACAGCATACTATTCAACAAATTTATACCACAAACCTTTATATCTGCGTTGCCTGAACATCTGTATTCATATAACTGCCACACGATCGGTGTAAATAGCCATTAAGATTAAAGTGTGTATAAGAGCACAGCTGGGTCGTCCGCGGAGCAATCCCATTCAACGGAAAGTGTTTAAGTGGCAACACTAGGCAAGTGATCCCTCCCAGAGGTACCTACGTGAGGACTTGCAAAAAACTATCTCCGAACGGGGCACGGCAGCTTCTAGTCAATAATAAAAAACATGTGTTTTTTTGTGTGATAACATGGAATTGATGACGTTATCATTCGTGTCGACGAAACACCGTCTGTGAATACTTGCGCACTAATACCGCTTTTCAACTGTATAATAGGTCAATATATTGGCTGTAATAAAAAGTAATTGTGATAAAAAAACTTTGGAACAGAAACAGAACTTCAAATGAACATTAAATGATTAATTTAATAAATAATGTATTTGGTGCACCACACCAAACTGTAATTCGAAAATGTACGCAGTGCGGGTCTAATCAAAGGAACCTTACCAGCAGCATGTTTGTACATACATATTTGCATGAAACATTCCGCACACAGCTATTTATTTAGTAACGTTCGAAGTGCATTTGTCGTAAATCAAACGGTTTCATCAATCTGTTGTAAACATATTTCTCTATATCTGGAATATATAAGTCGCATTTGAATTATTGTATTTTACCAAATTTTACGAAACCTTGTGATATAAAGGCTGCGTGGAATCTACACAATCCCAGTAAATCTACAAACGATTTTCGTCGTAAAGGGTCCTCACATAAATTAATGTCGTATCAAAGAGACACCGCCTACATATCGTAGTCGCAGTTATAGTCGAGAGCTGCGAGGGTCCAAAGTGGCGTGTAGTGGCTTCCTCTTGTTCTCTAACCCAATTTGCAGTAAGGGGGCTTCTTGATAGTGCTTTGATTTCGTTTTGAAATCGGCTGCAGTGGATCACTCGTTATGGACGTTAATGAAAATATATTATAAGAAATGGAATAACGGTAAGTACTGAATTGGTGGGGTTTCTGTTTAGAATATTGATATAATTATCTGTAAACATATAATTATGTTTGCAGTGTAACAACAACACTATATTTGGAACCGTGCACCTAGAGTCTCGACATTTCATAAATGCCTGTATCTGGTTTACATGAAATAAAGATCTATTCTATTCTACACCACATAACATGTAATTCTTTCTTTCAAAGTTCGCATGAATTAATTATTATCATTTAAAAAATATATATATTAGTCGTTGAGGTTCGTCCGATTCTGTTTGTCTAAATTGTGTAATTATGTTGTATAAATACTGCTGTGTTTTCTTCATTAGATTGAAAATTGAAAATCTTATAAATTATGTAACTCTATGTTTAGTTGGTAAGCCAATGAATAAATAAATAAATATATTTATACTTCCACTTCGCAGAGTCTTCTCATCACCTATACCACAATGCTTGAAAACGGAAGTCGTCCTGCCTGTACGGTGCTGAGACGTGGACAGTGGGACACTGACAATTGAGCTACATCACAAATTTTGAGGCGGCCAGCAGACTAACCCTTCTCATTCTGAGAAGAACCCCGTGCTCATCAGTGGGACAGGAATGGGCTGAATTTATATTTACCATGGACCGTAAATATACAGGATGGAAGCCAAACAATTAAATACTCAGAAATAAGATAGAAAACAATCTTCATCAACGGATTCTAAGAATGTTCTATAAATATCCAAAGAAACCCGAAATGAATACGAATAAAATTAGAATTATTTATTAAACCGAATGTTCTTTATCTGACTATGAGAACAAGAGAAAAAAAAGTTCTAAATGGTCTCTTTTGAAATTCCACTGTAATTCCGAACCAGGTGAAAATTATTAGGACTGTCATAATAAAATACCTTTAACTTTTAGTTACTGAACTACGAAACGGATAACTATTGTGCTATAAGACAAAAGGTCGGAGAAGAGTTGTATTTGTATGGCTTTAATAATATCCATAAAGTTCAGTGAGACAGCTAAATGAAAGCAGGTTTGAATTTAATATCCGATATATAATAATAGTTAGTGTCAGTGTACAATTTAAGTAAATTAATAGTACACTACTTCTATATGACTCTAATGATCTAGGGTACACAAACATATAAAGTGCTGGTTATAACAAGTGAATACCAAGTAAAACATGTGTTGCCACTTCATATATTTATGCTGTCTCATTACTGGGCACTTCGTCGGAGCAGTTAGGGTCGAACGACGCCTTTGCCGGGGATCACCTTAATTTAGGAGCAACCCTTTTAGATGTCCATGTTTACTCATCTATTTTTAAGTTTACGAACCTCTTATTTGAAAAAAATTCTTTATTCGATTTTGCAGAATTGAGGGATTTTATTTTAAATCCCTCATTTCTGTTTTCGTATCAAAGACGATTGAACACTCATAGATTTTAAATCACGCCCGTATCTCCTGAAGGATTCGAAGGATTCTACGCCCACATTTCGTCGATACCATTATTAAGATCGTATTACCATCAATTGGGCACAATTTCAAACTCTGGGCTAGTACTGAGAATGTCTTAACAAAAATTCCTATTATCAATGCCGAACCTGGCAATCAAACCCAGGACGTCACACTCAACCATCGCGATTGCGAACATACCAGCTTAATAAATCAGCCTATAGATTAGTTTTCTAATATTAATCTCGTTATATATAAATCGTAGTGATCGTAAGATCTGCCACTATGTGTATGAATGAGTGACAAGACGAAAATACTTTCAATACAAAGAATCTGTCACAGTGATTGGCATTTGATTAAGTAGCCTTCTTTACTGGCTATTATAGCAAAGGCGTGGTTTGTATAAGTTACTGCATAAGTTATTCTAGGCATGCTTTGATGTTAAAATCCATAATACAAAGTTAGCCACTTGTCACTAGCACCTGTATTCTAAACAATACAGGTGGTGTTGCTTATAAATATTATAAATGTAAGTAACTTTTCAATAAAACAAGGATTATCGCACTGAGAGGTGTTCTGTGCTCTGTAGACCTATCGAACAGAGGTCGGAGGCATCCATGCGGAAGCAGCTCGTAATGAGTCGGAAGACTAGCGCACCTATTGTGACCTGTTTTAGTATAATTATGTAAGCCAGTATAACTATCATCAAATAGCCGCCATGTTAGTTCACATGGCGGCTATTTGATGATATCCTCTGACGTCACACCACGTTCGCAACATGTATTAAACCACCCGAGTAGGTATTTATAGTGAATATCGTAATCCTGGCTTACATAATTATACTAAAACAGGTCACAGGGCCCTGCACCCCTACCGCGTAACTAAAATTGTATGAACATCGACATCGGTATTAAACTTCAATACGATCGTGAGAGCCTAAACTTTGAGCTAACATGTAAAACAATTACCTATCATATAGTTGGGACACTTATCTTCATGATCGGTAAAAAAAATACAAGTTAGCTCAAAGTTTAGGCTCTCACGATCGTATTGAAGTTTAATACCGATGTCGATGTTCATACAATTTTAGTTACGCGGTAGACCCGCTGGTCTATCTGAACTACTGGATAGATTTTAATAGGACATTCACCAAAATATTTTTTAAGGTCCAGATTAAATATTAGGATCGGTAAGAGTCCAACGTCAAACTTTGCCTTCCCCAAGGCTTATGCAGGAAGCATTTCCGCACAAAAAAAAGGATACTTTTATCCTAAACCGAAATATCCACGTCAAGGCAAAAGCTAAGTAAAAAAAGACGTATAAAATTGGAAATTTGACATAAGGGAATCACGAAGTCAGACGACGCAATACCTAAAAGATAACTGAAGACGAAATAACATTACTTCACCTCACTATCTCGACAATCGTTGAATGAGGTAACAAACATAAAAAATAAAATAAAACTTACGCGTCGAATTGAGAACCTCCTCCTTTTTTTTGAAGTCGGTTAATAATACAATTTAAAACTCGGAACTGCCTGTTCGGATCTCCATGCTATAAGTACCTGTGAGCAAGTTGACATAACGAGAATGTACTGCGGATAATAACCTAACCATCAAAAACCCCGACTGCAACTTGATAAATAGCTGTAAATTTTGAACCACTGAACAGATTTTCATGAAACATAGTTAAGAAGATACCCGATTAAACTAGCTTTCAATTAAAAAAACTGCTTTGAAATGGGTCCATCTGTTTTGGAGCAACGATGCCACAGACAGATACACAGATCCACAGATACACACTACAAACTTATAACACCACTCTTTTTTGTCGGGGGTTAAAAATACATTGGCGGACGTGAACGTGGGCGTACATCATTTATACCAAAACTTTCCACACGGCGCCATTTTGTTGATGAAAAATTAAGTTAATCAAACGGCGGCAGTGTATAATGTTAGCAATACAACAGATTTATTGTGACGTAATAACAAGCAATTTATTTGGAGCTTATGAATTTACTGTTTACTTGATATAAACCAGCACTTAAATGTCTTGGTCTATGAGTCTGGGTTAAGGCATCGAAATCAAGCGCCAAAGAACACATTGTGGCTTGTCTGAGAAATATACTGATAAGCGATAATTACATACAATTAGTACTTACCAATCTCGTATATGAATGACGTGGGTAGGACCTACGTAGGTATCCACCTACGCTGTGTCAAATATCTATAATTATGAATACGTGAAGAGAAAACTTTGTACCCCATTTTAAGCATGTTGCGCGCACGGAGGAGTGTGAGATTTGGCATAGTTAAAGTTTATATGGAGAAGAAGTGCAGAAAGATAAAATTATGGTCGAATTTCGACCACAAGGCGACCACTAGTAAGTAATAAAAGCGTGTTAATAAACTTTCAAAGTCGAATGCCACGACTTCTTCGACTTTCACACCAAAAAAATATCGAAAGACTAAACAAAAGCCTTGAAAAGCAAAACAAAACAATTTTACATAATCATTTCCCAAATTAAATTTGGTACCTTATTTCCTCGGGTGAAATTGTTTCATAATTTTTGAACGAAAAATCTCTGACTTTTTTGTAAGCAAGGCTCCCCAAGCCGTTATCGAATTTGTTACTTCCCCATTATATTTTTTGAGCCGTGAAATGATAGTCTAGTTTACTTATGCACTACTAAATATCTATATCGTCCTGTTAAACGTTTCATAGTAGAGAACTAAAACGAACAACTGGGGTAGTTCCATTTACTTTGCGAAAAAAAACATTGAGGGGGGAAAGTTATTCTTGTAAAACTGATATTTGTTTCGTAATAAAAGGCAGACATCGATTTAAAAAAAAAAACATACATGTAAACTGAAAATATACGTAGGTAAGTACACGGTTGGTGTAATTATTGTAAATTTTCTTAATATTCTGAAATTTCATACTGAATCTCCGCATATTAGTATTGCAAACATAAAAAATCACATAATTATATCAGCATCCATTCGCAATTTATCTATTGAAAATAGTTATTTTGTATGAAGATGCGTACTCATCAATTCTCATTTATGATGCGTACTCATCTTCATACAAAATAACTATTTTCAATAGAAGTTAATGGTTTAAAGTAACTAAATATTTAGCGCTAGGCAGAGGACAACACGTTGAAATCTTTTACCCTACTTGTAACGCTACGGTGCTACGAGCACTCGTAGCGCTACGGCTACGCTCCACCGTTTTCCCACCGACTCTTGTCAGGTAAAATTTTAATAACATATTAAATGATAAGACAATGGAATATAAAATAAATCAAATATAAAAAGTATATTTTAAACAATAATAATTTTTTTTCAGTGTCCTAAACTTTCACTATAAAATAAAATTTAAAATCATGTAATTCTTTGTGGCTAGTGAAATGTTAATGATTTATTTAATATGAGAATTATTCATTTACTTTTAAACCTTTATTTTATTCTATCAACAAAATAGTCATGCACAGAGGATGCCGAGAAAATTAAACGATACATTAATTCATTTAAGTATACGCTATTTTAACAATCAGTAAACTGATATACATTCAAATTTAAAAAATGTTGTAAATTTAAAGAACAAAAGAAAGTACCACTTACACATTTACTAAGTTAGGCCGGCCTTTGCCAAAAGAATCAATTATAACAACAGTCACGGCCATTTTCAAATTCTCTCCTATAAAAAGTTCTCCCAATAAAGCCTCCAAGGAGAAATACGGAACAGTTTGATTCCCAAAAGAAATCTCATTAAAGTGTCTTGCATGGAGGACTGATTAACGTCCGGCGAGCGCACCGGACGAATACTGATGTTACCCGCTGTTTACAAACGTTTGAAGAGATAAATGACTTCTTAATCTATCTGTGTAACGGTTTCAAAGGAGTAGGCTGGGGAAAACCAGAGTAGAATGTGTAATTCACGTGTGATGAATGAATACATCCAAATAATTCTTTTTATTTAATACTTTTAACAGAAAAAGATCGTTTTAGGGAGAACTAACTCTTATTTTAACATGTAAGAACCTAAAACTACCCACACATCGCAGAGTATTCAATGCAATATGATTTGACGGCTGGCAAGTGGGACAAATGACCTGGTTCAATTTAGACGCGAATCATGATCTGAATCGAAGTACCTACTAGTACAGAAAATTTTACTAATAAGAAAACATGACCAAACAACAACATTCGTTTTAATTTTCCGCTGTACAAAAAGCTGTAAAAGAGAAGTACCTGCGACTCGAACACATTTTTTTAATGCAGACAAATCCAAAGCTTAATTAAGTACCGTTTTCTTCTTAAAACGTCATCCGGCGTCCTTTAATACGTTCCAGACAGCTATTTGTGTTAAAAGGAGCGATCTTAAGGTTTTTAACGTTAAGAAAGATAGCATTTCCTCGGTGTTACGAGATTTGCTAATGGAATTAGCCAATAACGAGCTATTTGGTTCCCGCAACAGCATTCGACCTATTTCTTTAGTCTCATATTGTAGTTTTAAATAGAATAAGAATTCACAGAATATTCTTAAAAAGCATAAATAAAAAGCTTTTAAACAGAAAAGGTATTCAATATACAAGTATTAATTTAAATGTCAGACGCAAAAGGTCGAGCAATTTACAAAAAGATTCGTTAGAATACTAACATCTGAGTGGCTAGGTACTCAGTTCTAAGTATTCTAATGAATCTTTATAATAGAAATAGAATAGAGTGACTACCTAGATACCTAGTTAGGATCTAATTCAGGAGCGGACGTGATTAAGGCGTGTTCAAACGACATAAGTAGAAGATTAATTCATATAGACACGTATAGTTGGATTTTTAACTCAATGCATTAACTTGACAGATAACGTGACAAAAGCAGAAAAAAATAATGAACGGATGAACTAAATATCAGACAACTGGGCTAAGTTGTCTGTGTGTACTTATATCATGCTATTTCATAATGAATTTGATAACTTTACGATCAAAACACGTTTTTTTACTAGCCTTTTGTTTGTCCCACTGCCGGACAAAGGCCTCCCCTTTGCGCTTTTTGTTTTTCAAACACTTTATATCACTATTATTTTTTTTACTTTGAACTGTCGAGTTACCACATCGAATTAAAAATCCAACTAATAGTTACATAATTGTACCTATAATTTTCCCGGGGAAGAACTGAGAGGCATAGGAAATCAACAATTGAGTAAATGCAGGTTAGTAGGGAAGACGCTTACCTAATACCTACAGTGACAAGAGTGGTGAGTGGTGGTATGTAAAAACAATGTAAACATAAACGACAAAGGCAAGGGTCTAGTTGGCGTACGCGTTTGCTGTAAATATTCACTTGAAGCCCCTAGTTTTGCAACTTGTTTGTCAAGAGCATGTTTGGAACGTCCAAAGTTTGAGCAAACAGTGATATGCGACTGCGTTAGCATCCAATTTCACGCGATGACGTCACGTTAGCACTCGGTAGACTCGGTATTCGTTAATCAAAGCCGATGCTCATTCTAGCCGTCGCCGTCGTTCAGTCTAGCACCATCAGTTTAGGAACGAGCGATGCTCAGTTTAGGCTTCCCACCTAGTTCAAGCATCATGCGAATGCAGTGTCCACATAACATTTGATATCATCGAACAATTTGGTAAATGTTCGTTAAAACTATAACTATTATTAGGGCTTCCTAATAATAGTTATCGTTTTAACAAACATTTACCAAACTTTGAGAGAGAGAGATTGCTTAATCTCTCTCATAACTGAAGCTTTATTTTTGTATAATTATACTTTACGCAACTAGTATTTAATTGTTCTACCGGTACATAATGGAAACCATGAATATTGAACCGTCAGGTCCCCCTACACTCACAACACAAATAAATAAAGAATGAACGATTTATTCGAAATAAATTATCGATGAAAAAAGAAACCTTAATCCAAAACACGCAATTCGTTTGTACAGATCACTTTACGAAAGAATATCATTTTTCAATACAGGAAGATGTATGAAAGTGTTACGAAGTCGACTAAAGGAAATCCTTATAAATCTGTGCCCTCGCGGGCCTCAGCTAAAGGGGGATTTGGTCCGCAGCGCCTCCTTGCCAGACTTTCATTAAGTCCTCGCTTAAACGCGACAAAGCTTTGTGGGAGGCTTTTAAAAGCGGCGTAGGTAAACCGAGACGTAATGAATTAAAATGTACACGAATATAAGAAATACCCTGATCCAGCAGAACGTGTAACCTTAATTTAGGCAAGCTGATATCAATCACATTAAAGGAAATATGTTTCTGAAAATAAGATTCGATTTATTTTTGCGAAATCGAGTTACATTTGCCAATAGCCAACCATTTTTCATGTTCGTTTGAAATAAAAATAATGTAGACCAAAAATAGGTCTGTCTTTTCTGTGCAAGATGGTCAGATATAAGATGGATGAAAGAGTGCTTGACTAAAGCCATTGTGCGTTTCAAACACTCGGCTAAACAGTGTAATTATACGCTCATTTATTGCACGCGTTACTGCGTGAGAATATGTCATACAATTATATTGTTGCACTACATATCATACATAATGACGTATTTACATCATGCTTTCGTTCCTAGCAGCGCATTCGAACACACGCTGTGTACGGTACATTGTAGACATTTTACTAAATTAAAGTTAAGCTATTGTTACTGTTCAAACGAATCGTTATCCGATAGACCAATACCCCAATACCGCACGGGATTGGTGAGTATTCTTATTTACGAGTAACACGGACCGTCTGCCGTGACGGCTGTGTTGTATGAATACACTTTAGGGAATAAATCGCACACTCAGCGCCACCGCGCCTGATCAACAGCGCCTCACTTCCAGCGCGTTCGGATTCAAATACAGAATTTCTATACAAAACACCCATTTTCAAGGAGGTATTGCTTACGGATCACTTCGCAACCGATGTACCACGATTACGAAGCTTAGGTTATACTTTTCCTGTCAAAATCAAACAAAATCTCTGTTATTACTACTACAAAATACATAACATATAGCGAAAAATATTATTTACACTACATTAATCGTACAGCAAACCTACATTTACGAGTACCATATTGGAAAACTAACACGGACTACATAAATAAAATACATATACCTACGTAAATGCATATTGAGAATCACAATAACTATGTGTAACGAACCGTTGGCGACAGTTACAGGGCGTACAATGTGCATGCTATCATACGTACCTAATACAGCGTCGGTATATGGAGCGTGCGATACCATTCACTTAATCATTCGTTGGTTGCGGATGTTCACTCTATAATATGAATGAACTATAAAGTATCGAACATTCATATCCGTTAGCGATGCGACTGCACTATTAATAATATGAATGTTTTTATTACACGTTTGCAGAGTAAATCACGCAGCTTTATTGTTATATTTGTATATATATATTAACTTACGGGATATTTAATGGATGGTATAATATTAGGTTATAAATCAATAAATATTTAATCACCTGCAACCTAGAGTTTCTCGATATACTCCCGCTTTGAATAAGGAAACTGGTTGATTTATTTAGCAATCAATCAATGTTTTAACGCAACCATAAATTTGAATCAGTACCAATCGATATGATCTTAGATGTATCCTTCAAAGACCGGTACTTGTAGCGGTGGAAGCAGACAAAGGCTCACGTTCGGCATAATTCAAAAACCAATGTCTAATAATGTCTACATTTACCGCAAATTGCATCCAATCCAATCACCGTTTCGGCTGACCATTAAACCATTAATCATCGTCACAGAGCCTACGACTTTCCTCAGTCCTATGCTAATATCATTCACATAATGCTGTGATATCCTAAATACCGTACACCCATCGCGCTGCTGCTCCTACACATCGTTTAACAGTCTCCACGCGGTCAAGGCTCGGCCCCATCTATCGTCACGAACACCAGAACGTTGTTTAATATAAATAAATTGCGTACATATATTTGAATCACGTGACATCTCAATACCGTATTGGTACATAAACCATGCAAAATTACGAGCGGAGCCAAGTGCAATACATTTCATAATCACGCCATTACGATATAAATTCAAAGATGAAAGCAATACAAACATTATTTTATAACCCACAGTCAGCTTCAAAACTGAATTAAGTCTTAATATATATTTGCAATAACAACGGCAAAGCATATCTAATGGAAAATAGAGACGATTATTTCTTACTAATGTTTATTTATGTTCTACGTCCTACCGTTCACGCCAGACAAAAACACGTAAAGCATAAAAACAATGTTTTTAATCATCATACATTTTAATAAATAACTCAGACTGCCAAATTTAATTTCGCTCGTCTGTTGACAATTTGTGTAGCATACTTACATATTATAACAAGCACGCTTCATGCGACCACTTTTTGTGAAGGTCAAGCTATTTCTAAGCATACTTCAAATTATTTAACAACGAAAGCGTAGAGCTGCATTTCTATCTAAATAAAAGAATATCTAACGCAATATTTTTATGTACAAATGTTTCATAACTATCGAACGGAAGTCCGAACAAATAAAAGCATAACCTTGATTAATCAAGTGTCTTCTTGACAAGCACCACAACAGCGGTAGGGCAGATAAATTAAGAAAAAAAATGAAAGTTCAAAAACTAAAATCCGACTACTGAAAAAGTATGAAACAAGAAAATATTAATACATATTCATAGTTATGTTCAAAGGATAGTCGTGGTCGTAAATGAGTAAAAAGTTTTTCAGCCTATAACCAGCGGACGATCGAGACGCTTCCAACAAACACCTCATTTGTCAAATTATGATAAGTAATTTAGAAGTTATGAGGGAACAGATGAACATACATACATATTGGTCAAAAATATAACCCTCGCCGTAGTCGGGTAAATATAAACGAAGTTTATGCAGAATATTAACCAATAATATAATCAATGTTTACTGAAACGATGATATAAGGTCCTCTCAGGAATAATGAAAAAAATCATCTGCCTATTTTTTTCGTCGGCTTCTAGTCTAATCAGCTGTGGGTGAGTATCAGTATATAATGCAAAGCGACTGCCATCTGATCTCCGCTACCCGTATACTGGGAGCCACTGATATCCTAAGATTAGACCAGTTGTCAGACTTTGGGCTGCCGACTCCCGTAACGATTACCATTAGGTATTCGCATAACAACCGGAACGAAGGTGTTGCTCGACGTGTGAAGAACGGTCATCCATCCAAGGACTGACCGTGGCAAGCGCTACTTAACCTCGCAGATCGAATAATCTGCGCGGTAGCTACGATCCCTCTAGGAATAATGAAAATCATAATACCAATAAGCAATATTCTTTGAGCATCTTATCTAGGTACGAGTGTTTACCAGATAGACAATTGAGATGAAGTACACGAAAGTGTGAACAACGCTTATTGCCATATTGCGAATAGAGATGTCTCGCAAATATTGATAATGTCAAGGCTGTATTGCCTAGTCTGTAAGTGTCGTGGTGACATTGAGAACACATTATTATTAGCGACCCTCTCGCCCCAGACACATAGGGGTCAAAAGGACGGTCTTAGATGAGCCGAGTCTTAGGTATGTAGTAGGAATGTTGGAAAACGATGCCAACGAAAAATTTTGTGTGTGACCGACTATTAGGTATGTAATACGAGTATGTACAAAAGTACACTATGTACAGTCAGTCGTATAGAGTCGATGATTGGCGAATGGAAGCTCGTGAAATTTAATTCTGTATAAAATTTATTTTATTATACATCGTTCTAGATACTCGAGGTGTACAGGTACACATGACCTTCGTGGTTAATAAAATATAATCAAGCATGTGAAAGTCATCGGCAATGCAAGATGCAGAACGTATCGATTGTCGCGCAAGCTTAGGTCGTGTTAGTCATTCATCACCTATGTGAGGTCATTCATTACAGTTATTTAACATTTGAAATACTGATAATATCGAGAGAATACTTGTGACGGGCAAAATACAAGGCATAAAAGACTGAGAGAACGCAGCTCAAACCAGCGGGTCTACCGCGTAACAAAATGGTGATGAACATCAGACTCTGGTAATAAACTTCAATACGATTGTGAGAGACTAAACTTCGAAGTTCGAACTAGCTTATAATTTTTTTTACCAATTAGATGGGAGTCCCAACTTTATGATCGGTACCTATTTTTTTTACAAGGTAGCTCGAAGTTTAGGATTTCACGATCGTATATTGAAATTGATAACCAGTCTGATGTTTATTACCATTTTGTAATGCGGTAGACCCCAGGTGTCGAAAGTAGTCGAAACAACTGGACGTACCGGTGAACGGGGCACTCCATGAAGTCACAGACCGCAGCAAATGGAGATCAACTGACCAAAACATCATGGAAAGTCACGATCCTCAACATAGAGGGACCAAATAGGAGGAGGGATTTAACATTTAGAAGCAAGTTGAAAACCTAAGTTCTAAATGATCATTTATTTATGATGATAAGATCTTTATCTAGAATTTACATAAAGATCTTATTTTCTTGACATTTGAATATCTAAATGTTGAAAACGTAATAAGCGTCAGCACCTTTTAAACACTGAATCACAGAAACCAAATGGTCCCAAACCGTTACTAAATTAAGGCCTACTTAATTAATATGAAATGGAAATCAAAACGTATCAATGATTAAATATAGGAATTAAGCTGTTCTTAAATATACAAAGACTTCATTCATTGAATATTTTATAGCCCCTTATAATTTCTATGATAATTTCCGATCAATAAATTTGGCAGACGTATATTGAAAAAGCTCTATAGTAAAAGTTAACTTCATAAATATTCAAGCCTACTTCATAGTGGAAATCCGATAGAAGCGAATAAATTGAGTGCAGAGGGTTATATTGCCTTGGCTTTAGGGGAGAAATGAAGTGTACGCCTAGGCATACATGTCATTGGAAACGTTGATGTAGAATAAAGATCTATTGCCAGAAAATTCCAGCCCAAACTAATATCAATTCATTACCTACATAGCAATTTTGAATCAGTTTATTAGCATAAAATATTAATAATATATTGAATTTTGAAAAACTAGTCAAATCTTAAGTAGCTGTGTTCTTTCAGACTAAAACTACAAAACTGCTTCTTATTGTTTCAATCAATCAATACAGCTTATTCTAAGATCTGTGAAACCTGCAACCATTATTCTTCAAGTAATTTTCCCGGTACCATAACAACTTGTATTATTTTTATTCTTAAACTTTAATGTGTACAGTAATAATAATAATAACTAACAGATATTTACAAACTATGACTCAAAGGGAATCGATAAAATACGTGAATCCATTTGTAGGAAGCTATGTTTACGTAATAATTATAAGGAGTGCTATAACCTGAATTATTTATGTGCGACAACAGAAAACTGTGCAGTAAGAACAAAAACTTTATTATAACAATATCGAAGTCACTGCATTCATACATCGAAAAAAAACTTTCGCTTCAATTGCTTCAGATAATATATGCACAGCGAAATATACCGATTCATGAATTTTTCATTATCAAACTTATATCAAGAATGTATAGAAAGAAGCGGAGACCACAAAAAGTCGTAAATGCCAGCTATATTTTCATTGAAATTGCTTTCGAATTTAAAATTGTAAAAAAAACACCTAGAAATCTAGAGCCTGTGGCGTAAGCAATTTGTTGTAATGAACATTCGAATAGAGCCGTAATTTCATCTTGCCGTAATATTATATCGAAGCACTTGAGGTATTACTGTCTAGACTAGTCTAAAGTTTATAACATTATAATATGGGTCACCTTCATACCACGCTCAACCTAAATCCACAGTAACTTTATACATATTTCAAACTTACATTAATACTAAACATTAAACAGCTCTTTGGCCTCCGGCTCTAGGTGTTATTACATAAAAGCAACATTTTATACCTGTACGACAATGATTAATGGCGGGTCAGTGATTAAGCGATTATGAGTTTTCAATAGGCAGTTTTTCGCGACGGCGACTTAATATTTCCTTTTTACATAATAATGCTTAAAAGCCCAACGAATAGAATGGGTTTGGCATAGAATGTTAAATCATTAATGGATCCGTATGTTGCTTAGAAAACAATGTTTCATGCAAATTATTTTCTTTCTCTGGGAAGAGATTCCCAGCAATGGGAATTTTCATAGACTATGATGAGCCACTTCAAGATTAACTACATAACTAATGTTTAAACACTGACTGAAATAACGCAACTGACCGCAAACCAGGACACTTCAGGTTAGACCATCTATTTTCCACGTCAACAGGCCCGTCGTCGTATTGTGATGTGGTATGGTTCGATGACCGCAATCTCAACTAGGGCTTGCGGTGGTTTTACATTAGAATCGAAGGATTCTAGGCTCGATCTATAATTTTCAACAACACAAACTTGTGAATTGTTTCTGGAAATATATGTCCTTTTGTTCAATTTCGTTACCAATCTAGAAATTGTTTATGTAATAGCATTTTGTCTGGTCCTGTACATGTATATGTATGCGATAGTATACTGCCACATTTCAGTAAACGTTGGACTGAATCGAGCAGTTTACCTTTCTAATCCACAATATTTGTAGTGTACAAGGGTTTTCCAACAAAATACCTTATCCAAAATTGAAAAAGGGACGACCGAAGTTCAATTGTTCGCTAAATAAACAATTTCGTCCAAAGAAAACTCGTATTTATAGGTACCAGCTTTTATAAGTCGTCGTCCAATGGCAGATGCCCTACAAATTGAAGGATAGTCTGTCGAGGCTCTGAACTCGATCTTGGATCAAGGATTTGGAAATCCTATTATTACGTGATGTGTTTTCAATTTTTCATCAAACGTATGAACGCCAGTACCTACTGATAAATGAATGATTACCACGAAAGCATCGAACCGCGAATAGTTGAAACTGAAAGCCATGTTCTAATACCTATGGCATCAATGCTCTGTAAATCTGTTCATCTATCAGCCAAGGGTGTAATGTTAAACAGAAAGGTTGATGTTTTACTGATATTAGTCAAGGATCAAACCGTGAATTATTTTAATATAAAGGATTTGTACTTAAATAAATTATTTACCATAAAGCGCTCGCATCTCCAAACTAACCACGAGTACCTAACTGTAATGTAGCTATTCTAATTGTTAAATGCTAATTAGAGGAAATAAACCTGAAACGGTAAAGTATTCACGCGTCATACGCCACACACAAAGTCCTCTGACACGCCCACAGTTTTTATTATTTAAACGAGTCGTACCGAACATTACTCAAACATTACTCAGATTAAGCAAGCTAACATTTTTTATGTCGTCTCAAATTACACACGTGGGCGGAAGTGGGTTAACGATCTGTGATTCAGACCAAAGGACGATGCACTCACAAATTATCCTCCCATAAATCATGCCAAGTACATGAATGGAAAAAGCAATCAATAAGAAACGTAAGTAATGACGATAGACGAGAATTTCAATTAGACAGAATTGATTTAAGAAATGAGACTTGATGGAGAAGGAAACGCTATTCCAGCTAACAATATAACTGTTGAGGACGCACTGCACTAGTTTGAGTAAATAAGAGAAAGCTTTCGGCAAATGGACTCAGCGCTATGTCCCTTGAAACTGTCGCAACAGCGTATTCTGCAAGCTCTACGGTAAATATTGTGATAAAATCATTTATAAATCTCGTTTTTATTCCCTATTATGAAAATATTTTCAGTTTGTGTCGATGAAATGCTCGAAACATACCTAGAAGTATACCTAATAATACAACAAGGCAGCTTTATATAATTATCTTTCTGGAAATGTCCACAATTTTAGGTCTAAAGTATAACACTTGAGAAGTCTTTTTGTTAGGTGCTATAAATAACACACTTTTACTTATTTCATGCAACACAAAGTCAACAGAATACTATCTCAATAACAACAGAATAAAACAATAACAGGCTTTTTACTTCATAAAGCGACCGACGGCGACGGTTCTTCTCGATATAAGCCCTTTTCTATGAACGTAAAAAAAAAATATCATGTACACGAGTGGTACCACCAATTCACATAACAAATTATCTAGGCAGTGAATTGACTTAGTTACTGGCGTGGGGTAACATGATGCCTACACTCATTGACAGCAGTTCCCAGATACCATTTAAATAACATCTCAAGAGAGGAGAGAGAAAATGTAAACTTTGGTATTAGTTGTCATCTTAAAAAGCTTTTTTACTAAGCTATGACAATTGATTATTTCGTTTACCAATTAGCGACTTAATACCAAAGTACACATTAGACAGCCTTGTGACGAGTATCGCACTAGTTAACGTGACCATTGCACGTGTCTTGAACGTATGCGCATTTTAAACTTTCCACACCTTTTCCGATCTACTTGTACAATGTCATACTGTCACACATATGGGTGCGTACCGACCTTGTGATTAAACCGATATGTACTGGGTTCCTGCTGATGAATAAACGATATTATTATCAGCTTATGCTATCCCACTGCTAGGCAAATGCCTCCCTCTTTTTTCACAATTTCTTATGATCCCGCGTCCAATGTCATTGAACAAAAACCATCCAAAACAACGGGGAAAAAATACAGAAAATCCAGACGAAGCAAGACAGGAAGTCGCATGACGTACCGAAAACGCCTGGAGGAGTTACTGGTCCATGAAGGCAATTTTCAAGAATGATTTACCCATGCCTCTTAAACGTAAGCTCATGGACATGCGTATTCTCCCCGTCCTAACCTACGAAGCACAGACTTGGTCTTTAAATGACATCTTGAAGTCCAAACTGAAGGCAAGCTATGGAGCGCAGTATTCTAGGTGTTAAATTAACGGATCGTGTAAGCACTATACTGCGCTTCAAAACGCAGAAAGCTCAAGTTGCTCAAAAAGCCGCCCAGCTAAAATGGAACTGGGCAGGACATGTCTGCCGCATGTTGATAGAACTGGAGCCCTGAGATAGCAAGACGGGCTAGCAGGAGACCACGAAACAAATGGCGGAACGAAATGGATACATTTCTTGAATAAACTATAATAACGGAACTGGAATGTGAACAAATAAAGAGAAAAGAACAACGATTTTAAAAGCTCGTAGGATATTTATAAAACAAAATTGAACTGGAATAATAAACTTCATAAAAGTAAAACCGATAAGTGACAAATTCTCCATAATCTGGAACCTTGTTAATACATTATAATTAATGTCTGTTAGTGGATAAGTCGTTGAACTACCTTTAAATAAATAAATAAATCAGATCTTCACTAAATGGAACCACCTCGAGAGAATACTTATCAAACAAAAAAGAATCATCAAAATCGGTTCAAGATTGGCGACAATATCGCGGAACAAACATAAAAAAATACATACAGTCGAATAGAGAACTTCCTCTTTTTTTGTAGTCGATTAATTAAGAATTCTAAACGCGTACAGGCAAAGGCTATGGAAGAATGTCAATCATTTTGAGAAGAACAATAAACAAAATAAATTTGAATTTTCTCCACCAAGAACAGAAAAACATTGCCACGATTTTCCCTGACCGCGTATTACATAGTGACTTAAATTAATACGAGGCTTACTGTTTTACGTTAGGCTGACGTAAAAAAACCACAACAAATTAGCGTTCACGGCATAAAATGTTGCCTGTTTGTCTATGTCCGCCGCGCTCATTCACAACACCGTGTGTCAGGGGCCCTGAGCATTAGCAAACATTTTCACCGAAATCTCTCTTGACTATGTCAGACTCGCCATAAGAACATGCCACTGTTGTTCTTTGCCGAATGACAAACTGGAAATACCAGAAAAGTAAATGGATTACTGGAAAAGTAAAACTGTCGAATGTTATGTTTTTACTTTTTTTGTCATAATTAGCAAAATTGTGGTGTTTATTCTACTAACCTATTTTATTATTTACACGCGTCCAGTCTTTAGTAAAATGCGTGTCTATGGATACTGAAATGCAGTAACACGGAAAGTGTAAAAGTCCAATTTAGTAATTAAAACGTTGTTGAGTAGTTACCTAGCTGTTTACACGGTCTGATAATCCCTTAATCTTAGGAACTGAAGACTTTACCTACTAGAGACTGCAGACATAAATATTGGTTGATCATGGGTTGAGAACCACTTGAAAGTCTAAACTGTAAGTGTAAGTAACATGTAAAACTTTGTACTTACTGGTAATTAAACTTGAATGCGAAGAGGTTGCTTATTAATCACATACTATTAAAGCTTAATTGTACCGACATTTGAAACTTTCGCTCATGTATTATTCGCGCAAGTAACTTTACATAGTTTCTGAAGATTAATTATATCATATGATTGAATAATTTAGCAGAATTAACCCTAATATTCTCACGCAATAAACTGAAAACTTGCACTTTGTATTATTACACTAGTATTGGCAATGGTGAAGAAAGTAGTCCCCTATGTCAATAATTAATCAATAACTTAACCGTCAAAATCCTCCGACTCCCAACTAGAAAAAGAGCTGTTACTTTTGAACGGCTGAACAGATTTTCATGAAACATAGTTAAGATGATACCCGATTAAACTAGCTTTCAATTAAAGAAACTGCATTGAAATCGGTACATCCATTTTGGAGCTACGATAGAAGCCATAGACAGAATGTTACACAAATACATAGATCCACAGATACACAGATCCACAGATACACACTACAAAATTATAACACCCTCTTTTTCGTCGGGGGTTAAAAATAGCCAACTCAAACTCACTGTTGGAGTGTGGGCCCAATTGAAGTAAAAAACTGACTGCATTCTTGAATATATTGCCAAGACTGGTTTCCAAAAGTTTAATATCTCCCTACCTAGCTTTAAGTTGTTTCATAACGTTTGCATTATTATCATTTAATATCAGTCACGGTTAACTTCACACTCAACACCTCCTCGCTATTCCGGTAGTTTATAACCAACGTGACAGGTCGCGCAATCTCGTCGACTCTACGAGCTGACATCAACACACATTTACAATTATAATTAAAGCGTGGCTCCCTGTTAATGTTTCCTCCTGTTACTTTCTGACGTTGTACGTGATTACAAATTCAATTTACGTTCGTATCTATATCTAAAAACAAATTAATACATGAGTAACACTCAGGCTAATCGAGTTACTATTTGACACCCCTAACCGCAAAATTGCCTCTACATCAAGGATGTCACGCTAATAAATAATTAAAACTCCATAACTTCATAAAGACGTGAGACGCGAACTGACAGCGAAACTTCCTCTATGTATAAACAAAGACACGCTACAAGGGCAATGCAATTACAGGAGTAAAATTAATAGGACTTTAATGAGACAATTAAAATGCCGAATTTCCGGCAGAGAGAAGGGACGAAACCGCAAGCAAGCGTTATTCTATCTCCTTCCGCTTGTTCTCCCGAAGCCGTTATTTAGGTACGATGTAGGTTTTTTGAGTGCTCGATTTTAACTCGACGGCAATTCGTGGTATAATTGAAAGCTGTTTCCTTAAACAATTAGGTTGTCAGCAGAGGGGAAATGTTCAGGACGCTATTGGGGCCTGCGCGCCGCCGCAATTTTCGAACAAATAATTACTTTTGTTGAAAATTTTCGCTTGAACTTAGGAATTCCCAACGCACACGTCACTCAGGTAAACCTTGTTTACCGTTTACATGAAATAACATCCCTTTCCCATTTATCTATGATGAGGAAGTGAACAATGCACAACCGAGACCTTCGTGACCGATTATGTTCTAAACGCAATGTCGCTGCTCGTACAAAACTTTCAACGAACATTCCCTCATCATTATCTTAATCATCCATTCATATTGTCCATTTATATAAATAACTTGATTGCGACGACCGCTATTTAAAAGCATGCGTGAACGTGGACGAAACAAAACGCAGTCGTGATGACACAAATCGAGATAAGTACATATTAGTTGGTTTACGTGTAGATTTACGGTTAAAAACGTCAGTCAATCTCATAACAGGCAGGACGTACTGGTAGTAGACTTTCGTTTTCTATCATTGCGGTATAAGCGACGAGAAGACTTGCCGAAGTTTGCCAAACGCTGCCAAATGCTGCCCAACCCAATTGAATCCTCCTGGCGGTTTCTTTCTCGAAGTGGTGTCTACCTAGCTAAATGCCCCAGATAAGACCCTTTGGTGTCGACAGGTCTCGGCACAACATCTGAATTGAACATAACGTTGGTTTTGTTGGTTAAAAACGTACCGCGTTGGAAATCACATCGCCTTAACACTTATTCCACAAAATTATTCAGTGCAACCGTTCGCCAATTACGTCGGCACTAGAGTTGAAAACTGCGGAAAGTTTCCGAAACTTTGGAAGTTTTCCGGAAGTTTACCGGAAATATTCCCGAAAACTTCCAAAACTGCGGCAGTTTTGGAAGTTTTCAGAAATTATTTTATACTTATAAAAACAGTAATTGGGGATACTTTGTGCTTAAAATATGTTGCATTTAGCTAGATTTTAAATATTCGAACACAGCGAGCACAGGACGAGACGCGGGGTAGGGTACAAGTTAAAAATGAATATTTCCAAAACTTCCGTCATACTGCTCGGTGTTTAGATTATGCCCGTTGCCTTCATATGATTTAAGCCGATTGAATAAAAAACGTTATTTCATCAATTAGCTTCAGTAGGTATCATAAATAATTAAAATAATAATAGAAAATCGAATTAAATTAAAGGATCATTTTCATTTGACGTTACTGATTCTGAGTAATCCCAAAGCAACGAATTTGTTGATTTCATAAATAGAAAAACATAATTTGAAAACTTCCAAAGTTTCGGAAGTTTTGGAAGTTTTCAGGAAACTTTCCTCAGAAAAGGAAACTTTCCTGGAAGTTTTCAACTCTAGTCGGCACTAAAGCCATATGTTAAGCGCACTGTATAAAATTTCTCACAGTTGTTTTTATTTAGCCCAAGTGTGTTGTAAATCTGTGAGAATAGTGTGCCTGCAAACAAGAGCGAACTAATAACCGGTTATGCAATGAAATGAACACGAACTAAACCTCAGAGCGCGACTCCGATGAAATTAATTGAGTAATTATGGTTGCCTTCGAAATTTCACCGGCCTACGTGTACGTTGGGTAGTTGAGCGAAATTAGACAGCACGGAAATGAGGGCGATGTTCAAGTATGTCTAGACTGAAGCGGGTCATAACAAATTGAAACATTATTCCAATAAACATTACATTACGGTTCTTTTTTTAACAAACGCTGTTTACCATTAGTTTTATAACGTTTGCCGAAAGTAGGCTGTATTGAATTTACGCCTAAAACAAACATAATTAGCTAGAGCTTGAAGAAGTTTATCCTGGTAGGTATCTCAGTAAAAGTCTGCAGTTTTTCAGGGTATGAACAACTCACCCGCGAAATCTGCCAGATAAATTGATATTTTTACGTACCTGTAATAAAATAAAATAAAAATATTATACATTTGTATTTTTCTCAACACACTAGATAGGTACTATCATTGTTATGTTATTGTACATAAAACATATTTTTATGAACGTGGGCGAACGATATATAGGAAATGGACCGAAAATGATTCCATAAATAAATATTTCATATGTTTGGAATAAAATGAAAAATATTTTTCTGAAATGAATTTGCTTGTAATCCCAGTGCTGTAGGGAAGTTAGATATTCATTCCGTATTTATAAATTATAACGATATGCATGAATTGAAAATTGATAATTAATAATTTATGAATCCAGACAGTTAATCTTACGTTTTTGTCGAATACACCTTATCCTTGCTAAATGTTAAATTACATAAGTAATCTTAATCGGAAAACCCGGTTTATACACAGCCTATAGCCTAGTATGAGTCCTCGGTCTAGCTCTTCAATGTAAAAAAACTCAGCCACTATGCAGTATAACTGATGTTAGTTAGGTCTACCACCAGTTTAGGTCTGCGTGTCACCATTCTGAAAACATGTGAGTTTTAATTTGTTCAAATAATCCATAATTTTATCGACCGTTAGATTAACATTTGACCCTAGCCGCGGTGCGCTCGACGTCCACTGCAAACCACATCATAAGCCTACAACAGTACAGTTAAACAAATGTACCACAACAGCGAAGATTACAGTAATATTACAATCTATTACTAGTAGTTATTACAGTTGCCGTCTTACAGAATCCTTAGTAATGCTAGATCCAATAACTAAGCGGCGTTCTTGGGCTTACAGAATTGCGCGCCGTGCGGCCTCATACCCCGGGTACCAGCTCCGCACAATAAGTGGAAAGAATGATCACTTTAAATATTTTTCTGGATTTGTATAGATAGAAACACTAAAACTGGCTCATAGGTCTAAGAAACGTAATTAAATCAAGCGAGAAGAATACAGCTTGTATTTCCCTTGAGATCAATCTACGTCAAACAAAGATAAATCTGCTCTATGAATTATGATAGATTATAAATTCTCTCCAAGTCAGGCTCGGATTCACCATTTAAATTAATTCATATTAGTTTTTTCATGTCTGACTTTGATGCTATATTGGATGCAAACCCTAAATAATTATCTGTAGTTAACTAGATAATTAACAAAAACAAATTCATAAACTAAGAAATATCCATCTTCTTTATAAATTTAAAGAATATCACAATATTATTGTGAAGTACCCGTATTATATTCAACACTTCCATACATAATCTTCTTCACAAAAACGATTTTATTATACAAGGCGAGTCCGGTAACTGGTAACTGGTCTGCCGTCTGACCTTTCTATCGTCTACAATATAAAAAGTGTGTTACGCCCAACTCGTCTCGCCAAATAAGGAACATACAGTTACATCCCGATTACTGTAAATAACATTAATCTTAGCTATTAAAGTAGTAGGTACCTACACGATCTAATGTTTTTATATTATCTATTATTACCTACTCGTAGGCACACTAATTTATGCACGGAAATCCGAAGAAATAGTTCCAGAACACAAGCAGTCATTATTGTGATGATGATTACGTTTACACAGCTCTCTAATGGCATCTCTTGACACACTAATAGGTAGAATATTAACGCCAACGCTGAGATGTTAGGTACTTGCTCGTCCCTTCTCTAAAGTCTATCGTCCGTCTCTAGCCAGACAGTAATCTTTCAAACGATGATCACGACCGCAAACTTATTTCTAAAAACCTAAAGCCTTTTCCTATCCGGTACTGGTCGGCATCGGACAAGGATGACGCCACCGAATGCCCCATCGATGACTTCACCTCACACAAGTAAACACGCTCGGAACTAACCGCACAGTCTTTTATTATTCATTCAACTTTAACATTTTACAGAGCCTTGCCTTGACAAATTAGTTAAGGTGATTTTGAGGTTAGTGCACTGTCACTTATTCACAGTCCCATATTATTTATAATGAGGTAATCCCCGTGACAACTTTATTGTACGAATGAACGATCCCATTTTTTGGCACTCATCAATAATGCCTTGAGACACCTTGAGATTATCAAGTCATTATTGATCTCTATTGTATGTAAGATTTTATGTATGTCTTACAAACAGGTATAGGAAACCGAAATAAAAGCCATAAATTGAACCAATAAACCGATTTATATTTTAATAAACATTAGCTTAAAATGTTTGTCACTGATTTGATTAATGCATTTTCATATTGCATGGGTGTCCTCCAACTTTGGAAGAAAATGCAAATTTTATTGCTAAATAGTAAATTTTCGTAGACCTATTTATTCAATTTCGCTTTAAATCGAAGAATCTTTCGATAAAAATTGCAAATATCGCCCACACAATATTGTCTAGACACCAGACTAAACGACTATTGTACTATAAAGAAATGTTTTTTTTTATCTAAGGACACAATGTAGGTTATTCCAAGTATTTTGTGGAGATTTTAGAAAGATTCGTTTGTTAATATTACAAATGTACTTGCCATAATTCAAAACATCCGAGCTTGGGTGTCTGTATCTGTAACAAGCTCTAAATAAACTTTAGTACCTACCAATATTCTGTTGGCGAATGTATTACTCTAGATTTCTTTAATCGAGTAGGTACGTGACGAGTTCAAGCCGTGCGTCAACCGGTCCTACATTGCATCAGTTCACTCCACAACAGGGTATTAATCATTATATAACATCTTATCATGTTAAACCCAACGAAATTCTACTAACGAATAACGTTGCCGAAAACCACGCCATTAGTAATATACGAGTTGAGTAGATAATAATCAAAATTTAATTATAGCTTATAACCACAAGGCACGCGGCCATTAATTGGCTTGTGTCGAAATAATTACAAGAGGGGTTGAGGAGGGGGAAGGTGACAGCTCAAAACGACCTTGCGGCTACCTTCCGTCTTCCGTTGACACACACGGCAACGTATGGTACCTAGTTGAATTTGGCTCAAAACCTCAACCACACATCTGCCTTATGAGCTTTGTCTAACTAATAACCTTTACTCTACTCTTTACATGAAAGCTTTCTATCGTGGCGTAAATTATAAGCATAAGTCTTCATGATCCATTTGAACATGTAGCCTTTGCAAACTGATCGCTAATTATTTTAAAGAATTTGAAGACGACAAAACCACCGATTTGCAATTTGAAACGTAATTTTGATGACCACAAAAAGTTATCCAAAGAGACCAAACATAACGTAGGTACAAAAAAGAAATTGGTTCTTTAATAGCTACCTACCTAGTCAGTTTTTAGCACGAACAGCGCCGTTACAAAAGAAACAACGGTTCAGTTTTTATTTTAATTAATTGATATTGCTGTCGTGGATGTTACATGTGCATGAATAAGAAAAAACTACTTACACGCATAATACCTTTCTTAACACGCTACCTAGCAATCAGAAATGTTTCAATAAAAAAAAGTCGCTTAGAAGTTATTTCTGGCCCGTTTTCATTTCAACTCATTTTGGACAAAAAATTCTAGAAACAAAATAGTATTAAATATCCTACGAACATTTTTAAAGTAAGTACGAGTATATGTAGAAATATTAATCCGAACTGAAGAAATGAGAACGACAAGCTTCAAAAACGTTGATAGTAGTGTTTTCGTGAACAAGATAGGAGCTATATTAGCATCTGCAGGGTAATCACGATGCACACTCGAAATCCGAATCGATTCAATTTTGACATTTCAATAAAGTACATTGCGCAGTATGCTTTAAAAATTATACTGAACGACAATTGGAGCAACGCAATGAACACTGTTGTAATGTCAAAATTAAGTCGATTCCGATTACGAACGTGCATTGTGATTAGCTAGCTGGTTAGAAACCCAATCCGGGTACAGGAATTGGTCAAAAGCCTGCACAGAATGGACTTTAGTGATGTCCCCATATGTCTGGCCTAGCTAGTTGGATCTGGGTACACAGCGTGTCGGACCAAATAATGATGAGATGAGTAATCTCATCAAGTCACGTTGCTATAATTCGGTTCCATTATCTTTTATATTTTGCAGATGACACAAAGAAAACAAGTTTTCGGCGACCAAGGTTGTCTGCTTATGAACATTTAATGTTATGATGAAGACAATATTTAGTAAAGGTCAGTGTATAGACGAAACAGGTTAGATCATTGTAGCTCCTGCGCGTACACATAAAATTATTGCTCAACAACCGGTCGGCCCTGCTAGATTCCCAGTTTATCTAGCCGCGGTGAGAACATATTATATTGAGAAATTAATACTCTTACATAGGTTAGACTAGCTTTCAAGTGAGCTGCTATATGACGAGATTTAAATATTACTTATTCATAGCGCCATTTCAAAGTTTAAGTCTTTTTTGTGCTTTTGTTTGTACTTTGTCGTATCTTTTCTTGCAAGGTCAATATGAAAATTATAATCTTTATCAAAAATGTGATATATATATACATAATATCAAAGCCACTTGAGTCTCCGACAAAGGTCCCTGTTTCTGCATTACATAATCTTAATTTCTGCCATGAGTTTTCCCACAAATAGTTTTAAGTTTGACCTGAATCCCGATGGACCTTCAAAACAATACGGTTGTAAAGGTTGGACCCTTGGGGACTTGCAACGTATTCGCTTGTGAAATAAGACTCCGAATTACGAAAGTCTTCCCTTCTACTTAATTCAAACTCAAGCGTTACATCTGCGCAATAAATAAAGCTCTACTCATCTAAAGATATTGCACTCACTGTGGCCCAAAATTATTCATCTGAACAATATGATAAGGCCCTACCTTTCTAATCCCGATCCCTTTATGGGGTTATTGTAGTTACCATTATGAACAATTTTTTGGGATCAAACCAGAAATCGCAAAAAAATCAGCGATTCCATACATATTCTTTCGTGATAAGATTTTGGCGACGTTCATCTCGACTTTGCTTTATCTTGATGTTAAATATATAATATAGTACTTATGTATATTATTTTTATAGTATGTAGTACTCTATCTATTAATGTAGGTATCCAACTATATATTTTAATGTAAGTGTATTGAATTACTTAGGTTCTACTTATAGTGGACCCGATAAGTTTGTGGCACTATAAGTATATTAACCTCTCCTAATAGTAATGACTAGTGCATCCGCCATTTTTTTGTCTCTGCATCATCCTAACTTTGTCTGGCAAAAAATGCAGTGCAGGCATTAAGACCGCCTTTGTACATAAATAAATAAATAAAAATCGTGTAATATTGAATTACTCGTATGGAATAGCTGATATTCGCGATTTCTGAATTGATCCCATAGTAAAAGTTGTTCATAATTATGAGTACCTACAAGACGCCTTGAAAGGGTTCGGGATTAGAAAGGTAGGATTTTGTATACTATTTACATGTAAATTATGAATATGCTGTAGAAGAATTGGATCGTCGCTGTTTATAGCAAACCCATTTGTTCTTAGATGTTAAAGGCCAGGCAAAGAGAATCCTCGCAATTGATTCACGAATTCATGACACGGTTACATGCTGATAATTTTTTCTGTTCTCTAATGTTCCGTGTGTTCAAGATATAACTAACAATGATTGAATTGAATTATCAACACATTTCAGCATACTTGAAATATACATTATTCGGAGCGTGTCTTTGTATGCAATTTATAAATAATCTTCAAGAACTCAATGAATGAAAAATAACTGCTCGCTGCTATAATGTAAAAGATTGCAATAAGGGAGTAAAATATCGAACATGTGTAAAAATGATTTTATCGGAAAAGCAAACCTCCGTCGTCGTACTTTCAAATTCTCCTTGTCTGCCCCTTTTGGCACGCCAAATAACCCTAGAATACCGCAGCAAGTCAATGAATAGAAAATAGAGTGGAAAATATGGCATCACTAAGATACGGGCTACGTAAAAATGTAAAGGACGATGAAGAGAAAGGATATCCAAAGGTTGGTATTCTGTTACAGGCAGAAAGAACTCTTTTACAGTCGAAACCATAAAGTTATTATTAGTGGAAAGTAATAATAACTTTATGGTCGAAACACTTTTTACTTTGAATGAGTATAATGGTACTTTTAACGTTACTGGTAAGGTTACTGGTATCCATGTAGTGTTTTTTTTTTTACATTGCCCCTCACTAGGATTTCTCTTGTATCGAGGGTACTGTTTACAAACATACATGCCACATGCACACACAACCAGACCCGAAACAACTATCTGTAGATCATACAAATATTTGTTCCGTGCGGGGATCGAACCCGCGGCACTGCGCCAACCGTGTCGTCAAAGTTAGAGACTTCTACGAAGCAGTTTTAGTATTCTCTACTAACCAACAGGCTGGAATCTAATATTACCTTGTATTAAATCAGTTCGAATTTTTTATGATTAATTTATTCAGACAAAAGTAATTTTTACCGGATAACCGCTCAAATGGTAATACTTATACCTTTACAATTTATATACCATCAGCACTCGTGGTACTCTTAAAACAGTGGCCTCGAGACCAACACCTCAACACAATCGCTGCATAGTGGCGACGACAAACCCTGTCGCAACGTTCGCATCATTGATAATTGTGTTGTAATCTTATTATGTTGCTTACCCACAGGTTAAAAGCTATCAAGATTGAAGAATTCTTCGTATTTCTTGAGAATAAGTATTGTTCATTTTAAAGGTTGTGAAGGACTATAATATAGGACCCATTGTTACGTGCCTTCAATGGTTATCTTAAAATGGAGTTTAATATTTATTACACCATTAAATTGAAATGTGGGAATAATAGGTAACGGCTAGTAAAATATAAAGCGAAAAACATGCATTTTCTTAACAACAGAATTCATAAGTAAATCGTAAACACAACGCAATAATTGGTCATTCTTGTTTTTCATGTTTACAGGGAAAAGAACAAGAAGTCGCCTAACACTAAACTGCTTTAGGTTCTAATTCTCTGAAATCCTTTATAGCTGTACAAGATTTTTCTTGTACTCGTACTTTTTAGCAAAACATTCCAAGTGGCGGCCTTTAACACTCGTTTTATTCGAGCCGAGGCTAGCGGGGCGGGCGGCGGCGGGGCGCAGCTTCTTTGATAGCTCGTTATAAGGAACAAAGGCAACGCTACATCAAACGAGCTATTTCTTTACGCTGTGACATTTTAATAACGGTTCCCCAATTGGTTTCCCATTTTATTGTTACCGTCAATTTAACAAAAGTCGGTTGTCGAGCGATAAATTGTTACAATTGCGTACGTTTTGTACACAATTTGAATGAATTTACCTGGATAAGATACGCAGATACCTACTGAAGTATCTGAATAAACTGCGATTATCATTATCAAATTGACAGATTTTACAGGAAACATTAGTCTCACAAGACCACAATAAATAAAGCTCTTTCTCGATGTGGGAGATGCGCAACATAAGAAAATATCGAACTGCCAGAGACTACCAGAGTAAAGTAGAATTAGCGAAACATGCCAACCACATCAACAGAAACAGATTAACAGAATACAGAAGGAATGAATAGTATAAGAGTTGCGTATAATTATATAGATAAAAGCCCTTCCTGCCGCTGTACCTGGTATGATACCTAGGTAAATGTAGATTAGCTCCCAAATACATCAATCATGCGAATCACATAGATAGGTAGTGCTATAATATGCGAAATAATATCTAATCACTTGAAATGAAAAGCCTAGGAAAACACGCTGACTGCGTTACTGCGTATGAAAAATATGTTTATCTAAATGTAATAAATTATATTTTCCGTAATCTTGAAGAAGTAGCCTGGGATAGATCCCACGCTGGCAGCACGAAGTTTGGTCTCTCCTTCACTTCAATACGATCGGTATTGAAGTTTATTACCAGAGACGATGTTCATTACAATTTTAGTTCTGCGGTAGACCCGATGGTTCTTTTGGTTTTAATTATCATAATATTATACATATTATGTAAGATTGCACATACGTGTAAATAAAACACAACAACACACGGAAAATCTATGTAAATAATGAACGTTTAGCTATGGCCCTAGTAACAGTTATAGCTTAGTTATCTCTATGTTTACGGAATAAGATATAAGAGCCCATTAAAGATGTTTCTTTAGAACCTAACCAGCTTTTAGTCCCTGTAAAATGTAAACGAGATAGTACGTAAAGGTAACGAGCCCCTACTGGCTAGCGAAGTCATTTGCCATGTAATGAGACTCATTGCCCTCTGGAAACCAGTTCGATGGACGCGCAAACACAAACAGGATTCGCGGTCTACGCCTTCCGTACTCGACGATTACGAACCAATTACATGAACACGTTAAAATAGTCAATTTAGATAATATACGTAATATCCTGTCTACGTAAACATATTTGTGTAAGTACCTACTTAATTATGAGTAGTGTTCAAATGACCTTCTTTCTAATTTAAAAAAGCTGCTTGCCATCATTGCCTCCGCCGGGCATTGTGTCCGATCAGTCACGGTCTCGTTCATGATCGCACGAATAAGCTCGGCCCAATCGACGGTCCGCGAGCGCGACCATGTTTCGCAGTCATATTTCGTGATGAGAAATGACGAAACGAGGAAGTTTCGTGAGAGTCTATAGCGCGTAACTATCGCATCATCTAGATGTAGTGGTTAAGTGAAAAATTGGCAAAACTCTTATTGGTAAAGCGGGTGGTGGGATATTACATCTGCGGTATCGAATCCGACACGATCGCGATAGCACGTCTAGACTCGGAGGTGGTTCTGAGCTCCCTCGCGCCACAGTCCCGTTAGCCGGATGCCACAGCGCCCGCTTGTTATGCAACTGATGTGTCCCTCTTTTACCGCACCGACGCGGATCGTGCGTCGGCGGTATGGCAGCCGCGCATTCACACAACAATACAACTTTTATAATTTAATTACTTTATAAGTCGCCGTTAACTTCTTTAATTCATTCCACTATTTCTACGAGATGTAGGTAAACGACTGTAAACAATAGGTAAGTATTGAAAAAGCTCGCAAAAATAGAAGTTGCAATATATACTCGTCAAAACAAAATAAGGGCCACCTTATATTTTTGATCTTCTGGGCAAATTATGAGGTTCCTAGGTTTCTAAGTTGTAAAATTTATTGCAATGATTTGTTTTTAATGAAATGGGTTTAAATTTTACACAATCCACAGAAAAGAAAAACAATTTTACAACATTTTCAAGAAAAAGTGCAATTTCAGCAAAAAGTACACTTGGACTAAAAATGCAATTAAAAATTAAATTCCACGGCGTTTATTCTTTTTCCTTTTTGAATCAATATCTGGTGTAACCTCCTCTTTTCTGAGCATATTCTTGAAGCCTAGAGGGCATTTTCTATCAGATGCCGCATTGTCTCTTGAGAGATTTGTTCCTTGCTCGATTTTAGGATGTTTAAGGGCTGTCTTTCATTGTCCACTGATCAATTTGTGTCTCATACTCTTCTTTTCAACTGATCCCACATGTGTTCAATTGTGTTCAAGCCCGAACTGTTTGCTGGCCTCGGCAACACTTGTATACAAGCCTCTTCTAGTGTCTCTCTGGTGGCTCTAACAGTATAAGCGCGTGCATTGCCGTGCAACAGCTTGAAACCTGCACCCACTTGCTATGCAAATGGCACCACATAGAGTCTTATGACCTCCTGGATGTATCGTTAAGTTGTTGTTGTACCCTGGTTCTGAATTATGAGCTCAGTTCTTCCAGTTTGGCTTATGCCTCCCCACACCATAACATTGGGCCCCCCAAATCGATAATTGCTGTGGATGCAGGCATCTGCAAATTGCTCAGTTTTCATCTCCACACCCTTATGCAACGGTCAACACTAAAAACTTTTACTTTGCTCTCATCTGTAAAAAGCAATGTGCTTCAGTCACTTACGCTACAGTCCAATTGTTGCCTTGCGGATGTTTATTGATTTGCATGATGAATACTGGTCTATGGAATTCGCAACACTTGACTCCTGGACAATTGCTGGTCTTCATAAAACTGATTTCTAATTGTTTGGTCACTTAGTCACGTGCCTGTGGCCAGGCACAAGCGGGTTTGCACAGAGCGTGAAGTGATGGTGCTCTCTCTGCGTGCATGTAAGTCTATGTAGCGGTCTTCCTGAGCGGTGATTCCTCTGGCTCTACCTAATTCCTGACTTCTGACAAAATTTTGGATCTCATAAAAGCAATTCCAGGAATTCTGAATCGCTCGCTGCGAAAATCTCGGCTGTAAAACTACAGATCGCTACGAATAGCCTTCTTGGATGAGTGTTAAGGTCCTGGTCGTTGTAGTCAAGTCTATTTGAAGTCGAACCTGTGGAATTACGTTCTTAAAATGCCGATGTACGCACTCACTCGACACACTAAACTGTTTTCAGTACAATTCTAATGTTAAATGAGCTTAAAGTTCACATTAAAAACAGGGTAAAATTAATTGGTTTCAAAAAAGTTGATAAAATCTACCCATTTTAACGGTTTTTCAAGCGGAATGCTGTAAAAGTGTTCCCAAACACTTAAAATAACACAACACTGTACAATTTACCACATGGATATAGTTAATGATCAAATCATACATAATGTCGAAATTTGAAGTGGCCCTTATTTTGTTTTGACGAGTATAACTACATAACACTATATTTAACTTCATAAAGTTCAGTCCGATTTTAGTATGATTTGAATTCAATCTTATTACATACTGATTTCAATCCATAAACTTATTATTTAATCTACCTACCTGTTTTAATCTCATTTTTGACATTTATCCAATTCTCATATATTATATATCTCATATTATTTCTCCAATTCGTAAGTATTTCACCAACATAAACTGAACGCAGTTTGACTTCAGCCCCAAGATTTTTTTTTTTTATAATTATAGTACACCAAGAATGGTATAAAAAAATTGGGTATTTTTTTACCCCATAACTCTCACCATAAATGGGGAGTTGTGTTTTTATTCTAGTTTCTGAATAATCAGTTTAATCATTATCACCTTTCAACAAAATCAGGAGTATCAACCGTATACTGAACGTGTACACAAAAATAATTAAATGGAAACTCGTCGTATCAGGTACCTAATACCTATACATGTAACTCAGCCCATCTATGCATCAACTATTTGTAAAAAAAAGAACCAAGCTTGACTAACATGGAATAAATAGATGGAGGTGAACATCCGGTGTTGCCTTAAAAGAACCATTTGTCGACTGAAATGGAATGAATAAGTCCCCATTAGTAACGGATTCTTGAGCGTATAGAGCAACGATAATCATTAGATTACTCGGAGAGCGTCGTATAATTTTAAACAAGAGTTCAATTATTAATCTTCTTTCAATTTTTTTGTTCCGCTAGGTCTACAAGTTGGTGGGTATCGTTTTCTTGACGGATGTTCAAAGAGTATGCAAAACTCAATATTATAATATAATCGGCATCCAGGCTGCTGCAGAAGAAACTACACATTGCCTGTAACTTAAAGATCTCAGGTGAAGAACCCGCTTAAGGTAAAGATTAGTGAGCAAAGATTGACTGCGACTATTGGATAATTGGTTAATATTCAATACCTTGCAGTCAACTGGCTGCCTAGTGCGTTTGACGCGTTTTGCGCCTCGTTTTCATCGACCAGCCTATACAGTCTAATGTCGGACGTAGGTCTCTACCAATTTTTTTATGGGGAATTGTTTTATGACGTTCGTTAAACAACGCCCGTCGCCCATCAGATCACATAGGTACTCTCATTTTAATACAGGCTGTAGAAGCACAGAGATTAAATTTTGAACTATCCATTTCCGTGTTTTCATGTCCACGGACAGACGTGCGACATATATTAATTGACCTACGGGCCTATATATGTAGGTATATGTTCTATAACAAACTGCCAAAAAGTATAACCGATCTTACTGGTAAAAAGTTTAAACTCGCGTTAAGCTTGTCCTCATAAAGAAAGCCTATTACTTGACTATGACTATCTTCTGCACATGTGGTGACCCGCTGTTTCCTGTCTTCACAAGCTAATTTTAATAACGCTTCCCTTGTTTTGAAAACTGGGTGGCTTGAGTGTTAAGTATGCAACTACTTGTACTGTTTAAATTGTAGTGGTACTTAATAATTGATCTTTGTTGTTCTTTTTTATTTATTTTTTTGTAATATTGTGTAAATTCTTGTCGAATTTTAGCTGGGGCCGGTCCCGCAGCTCCATATGTTATTGTTAACTTGATTTATGAAAAGAGGTATCCATGGAGTTTCTTGCCGGTATGTTCTCCAGGACCAACCCACTTGAACCGTGCACCTAGAATCACGACGTTTTGAAAGTGCCTGCAAAGGCCCAGTTCAAATAAAATCCTTTGACTTTGACTTTGGCCGGTGTGGAAACGTCTTTTCAGTTCAGAGTCATGACGTCGGGTGACATTAAAATGCGTGTAGGTAGGCACTTATATTTATTAACACTGCCAGATTAACGGTGTACCGGTGTACCTTTTCTATGGCACTTAGAGTGAAAATGACAGTTTTTTTTTATGGTATTTATTCATACACCTCTCAGTTTAGAAAATATCTAAGAGCATCAGGCCAGGGATACTTATTACATTGAACACTGCACAACTTGCTTCTGATTTAAAGATGATAAAAATCTATTCTATAGTTTTAGCAAGTTTTAGTTACTTACTAATAATATAAAACCTAGCTAGGCTAAATCTGTACATTGAATATTTTTGTGATTTTTAGAAAAAGTAAGTGCTACGTATACTAGGAACGAAACAGACGTCGAAACATAAGTTTTTAGAATTTTTGTCTGTTTATTTGTGTATGTATGTGTATTTGTTTGTAACCGATAAACTTTGACGTGGGTCGCAACAACGATCTGTCGCGGCTCCGTGCGTTCCAACCACGTGCTGTCGGGGTAACGTGTGTCGTAGTAACGAACTGTCGCGACTCCGTGCGTCGCAAATACGTGTTGTCGCAACAGCGTTAGTCGGTCATTTGTTTTTTTCAACTATGAGGTGCAGTCGAACAGAAGCTTAAGCGAGGGAAAACCGTCACCATTTTGCCCGCGAATGAAATTGATAATATCCAAAAAATATCCATTGTATTGCAAATAAAAGTAAATGATAGCAATCCTCCACGTTGCGGAAACTAATGCGCGTGTCGTGGTAAAAGGTGGCACCCTCCTCTGGTGAGCGGTGACCCTCGATTGCTCCCGGATTAACGTCTCTGGAAGCAATTTGTAAGGATTTGCGGTCGATTTCCGCCAAATAAAAAGATCGTTCGTCATTAGAGCGCAATACTTTACTTCACCAACATTAATTTTCGATAGATATGTAGGTAGAAAGTGTAGAAACTAGGTACTAAGTTTTGAATTGGCAGGTTATTGTATGACTACTAGAAAGGATCAACTGCTTTACGTGCTTTCCGAGGCTCGAGGAGGGATATCGGATGTGTGAAGAACAGTCCCATCCAAGGACTGACTGCGGCAAGCGCAACTTAACCTCGCAGATGAACCGATCTGCGTGGTAGACATGTAACTACGAACCTAAGCTCTGACTATAATTTGAAAAGCATTATGTTTAATTTTTATCCCTTGGGCTTATTTAGATAATGTCACAGAGTACCTACATAACAATATTAACAAACTTAAAAGGCACAGTGCCTTATGAGACCCAATTTGATGACATGCTCTTTTTATTACAAAACCCGATAGATTAATCTAAACTAAATGCTATGTTCATTGTAAATGATATAGGTATGTTAATTTTCTAAATTCATAATTTCCTGAACTAGGTCCATCTGATACCTGCAAGCACATGCAAGTATCACTCTAATATTTAGTTTAGTTTAATCCATTGGGTTTCATAAAGAAAAAGAATGTCTAAAAATCTGGTATCATACACACTGTGCAAGGGTCCAAGGACTAACTTTTATAAGTAGAGAAACATGAAATCCTCTAACGCACCCTTACTGTCTAGCTAATCTTTCCACTACAGCATGAGTACTGCAATTTAATAACTTAATATGACACTGAACATTTACCACCAAATCAAATTTTGTGATATAAGTACACACCATAATGATTATGATCAGGATTTGAAACTCCAAGGTTGATTTTTTTGAAAAAATATCATTGATTTACTTAAATTAAATCAAACATATTTTTTTAATAATACATCTATAATGCTATGTGCAATTGTGCACGTGTGCGAGGAACCAGAATCTATTCTGTTTTAAAGGCATTTTTAATCTTAGCCACTGTGTTAGTACAATATTTCAACTGTGCCACTCTTGTGCCGACTTTTCTCTAGTGATTATAAAACATTAAAAAATAAAATTAGACTTGTGACAATTGGGTGTAACATACTTTTTTTTTTGTTTGTATTGTATTTTTCACTGGATTATATTGTATGATTAATCATACAATATAATCCAATAACCAATAATTGAGTATTTCACCCTATTACTTAAGTAATAGGGTGAAATACTCAATTATTGGCACTTTAAGATATAGTCGGACTTCTAATAGATTTTTTATAACAAACAATTTCACTTCAAGTATTTTGATAATAAGATACCTATATCCACAGACAAAAGGGCCTATATCTTGTTTATTAATATTATACCCACTTGTTATTCCAACAAAACATTTCAAATTTCAGCACAATATCCGATATGTATTATTTTTCCTGATATGTATAATGTCTGATAATGAGTGAGTTAGTGAGTACAGAGTAAAAAACAGGAAAGTATATAAATTTTTAAATAAATCTGTCGAACAAAAAAAAACATAATTTTTATCAACCCTGAGAAACACAAAATCAGATTTGATGGTGCATAATACATTTTGCCTTCCCAATATCATATATTCCAATATTCTTTGAATAACTTGAGAGGTAAACAAACATTTCTTCATAAACAATGTTTAGTAAATGATAAAAAAAATATATAATAGAATGTAGGTATTTTGGTTAATATTCTGAATTAAATCCAAATTTTTGCCAGTGTTATTGGTTCTTTTGGTATGAATACAACAAATTACTCATACTATTAACAAGAAATCAATTACAATTAACACAGCTGAATAGTACCTACATCTTAGATTATTGATTGGTTTCTGCTCGGAAACCAATCAATAATCAAAGACCTACATAAATTATAGTTTTTTTCATTTCACAAATGTATTGTGTCACTGACTTAAGGTTCAAATTGAAATGAATTGTGCTTCTTCATGAAATACAACAAGTATAATTAAAAATATTATATTTCTAAGCACTCAAATATGTAAGTATAATAATGCCAATAATCTTATTTCATTGAATCATTAAAATCCAAGAATAAATGAAAACATTGTATTATATGTAATTTACTATAATCCTGTCAAAATTTAAAATATAAAAAACTTTCATAGGTTTGAAATGTTTACACTATTTTACCAAACTTTAACAAACAACCATTAGAATTTAAAGAAGTCAAGTTCTAAATATAAAGTACAAAGTTAAAAAGTCCGTTTTTATAAATCATGACAGATTTTGAAAAACCGCTTGTCTTAAATTGAAATTACTAAATCTAGTCAAAGAGTATTGCGTGCAACATAAGCGTGCAATAGCAGAGGCAGGTAGCAACAAGAGTGAAGCGTAGGCGGCAAGGTTCCTTCCTCTCCTCTCACCTTGCGGGATCGGCGACGCGGGGTCCAGCGGGGTGGCCAGCAGCGCCGCCAGCTGCGCCACCGCGGCCACGGCCCATACCATCCCCCACATGTCCCACGACCACATCACAACACTCCACTATCTCATTATTGGCACAATATTCACACAACTTAACCAATACGAATGCCTAACTATACTAATAACTCCTATTGGCACGATCATACTTTGGAAAAAATCATGTCGCAATTCACCCGATTAGTAGCACATCGAACTCTATCTATCACATTATTCTAGGATTGTTGGGTAAAGTATAAAACGAAAGTTATTCAAACAAAGACAGTTATTGCACGTCATAACATTCCTTTAGTGCGAAATACGAAACAATCCACAACAACGTCTCAGTCACCACTAGTTCCAAGTTCGTAGCTCGGCCACAGACGGCCCTTGTGTTGTGTTGACAGTTGACTATACTTGACACTTGACAGCGCTTGACAGACACAGCACAGAGTAGATAAACCAGTGACAGCTGCGAGTTCAGGAACTCGAATTATTTTAACAGTGTTCAATGGCAGTGTTTCTGTTACCGGAGCCGGTACCAAGAACAATAGTCGGAACCGCTACCTGTAACAGGTGCTAAAGGTTAAAATAGAGTGCGCGAGCGAGCATAGCGAGCTCCTGATTCTTAAAGGGATAAATAAATATGCTTTACATCAATAAAGCGATAAATGCTTTAAATACTTTAATATAATTTTAATTTAATAAGTACATTAGTGGCACTTGGCACCATTTCCGTTCTTTGTGATTGTAAATTGTAACTGAAATATGCTGAAATCGGAACCCTGAAAGTCGAAGCTCCGTTGATCCTGCAAATTAGTGGTAACAAAACTAGTAATGTCATTCATCAATTAAGAAATGTAGTCTGTAGAATGCAACGATATTAATGGTATATTGGTTTAGACAAGGTGGCATTTTCGAAGCGTAATAAAATAAGTTCAGATTTCATGGTTTTTGTTCAATTTAATTTAATTTACCATGTTTGCTAGAGAGATTTGATCCTTATGATTGACCCTATCGATTGGTGCCATAAATAAAAGTACAGGATGCTAGTTTTTCGGATTTTAGTCGGCTCGATCTCCGGGTGTGGCAAGCGTATTTTCAAAAATCTTTAAATGCAGTTTTGTTTCTTTTTAAAAATAAAGGAATGTTTCCTTTGAGTAAAATTTGCTGTCTTCAGTATTTAGAGTACTTTTCCTCCAGGTACGCTTCGAAAATTCCACCCTGTATATAATTATTTAATGGTAGATTGGGTAATGTTATGATTATATGAATGCCACATAAAGTAATTATCACAGATATAGAATATATCGTAATATTTAATATTATAGTCCGATTTATTTGCTATTAGGAATGTCAATTTCAAAATATCAATTTTATTTTTTTAAATGGGAAGCTTCTGTGAAATTGTTTGTAATTTAATTTAATTTCCCTTACATTTGAAACTGCAATTTATTAATTATCATTAGCTATCGTCTCCTTAAACATTGCATTTATAAGAACATTGTGTGTACCTAAGTATACATATTTCTACATCATTGAACTATAAACTACCTGTACCTAGTTAGTGATTGATATACATGCTAAGTACCAACTGACAGTCCTATTAGCAAAACAATCGGCTTAATCAGTCTCCGCTGCCGCTCAGCGGAGACCAATCAATATAATCTAAGGCTTTTATCACAGACCTGCCTTCGCTAACGCTCATAAAAGTTGTGTACTAAGCAAGAACCTTCTAATATTCTTGGTACTAAGTCGTCGCCGTTTAACGTAGTGATTACATACTCTTTAGTCACCGTCGTGACAGTTTACAATCGGCATCTGAGAGTTAGATAACGACCTCTGTAACCACGACGTTAAATACAAAAGTGGAGCTATCACTCTCCAATACCTAACTTTTAAGGACCTGCTTATCTGCTCTTAATACAACGCGTTGTATTAAGAGCAGGCAATTAAAATACTTCGCCTGTATGCGAAGTATTTTAGTTCCATAAAAAAATATTTCTTGAAATCTTAACAGAATGCTCCTATTAGATAGGAATACCTACCTATTACCATATATCCCTCTTTACAAATTTTGTTTTGCATATACATGGGTGATATTTGATAATTTCAGGCATATCCTTAGCTTTCAAGCTCATTACGAGTTCGGCCATTTTTACTAAATAAGGTAATTTCATTTGACGATCCTTCGGCATTAAAAAATCTGCTGCTGGCACCCACTTTCCATCGATAAATCTTGCAGGTTGGGAAAATATCCCATCGAAATTCAATCCAAAAGTACCTAGAAACGAAAAATGTTCGTAGGTAGGTAGGTACTTATTTAAACTAAAATTATTTTTATACACAACCAGAAATATTTACCGTTGCACCGAATTCCTAAATAAACTATATGATCGGGACTGGGATTCAGAAGCCACACATTTACCAAATTTATCACTGCAATTGCTTTATTTAATCTTGACCCTTCTTCTCGACTGTATTTTTTCTGAAAACGTTATTTAATAAGAGCCGGTTCTATTCAGTCCAATTAGTAGGTATTTCTATAATATTATTACTCAATTAGATGTCATCTGGGCCTTTTTCAGCGCGGTAAGTGGGTTCAACTCCAATACGATTTTTCAAAAATCCTTTCTCAGCGGTAAGTTTGCATAGGTAGTTTATTATCATTATCATAAGTCCCCTACCAGGAAAGTCCCATTTATTTCTTCGAAGAATATCTTCAAACGCGCCAGGTAGGTGACCCATCAATCAAAATTCATAAGCAGAAGCATGGATAATACATTATCCTCGGTCTCAAGCTTGGTCTTTGGAACGTCAACAAAGAGAGCAGCCTCTTATGCAAGGACGACGAATTCAAGGGATTGTTTTGTTTGATGATGACAAATAAAAATATCGAATAAATGGTTCAACGAGTGCATAAAACGAGCCATATTACACCGAGATATTTAGCCAAACTCTCCATAGTGTTGAATATCTTGGTGTACTTAATATACTCATTTTATGCACTCGTTGAACAATCTAAGTACTATTAATTTGAATTATTAAAATTAAAATCGAAGGTTAATATTAACTAACAAAGTCGCATTTTGTTTTATAGACTGAAAATTGCTAGCCCAATATTAGGGAAGAATATACGACGACAGCGCTATCTCACACAATGAAAAACGCCCATTGAACCACAAAACATGGCCTACTTACTACAAATGCAAAGTGGAAGCAATATAATAATGCTGGTAAGAGTGGTATCGTGGCAGAACCAGTTGAAGATGATATTGAAAACGAAACTCTTTTATATCAACGTTGAACAGGAGATAGTTGAAAAAAGGTCAAGCAGTGGGACAATACAGGCCAAAAAATATATAATAAATGGTTGTACTTGCTTGCATTTCAGATACTTTCGTCCATAAGGAAGTGTCGAAGTGCATTAAATAGTCTAGAGTTCGCATTTCTGGTGTTATTGATCCGATATGCAGGGTAGAATTCTTCACTTTTGTATATCGATTGTAGGGCTCAAAAGAATTATACTTATGGACCGTTGTTCTAATGTCTACTAGTTGGTTTATTCCCACAAACCCCCAAACAGGGGGACAGAATATATTTCTCATAGGTATTTCAGCTATTTCAGCAACAATCGGTAAAGTTTCCAGTCCTAAATCAGAAGTTGCGACGACTATGTTGCTTTTATTAATATTGACGCGATTTCTGAGCACCGTAGCATTATAACATGCTGGTCCTAAATTAGGGAAAATAATATACATTTTGCGTGAAGCTGAAGCATTAATCATGAGTGCTAACTCTTTCATTTTTCTTCTATTATCACGTAACCATTCGCCAATTGTCATATACTGGCTGAAACAGAACAGTCATAATATCATTACGAACAGAGAACTAGTGTCTTTTTACCAATCTCGATTTTGCGTACCGACCGCGTTCGGCTCTGGCGCTCTAGGTGAAGAGCTCGGAATGGACCAATCCGTACGCAGAACGCAATCAATGCGTAAAAGCGAGAGCCTAACTTAACTTAAATAGCCAACCAACACAAAAGCACAATAATTAAACCTTACATAAATGGCTCATGATCCAGAACTATGAGCAAATCCGTATGCGTAAGCGCCACTCCAATTTTTTCTACGTATTTAACAACTTTTCCTGGATTATTAGACTGAACATAATAACATTCCTTTTCAATAGAGGTCATGAAATGTTCAGAACAGTAACTATCATATAGATAAATTTTATCAATATGTTTACCACCCTCAGTGACTTCCTCATCCAGTAAAGCCGAAATTAAATGCATTGCTAATAAGTGTCCGGCACCAGAAATAGTAACAACGAAATGATTTTTACTCTTTGCCTCCTCTAATGGAGATGTATCTTGTTCTTCTAGGAGATATAAATTTTCTGTATTTACCTTCTTCTTAAACTGTAAAACATTTTCTAACAAACCATCATATTTCTCAGAAGCAAATAAAGCATCGAAGTTGTAGTAAGAATAACAATAATCCAAAAACTCTGATGCTCCACCGATATAAGACGGCTTGCTGCCCTTCATTAACATTTCTTTCCAAATAATAGGTGACTCCCTGTGATGCCATTTGTTTTTCATATTTATCTTGCATAACCAAATCTAAAACATAAGCACTAAATAATCTTAGTTTTGTCCTAAGGCCATATTCTTATTATGACAAGAGGCTCGCGACAAGCAGTGGAACAGTGGCTGAATTATTTATTTATTTATTTTATATTTCTATTCATATGGTTTATATTAGTTTGTTAGGTCTAGTTAGTACTCTCAATGAAAATTATAACGAATACTGAAGCCATACCTAATAGGTAAATTGGATGTAGCTAAACGAAAAGGATCCAATCTACCTTCCGGCAAAGCTAGTTTTGAGATATATTTTTTTTATAATATCCTAAAATGTATAATAATTTTTTTTTCATCCCACCATCTCGGAAAGAGTATTTTTAATCTTCAATATCTGAGTGGAAAAGCCGTTTTTATTCTCTAGAGGATAAAGTAAATTTTCATCCCACCATCTCGGAAAGAGTATTTTTAATCTTCAATATCTGAGTGGAAAAGCCGTTTTTATTCTCTAGAGGATAAAGTAAATTGAATTTAGAACATCGTGTGCACAAAGTTTGTGAATTAAACGTTTTTTTTTTGCATTTAGTCATTTCCTCGCTGAGGTGGAATGAAAAGTTACGTGTTGCACTCGAGTGCAAAGATTTTTCACCTCGTGCTCTTTTGATTCCCTCGCTAACGCTCAGGATTCAATTTTAGAATCCTTCGCTTGCTCGGTCATCAAAATTGAACACGCGGTTAAAAAGCAACTTTGCACTCTTGTATAACAAATAACTATTAATCTATTTTTTTTTATAATATCCACACTGGCTCTGGACCGGAAGACCTGGAAGTCATGGGGGGAGGCCTTTGCTCAGCAGTGGGATGATATCGGCTAACATCATCATCCTAAAATATGAAACCAAACCTAACTACACATTTTAAAGTTAAAAATATAAAAAGTTTTTCCTATAATTCCAATAAAATAAACACAAAACACCACAGCATCAATTATGAATTACGATTGTATTTAAAATTAAATATCTCAGCTCAATGTGGGTTCGATCCTTTTCGTGGAAGTACGTCCATTTAGAAACAAATCAATCTAAATGGCTATTATTGAGTTTTGTATCATACAAAGTTAAAAACATTTTAGACAGGAACCATCGAACCCATACGAAACGATACGTATACGAATAGTACCTAGGAACCTGTTAATGTGCGCGCCCAACACGAACTAAGTACTCTGCATTCTGTGACACGAACTAGGCCCATAGATCTCTATACGATTTTATATTAAGATCTATTTGAAATTGAATTTATGTCAATTGTCAGCCCGTGTTTAAGAATAAACGCACAGTAAGTCTTGACGTACTACCCGCGCATATAAAGAATGGGATTATAAATGGCGTTTCCTCATTGTTGAGGCGTTTCCTCTATTCACATCTCGCACACAGACTAGTTAGAGATACTACGTATATCTCGCATGCACACTGTCGCTGTCTGTTACTCATACCCCCGCCCGCGCCGCCGCCGCCGCGCCGGTTTGAGTAAAAAATTACGTCATTCACGTTTTGCGTTATGAATTAGAAATTATTAAATAAATTATAAATAATTTTATTTATCAAATTGTTTTATTTAGTCTCCATCATTAAATTACTAAAAAGGAATATTATTTGTAAATTGATGTACCTATAGCACCTATAGTAACATTTAGGTAATAATTTTAAAATTTAATTTAATCATTTAATTTTAAAATACCAATCAGATTGGTTCCAACAACTCAAAATTTCCAAATAGACTAACATGTGCGTGGCATAAATTAATATCGTTAATTCTATAATATAAAACGCTATAGTATCATGTATACTGACAGTACCCACCACGCCATTTATAATCCCATTCTTTATCCGCACGGATTAAGTTTCGACGCATAGTGGACGAAATTTTGACGGAACGACTAATCAAATTGCCTCATTCTTCACTTTCCCTCATAGAAATAGTACAAACTATGTATTATCTCTATGCTTTCCCTTCACTGAGGTTGAGATGTAGGTACATAGTGCGTATTTTGACTTTTCTCAAAATTTACATATATTTTTCTTAGGTTATTTATACAATTATACCTACGCTTAACTTTGATTTTGAATTTATAGTCATAACACGACGAAATAGTACTGAGCATACGCCAAGAGTCCAAGACCGACGAAGTCAATAGATAAACAAAGTCCAAAAACCAATAAAGAAAGTAATTCTACCTAACTCCAAAGCAAAGTCTGAGCAAATTCTAAGTATCTCAGCCTTAGTGAACAAATACTATACCTGAAGGATATATTCTTGAATATCTTACAAGCAAAATTTTATATCATACCTTCCATTCTATAATTGTTTTTTCAATACGACTATAACAAAAGTTTGGTAGATTTTGTGAAAGATAATCTGCTAAAAGACAGCTTTCTGCGTATGCTATGCATTGACTCTCTCCAGCAATTACAATACGAAATCCCATATTCAATAAAATTGATGTAGAGAAATAAAGAAACTAAAGGAATGAATCTCAATTTCATTTGACATCAAGTGTTAGAACCGGTTAGAACGTTCTTGTGTCCATATGTGTCCATAGCTTAGATTATGTAAACCATAGATATTTTTTTTTTTTTTTGTTTCTTTTGTCCCCTATGGGACAGGCAAAGGGAGCTGAGCCCATACAGCCATGTCTGATTTATTTTCTTGTCTTCTTTCTATTCTTCAGGCCAAAGCCAAGTCTTATTTTCTTCTTGTAATGTCATAAATTTAAAATCGTAAGGCCGAAGCCAAGTCTTATTTTCTTCTTGTAATGTCATAAAAAAATCGTAGGGCCGAAGCCAAGTCTTATTTTCTTCTTGTAATGTCATAAATTTAAAATCGTAAGGCCGAAGCCAAGTCTTATTTTCTTTTTTTTATGTCAGTGTATCTTCTTTTTCTTACTTTTTCATAAATAATTAAAATATTATTTCTCCTTTCTCGTCAAGTATAAATAGGTCTGTTACCAAGTGACATCGTTCGCATGTCAAAATGTGTCAATATCAAAATTGTCTTAGTTACTTGTCAATTTCAAATTTCATTTACAGTTGATATAAAATAGTCATAAATTGGTAAAAAACAATCTTTTTTCCTCAAAAGTTGCTGAAGTGAGCGCGGGACATCTTCAGCGTTTTTAAAAATGCTTAGGAGACGGTCAATGAGAATGATCCTTTGGAGAGCAAAACTAGGACAATCGAATACTATGTGATCCAACGTTTGAATATCAGAATTACAATAATCACAATTTGGGGAAGACAGAATGCCAATCCTAAACAAATGTGCATTAAATCGACAATGCCCCAATCGTAAACGACAAATCATTGTATAAAATTTTCTGTCCCGATAGATATTTCCTCCTACAAACCAGGGAGGAGAAATCTTGGTTTTAATTTCAGCTAACCATTTTCCTTTGATCTGAACTACCTGCTGCCATGAATTATGAAAATCTTTTACCAGTATGGATTTGAAGTGAGATATAGCATCAGAATTTGGAATGGGATTGTTTAAAATTGGACATACCTGATGGTGGTTAACTATAGATTTAGCTAAGTAATCAACTTGTTCATTTCCTACCACCCCAATATGTGAAGGTGTCCAAAAAAGCACGATATCTTTGAATTTCTGTAAATTGTTGTATTTTTCTCTGATATTGTAAATTATGTAACAAGTTTTTGCGTTGCAACTGGGATTTTCTAGTGCTCTCAATACACTCATACTGTCAGTGATAATAATCCATTTATTTTCTTGCCTAGTCCCTATATGCTCTAAAGCACTAAATATTGCCATAGCCTCTGCTGTATACACAGTAGCTACTGAAGACAACCTATTTCCGAAACCACTTCGAGCCTGAACATCATAAATAGCCATAGCTACAGCATTATCATTCTTAGAGCCATCTGTGTACAATTGATTGTAACCACTCCATTCCTCAAGCATTCTGTAAACATCCTCTTTAAACTTCAAAGACTCATTTATTATAATTTTAAGTGGGCAATACTTTGATTCATATGAATTCATGTAACAAGGCCAAGTAGAGCTAGTGAAAAAATTTTGGTCAGAACAGTAATTTAAAATTTCAGATAAACCCTGTACTAGAAAAGGTGGATTGATGTCAACATTATTAATAGCTTTCTGTAACTTCAATAGAAGAGGATGGTCACTGATGGAAGAGATCTTGAAGAGGAATTTTGTTCTGAGATAATTGAACCTAAGCATCAATGGAGGCAAATTACATTCCACCTGCATTGAAACTATAGGTGTTGAACACATGGCTCCCAAAATAACACGTAAGCACTTGTTTTGAATTTTATCTAGTTTTTCTATTAGTTTTTGTACACCGCTATAGCAAAAAAAAGCATACTCAAAATGACTTCTTACTAAAGACTTGTATAAAATTAATAGAATCCCTGGATCAGCACCCCAATAAGTGCCTGCAAGAGATTTCAAAATATTGCAAGCTTTTAATGCTCTATTTGTTAAGTAATCAACATATGTATTCCACTTAAAATTGCTTTGAAAAGTGACACCCAAAAATTTTATTGAATTTTCCACCAACATAAGGCTATTATTGTAATAAATTTTAATTCCACCAGACTTAACAATTTTTTTTGAAAAAACAACAACCTTACTTTTCTCTTTGCTGACCTCCAAACTGAGACATTCAAAATAATGTCCCAATTTTTGGAGGGCAGTATTGAGTTGTGTCCCAATGCTATAAAGGTTTTTTCCTGAACAATATACCACCAAATCATCAGCAAATTGCAAATTACAAACATCACTACCTAACACAATATTTAATTTATAAATATATAAAATAAATAGTAAAGGACTCAATATTCCTCCCTGAGAAACTCCTCTATAAGAATATCTAGGTCCTATTAATTGATTATTAACTTTAACATACAGTTTACGCCCATTTAAAAACTCAAAAATCCAACTTACAATTTTTCCAGGAACATTAAGTGAAAGGAGGATGGATGATAATGTACTTAAATTTACATTATTAAAAGCCCCAACAATATCAAAGAAAACACATCCCAAAATTTTATTCTCAGCTAGAGCACCATGGATATCCAGAAATAAATGAGACAGACTTTCCCGAGCAGAACGACCACAACGGAAGCCAAACTGATTATAAGGTAGTAAACAATTACTTTCAATATAAAATATTAATCGTTGTTTTAGAAGTTGTTCAAATATTTTACCAACACATGAGCTTAGAGTAATCGGCCGATATGACTCAGCCATACTAGGATCTTTACCCTGTTTTAGAATAGGAACTAAACAATCTGTTTTCCATTCCTCTGGAATTATAGAACAATGCCAAAGTGAATTCAAAATATTTAAAAAAATTAATAAACTATGTGAATTTAATAATTTGAACATTTTGTATGAGAGCCAATCTAAACCACATGCTGAATCTCTTCTTGATCTTAATGCAGATTTTAGTTCTTCAATAGAAAAGATTTCCACCATGAAATTATTTGTGCAATTTGCCAAAGTATTATGACTAATGGTGAAGTTATTTTGAACTGTATCAGGAGTATACTTATGCAGAAACTGAGAGATCCATTCACAACTAGAAAACAAACTGCTATTTGAAAAAATTTTGAACTTCCTCATTTTTGCCCAAACTTGACTCATTGAAGTGAGCCTATTAATGGAATTACAAAACTCTAACCAACATGCACGACGCTCCTGTCGTAAAATTCGTTTTTTTTGTGCTTGCATACGTTTGAAACTTGTAAAATTGGATAGACTAGGATTTAATTTAAATAAGATGTAAGCTTGCTTACAGTCCTCCACAGCTTTAGCACACCTCTCGTTCCACCAAGGAAGTTGAAGCTTCCTTCTTGGTCCACGAGAATTGCAAGTGGCATTTTTCCTGTTATTATTAAAATTGATTACTGACATCTGAACTGATTTTAGGATTATTGAACACAGATTATTATATGTATCAATATGACTCAAATTATTATTATACTGAAAACTAGCCAACATGTCATTTACAATTTTTTTATAAATACACCAATCTACTAATTTCAGATTACTATGAAGAGGAATATTTGAAACATTAGAAGGACCCACATCATCAGCGGCATCTACGACATATTTTGTAATAGTAGGCAGATGATAGCTGCCCATAGGATCCTGAAAAACCTGCCACTCACAAGACAAAGCCAAGGAAGAAGTAACCATAGTTAAATCAAGACCATTTGGAGTCCATAGATGAGACCCTACAGTAGTTGGCTGACCATCATTTAAGAGTATCAAATCATTTTCATCAATAGAATCCATTATAGCTCTGCCACGAGAGTCGTCACTACGACAACCCCAAAAAGTGTGATGGGCATTAAAGTCCCCAGCAATTATAAGTGGTTTAGGAATACTATTTATGAGTGAATCAAATTTGTTCTTTTCAAAAGGAGGATTGCAATTTCCAGGGCTATAGAAACTAACTACTGAAATGTATTTGTGATTAATTTTAATTTTAATAGCGATATTTTGTATAGAATCGTCAAAATATGTATCTAATAACCTAAATTCAATACCATTACGAATAAAAATAGCAACACCATTGTGATCATTACCACAATCATTCCTGACTGTGGTATAACCACGAATGTTGCATTGTATGTGTGGTTTTAACCATGTTTCCGAAACTAAAGCTAAATGTATGTCGTTATTATAAAGAAACTGTTGAAACTGTAGTTTATTACTTAACAAACTTTGTGAATTCCACTGTGCAATATTTAAAACTTTATTATTGAATTTTATGTAGTATTATTTTTTCCCTGAATAGTCTCTCTAATAGCAGAAGTTATAGTTTGTGTACAAATGCTTTCATTTTGTGTTTTATTTAACTGAATCAATTTAACAATTGATTCTGTCAGCAAACTCAATGCTGTGCTATTAGACAACACCAAATTTATAATGTCTGCCGAATTTTCCGATTTGTTCAGTGATGGGAAATTAACTTTATTAAATAAGTCTGAAAAGGGGGTTTTCACGTTATTTTTGCTTTCAGCAATCTTTTTCTTCTTGATGGGACATTGGCCAGATATGGACAGATGATTACCTTTGCAATGAACACATACGGCCTTTTCAGCAGGTACTGAGCACTCCTTGAAGGAATGACCCTCTGTACATACTGAACATCTCTGTGAATTTTTACAAAATTTGGCTAGATGCCCAAAACGTAAACAGCGGAAACACTGTTTGACTGGAGGAATATAAGGCAGCACTGAAAGCCGCCACATTTTGATGTGGACGTAATCGGGTAATGATGTAGACGAAGCAAAAGTGATGACTACAGTTTGTGTAGGCTGTAACTCAGATGAATTATTTACTCTAACTTTTTTCATTATCCTTCTGACACATATTATTTTTTTGGAGCTTGATATAGCTTTGAAAATCTTCTTATTTGACATGTCTGTGGGTACTGAAGTAATAACTCCGGACAACTCTGTTGTCCCGGCCGGAATTGAAGCTTTGATCGACTGTTCTCTCAAAAAAGTGGCATTGTCCATGAATGAATTTGCTAGGTTCGGCCGATCAAAAATGACGCCAATTTTATACTTGTTAATTTTTTTCAGGTATTTAATTCCTTTGACAAATTTAGTGAAGCACCCACTTAGGTACATCATATCCCTATGTCCTATAGGTTGATCTTCATTCGTGCTTTCAATAAATACAATGAACTCATACCCAGCAACGGCGTCCTCGGGGTACCTCCGGCTGTAGTCTGTAACTCTATAGGGGGCATACTTGTCTGCAGGTTTTTCTGGAATACTGCTAGAATCTTCATAATCTGACTCACTGCTGTCTGAAACTGAGTCTTTAGCAGCACCAGGAGTGTCCGCGTCATGATCCGGTTTGGCTTTTTTGCGTTTTTTTGCCATCCTTCCTACACCTAAGCTATTCTAGCTTAAAAAATGCTTATTATGTTAAAAATATTAATTGTATGACTAATATATACACTAAATTAACTATTAACAGAAATTGTACAACTAAATATGTACAGATTAGGAAAATTTTAAAATAAATTTCAAGAGAGAAATAAAAAGACCGCCTATTGTTTAAAGCTTCCCGCGCTTTTTTTTCGTAAACCATAGATATCTATTATTATTGACGTCTTGTTTCCATAAACTTACATACATACACGCTGTCTTATTCCAAAACACGGACTAATAAGGACTAATATAAATAAATTATACAGGTGTGGAGTAAATAGTGGTCCAACGTCCAATTGTTGAATAGATCAAGAATCATAAAGTTATTATTACTAGTGGTAAAGTAATAATAACTTTATGTCAAGAATAGATACATGTGCTACCTTGTCATATTTTTGTGATGTGCTATCAACATCTTAGAATAAGTAAACTTACATAATCTAAGTATCACATGCAATTTTTTTGTTTTGGCGTGATTCGGACTGCAGCGGGCCGGTATAGCGGACGGAGATCTTATTTTTACCGACTTCCAAAAAGGAGGAGGTACTTTGTTCGTCGCGTATGTTTTTTTTTTTTGTGTAGGTTCATCGATTTTTCGCCAATTGTGAACCGATTTATAAAATTCTTCTTTAGTTCGAAAGGGTATATTCCCGAGGTGGTCCCATTATCATCAAGTCAGGATCTGATGATGGAATCTCAAGGAAATCGAGGAAAACCTAACTCACTAACTATGTAACAAAATCTTAGAAGTCAATTTTGACCCACTTCCCGGTTTCCGATTGAGCTGAAATTTTGCATACTTATTAAGTTTAGTAACAATGCAATAATCTGGTACTATTGAGCTGATCTGATGATGGAGTCAGAAGGTGGATAGTGGAACTCCTCAACGACGAACAGCAAAGACACGAAAATCTAAACGCGAATCTATGGTCATAGATGCTATGGTAGGTACAGGTCGGCGTTGGCCGGGAATTCCCCGTTTACTGCTGCGCCACAGAGTACTTTTATAATAGGTATTAGAGGCTTTTCTCGATGAGCTCAGGTGGAAAGCGATTACAGGCGCCGCCTATATGTACAAACGTACAACTTTTCTGCTTCCGCGTTGAGTTCGGGTCCTCGAATTTTGCGTGTGAAAATTAATGTTTATAATATTATAAAATTTTACCTAAATTATTATTAGAAAATGCCAAAAACATCAAGAAAATTAAAATATTAATTACAAAAAACCTACTTACCTACTGTATCATGTATGGTATGTAACATTTAGCTACTTCTAGCAACTTTTTGGGGTAAAAAAAACTGGCAATCTAGCAACATTTTAAAACTTGTCTAGCATCTGGGTAAAGCTAGCAGTTGGCAACACTGCTTGACACTGACACTTGACAGTGACACACAGACTGATAGAGGATGGACTACATCAAAGAGTACCTATGTAATTACTACATTTACGACTCTTACGACTACATGCTACGGATAGAATTCATAACCTCTATCGCGTCCAGCAGGCTTAAAAAATTGTTATTCGATTTTACGTCAGAAGTACTCTGACTTACACTACATTATTGTATTATCTATCTTTGCTACATATTAAAAAAGGCAATTCGAAATTGAATCGTATAAAGTGCGTATAAATATATGAAACGATATGACCAATCGCAATTGGGGTTTTAGTGATTTATTTATCAATAAGAATTACGAACTTGAAAAGCTACATCTCCTAGAAAACCTTGGTTTTAATACAGTTGCTATTAACACACAAATTGGAGAATCCTCGGACGAGCCCAAGAAAAAGAAAAAAAAAGGTGAACCCAGAGAAAAAAAGGACTTTGTGCCTCTGCCTGTAGATATTTCAGAAGATTTATCAAAATCCACGAAGCTCAATATCTTACAAAGAGTAACAATAGAATTCTCCGACTCCAGTGTAGCTCACAAACTAAACCAATCAGAAAATCTTAAAAAGTATGACATCATAGCTGTAATACCTAAAACTTTACAAGCATTTCAGTATGCTTGTGGAACTATGGATATAGATATAATAACATTTGAGCCAGAAAACAAGATCCCATTCAAAATCAGTCGGAAACTGTACTCTCAAGCTGTTGAGAGGGGGCTATTCTTTGAGATTATGTACTCACCTGCCATAAGAGATTCAACATCAAGAAAGAACATTATCAGTACTGCTCACAATTACTTTGCTGTTGGGAAATCAAGAAATATAGTTATTACTAGCGGGGCTGAGAATTACATGCAAGTGAGAGATGTGCATGATGTTATCAATTTAGGTTTTATACTTGGACTTAACAGTAATGAGAGTCTGGAAGCTGTGAGGAACAATACTCGAAGACTTATCCTAAAAGCAGAAGGAAGGAGATGCGGTAAACACTACATGATAGTCAATACAGTCAATGAAACAGATAATAAAATGTCTGAAGATTATATTGCAATTCTTATTATCCTCATTTTAAACAAATCCTACTTATGCTTTAATATTATTACAAATTTACAGAATACAAAAATATTTATTATAAATAAGCATCACAGATAAATCTTTGTTATATCGTAAATAAATAATGAGACAACAGTCCCTTTAGACTGCCTGCAGATTATAAGACATTTTCATAACTATATTATAAGCATTTTTTCTTGAGTAGACAAGAATTTTATCTTACATTATACATAAATATCTTATATAACCAAGACATCTTGTCAATTCCACATGAGACGTGTGTACAATTAATTTCATATATGAGTAGTGTCTCATAAGTCATAAAACAATGTCTTACAATGTGCAGCCACTCTTACTCTCGAAAATATTGACTTTCTAATCTAATATACTAGGGGTGATCCAACTTGAGCCGTGGAAAGAGGTGGAAGTCACTGGGAGCTAGATCGAATTGAGTTCGAGCAGTTCGAATCCCGTTTCTTTAATGGCAGCCATCGCAACTGCGGCTTTGTGAGCCGGTGCATTGTGAATTTTGATATATGTTATATCTCTTCGACAGTTTATATTCAAATAAATGTACTTCCCGGAAATCATGGTCTATTTACATGATTTTTTTATGCTGGCATAGTGGGTAGGTATATAAAAAAGCAATAAATAACATTTTTGGATTTTTATGTGAACTGGAAAGAACCAATTATCATTTATTTTGGATCACCCCTCGTAGGTAGGATTAATGACAGTTCACACTCTCACTAGTGCCAAATTTAATTATTTTGAGGGGATTCAGATATTGAACCAAAATACATTAATACCTGTGGGATTGACATTTAAATTATTTCCAAGTGCAAGAGTAAAAACCTGAATCTTTTATTATCAGAACTAACTTGGCACAAAGTGAACATCAAATAATGCTACATTAAAAAGCTTTCATTACTCTGGCAAGTCTCAGTTCTAATAGGTATAAAGACTTATTAACATCTACTTAGACCTTAGACTCATGCCTATCATAGCTTGTTCAACACTCACAATGTTTCATATAAAAATATTATGTATACAGGATGGCACCCAATCATTAGTTTTTTGGAAAAAAGCTACGGTCAGCGAGAAAATTGACATTGCTCAAAGAATTTAAGTGGGGCTGAATCGACTCTCGTTTCCCAGCAGTAATGTTTCTTCCAAACAACAAATGAAATCATACTTGCCGATATTGAGATAAATCCAAAAAATGATTTTACATACATTTTCTATGAATACCTTAGTATGCACGTAATATATAATCTCTACAGGTTCCCACCTTCGAGGTGATCCGTAAATGGATTTTTATTCTTATTTTCTATAGGTATATTTTTATTTTCTTTATGAGAGTTTGAATCTGTATGTAGAACAAATAAACTTAATGAATCAGGTGATTTTAGATTACGTGGTGCATACGAAGGTTGTTTTCATAGAAAATATATGGGAAATAATTAATTATTAATATATGGGAAATAATTAATTATTAATATATATTAATTATGAATAATTGTATTTTTCTTAATTTCAGCAAGTACGATTTCGTTGGTTGTTTAGAGGAAACATTCCTGTTAGGAATTATAGAGTCGATGACCACTTAAGTTTTTTTGAGAAACCTCAATTTTACAAAAAAAAAACGTTTTTCTTCAAAATTCACCTCTCAAATTTGCGCCAACCTATTTATCTATTGTATGTATCTAGAATGTATCTATGTATTTATCTAGAAATTAATTCAGATCTCCGTATGTTAACAGTTTATTCTGATTTAACATGTTCTGTGCATTGTGCATTCTCCTGCTCTAACTTGTCAACAACAGGAGTCCTCTCCGCCGACGCTCGTGGTGAATTTAAGGACTCATTGGTCTTTAAATCGTCTGCCATACTGAATCCATCTGCCACGCACTTGAATCTAAATCAAAGGAACTCTCATTATTAAGCATTCTATTAGCACTCTTATAGGCTCAAAAACAGGTATCCGGGTTTTAGTTTACTGCGAGTTTTTAATAATTATACATTTGTGAATAGATCATTAGAATTTTAATTTAAACGCTCACAGTAAGTTCGTCATTGGATATGTGTATTTGAGCCTTAACGGTCAATACTCATTGGCGCCGATCGGTCGGAGTAAGATTTAGACTAAGCATATTGAACTTTTACCTATAACTACTTTTCGTGAATAAAGCACGCATAGCACGCATTCACGCGAAGTCTCGCGAATTACGTCCATCGGCGCTCGCTTCTAGTCTATTCTGTACCAATATGAATTGACCTTAATAAGACTGATTTCATTCATATTTAAGCAGTATTATGTAGTAGCTAACAAACTTGCAGCAAGCATGAAAAAGCAATCTGATGAAATGCAAAGCATACTATGATAATGTACTAGCTCTGCAATTACTGGGGAATATTTATATGTGTAGTTTGAAATAAAAAAAACCATATCAATTTTTATTATGTATTGTTTCAAATGCAATCTCAACGTTTGGTACAAGATAATACAAAATGTATAAAATCGCACACTAAATATTATAATTACTATACTCACAAACAATCGAGATTCACACACAAGACTTAAATAAGCGCCCTAACATGGTTGTTCTAAGTACATTATAGAATAACATTACATATTTTATTCTTGTGGTGTTTTCAAGTTCATTTTAATGATAAATCGTAGCACCACTGGCATTATTTTGTCAATTATATACATTTTAAACACACTAGTTATAATATGTTTGAACATTATTAAGTGTGATCGAACTCTCCTAAAGTATGCTAGTGTGCGCGTTAGTAGTACGTAAATAATGATAGCTGATGAAGTTTTCGAAATGGGTTAGTTGTTCGAAAATATTAACATTATGTGTGCTGAAGGTCGTAGAAAAGATTCCCTGCAACAGAGATCTAAAAAGACTAGAATGTTGCATCAATTAGCCTCGACATGTAAACCACAAGAAATAAAAACAATCATTCATCGCTATTGCAGGGTTATTGTGTGATGTAACATTGAGCAACAAAAGCTTACATAAATCTAAAGTTATTCTAGAATAAAAACAGTCTTCAATGTCTTTTATTATTTTATAAAATCACTCAGTGAAATTATTTTTGCTCATGGCAAACCAAAAGAAATTGAGACAAGATAAAAAAATGTGGCTTCACACATAATAAAGGACACCACAACAGTAGGTACATTTATAATTTCATGGCAATAATAATCTTACACAAATTGTATAGTTAAAAAATATTAAAACTAATTTTGTAATTCATTCACCAGTCACTTAATTTAGTAATTACATAGACGTAACGAAATAAAATAAATAATCTCCTGTTCCTAATCATAACTTTAACAAATTCAGTCTCATTGGTAATAAAAAATTCAAATTTATACTAGCGAGTCTTTCCTCAAGAACATACAATATTATAATTTTATAGGTAGTAATTATATGACACAATTTGTATATAATAAAAGTTTAAAATAGGAACCGAAATAAAATAGAAATAAATGGATTTGTAGAAAATAAATGCAATATTCTAACTAAGTTTACAAAGTTAGTCATTTTGTGGCTTTTACTATTTTTATTAAATTTGTCATTTTCTGTAGTGAACTCTTATTTATATTATTAATACATTTAATTAATTATTTAAACAAACACCTAGTAATTTATTAATAATACCTATTAAATTGTCATTCATTATTACATTAAACTTGTATTATTCCAAAGTCTACACAATTTCAGAAGAGGAGACATTTTCTACTACACAATATCTCTCTAATTTCTTTGCGTAATATTTTAGGTGAAACGCTTTATTTTTCTTTTTTTATTATTTCCCTTAAATATATAGGAATGGCTCAACCAAAAATATTCCAAATAAGCTCCTTGCACTACAAAATAAATTTATATAGAATGATGAACCAGATATATGTGAAAGATCATTTAAAAAAAAACATGCATAATTATACACTTCTCCAATTTGTTATTGATTTCGAATCGATACAGCAGGGTTTTAGCTGGTTGAAAGAAGTGCGCCAGAAACATGCGATACATGTATTAAAACAAAGGATGTAGCCACGGTGTTGCGGCGTTCAGTTGTTGAGGAAAGAAACGCAATGCGCGACCGTGTTCACGTTTTCCACCAACCTGTTGTACAGTTCCCGTCGCACGCTCGCCGTGAACTTGCTAACCAAGCACAAGGTCACCGTGCCCGCGAATATGGCATTGTATAATAAGACGAGTTTGAAGTTTCCTAGCCATTCGATGCGGCCGAACTCGCCCAACAAATCGAAATTCGTTATGCCTGGTGGATACGAAAATACGTAATTAATACTTCATGCCTGTCAATCTGAAATATGAATGTTAGGGCCATTTCCGTAGAAAGCATTCGAAATGTGTGTGTATGACAATAGGAGGCTGAGATCAGGAGTCACGCCGAAGAAAGGCTGGAGTAATTACAGGGTTCGAAATTATCAAGATAAATATGCCTCTTGATAATTATCCTATAATTACCAAACAGATATAAAAGTAGCAATTCTTAAATGTACTGGTATTGCCTATCAACATTTACGTTACAAGCAAGTATTACTAACCTAGTAAATTATACACATTTAACTATTACGGTAATCTTTTATTTATTTATAGTTCATATTCTCATTACTAAAACTAATTAATTAAATTAGTGAGTGGAATATCATCCCCATCCTCAATTGCGTTAAGATTGGGATTTTCTCTATCTGAAAAATCCAACTTAAATCTGAGTTTAGATTATCATTTTGCTGATTGAAGTATTTAAAAAGAAAGATATAATATGTATGTAATATTTTTGATTATATTTATCTTGGGAATTATTAATTTATATTTATCTTGATAATTATGAAAGACAATAATTATCACTTCAACCCTGTGTGATAACTAGACGCTTTTGTTTTACTAGACAAGGCGACTAATAGAGATCATGGAAGAAAAGAGCTCACCCAACATCTTGACGAGTAGCGGGTGTGCGGTGGAGTACGCAAGCAACAGCGCACAATGCGCGATGATGCGGGCGAGCGGCGTGCGGCGCGCGCGCGGCAGCACGCGCAGGGCGCGCATGGGCGTGCTCAGCCCCGTTAACGACGCCGCATATAGGTACACGATCAGAAAAGCCTCCAGTACTGCGCCCGCGCAGCCCAACTTTGAGAGCGACGCTATGCCCAACGTGAATTGCTGGAAACGAACAGTTCAATTTATTTACTCTTCTCATACTAATTTTTTTTTAATCGTGTCGTTTTCTTTGTTATCTCTAAAGTTACAATAATTGGTTTTTAAACAGTCACGCAAGGCACTAGGTTTTTATATTTGGTACTTAATTATTATCCAGACAAGAGTTGGTCATCTACTCTCTCCTTGAGGGTGTTGAGAGGCAAATAAAAGAATATGTGTAGTAATATGACAAACAATGGTTTTTAAATAGATGTGTCGAGTCGTGGAATCAATAATAATGTAAAATAAAGATAAAAATAAACGTATCGAAACATTGCTAAATAACGGTAGCTATTTACGTATTAGTAAGTAAGTATTCCTAGTCCAAGATGTGTCTAATTGTTTGTGCGCTAATGCAAAAAAATAATCAAATTCCAAGTGTGGCGGTAAACTATTAAACATTATTCCACTAAAAAAGTAGGTACGCAGAAGGCGTTGCGTGTGTAATTTGACTTGATTTAATTTGATTTGCAGCCTCACTAGCGCCAAAATTGTTTAAATAAGTCGTAGTTCAATAAATGTCTGCTAAATTGAATCAATATGGCGCTAATGATGCTGCGGAAACATAAGACTGACAAAAATCCAACACCGAGCTATCGAAATTATTTTCAAGAGTGAAACCGTATTAGACTTCATTCAGTTTAGTGGACGGATAAAGATTACAGCGGACCTAAGAAGTCCACATTAAGCAATTCATCTAAGAATCTCCATAATAACTGTCACACAGATGACGGCTGAATATGAACCTTACGTCAATGATAATAAGAATCGTCAAATAGATGGATACTTTGACATTTGTAATATGAATCATATTATGATTCATCTTAAGCGGCCTTTTCCGACCCCCTAATCAATTTGTTTGTGTACCACTCACCCGTGTGCTAAGCGGCAGAGCTTTGATTCCGATGAGCAGTTCCAGCGTGTTCTGCAACACCATGAGCACGGTGATGGTGGTGAGCGCGAGCAGCAGAAGCATCGCCAGCGGGTACACCACGTTGCGTTGGAGAGACGACGTCTTGCGCTGACTTTCTACTTCCTGCCGGCAGATAAGATTATCGTTACTTCGACGGCGTAGTCGCGCGTTTTATTGCGTACCCGCAATGAACATAGACTCTGGTAATAAACTTGTAAAAAAAACAACTCCCATCTTCATGATCAGTAAAAAAATTACAAGGTAGCTCAAAGTTTAGTCTCTCACGCTCGTATTGAAGTTACCAGAGTCGATGTTCATTACCATTTTCGTTACGCGGTAGACCCGCAGGGCTGAGATGTCTATTTAGAAAAATTACGTTTATATTCCAGTTGTTCAGCTGTCGTCATAGTCAGGATTCAAAATCGGTGAGTTCCGAATTACGATTAGTACCTATGTACCTAATTACCTATTAACTCGTACTTCGTGCTTGCTCAGTGACTTGCTTTTATTACCCAATATTACAATTTATTTCCACAGAAAACTTATGAATACCTAAACCTATGTAAATAATTATGTGGATATAGTGTCATATAAACAATAATTATAACAACGAAAATAGTAGTCCTTCTGCCTTAACACTCCTATACAATTATAAGAGGACATACGAGTACGATTATATTTTTCTACGTGTGCGTTCTAAAAGTTGGGTATCGAACCGATATCACGAGATAATTGTTAATGTTTGTCATCTCAGCCATAGAAAGACTGATGAGATTCATTCGACCGACAAATGGGAAACTATTACTAACCATTCAACTTGATTGCCGGGCAGCATCTCCCCTATGCGAGAGTTCTGCGGTTTTTAAAGCGCTATCCAGAGTGATGACTACCGGGCAGAAACCTATAACCAGCACCAGACAGCGACAGTCTACTGAAGATAATTATCCTATCATAGACAGATGTAGATGTGTAAAATGTCTGAGATGTCGTCTGATAGAGATAAATGGAAGAGGAAAAATTACGCGCACCCCAAAAAAATTTTGTAGTATTTCTCTCTCTCACCTTCCTCATAGCCATGACCCTCTGCAGCCTGTCATTCAGTCCGGCCTGCAGCGCGCCGTTCCTCAGGCGGAGCAGAGGCGTCTCCTTGCCTCGTAGCACTGACGCGTGCTGGCTTTCCTTCGATAGCGACACGTCCGCGTCCAGCGGCGCTGATATGTCGCCGCGGTCAGGGTACATGGGCTCTGGGGATATGTAGCCCACTCCTAGGGAATAAACAGATCAATATTATGTATCACCTGTTATGGTTTCGTTATTGGTTAAACATATTAATTTGAATTGCTGTCATTGTTGGCTCAGATTCGTCCCCAGATATTAGGATAAACCTTTAGAATAATCTCAGTAAAAGGTAAAAATCCTGACTGCTAAATAAATGGACAGGACATTAGACTTATTACTATAAGAATCGCCCACATCGTAGCTTTAGGCAGTTCGCCCAATTACTACTTTTGGAAGCTTCGATAATCGCAGCGAGATTTTCGGAATTTTGTTTATAAGCGACTTTTTGTAGCACGTGGGGTTTCAGTATTGAACTCTGAATGTTTTATATTCGGAGACAAAATGATCGCTCAGCGATTGTCAGTCATGGGCGAGCTTCCTTATACAGACAGTACATTCTGTCGTTTTAGGCCTACAAATTTTATGGATATGGTCGATATCATAAATAGACAACATTAAGTATGACAAGTGGATCTATTTCGAGATCCATTCTAAACAGGTCTGGGGGTGCATGGACTTGTAGTATCTCTCAACTCTAATTATACTTTGTTATTGTTCCAAAGTATACCGACGTTTATCGGTTATGTTGTTACATACCATTTATTATATTTTACACTAAAAGTGAACACTTGTTTCATGTCCAGATAAGTAGATCAAACACCGACAAGAATCCTTTGCAAAATAAACAGAAAGCAACACAATACGCAATTTATGTTGTCCTTGCACCTCGTCATTATACTTTAACCTTCACACATTGTACGGTTGTGATAACCTCCTTATACCTACTACCAGACGTCAAGGCTGCAGGATAAACAAATATTGCAGGTTATGCACTATTTCTCAATCTAAAGATAAAATAGTTATTTGTTATACAAGAGTGCAAAGTTGCTTTTTAACCGCGTGTTCAATTTTGATGACCGAGCAAGCGAAGGATTCTAAAATTGAATCACGAGCGCAGCGAGTGATTCAAAATTAGAATCCTGAGCGTTAGCGAGGGAATCAAAAGAGCACGAGGTGAAAAATCTTTGCACTCGAGTGCAACACGTAACTTTTCATTCCACCTCAGCGAGGAAATGACTAAATGCAAAAAAAAAACGTTTAATTCACAAACTTAGTGCACACGATGTTCTAAATTCAATTTACTTTATCCTCTAGAGAATAAAAACGGCTTTTCCACTCAGATATTGAAGATTAAAAATACTCTTTCCGAGATGGTGGGATGAAAATTTACTTTATCCTCTAGAGAATAAAAACGGCTTTTCCACTCAGATATTGAAGATTAAAAATACTCTTTCCGAGATGGTGGGATGAAAAAGGAATTTTTAGCTTTACCTATTATTATGATCGCCTGGAATAAAAGCTATTTTTGTATTCTGTGTAAACCGTATCAGCCTTTGTAATTTACGCATAAAAAATAATACTGACACAAAGTTAATAATACCATCGGCTCTATAGTCTCTTAAAACATCTCTCACTTTTTGTTCATTGATTTTATATTATTTTCGTTTAAAAATATACACCATAGATGTGAAATTAATTTCACGGATTATTTTGGTTGTATCAATTTGGTATCAATCCTTTACTGCGTGTATAAACGTGTACCTACGCAACACGTAAGCAACCTGTGGCTAAGAATGTTTTAAAGAAAATGCTTTTACACACATTCGCAATGAAACCCTAATGTAAATAATAAAACACAATACTTATTTACCAGCATAAGAGCTAATTGCTGTTTAACCATTATAGGGACAATACGTTTATATATTATTCGAAAAGTTCATCGTTCATTGTAAAATTTCAATTCAAATTAATATTGCAAAATATTATAATTAATATTATATTGTTAGAAAAGACAATGTTTTCACGAAATTGCACAGATGGAGAGGACAGAAGATACACGGATGAATGGTAATACTGGAGAGTGCTTGTAGTTAATGGGCAAACGACTTGCTTCTACGAAGGTTTGTACATTCAGGAATTCAAGGAATTAAGGAGGATGCAAATATATGCTTTTCCAGTGATACGATGCGGTCGTACTTGCAGAAACGCTGCTCGAATCGTATCAGAATGATCTATCAAATGCAACGCATCTGTCTGTATTCATGTTGCATCTCGATGAGACCGGTAATTATGCCTGTGTGTAATTAGTTATCCGGTGGCAATATCAATAAGTGGCTAGGGTACCAAACAGAGAAGTATAGAATATTTGTAAACACGGCTATTGTTTGCTGGGCCACTTGCCGGTGTGATGGCGCTCATCTTATTACGACATGATGTATAGTTACGCAGTATATTGACTTGCCATTAAATCTGTCATCATGAAAATTTTACAAAATATTTAAAGGGCAGTATATTATTTATGGTGCCCCACCGGCAGCGCCACTAGGGACGCTGCTTCTCATCTCATCTCTCATGCATAATACTCGGAGTATTAAAAATTACTCTATGGTATAAAAATACGACCACATAGAAAATAATAAAAATATATCGACTGCACCCACTCTACGTTGTAATATTTGTGTCACATGAAGCGTCGCGTCTCATTTAGTTTTCAAGTCATAAAAAATCTTTAAGAGTCATGTCAAACGAACGAATGCGCAGTTGACGAAACATCACGTCGATTAGTGGCATCAAACTGAGACTATCATTGAAAATTCGTGTCACGTGACCGTGATGAACATGAAACAGTCTAACGAGACCCATTGCATAATACAAATCCCAACAAAAACATTAAATGTAAAAAAATGCCAAGTCTCTCGATGCAGTCTTTCCATCGTAAAAAGTTTTGAGATCTCATAGAAGCCAAGTCCTATTCAAATTATTTTGTAGTTATAAATCAACATTTAGTAATTGTATCAATAGTTTTCTTTATATTATAATTGTAGTGACTTGGCAATGAGCACAAGAAGAAACAAATAAAACGGCATATTTGGAGGAGTTGAAAGTCACACACCGCATGCGTAAACATTAATATCAAAAAATTAATTTTCTTTTGGTTTATCCGTGTCGTCCCAACCGAATTTCGGCAACGGCAGTCAGTCTCATCCAAGACTAGTAAACTGCGCAGGATAATCTGATCACAGGTCTCGTCAGTAACATTTGCACATAATTCCAGGCAGCAAGCAGCTTTTAATTTGTGCTCATTGCCAAGTCACTATAATTATAATATAAAGAATACTATTGATACAATTACTAAATGTTGATTTATAACTACAAAATAATTTGAATAGGACTTGGCTTCTATGAGATCTCAAAACTTTTTACGATGGAAAGATTGCATCGAGAGACTTGGCATTTTTTTACATTTAATGTTTTTGGTGGGATCTCATTTATTTTTTGTAAGTGTATTTCTTTCTTTTTTTTTAGGTGACCTTATAATTTCTTGGACTTCAGCTACTGCTTTGCTTAGAACCCATTCTCTATATCTATCTCTTTTGTTTCTTTTCTGAGGCTTCGACAAATTTTTTTTAGTTTCGAAATGGTTTTTCATAGATAGATGGCGCTATCAAATGAAAATTATCGAATTATTTTAAAGTACTACTTATACTGCGCTCGGTAACGAAACCATAGCGCGATTCAGACAGGTACAACGCCATCTATCGAGCGCGCATACAATCGAAATTTATCGCAATACAATGGAGTTTTAGCTTTATTAATTTTATTAATTATGAACTTTATGTATTAATTATAGTCTATGTATTACATTTATATTATTCTTTTCTATTCTATGTATTTATTCATCCAATTGAATACTTAAACAACGAACAAAGTTAACAATGCAGTCAAAATCCATACACAATGTTCTTGCCAAACCGCAAATATAAAATTGTTTTCTATGGTATATTATTTTTTAATGTTTTTATAATTTTTCCTTTATATGTGGCTAATGACCTATCTTGGTGCAAAATTTGAAGTTTCTAAGTCTGCTAGAAGTACCTTAGATTTTTGATGATCGGTCAGTGAGTGACAACATGGTGTAACTTTGATCGACCGTAACTCCTAAACTATTAATTCAATTGGCATGTAATTTCGAACTTAAGCTTGTTCTAATGCCTACTATTATTCACCGAAAACCTAAACTCGTAGCTTTGTCCACGTCGAAGATATAGGGGGGGCGAAACAGCCGCGAATCGCATCGAGAAAAGATGGTACGGCCCGGCCGTGCCCGTTTTGCTCGAGACTTGGCTGGGGCACTGCCGTGCCCCCAGATTATACACAAAATGATTAAGGTTTTCTTTTTTATACTTTTATTACAGAAAAGACGTTATAGAAGGAAACTTAAATGCGACAGCTTGGGACACTTGAAACGACCTTCCGAATTTACGAAAGCCTAAAATCGAAACTAGTCTACCGTTTACAATTATTATTGAGCGATCTTACAGACTTGGCTGCATGGTAAAAAACGCATAATTATAATGAAATAAATATTTAAATACCTTACCGTCAGATAAAATATTCAACTCATTGAGTAAGCGACATAATCTGCAGGGTAATCACGATACACACTCGCAATCGGAATCGATTCAATTTTGACAGTCCAACAAACTACATTGCGCGGTATGCTTTTAAAACCACTACGCCCGACAATTGGAGCAGCGCAATGAACACTATTGTAGTGTCAAAATTGAGTCGATTCCGATTACGAGCGTGCATCGTGATTAGCTAGCTGGTCTATTTAAGTTGTTAAAACCATAAAGTTTATTATTTGGCGTTTCGGTAAGAAATAAAGAAACACGTGTTTCAGGATTTTCGAAAATTGTACCTCTAAGGGGTAAATTTCATCAAAAGTTCCACACAGTCATATATATTATATCTAATATTTACATCGACTTCTACGCCAGCAAAATCGCAGGCACAGCTAGTCCACAATAAAATAAGCTATTGTCAAACTTCGGTCCATATTGCAGAAAAATGCTCCGCAGTAATCTCAGAGCACAGATTTGAGTCTGTCATTCGATACAAATTCGTCGCCCAAACGCATCTCAAGTAGAGCTCAACTTCAGACCAAAGAATCTTTCGCCTGAGAGATCACCGCTGAGCGTCGTTCTGTAATACGGACCTAAGTAGCCTTTGAACTTCGCTGTGATTGTATCAACAATATATTGACCGACCAACTTCAGCTTTAGCGTCACAACTCTAAAATCGTACTAGGCACTGATGGTATACATATATAATTATTAATTTACACAAATACACAATTGCGTAGTTTTTTTAAGCTAAAGTACCACCTACACTGCCACGTGCGATGCGATTTTAAAATGTAATACGTTGGGAAGGTCACGTCAATTCGTAAGGTTAGCAAGTCACGTCACACCGACATGCAGGAAGCAAACGCAGCATCATTAGGCACATTGCGTCTCAAGTATCCTTGTGTATGGGAGCTTGGTTTTGGCTACTGCATTGTTTAGACAACCTTCTACCTGCTGATAGCATAAATTATTACGATGTACATGATTTATGTGCGGTATGTGTTACATATTATTATCAAAACACTTCCAGTATTATTTGGTGATTTCATGCGGGTTTTACACGTTCCGAGAAAGGTTAACTCTGCTACTCTCGATTTCGTACCTACCTACCAGTGAAACGTAATATTATATATTTACTCATCCAATCCAACTGACAAAAAAAGCTTGTTACGAGTATTCAGTTAAGTCGAGCTCTTCCAGACATGACTATCAGTGGCGAAGGGTGACAGTTTTAAAAGAGGAAGCCGTCCCAAAAATCCCCTCTAAAAATTGCTGCAATTAATGCAAAAGACAAAGACAAAAGTCCATACCGTCTCTTGTAATCTATATATATCATTATAGTTATGTCTGGAAGAGCTCGACCTAACTGAATAACATGCCTTTTTTTTGTCAGTTTTATGAGTAAATAATATAATATTACGTTGGTCTATGCACTAACCAATTCCTAAAGGGAAGCCGATGGGAATCGGGTTGTATGGACTCTTCGCCACTGATGACTATATATAGATTACAAGAGACGGTATGGATTTTTATCTTGCAGCATTAATTGCAGCAATTTTTAGGGGCATTTTTGGGACGGCTTCCCCTTTTAAAACTGTCACCCTTCGCCACTGCTACCTACTATTTCCATACACATCCAATTTTGTCTTATGTAAGTAATTTAGATTAGTGTCACCAACCATCAATATAAACTATTGGTCCTCTACGTCTAAAAGGGACTGGAGAATAAGGACCCTAAATCTGCGTATAAAAATCTTACAACTAAATTAAAATGTCTTTACCTGTAGAGACTGCATTGTTGATCCGCCGCCTGATAGTGTCCTCTTCAAATGAGTACACGTAATACTCTTCGTTGAGATCCCTCAGGAACTGCGGCTTGACGAGCACCCCGCCCACCACGCCGAACAAACGCACGAAGCCGAGCGGAGTGAACACTGCACAAACAGACAAACATCGATATTAGATAGCATGTTCATAGGAATATCTCGAATTCTCGATACCGCATCAATGAATACTGAATGCGTAATGTTTTGAATCATCTCTAATTTTATACACTGGCGATCCAAACATTATTTGGATGATTGTTCGAGTCAATAATAATTAATCTTATAAGTACGTGAAGAAAAAAATAAAACTTGGTACGTAATAGGAATCCATTACATGGAAATTACCAAATTAAATTATGTTAATGTTTCCGAGTTCAGTTCACAAAAAGTTGACCAAAACCGGTACCGCATCAATATCCGACAGAAATAATTTGTTTTTGTTTGAATAAAGTTAGAAGTCAAGTATTTTTGTTTTTGTTACGCAGGTAATAATATGAGGTGCGGGCCGGTTTTGAACTTGGGCCCTCCTGCATGGATGGCGAGCGTTCAACCGCGTGAGCGTGCAATTACCGCAGTTTATAATATTATAGTAAATATATATTATACTGTCCAATAACTGCTTTTTTCTAGGCTATCTCTGCATTTTTAAATAAAATAAATAAAAATACATATACATTAATCTGAGGTTATTTATTTTCAAAACCTCTTGTCATAATAACAAAAATAATATTGTTACTAACAAAATATGGATCATTGATAAATATCTGGAATAAATAAATAAGAGGTAACAATATCAGCGAGTTTCACTTTGAAATATATTTTAACGAAAATCTGATAAAGCACAGACACAGATATTATATTCTAGATCGTGTTTACAAAACTTTAATGACTACAATTGGTTTATTTATATCCAAAATAGGATCAAACTTTGTTTGTATGGAGCGCGCTAGGGAGAAACTTCTCATAAGTTTACACTTGTTTCAAATTGTAACTACCCGGAAACATTTTAATCGTACCTTGACTTCAATTTAGAATCGACTAGAACATAAAAAATCTCTCGAGCGCGGCCGTAAGTTCATAAAGTGACGTACTTTTTAAACAACATAATAAAAAAATATTGGCTGCTGCTGGCTTAGAGACTGCTGGTTATAAATAAATAGACAGTTTGTTTTTTTGAACCTATGAACTACCGGAAGTACCTCTAGAATATTATATTCTTGAAGAACCTGCTTACGCTAATGCGTCGCTAATGTCACTGCCACCAGCATAGAAATAGTACAATATGATGACAATATGTATTATCTCTATGGCCACCAGTGCCACCTCTTGACATCAGATTTTTTTGTTTTGCTTGACAACGGTTGCCACGCACTCTGTTACGTCAATGCGCCTAAACAATTTATAAACAAGCACACATTGTTGTATAAATTCCTAATAGTTCTGTTAGAAAAATTAACTATGAGCCTCAATAAAATATTAGCGAACCCCGCTTTAAAGGATGCGACATCAATAGAGGTAGATGAAGAATTTAACAACTTCATGAAAAGAGTCGGCGATATATCAAACCTCATAAAGGACATGACTGGTGGTGATAAAGCAAAGGCAGATGCCGCTCAGGCTCTTGCCGACCAATATTTAGATGGGAAAGTGATATTTGACGAGAATGTCAAGCTGAAAGTTAAGGAAAATCGCACTTCGATTAATCATAAAGCGTTTAAAAATCTCGGAAACAATGATGCGGTGAGCAGGATATTCTATCATAGATGTTTATACTATACAGAAATACTTTACTATTTATTTATCTGGTTATTAAAAATAGAAGTATCCTGTGCACACCCTTCGTATCTGTAGTGAAACTAAGATCGTCGCCGTCGATGGGACGAAATATCGGATAAACAGGTTTAGAAGTAGAACTGATTAGAAGCTATGTTAACGACTGGTTGGAGCAACAAAGAACATTATTACTAAATTACACAATATCGAAACATTCCATGAAATTGTTTGCATTTCTAATCTATTTCGGAATATTTATAGAATTAACAGTAGATAAATACTAACCTTTGAGTATCTAGAACATACTACCAGAATTCGATACACTTATTTATTATTGAATACTTATGTTACTGAATACATTATAAAACTGGGTTATCAGTAGTACCTATACATATATGCACTCTATTACAAACTAGAAATTTAGAACGAGTAAACCTTTTTTATATTATAACACAATTTTAATTCCGACATGCACTAATTAAAAGCCATGTACATTAGTGAATAAAGATATCACGTGCTAGGTGTATGTATCAATATTTATGTATTTGTAAACGACAATAGCATAATAACATGCCAAAGTATTCATATTTGATTCGGAGGTACTATTTAACACGTGGTCATAAAATTAGGTCGTCGTCGCGTCGTCGTGACCATTTAATTTTGAGGGGATGAGATAATTGCCGATGGTTCAGTCAGATGACGCCTTTTCGCGCAAATTCATACATTTTTACGAGCATTGTATGTATGCATAATTATTTGTCTATTGTTATGCACTTTCCTAGTATACCTCCAAGATGGTAGGTGCATGTATCATATTATATTATCAGTGAAAGCAATTTGGCTCGCGTTTCTCTATAAATAAACATCTACTCGTGTAGATACTGTTGTTCTTTTCTATTTACAGTACGGATTCCAATATTCATGATCAATGTTTACATACATTACGAGGTGACTGCGCTTCGCCTAACGAATGATCTCTAAATTAACATTACATGTTAAGGGTAAACAATTTTAAAGTGTCCAATAACTACTAATAGAAGCTTGAAAAAAACCGAGATGTTTTGTTAAAATTAATCTGTACACGTTGTACACATTGAAAAATAAATCAGCTGTTCCATACAAATGTATGGAAAAGCAGATTTTTTGTTTTCGCCATTTCAGTGTTGGTCCCATAGTAAAACTTGTTCATAATGATGAGTACAATAACCCCTTAAAGGAATCGGGACTAGAAAGGGTGGACCTTGTATATTCTAATCATTTCTCATTGGTTCTTTTTTAAATTACACCAGGCCGAGGTCGACAAAGATGTATGGATGGCAGAAATGAGCAAGGATGCAGAAAAGCGCTACCTCGATCGCAAAATCCGGCGCGAGAAGGCAGAGACGCTGAAAACCCAGGCCATCAAGGCGTTCCGTCGCAGAGAGTATGATAGAGCTGTGTCTTGCTACAACCGAGCCATTGACCAAGTCCGTGATAACCCTATGCTATACTGCGACCGCGCCTTGACTAACATCAAGTTAAGAAAATTCCAAAAGGTATATTATGTCCTACAACATAGTACAACTTCCCCATACGTCCATTTTACCTGACAGCCTTTGCCTTTGACAGCGAAATAAACAGAACAATGGTGATGCATGCAGCGCAGTGTCACTGAGCACGACGGATGGCTCTGCAGACACGTCTTATCCGCTTGCCCATCATAGTAATATTATCTCTCGAAATAGAAATATCTATGATAGTACTAGGGCATACCTCTATTTAGTGAGAGACCTATTTTCAGCACTTGACTCGGACAAGCCTTTACAGACACGTCCAAATTAAAAGGTACTTTTCATTTTGAATAAGGTCAAAGATCTTAATCTTCCTGACACCATTTTGTTTTTCGAAAGTGCAGACATGTATTTCTACTATAAAAGATCGACGGTCAATAATTTTTAATTGCCTTTAGCATCGTTAGTTCTTCTTCCATCAACTTTTCACAAAATTTACTATCCTAGATACTCAAAGTAAGAAAAATGATTATTGTATTATAAATTATAATAAATGCTTAGAAAAGAAGATAAAAATTTATTCGTCAATAGGAACGAGAACCTAGTAGAACGTGGTAGAACCTAATCTACAAGTACCTATTCGCCTTTTTATCTATAATGTAAGCACACAAGGACCGGTTCTTTAAAAGATAATTATTGTAATTTAATGCGATTATGGTAAGATAAGTCTAAATTAATAAAATAATGAAACCAAAAAGAAATGAATTACCAGAAAATTTCCAGAACTTTGTTCTTCAGGAGAACTGCTCCAGAATTGACTGTGACAGTGTGACTTATCATTAGTTTGAAAGACATGAATTTTAATGATTTCAGTACGGAAATGTGAACATTACTCAGAACATCATCAGTGAGAACAAAGTGCCACACATCGTGGCTCGCGCACGTTTTTAACATACCAATTATTTAACTATTAAGATAGAGCGGCATTAATATATAATTAAAGGTAGCATGCATCTCATCTGCCTGCCTAGCATAGCCTTTTCCCAAAAGTTGGGGTCGGCTCCCTGCCTAAACGGATGTGGCTGCATATCAGTATTTTCCACGAAGCGACTACCATCTATCTGACCTCCGCCACCCAAATAATTACTGGGAGACACTGATACACAGAGATTAGATCGGTTGTCATGACTTTTTTGGACTGCTGACTCTCGTAACTATTCTCATAGGTATTCGTATGACAACCGGGTGGGCTGCTTAACCACGCTAATCGACTGATCTGCACGGTAACTATGTAGGTCCACGAGCCCCTCAATATTTGTCAAGAATGTCATGAATTTTGTACAACCATACATAGCACTTGAACAAATCGAACAACCGTGTGCTCGAAGATAACAGAAGAGGATTTTTTTTATTTTTGAAATCTTTGTCACTCTCCTCATGTTTTTTCACGGAAAGTTGGCTGATGTTTGCTTAATAAGTCTGCTATTCAGCGTGTAGCTGCCTTTTAACGCATTAACGAGAACTTTCTTCGCACGGAATACGCATTAAAGAGTAACCTAACAAACTGAACAAATAAAAATAATGTACGGGCCATAATAATAGTTATTATAATGATTACAACTGCCTTTTCACCTTAGTTCGTCGCCGTCGTCATAAAAAATATTTTTGTAGAAGAACACGGTTTTTTCTAGAACAATAAAGCTTAATAACGAAGGTAATGATGTTCAGATGTTTATACATATCTGCATGATATCCCTTAGCGAACTTAACCAGAGTTCAAAATAAAAGTATTAATAACTGAAACCGCACTTAGAGAGATTAAAAATTGATAAACTTGCCAGCTCTCTTACCTATCAATAAAACCGGAAACTAAATTAATACCAAATTATGCTTTTGTAGGTTTTCGGTGACTGCGACCTAGCAATCCGTCTCAACGAGAAGAGCTTCAAAGCGCGACTCTACCAAGCTAAAGCGTATAAAGAACTTGAAGAATTGGACAAGCTTGAAGAATGCAGAAAGGAATTGGACCAAATGTTTCCACAACACCTGGAACTCATCAAAGACTTTCTTGAAAAGAAAGAAGGTTTCGACGATGAGGATGAAACCAATTAAATTGCAGATATTAGAAAGTTAGATGCAACCACGCATATATTTGTGCAATTTACTTAAAATTATTTAATTAGTTTATTTTTAACATGATTGTTAAGCGGACATGTTGCCGGACAGCCGGACGACGATAAGACACGTCGTCGCCTTGGGTTGTTTATGTATTCACGTGTATTCTTGACTAATAAATTTTTATTGGATTTAAAAGATTACAGCTGTTTTAAAAGGTGCCTTATCAGTGCAGTCATATCGATAAACAATACTACTGCTCCAGTTACTGTAATCGATTATAATATGCTCAAGTACGTCCCGGCTAACTTGAATATTGGTAGGTATTTTATTCAATATTATTGAATTATTTTGCGAGTTCAATGCACTCTACCTTCACCAATGACTCTATGAAATAAACAGAATGTAATTATTAGAGGTCAATGTCCGCCACGTGACGTAACTTAAAGCTTCGATAGAATTTCGTACAAACAAACAAACATACACAATTTTTTAACCATATGGCATTCAGTGCATTCGCATGTAGACAAGGAATGTAAGATGAGAATATTTTACGCTATAAAATGCTATATCTACGATCATGCACAAATTGATAGAAAAGTTGCATAGACCAGTCTTTGCGTAGCCAGTTTTTACAATAAAGAAAGCAACCAGGCTAACGAGAACGACCGATTCGACGATAAGCGGTAGACATCGGTAATGGACAGCATAGAAGTATTTCTTAAAGTGACAATTATAGACAGAATGTTAATGACTCACCTAGTAACATTAGAACTCCAACGAACGACACACAGGAATACAGGAAAGGGAGGTATGTCCACAAATCTGTGAGCAAACAATGACAAATGTAAATACAATTTTATCATACAATACAATACATTTGATACGCGTCGTAGGTTTGATTGTCAGGGCTCGCGACTACTGATGTGTTACGACGGGCATAGTAATCAGGACACCGTTGCATATTATCCGCGAGGCCGCAACTTAGCCTGCTATACAATATACAATTCAACCGTTTAATCATAGATTACCATTTAAAATACGAAAAGCCTAGTTAAAGAGGATGTGAAATCTGTGTAGCAAGCAGCACACGACTAGAGAAACATACACGGACAATGCATTTTAACAAAGGGAGGGAGAGTTATGTAGACAATTTAAACTGGTCACAGACGAATGCACTTTGTTTGACTGGCACCGTTCCACTTTTATTTTGGAAAATACAATGCGTTTTTGTTTCAACTGTAGCAAGTTTTCCGGAGCATTCGCCGCATCCATTAGCATTGACGTGGCCGAACAATTATTATGTGGTCGCTTTCTTCACACTTAATTGAATACGGCAGAAATGAATATTTTTTACGCTGCCAATATTGTTTGAAAAACACAAGTCACAAGTTAGTTTTACTGGAGAAAATATGGGAAAGAACCCACAACTTCTTTTCCTGTCTCCACAAATCCTAGGAAATTTAAAAAAGTTAAATTACTACTCACTAAGCAAAGCATCAATACTGGAGCGGTCGCCTTCTAACCAAGCTGAGATGACGTAGGCTAGGCCCAGCATGGCAACACCAAGTAACGCGAGAACTATGAACGTCTCATACACCCTGCTCTTCAGTCCTCGGCATCCAGGGAATCCGGACGATTCCGAGAACAAATACGCGAACGGCAGGAACACGAACATGGAGAGGTTTGAGAACAAGAACACGTGGTTCCATAGCCCTGTAACAAGGTATTTAATAAAAATAAACTTATCCCAACATTTAAAAAAAAGTAAAACCGACTTCAAAAAACAGAAAAGTATAAAATAATTTTCTTAAAAATCTTAACAGCTTCTGAAGTCGGTGCCACTGCCAAACTAGGTGCATTGAAGAATTAAAGGCTCCGACTTCAGAAGCTTCACAATTGGCGAAAATATCGATGAACCTAAACAAAAAAAAATACATACAGACGAACGTCCTCCTCCTTTTTCGATGTCGGTTAAAAAGACTCCATGGCTCATATACGGACAATTGGAATGACCATAGTTCTGTTCGCATAGGAGGGTTGCGTCCAAAGTCTATTAGTTTCACTGACATGTATTTATGTTTACAACAAAAGATACACGGTGTGTCAAAGAGTTTCTCTTTTTCATGATGACTATCTTTTATCATTTTGCCGATTTTTTAATGGCGTTTCCAGTCTAAGAATAGACCACTCCCTTCTTTCGTTAGCTCCCGTTGAAGGGGCATGATAAAGTAGGTATTTAATAAAGGATCGGTTCAGCCTCCATCTGTGTGCTAACAACATCATACTACGATTACGACAATTTATTCTAGCAGTCAATCAGAAGACCCCTTTCCGACGGTGGAAGTTAAAGACCTGATAATGTGTAGATGTGTGTATGTATCTTAATTTTACTTATGAGTTTATGAATACCTACATACATTTTATAAAGTCGTTAAGACGTGATTGAAGAAATTCCGACTAAACACAAATATGGAGAAACGCGATTCTGGCGAAATGCGGAAATACCTTATACCTTTACTAATATTTTATTGTTATACGAAAGTAACTCTGTCTCTCTGTTTGTTACCTTTTCACGACTAAAACGGCTAAACCGATCTTGATAAAATTTGACAAGGAAATAGTTTGCATGTGTGCATCATGAGAACGGACAAAAGCTACTCCCTCATAACTTCTAAACTACTTATCATAATTCGACAAATGAGGTATCGTTGGAAGCGTCTTGATTTATTATTATTTATTTTATTTAATGCTTTTCATACAAATATGTACAAAGGCGGTCTTAATGCCAAAGGCATTCTCTGCCAGACAACCTTAGGGTGATGCAGAGACAAAAACATGGTAGATGCACTAGTCATTAATATTAGGTGGGGATAATAATATACCTACTTATGTAAAACCTAAGCAATTCAATACACATATACCTACTTACATTACAATATATAATTACCTACACTATTAGATACATCACGTAACTACATACTATACAAATAATATACATACATATTAATATATATAATATCAAGATAAATCAAAGTCGAGATGAATCCGCCAAAGACTTATCACGAAAGTGCTTACGTAACTTAAACGAAAGCCGACTGTTAGCCATCCTAATTACCAGCGGAAGCGCATTCCATAATAGAATCGACTGGACAAAGAATGTTGAATGAACGAAGTCAGAGCGGTGAGAGGGACATTGAAGAAGACGGTTATTAGAAGAACGAAGATATTTAGCGTGATTGGTAGACACGTACTGAAAGTGAGAAGTAAGGTAAGACGGAGGATTGGGAGAAAAAAGTAAAGAGAAGAGGGTAGTCAATGCCCGCATGTGTCTACGTTGCCGAATAGGCAACCAGTTTAACAGCGAACGATACTCAGACACATGGTCATATTTACGGAGATTGAAGACGAATCGAATGCAGTTATTTAGAAGGCGGTCAAGTTTGTTGAGTAGATCTGCATTCAGGTCAAAGTAGCACACATCACCATAGTCAATTATAGGGAAAATTAAGGCCTGCACAAGCATTGCCTTGGTTTTAGATGGGAGAACGTTTTTCAGGCGATAAAGAGACCGTAGCGATCCCGTAACTTTCTGACTTACGTTTGCCACTTGATTTTGCCAACTAAGGGTAGCATAAATGTACAAGCCGATGTCTTTGACGCTAGTGCTGAGCGGGATAATCATGCCGTTAAATATGATGGAAGGAAGAGTGACACAGCCCAGTTTATAAATATTACGATGACTACCAACGATGATGGCTTGACACTTGTCTGGATTCACCGCAACCCCAAACATGTCGGACCAGTTTTTTATGGCCATCAAGTCGCAGTTTATTGCATTTATCGCATCAGAAATATTTTCCACCCCTGATTGACAATACAACTGCAAGTCATCGGCATAAAGATTTCCGCTTGATTGTCCGCTGGTTATAGGCTATGACGTCACATTAAATTAAATATGGCGCCCTCTGGACGACATAAAGAAAGGCACTAAAAACCACGGCTATCCTCTCAACATCATCATCATTATGAATATGTATATTTTCTTATTTCATACTTTTTCAGTAGTCAGGTTTTAGTTTTTGAACATACTTTTTCAAAAATCGTCTCATCCGACTTTTATACGGACTAGGTACTACATCATACAAGAATCAAAATAAAAGAAAAGACCTGATAATTAAAACTGATAATATTACTAGAACTTGTCGTAATTATTCAATAACTATACACCATTACATCAGATTTCAGTGTGTGTATTGTACTAGACGTAAGGCAAATATTTGCTTTATATACAGTAGCGACAAAACAAAAATTTGCCTGTTTATACAACAGGTACGAAGTAACATCAACAATTGCATAGTGGAGTGTTCTTCCAGGCTGTAAATTAACTCAAAGAGGAAATGTGATTACTAAAGGCTACTTTTAAGATCCGGCTCCCTATAGGCTGCGCCTTTATCTAATCTTTACCATGTAAGAAGTATTTAGTCCCAAGACCAACCACCTTGCAGCAGCCGGAGCACCTAACCTAAACGATACAAAACATGCGATCGTATCATGTGGATCCACGCATCTGTATAGGGCACGTGGCCGCAGTTCGACCTATTCAGATAGGCCTTTAGTGATTTTATCATATTAAATTAAAACTTACCCTGTATAAGAGAGCTGTTGAGCCATTTTACGTAATAACTGTTAGGGTACAGTATGAGCACTTCATTGCTGACTATAGATACTGGCAGTAATAGAGCGGAGCCAAGTGACACGGCTAGTGCGAACGTACACAGCCACAAACTGATACGGTAGACTTTCACTTCATCTTCGTCTCCCGTGAAGTAATCCTCACTGTCTCGACGTCTGAATTTCTCAATCAACATAAATGACACGAGGTACAGTAAGATAAATAGTAGTAGAAAGATCTGCAAAAAAATATACGCAAGTTAGTTTAAAAATCTTAAAGATACTTATTAACTACAATATTAGTGTCCGGTTTTCGTCACTTGATGAGTTAAAATTATACTTTACAAAAAATTTACTGTCTTATTGGTGTAGTCCTCGCAAGTGTGGCAAGTGCACGGTCTTAGGTGTGATTCCTAGCTTGGGAAGTGAAGAAGAAATATGAGATTATTTGTAGAGGAAATTAAGTATGACTTGCAAGGACCATGCCTAATGTTTGGAATAGTGCCCTGTAAATAATACCGTCGTTGGAGAAATGTTGGTAAATAATAGTGAACTATTGCAAAGTTATACTTTAAAACTACAAATTGAAGACCAAGCGTGTCAGTTTTTGATCTCCTCATTATTGAAGAAAGAAATCCTCCCATTTACTGACGGAAAAAACTCACTTTACTTATTGAAAATCAACAGAACCCTGAACCACTGACAAAAACATAACTTCCCCAATTATAATAATAACCACAAAACATTCCTTCATTAATTATAACAATAACCACAAGGAAGGAAGGTCTTATTATTATTAGAGAGGACCTTCGTTCAACAATATAATAGTATTGTTGATTGAAGGAGAGGACCATTCATTGCATTTGTCAGTTATTTGCTTATCATTTAGTGCAACATGATACAACTACATAATTATTTAAGAACAATTATTTTCAATTCACTATTCCTGTATCATGGCCTGAGTGCGGAACAATTATCTGTACCTACACTATACAAATATTTGTCCATGCTGAAATTGAACCCACGATTCGTGGTGCAGCAGTCGATCGTTCAAAAAATATTTTTCTTAAAAAACTTAACAGCTTCTGAAGTCGGGGCCACTGCCAAGCTACGAGTAGGTACCTACATCGAAGAATTATAGGCCCCGACTTCAGAAACTGTTAAGTTTTTTAAGAAAATTATTTTATACTTTTTAGTTTTTTGAAGTTGGTTTTTACTTTTTTTTTAAAGTTTATTTTATTTTTCAATTTTGAGTGGCATAAACAATATCTACATAAACATGAGATTACAGCAATCACGAGTGATGTGCTGTTATTCATACAAGAGTTCATTCATTCATTCAGAGATTCCATTGTCTATCTCCGAAGATCTTCATCAGATCCTCACTAAATTTAAATGGGAACACTTTGGAAGTATACCCTTTCAAACAAAAAAAGAATCATCAAAATCGGTTCACGCAGTCGAGAGCAGGGACGGATACCGATATTTTAGAAATATCGATATTGGGCTGTAAAATACCGATATTTTACAAATATATCGGTATATTCAAGTATCGGTAAAATATCGATACAAAATATCGCTTTTTTTTTAAGTACCGGTATTAAGTTATCGATATTTATATCGATACTCAATACCGATTTTAATATCGGTATTGATACAAATATAGACAAATTAAAGTATCGATATTTATGTACTGAAATTAAATATCGGTACCGAAATCGATAAAAAAATACCTGTATATCGGTATTATATCGATATTTTTATAACGGTATAAATAAATATCGGTAATCCGGTCCCTGGTCGAGAGTTATGAGGTAAAAAAACTTAAAAAAAAAAAAAACACACGCTTCGTATTGAGAACCTCCTCCTTTTTTTTGAAGTCGGTTAATAAATAATGGTAATGTTTTTTTATACATAACATTTAAACAAGCATATGGCACGCCTGATGGTAAGCAGGTTGTAACCTATGTACGTTTGCAACACTAGGGGCATGATTCGCGCGTTGCCAACCTTACAAAAATCGTTTCACTCCCTTTTTGAAGAACCCCATGCTTTAGTCTCGTGGGAAAACCTCGGTGGGGAGCTTATTCCACAACCTGAGCGTGCGTGGGGGGAAAACTCCTCTACAACCGCACGGTACGAGACCAGTGTCGCCCTAGGATATGCGGATGAACTCCCCGCCGATGGTGAGAGGTGCGATGATAAAAATTAGCTATTGGCATCATGTCAAACCATTCCTCAGAACGCTGTCTGTTGTACAAGTGGTAGAAAATTCTCTTCAGACTTAAGGATTCCTAGATAGCCTGTGAGCTTGGGATCGTCGAAAATCCTAACTGCACATCTCTGAACCGAATCACCCTTTGATTCGGTTCAGACATGTGCAGTTATCTGGCAGTTATCCAAGCCGGTATCTGGTACCTGCTGCACCTGGATCCTGGATCCTGATGAAGTACCACATTGCCTTATAGAGCACATCCAAGTTTTTTTAGATACCAGCGTAACTTTACCCTGTAAAGGACTGCAGAACTGGACACTGCATGCTGTATAAATATCGACGCCAAGGAAACCAATGATGTTACACTATGTTAATAGAAGTGCCTGGAATTATGAAACCACAGCAAATGGGGTTTTTTAGCGGTAAACGCACAGACTTGTTTCTTGGTGGGTTAACGTGGACTAATTTTAGTCATCCTCAAAGTAAATAATGAAGTATTCCATAACATTCATATTTTGTTATTTTTTGCAATGAGTTTATAAAATTGGTCACAATAGAGTACGAAATACACACATCAACACTGTCTAGGGATATTTTATACTAAGTTGCATAACTCAAAAACTACTAGGGACTACAAAAACGATTTTGATGGTGATTTATTCCTATTTCATTTCGAACGCTAATAAGTTAGATTTACAAAAAAAAAAAGAAAAAAGAAAAAGGCAAAGGCGGGAAAAGCGCTGAAATCTACCAGTGCTGAAAATTATTCGTTGAGTACCTATTTTGCTTGTAATTTTTTTGTTATTCAGGTTTTAAGGTAACATTTTGGATTGAATTGATGCTATTGAAGTTATTGATGACATGACACAATTCAAAATTGGACCTAAGAGGAAATGTAATGGAAGGATGTATGTAAGAATGTAAGGAAATGAAAAGCAGCAGGTAAACTGCAAGCTGATGCAATCCAACGTGAGGTTGCTGAAGTGATTGGAACGAGACTAACCGTGATATCAAGGTTGTGTTCACGTTATAGTGTCATTGGAGAGGTGGCTGCGAGACAACTAGATAGAATTCGAATGAATACCCATAGACAAGATTGATATTTTGCAAGTTCCTGCAAAAAGACAAACTGACAGAAGTAGACTGCATGAAGCCTACCAGAGCCAGGCAGAGCACTTTTTACTCCAGCACTAGAACGAGGCAATCGCGGACGAACACTGCAGTGGGCTCGAGAAAATTTGCATCATGGAAAATGGATGAATGTCATCAGTGGTTTTCTAATGAATTGCGGTCGGGGCTCCATCTCATTTCACAAAGAGTACACGATCGGAGCGTTCCTGGATGTGGAAGTCACCCCCAGCACGCACAGAAGTCTAATCATGCCGAGGTGGAGCAATTATGGTGGGGGCGAAAATTCTTCTTGGCGAGAAAACGGACCGCGATTGGGTGTAAGGCTCCATAACTGCTAAAAGATAGCGCAATCAGATGCTAGGACTAATAACCTACCCATATCGGCTACAATTTCGTGGAGATTTCCGGTAAATTAAAATTTCTGTATACCCACTAACACAGTGGTAAGAATTTGGTTGCAGCAACCTGATGTTGCGATTCTGGAGTGACCTGCACAATCAACAGACCTAAATCCCTTTGAGCATGCTAGAGATAGGGTGTAACGAACAGCTCTAAGGGATTCCTCCGACAATTCTTTGACTGATGAGCAACTTTTTTTACACCTCAGCAGAATCTGGGACTACATTCACAGCAAGACATTGATAACCTTATTTAAGCGTATAAAACCGTTGCAGATGCTTAATTAACGTCAGGGGTGCTTTTACTGGTTATTAATTTTCATATCCCTGTAAAAAAGGCACAAGAAATTGTTTCTTTTGTCTTTTATCCATCAAAACATATACCCCTTATTTTAGTGCATTTTGCATCATTTTTCTGTTTTGGCTCGAATTGAGACAAATAAAAAAAGTTTATTAGGTTATAAACTTGTCTTAAGCTATTTCCGATATATTTTTAGTTAACAATGAATAATTGAAATATCCCTAGACAGTGTTGATGTGTGTATATACCTACCTCATTTTATAATCACTGGGAAAATGTGTGTGGCAAACAGTTTAAACTCTCACTTTTTCCTCAACATCCCAGGTGACCCCCCTTGATTTCACCAATTTACCCTTACTACATTGATTTTCTCTGACTTTCCCTGGTTTTCTGGTAAGTGGACACCCTGTTCATCCACTGTGCCAAACATGGCATCTAACTAATATTGAACTAACTATCCTAATTATGAATTGTGTAATTGAAACATGGCATTAATGACCTAATCAATATTGACTTTTATTGCAGTTATTAACAAATTTATCACATGTAAATATTGTACAATTTAGAATAGCCATCATTTTTTTTACTTTTCTCTATTCCTATTTACAAAGCAGGGAGTGCAAACTAACTTTCTGACTACTTTTCTTATTCTTTGCTTGACAGAGAAAACCTGCCCTTAGTAAAATAAAAAATCTGGAAAGTAAACTCCGAGATGATGCCTGATAGAGATGAATAAAATAACAGGATATAAATGTGATACAGGCAGGAGAATGACTATGATTATTTTAATAAGAAGCTCTGTTAGATCACGGCTTATTGGAGTCATGCTAGGAATGTATGATAGTCAGACAGTACAAAAGATTCAAATTTAATAAGTCAGAATCTCTACATTTGGAAATATAATATTTTTTACAGCCTAAATAATATTTTCTATTGTAAATTATTGTTCCAGGAAATTCTATATTAGGTATGTTATTTCATATCAATAAATTCATGAAATATCTTTATCTCTGTGTATTAATGTTATAATAAATTGAAGGTAAGATATTGATGAAATGCTGCTGTGAGATATTTCCTATAATGTTGCTACATAGTAACATTAACAGGATTGACCTATGAATGACCAATCAACTTAGCTTATTGCAGTCCGACCTAGGCCTCTCCCAAATAACCATGATACTGATAAACTGAGAAGCTCTCTTCAGCTGGCCTATGTTTTAGTACATACCAGACTTTTCATCAAAGAGTATATAACCACTACATTTACTTTACATAGGAAAGTCTGTGAAATGTATGGGTCTATTTCAAGGGTAGCACCTCTAACTAACTAAAGGTAAAGCAAGCTCTGGTCAAACAAAGCATTCCAAGACTTTATGACACGTCAAATTTCATTAATTTATAATGAAAATACCTGTTCTCGTCTGAGATAGGAAAATCAACTATCCATATCTTTTAGTATCCATGACAATAGCTAGGTTGACGAACAAGATTATTAAATAAACTTGATTACTAATAATTGGGACAACCTCGCACGGCGAATACATGCGTTGTTTGGAGGAGGCACAATATTATTATTATTGTACTTACAATTTGCTCCCGAACATTATTGTGGAATATCTGTTCGCGCAAGTCTGCTTCCTCGTCATCCATCGTACTGGTTTTGTTTGATTCTTATCTTTTAACAAATATTGGTGTTCCTTTGCTGAGTCTATCATTGAAATAGCTCTTCATTTTCAATTAGCATTACATTTTATTGAAAATTAAAATTAACACACACCGCACCCTGCACACTATCTTTGGATTTTATGCTCACGTTCACTACACAGAAATAATAAAAGTAAAAATGGATTCAGTAACAATTAATAATATTTTATATCAGTATTTTAAAAGTAGCACACAACGCAATGAAACTGTGAATGCAAAAACGACCAATTTACGGTGAAGTGAGTGATGAAGAGTGAATGTCTGAATGACAATGACAGGTCACATCTGACATCTGACAGTTATGGTTATGACAATAGTGGCCACAGATGTAAATAGTCTATACTCTATACTCTTCGCAGGACACAGGACACGTCAAAAGTGGCCACAGATAGTAGTACAGATAATAGTAGGTAGTCTATACTATTTGCTTTAAACTATTGTTTTAGGTAGTCTGTGGCTCTTTGGAAGATAGCCTTGCTGCTTGCTGTCAAAAAATGTAAACAGAAAACCAGAAAACAGATAGTTTTTCGAAAACAAGTCGCAACCGCAACCGGTTGATATAATGTAACATAATTACAAAATCGTGATCATTCGCGTTTACATTTTACAATATTAATTAATCTGTATTATAGCTAAGTATGAGCGCCTTTAATTGTAAGTTTATTATTTGTGAAATGATTAAAATTACTGCACTTAACAGTTACTACAAAACGAGTTTAGTTTCAGATAGTAGTCGTACAAATCCTGAATTTTCTGTGAGAATTGTAGTCTGTGATCATTATTTAACCAGGCCAACACCAGAAATTGATGTTATATATTCAGATTTCCGAGGTGCCGATATAAAACAAGTACGTACCTAAAGCTATTTATCCTATTCACCTGCAAACATTTTTTAGATTATGTATCATGCTCCTTACATAGTCACAATGGAGACACAAAGAAGAAGAAGTGCAGCAGGGCTAGCACGGCGTGTATACAAACCAGTTTGTCTCCTTGACAGAAGATAAAACGAAAAATCAAGAGATAACAGTAAAGAGTTGGTTTTGTTCCTGATTTTGACTCCGCCCCTAAGATGACACTGACCGTCGCCCTTTTTGCGGTGCTAGCCTTTCTGAAGCATGGGTCAGAGTGTCATGCCATACCCCTAAAAGAACACAATAATATACATCTAAATTTACCTAAAATTATGTTTATGTTTATGCTTTAAATTATGTTATTTATGGATTGTGAATTTATTCATGTTGATTAGTGTTATATCTAAAAGGGATGATCAAAAGATTCTAAACAGAAATTATCTATCATTGAAAGAGAAATTCGGTGCATATGCCTGCTCTTTGATAACAGAACATTTGTGACTGCTTTGTTGATATATCTGGACCTCTCTGATTTACTTGCGTATCTATCTTATAGCCCACATTTACCTCTTGCTTGGACTCCATCCGCTGTCTGTCCGCCGGCCTGTTCTGTTACAGTAGTATGAAAATTTTAACTTGAAAACCTTGCCATTTTCCCGAACCACTGTTGTAACAACAGATATTTTTTTTAATGTTAACTGAAACTTAACTTTTATTTCAGGTTCCAGTTTTAAGAATATTTGGACCTACCCCTGATGGTCGCAAAGCATGTCTTCACATACATGGAGTGTTTCCTTACTTCTACATCCCATGCCCTATGCCAAACCCAGAACCTCAGTTTTTATATCAGGTTCAAGAAACACAAAAGAATATTTATTATAATATTAATTCAATATGTGATGTAACACAGATATTAGTATACTTAATTGTTCTTGGCCTCAAGGAACCCGTTGTGATTAGTTATATTAAGGCAACAAATATTTTTAAATAAGGGCTGATTTTTCAATTGCTAGTTAATGTTTTATCCATCAAACAAATTTGACACTTGACAGATTTGTACAGGAAAGCTGTCAAGAATTGAAATTTATTCCCTCAGATAAAGTTATCTGGTGATTGAAAAATCAGCCCTAAGATCTCTATTGGGAATTTTCAGATTGCAGCTAGTTTAGACAAAGCTTTAAATATTGCACTGAAGCAGGCAACTTCTGCAAACCAACATGTATACAAAATATCACTAGTTAAAGGCTTGTAAGTGCTCAAATTGTTTGAATGAATATGCATGCTATGTATCTGTAGACATAATATAATAAATAATTTAAATTTCCAGACCGTTTTATGGATACCACAACAAAGATCACCTGTATCTTAAAGTTTTCTTATACAGCCCTGGTTTGATCAAACAAGCTGTCGAACTCTGCAGCAATGGCGCCATTTTAGGCCAAACATTTCAACCTCATGAGTCTCATTTAAATTTCACACTACAATTTTTCATAGATTTCAACCTATTTGGTATGAGCAACATAGAAATACAATGTGTTAAATTTCGTAAAGCAGGAATCTCACAAAACAGCACTGATGTGCAAAGTCAAAATGAATTTGGACTTAAACCTGAAAGTTCTTGCTTCTATGAAGCAGATTGTGCTGCTTCACATATCATTAACCGACAGAGAATTGGCAAAGGAGATGGAATTGAAAATCCAGGCTTGGAAGAAGTATGGAATCAAGAAATAGAGAGGAGAAAACAGTTAAATATATCTCTAGCTTCAAAATCATTATCGCAAGGCAGAATACAAGCTAAAGGGACTGAATCACATTATAAATTTGAACAAATGTTTCTGATCAAAATGTCTAATTTAAATGATAAACCTGTGATAATTGAAGATGAAACTAAACCAGCAGAAATAATACAATATCCAGCAGAAAGCATGGAAGGGTCACAGTTATTTAATGCTGTGGATGTAAGTGTTCATTTACCTGACAGTTCAATGGGCGCTAGCTTTAATCAAACTTTGAGAAGAAATTTAGATGACACTGTTGCTGAAGATGTAGACAGTACACTAGTTGATGAAAATTTGGCTCTGAACAGCAGTCTTTCTCTACACTATAGTCAAGTATTATGTATGTATTTCATAATTTCTAGCCAATTTCTATAATAATTTAAGTAAACAACAGTACAATGTTTTGAAAACAACATAAAAACTTTGACTCAACCATTACTTATTTCTAGTGAATAATGAAGATTTGGAGCTAGTAGATATGCTGCAAGATATGGATGAGAAACCTATAGAAGAAGATAGTGTAATGGGAACACCAGCCAATGTGGATATTGATGGAGATGTTGATTTAGATGATGCTGAATATTCACAAATATTCGATGAAGAAACTATCATTCTTAATCAAGACGAAAGGTACGTATTACCATAAAAGTAAAAAAATGTATTTATGTATTCTACAATATAATGTTCAGTTTTAGCAAAAATGATGAAAGCCAGAGTTCCCCTTCGTGGAACAATTCGTTTTGGGATGGTGTAAATATTCCACAACTGGATGGAACATGTGACGACGATCGTAAGTATCAAACGTTAAGAAAACTTCTTTCTTCTTATAGCTTCGTATACATAAACAAAACATTTTTTTTTGTAGATATAAAAAAGGTGCGAAAAAGAAAAATGAGACCATTCAAACTTGGATTGTCAAGACCCAAATCTAAGAAAAAAGATGCTAATGAAATAGATGATAAATCGGAATCTAAGATGGATATAAGTCAAATAGATGAAATAAATGTTTCAAGAGAAACCCTGGGAGATATTTCAGATTCACATCTGAGAAAAGTAGTGAAAGCAGAACCTGACAGTAATTTAGATAAATCGATACACTCAGTTCCAGGTGACATAGTAAAATGTGAGTTAGAAAATGAATCAATTGTAGATTTAGTTAATAAAGTAACACTAAGCCATAATAAACATTTGCAGCCAGGGTTAGCTGAAAGTTATGATTTAGAGAACAAATATGAACCAAAAGCAGGACCTTCGAATATTAAAGTTAATAATTCATTAAATTTAACTTTTAATAATAGCGATAAAGATATAGAATCTTCTCCTGATAATGATAAATCAGGTATATTGAGCTTCTATGATATGTCCAAAGTATTCGATATATCATTACAAGATAATAATAATATAGATAAAACGTCAAGCGAATCTCTAGAATGTGTTAAAACTAAAGGCTGTGAGAAGGAAAACAAAGAAGATACTCACGAAGACATAAAAGTTAATTTTACTGATGTAAAACTGAAAGCGAACGATTCGCTTACAAAAGAAGCGAAAGTAACAACTGAACCTAGCGGTACTTCTTTCGCAAGAAACGAGTTCAAAATATTAACCCCTAGAATAAAACCTCCGACTAAAAGCTACGTATACTCAAGCTTACTACAGTACAATATACCTAAAGTAAGAAACCCTGAACCATACTATTCAGATCACAGAGATGTTGGGGATAAAGTGGAAATAGGTCAAATGGTGTTAAAAATAAATAGTAAACTGTCAAGGGATCAGAAACCTTTTGACAAAGTATTAAACATGACTAGTATAGAAGAATGGCGTCACTTATTATTTCTGCAAACAAACGAAATGTCGCAAGAATCGTCTAAACCAGACGCCTTAAAATTATTATTAGCAGGGAATAGAAAATGTGTGCTGGAACCAGTTAAAAAACCGCCGACTAGTGAAGAAATAAGAAGATGGTTAATGAACAAAGAGACCGAGATAAAACAGGATAACAGTGCAGCAAATAATGTTGATATTAGTAAAAATCTTGATGAACTAGAGAACTCTCAAGCTTTAGGTCTCAATGAAATTGATAACAGTATTAGTTTGGAAGCTGATGAGAAGGTTAGTGCTGATAAAACTTTCTGTGAACCGGGAACTTTGTTAGTGTAATATTGATATTTTTTATAAATATTTATTTTATTCAGGGACCAACTAATTTAAATAATAGTCTCCAAATAACTATGCAGCCTGATGGATCATTCCTGTGCTTCGGAAGTAATGAAAATAAGCCAGGAAGCATTTCGATGGAGACTTCTATAGTTGATGTAAGTAATTAAATATAAGTTTGCACCTCAGATCACTGATTTGAGGTCTTCACCATTGTCTGCAGAATCCCAATAGTTTAGCAATTTTTTTAATATGAATGGTTTTTATTTAGGTAAATTTCCTTACAGTCATGTTAGTTGAAGTTCACACATTAGTTAGAGGGGATTTAAACCCTGATCCAGCAATTGATTCTATTCAAGCTCTATTCCTAACAGTAACAAACGATTGCCCTCTTGGTCACCGCTTGGAGAAAAGCTTAACAAAAATTATAGTCGTCGAGAACGTTACACCAGTTAAATATTTAGATAGATGCATTTACAACGTAGATGTTACGTACGTTGACAATGAAAGCGAACTATTAGAAAAACTCATAGAATTAGTGTTGATACACGATCCAGACATACTGTGCGGGTATGAAATAGAAATCAATTCTTGGGGATACGTATTAGAGCGAGCACAAACTTTAGGCTTGGAAGTCATCAAAGAAGTTTCCCGAATTACTGAGAAATATCGACAAAAGCGTTGGAGAAGCGAAGAAAACAATTTTGAAGGAAGAATTATTGGGAGAATTATGTTGAATGTTTGGCGTTTATTCAGGCATGAAATGGCACTATCTAGTTACAGTTTCGAGAATTGTATGTACGAAGTACTAAAAGAAAGAGTGCCCAATTATAGTTATGCCCAGTTAGCGACGTGGTGGCGAGATGAATCTAGGATATTACGATGGATACCTGTTGAATATTATTTGACGCGGCTGTCGGGGACCGTAAGGATGCTGGATAAACTTGATATTATAAGTAAGTATTCCGTGAAATATGTCTTAACGTGTGGTGTGTACTTGTGTAGCGTTTGTCAACCTACTGCGGGGTATAAGCCTCAGTCACAGTTTTGCTTTGAATTTATTTGATCGTAAATACTTTACACATCTACGCTGTTATTGAGAGTTAATATTCACATGCGTAGATCGGACATCAGAACTGGCTCGGCTTTTCGGCCTGCAATGGTGGGAGGTGTTGTCCAGAGGCTCTCAGTTCCGCGTCGAGTCTCTGATGTTGCGGGCGGCAAGGCCCCTCAACCTGATAGCCCTTTCACCCACTGTGAAGCAAAGGGCTGCTATGCGAGCACCTGAATGCCTTCCACTTATATTCGAACCAGGTAAGAATACTTCTGTAGGATGCATGTATTATTCTGCAAGTAAGAAACTTTCCCCGACTTAAAATCTTGATGGAACTCCGCGATTTATGAGATGTCACTTTGGTATTGCATGATTCTTCTTTAATACGACTGTAATTTATTAAGAAATTGTGTGTGCGTTTGAAGACATTGTGTTTTTTTTCCCACCAGAATCTCGATTCTACACCGATCCCGTCATTGTTCTAGACTTTCAAAGCCTGTATCCATCTATGATGATCGCTTACAACTACTGCTTTTCGACGTGCATTGGACGTGTTCAAAATATTAACGGGTACGTTTAGTTATTATTCTCATTCTCACTAATTTCTATATGACTAAGGGCCATTTTCTCCGACAAAATAACAAATGTTCAAAATAAAATCGGCCGATTACCCGTACAAAAATTCATGTTTAAACGGCCGATTTTGCTCTAATCGTATGTTATGTTGTCAATGAACTTGGGCCTTACAGATAAACACATTTATTGGTAATATAGATTACAAGTCAATAATGCAGGTAGGTACAGATCAGCTAATTCCTAAGTTTACAATATTATTATAAGAAATTATGAAATGGATAATATAACATTTTACAATTATTATTAATTAATATTATTGAATTATTTATTTTAAAAGATGATTATGTATTCGAACATAGCAAGAATTAAACAATCTTCATTAGGTTACATTGATTTATAATTTCGTTATTTGTAAACTCTTCAATTGACACTGACTTAGACATTGATGTGGTCATAGTGTAACCACAGTGCTGTGGCTTAAAAAATTACTTAACACTAAAAATTACAGAGCATTATAATTATTAGCATTTTATTGTATTCTAGTGAAGCAGCGTATGAATTTGGAGCATGGCGTCTCAGAATACCAAAAGTTAAATTGGAAGGGTTGGTAAAAACCGGCTTAGTCCACTGGTCGCCAGTGGGAGTTGGGTTTGTTAAGGCTTCTGTACGTCGTGGCGTCTTACCCGCTCTGTTGAGAAGGATCTTAGCTGCAAGACAGGCGGTTAAGAAGAATATGAAAATGCAAACCGATGAGACTGTGAAGAAAGCTATGCATTCCAGGCAATTAGGTAAAACGAGGCAATACAATAATTTTATCTATTCGGTTTGGTGGCCCTGCCTAGTTGAGGAATTAAAAAAGGAAGGAAAAAAAGCCCTGCTTAGTCGAAAAATAAACCAAATATGTGTTACAGTCAAAACTCGTAACCAGTCAAAAAGAACTTTTAACTGCAAATAACAGTAGTTGGAGGCGTGTTTTACGCCGTTCGTTCGTTACGTCCTAGATGCCTCCGACTGCATGTTATAATTTTTGGTAAAGGATAGTCATTTTTCTTTTCATCTTGTTTCCATCTTTTCACTTAGATTTTTGCAGTTGGGGTTTTGTCTTTTAATAACATGTTTTTGAAAATTTTGTCTCTCTAGGATTTCTCCTGTATCGAGAGTACTTTACAAACATACATCTCACATGCACACACACCTAGACCAGAAACAACTATCTGTAGATCATACAAATAATTGTTCCGTGCGGGGATCGCACCCGCGGGACGTAGCGCAGAAAGTTTATCGCTTAGCCACTGCACCAACCGTGTCGTCAAACTGTGAACCGAACGTGAACGAAACCGTGTCGTTTTATTTTAAACTTTTTAGTTTTATTAATCAAATCATTTATTTAGAACTTTTATTGGGTTATATTTTTGGAATCATCTCCTCAAGCTCTTTACTTTGATACCCAACATGGTCATGTGAGGAAAAAAATTAATGACAATTCAATTCAATTTATTTCATAACAATTTAACATTGTGTTGAAACTATATAAATATAAACATTCAAATTACATTTTAAATTAAACATTAAATACACACATATCAATTAACTATAACAGGCATAGGCATAATAAAAACAGTCAAAACAAAAACCCATAATACATGTCAAAAATCAATAAGAATTTATATTATTCAATAATAATATGTCAAAAATCAATAAGAATTCATAATAATATGTCAAAATCAATTAGATGTCAATTATACAAATAGGTATATCAGAATTTATTACATTAGGTACTCGTCTAAAATCCACGGTGTTTGTTTTTTTTATTAGTTACTCGCGTCTTTAAGACGAGTCTAAGCACAATCATTTGTTTAAATCGGTTCACTCGTTGTCTCTGAGAGGGAACATAGACACAGCTATACAAACATACAATACCAACCAATTACCCTCCTTTTGGGCTTCGCCGAAGTCGAGTTACAACAGTCAAAAGTACTTTTGATTAAAACGACTGAAATATGGGTCAGAAGAACTATTCTTGACTAAAGCCTGTAGTCAAGAGAAAATTGTTTTACCTAGACCAAACTAGTTGAATAAGTTAGGTTAGAACCATGACCACAAAACTCACGTGTCGAGCGGCCGGCGAATGTACTTTTTAAATCTAATATTGCCAGTCCGACTTGGAATTACTCTGGGTCAAAAGTGATTATGACTAACACTCTTGGTCAAAAACCCTTCTAACGGATATTTTCTAGTCCAAAGCATTATTAACCAATTTTTCTTTTAGTTAAAACTGTTTTTGTACCCCGTCTTTAATCAAAAGTATTTTGTTCGATTTTTTGCAATTAAAGGCACTTTTGACCGGTTAAGAATTGTGATTGTCATATAATATGGTACCTACCAATTACCATGTACCTACATCCCATTGTTTTACTAATTTGGAATCCTTCAAATCTTAGCTACTCCTTCTATTTAGCCTAATTCAGCTTACATCTTCTCACAAAATAAAAACTTTCCCTTCTTTAGTACCTCTTTTCCCAGTCCCGAGCGACCAGACGAGTCACAACAATCTCATTCTCTCGTCATTGCAGGTTTAAAGTTGATAGCGAATGTGACATACGGATATACAGCGGCGAACTTCAGTGGTCGTATGCCTTGCGTCGAGGTCGGCGATAGCGTTGTAGCTAAAGGGAGAGAGACGCTCGAGCGAGCCATCAGGATGGTGCGGGAGAGCACGCAGTGGAACGTGAAGGTATATAGTGGAGTTATATATTATAGACAATGTAACATACACTTGCTGAAGGGTCCCTTGCGCCTGAACACCAGCACAAGGGACGGCTTAATCGCGGCTACACCTAACATAATTTGAGTGGCTCATAAATAAGATAAGTACCATTGAAATGACAGAATAAGAAGAAAAATGTGAGATAATTATATAGGTAATGAATCGGGATCAAATGTATAAAAAACTTGAGTTTTTAGATCCGATTTTATCTCTGGACAGATTTTATGTTTGTAGGGGTTTAAAACACGTATATCTTCGATCAACATACTAATGTTGATCGAAGATGTACTTATAAGTTCCCGGTCCTTGGTAACGTTTAGGTATTTTTAGCACTTCATTATTGAACATCACATTATTAGGTAATCTACGGTGACACAGACTCAATGTTCGTGCTGGTGCCCGGCGGTACGCGTGCCGAAGCATTTGAAATCGGCCAACAGATCGCTGACGCCGTTACCGCTGATAACCCCTCGCCCGTCGCACTCAAACTAGAAAAGGTAACTCAATTTCCTTGGATTCATTGGCGGGTGGGTTTAATAACTGCTTGTTATAAGTCTCGGTTTTCTATCTCTTCCTATGTGTGACTTATCTTCGTTCTTCATTTTATAAGGTTCTATTGAGCGTATTGAGCTGCTTGTTGTCTTATATTTATTTTCTCTTGCAGCTATAATAATTTAGGCTTACTAAAAAGGAAAAGAGTTACTTTAGGAACTCTTAATTCTTAAAATTGTTTGTTTCCCAATCCAAGACACTACATAAGTACCTATAGACACGCACTCTACTAAAGACTGGATACTTGTAAATAGCTAGGTTTATTCCAGACATAATAATAACGATGATTAATTTCAAAAGGTATATCAGCCGTGTATCTTACAAACCAAGAAGCGCTATGTTGGCTACATGTATGAAAGTCCTGACCAAGAGAAGCCCGTGTATGAAGCTAAGGGAATCGAGACGGTGCGGCGAGATGGATGTCCTGCCGGCGTGAAAGTAAGTGTTTACAATCATTCAAGTTACTTATAACTCATTGAATTTTGTAATGGGAATTAGGGTCCCAAATGTCTTATTATTAAGGGGACTCGCAAGGGCCTCCTTCAGCTGCAGATTCGAGTACCTAACTTAGAAAAACAAGCTATGAGTACATAATTTATAAGTGTGACGTGCATCTCTTTAAAAACTTTTTGATTTATATTAATAAATAAAAGCAGATAATTACTAGCTGGAGATCCCGGGTACCTAGGAAAATGAGCCATATCTATAGAAGGTTCTACCTCTCATCATTATGAATTGTTTTTTCTATGGGTCCAACATCGAAATTCCGAAAAAAACAGTTGTTCCATACTAACATAATTCAATATTAAGTCATACCATATACCTACCTATTATGCCATTCATAATAAATTAGCGTGTGTGGCGAAGCAAAGGAAAGTTTTCCTAAAGCTCCTATGGTATAAGATTACCCCTACATAAATAAAACATATTGTATAATTTAATGCGACCGTGTTGGGGCCACTACCAAAAACTTTCCAGTTGAAGTACCTACCTAAAAAAAAAACTTTTTATAATACAGTTTTTTTTTTTTTCATCGTCTTGTCTCCTACTGCCCAGGCCAGGGGCGCCCACGTGGCTGCCAGGCGCAGACGTTCAGAGCCGGTCGTTTAGAATTTAGTATGTTTTCAATCAAGGACTCATGTGAGGTTAATGTTTGAGAAAACTGGATATTATGTGACTACGTAAATCTTGAATTCTACACACCTCGTTAAGATTATTTTTTGAATGCTATAGCTTCTCCAGCGAGCACTATGTCAGTTATTCGAGAGCGGCGATATGTCGCGCATCAAGCGGTCGGTGATGGCGATACTGTCCCGCCTGGCGGACGGCTCGCTGCCGCCGCAGGACCTGTTCTTCACGCGCGAGTACCACGGGCCCAGCGGCTACCGCCCCGGCGCCTCCGCACCGCCCAATGAAATAGCTAAGTATGTACACTTAGGCTGACATTCAGAAACGAGTTTAGCGTGAACTTACGCTTCCATCTGTCAAAATCAACTCGATTTGTTCGTAAGTTTGACAGATGGAAGCGTAAGTTCACGCTTGGAGTCGTTTCTGTCGTCTCAATGTCAGCCTTACCTCGTTAGCAGCAAATATATTTGCAGGTACCTCGGTAAAAACGCTAGATAAAAAATTATACATAAGTTAGGAGTAACTCGCAATGCCCGCATACCTACTTTACAAGAGCCGGCTCTTAATGAAGAGTCTTTTACAAATTTCGTTTTTACGCAGCAATTGCGTTCGGACTCCGATTCATAAAGACCTCGGAGATGGCCAATCGGCACGCAGAAAGCGGTCGATGCGTTTAATCTAGATTGTTTTAAAAGTTACGCTAGTGTTTCAGAACAGTAAGTACTACTTTCAGTACCTACTTGAAAGCATAATTCGGTAAAAAACACTTACATTACATTTTAACGTTTTCTCTGAAATAACACTACCTTTATAGGTTACAAGGATAGGTAACACTACAGGGATTGGTCGGTATATTTGCAGACGCCTTATGTCCCTCGACCGGCGCGCCGCGCCTTTGCCGGGCTGGCGCGTGGCGTGGCTGGTGGCGGCGGGCGCGCCCGGCGCCGCGCTCGTGCGCCTGGCCCGCACGCCCCGGGAACTGACGCGAGACCCCACGCTGCAACCACATAAGACTTACTACGCGGCGCGAGTGTTACTACCCCCCTTGCATCGGTGCTTGTCCTTACTCGGAGTTGACGTGTTCAAGTGGTGAGTTACATCTACTTTATTATGATGCCGTACTTGTGCGCCTCGCTAGGACACATACATAAATATGTATGGTTTAAGGAGTAAGTAGGTATGTTACGACTGCGTTAAAGTTTTTTGCTGTGAGAGTGTCTAGTGTAGAGTATCTGATGTCAGGTGGAGCGAGGTCGGATACACCCGGGAGATACAGCAGCGGGACGCGTGTCGCGCGGGCGGCATCGCGCGCTACATGTGGCGCGAACGTTGCGCGGCGTGCGGCGCCAGGAGCGCGCGCGCCGCCGTGTGCGACGAGTGCGCCGCTCCCGCGCGAGCGCAGCGCTGCGCCGCCACGCTCACTAGCCGACTAGATACGGCAAACAACCATGTGCAGTATTGTAGAACGGTAGGTACACCATTTTTCTCGGAAATAGTTACAAGATCAATCTTGCAAGGTACCGCGTATTTCACGAATTTCTGGGGCGGTCGGTGGAGTGCAACGTCGCCAAGAGTTCGAACAATTTTCCGCTAAAGCCTGATATACCTATATAGATATCACACTTTAGTGAAGTGCCATATATGTATATTGAGTCGCACACGGCTACCAGTCGAGTGTCCTTTTGCAGTCGCGACGATTTCCGAGCCGCGGTCGCGCCGATGGATATGACTTATCTATATATTAACACGTGAAGATAAAACGTTGTACCTTTTTTTACGCATATTGCGCGCACGGAGGAGTGTGAGAATTGGCATAGTTAAAGTTTATATGGAGAAGGAATGCCGAAAGCTAAAATTACGGTCGAATTTTGACCATAAGGCGACCACTAGTTTCAATAAATAGGAGTAGCGTACGACCAGCCGCCCGCTTACCGCTTACCGCTTAGTGGACAATAAGTCTTACCTATAGAAAGTTTTGCTGACGATATTCTGCGTCGTTATGAAGCTTGGTGATTGTGTTAAGTGTACAGTTTGAGCCCAGTATTTTAGAAATATCTAACTAACTATTGTCGGTGACACTTGCTATGTAGAACTACACCAAGTATCACCGAGGTGAGTCAGATCAAGGTTTCCATATTATATAACCTCTACTACTAAACTAGACATAATTATTTTTGGAATGCTTACTACAGATCTGCGCATCGTGCTGTGGACACAGCCGGTCTTCGGGGTGCGAGAACACAGAGTGTCCTGTTCTATGGCGACGGATCACCGCCCAGCACAAGCTCGCTCAAATCCACGACGTTGTCCGCCACTTGCCACCCAAGTTCACAAGGGAAACCTTAGACTTTTAATTATTATAGAAAAATTATTAATTTATGAATCATGTGGAAATAAATTTTATTATACCTACTTAAATACACCGTAGTTTTAAATACTTAGTTATAAAAAAATATTCATCAAATATTATAGTTTAAAAAAAACTATAGAACACGCTTTAGTCATCCAAACCATAGGAAGCGAAAATATTCTAAGTTTATGATCCAAACTGAACGTGTATGCAAAATTTCAGCTCACTCGGAAACCGGAAAGTGGTTCTTTAGTCTTTACCTTCCAAGATTTTCTTACATAATTAGTTACAGGTGAAGCTAATAAAAGCGTGTTAATAATAAAAAGACAATTTTAATTTGCTAGTTGAGAATTTTACACACCTGGATTTTCCAATCTTCCAACATTGTAAACAACCGTTTTCGGCTTTGGGTATTATTAATCTGATATCGGGCAAGCAATGTCAAGCTCAAGAGAAGGGACAATCTTCTCATGCGCGTGATGCATTAGCATAAAAAATGGAAAAATAATATAGGAACAAAAAAGGACTTTGTCTTTTTAGGGTTCCGTATCCAAAGGGTAAAACGGGACCCTATTACTAAGACTCGGCTGTCCGTCCGTCCGTCTGTCTGTCTGTCTGTCTATCACCAGGCTGTATCTCATGAACTGTGATAGTTAGACAGTTGAAATTTTCACAGATGATGTATTTCTGTTGCCGCTATAACAAAAAATACTAAAAAACAGATTAAATTAAATATTTAAGGGGGCTCCCATACAACAAACGTGATTTTTTTGTCGTTTTTATAGATAATGGTACGGCGGGTCTACCGCGTAACTCTGGTGAATATCAATTTTTCGATTTTTTGACGTTTCCAACCCATATATGGACTTCGTCGTACCGTGTAACTATTCGATATTCATATAATGAATCGAACCCAGAATCGAACGACAAAGTGTACGATTTCCCAAGATTTCCCTATATATTTGACACTTATTTGACATTAGACGGTACCGCGTAAGAAAAAAAAAAAAAAATAAGTGGACTTGAGCCATGCTATGGCAACTACGAACAATCAAAAATTTTGGTTTTTTTATTGAAAACAGCGCCATCTAGCCCATAGTTAGTAGAGATTAGAAGCTCGAAAAATGCGATGTTCCTATATTGAAAAATTAATAACAATGCTGGGAATTTTCTCCCTACAATGTGTTATTAATAAAATATTTATGCTTGATAATCCAAAAACGAATGTGGAAATAAATGTATATTAAATAAAGAGGCATTTAAATATATAAAACCGCAATGGAATACAGATTTTTTTTTATTTAATCTTATATCTTTTTACAGCAATTACGGAGATTCCACTGTCGTTATAGCAACACTACAATTCACAATTGCAAATGTCTGCTGCGCGTGAGTGTTATTGCTCGTACGGATTTTGCTTTTGTAATAAAGTTTTGGTTGTTTCGCATATGCATCTGTTATCCACGTTGAGTTGAGCATCTGTTCCTCCGTGTTTCCGTGCCGTGTTACAATCTTCTTTGTTACGTACGTCCGCAAGTTGAGCTTCCTGCTCCTTGCCGCCGAATCGTAAACTTTCCAAGAACTTTGTGAAGTTACTGTGCACCAGCATAGGCACTCTCTCTGTAGAGTTTAGACCCATAATTGCGAGTAGTGAACAGTGAACTTCAATCCAGTCATGTCACAAAATTCGTGTTGTGTACCTGGATGTCTATCGACTAGGAAAGCCGGTATGTACCTACCTGATGTTTTCTATACTTTATTTCCTGTGCCTTAAATACCTACCTACCTAGTCCAGTTTTTTTTTGGTATTAAGATCTGTTTCAAAATGTCAATTTTATTCTTCCAAATGCAAAGTTTCTATGAAATTGTTTTTAATTTTCCCTGCATTAAAGACTGTAATTGATTAATTATCGTTAATATCTACATAAACATTGCATTTTTAAGAACAACTAGTGTAAGTACGTTCTAAGTACCAACTGGCATTCCTAATAACATAAAAATCGGCTCATACTTAACACTATATCCAATGTTTCACTAAAAGCAACGTGGAAAGATTGAGATCCCTGTACACAAAACTTCATTTCTATCAGTCCTAGTTTTGACACTGATAAATTGATTACTTTGATTCTTAAGTATCGCTTGTTTAGCTTACTGGTAACAAATAACAATCTGAAAAAAATCATGAGTACTGGGCATATAGTATATTATGCAACCCACAATTTAATTTTTAAAAGTTGATGGAATTAGTACTTTAAAAAATCCTAATAAAACCATGTACAAAACCGATGTCTACGCGTAAGAATTTATAGAAAATTACTATAATATGTATTTTTATTGTTACTACTTTAGTAACAATATATTCAAATATCTCTAACAAATGAATAGTATAGTTTAATTTGAACATGCTACATTATAATGATACTACTACTAATATTATTTATGTAATTTGTAACTTGCAGATCTATATTTAAATATGTAAAGATTGATGTAAAGAAATTTGGTTTTTATTAATGAATAAAACTTTTGACTTTCTTAACGTAAAACAAAATCACAAAGTATTGGTAAAGATACCATTCAACCAATATAAAGACTGGATCTATTGAGAAGTTAAAATTAAAAGAATATCTGTGAATCTTATACCCAGATTCGCTTTGTTACGATTTTAGTATAAGTGTAGATAAATAATAAGAAATTAAACTTCTGACTGATTTGACTTTTTTTTCAGGTGTTTCTCTACATCGGTTTCCTAATCCAGAAAAACATGCAGAGAAATTCAATACTTGGATTTTAAATATTGGGGGCGAATTAGCTACAATGGATCATATAACTATCTATGACAACAGGCGTGTTTGTCATAAACATTTTCAAGACGTTCATAAGTATCCAAAGAATAAACTCTGCAATTTAGCAACTCCTGTACTGAATATGCCAGGTAAATTTTTAATCATTACTAATTCATCACAGATATTAGGGTTCGTACTTAAAAGGTGAAAACATAATCTTTATGGTGAGACTTTCGTGTTGGTGCCCATTGATTTCTGTGATTATTGTAGGTATCGACTTGAAATTCGACATAGTTCTGAGTAATGTGATATTATTAACATGTAACACAATAATTTCATTTATTCTATATAAAGTTATTGCATCACAATCGCTTTCCATGTGTGGAGTTATTTCACATGGTATTGTGCATAAGGGCCCAGATCACAAAATTTTGATTGAAATACAAAATGGTTAAAAAAGTATTTTTTGCTGTTAGAGTCATATTCTAAAGGTGATGTGAATGAATGTAAATATTACTTCACAAAACTTTTACTTATAGGAATCTGAAAGTTTTTAGATTTCTAAAATGTCTATAGATAAAAATAAAAAAATCATGTCAAGATTGCTTACCTTTTGTAAATTACCTAAGCAATAAAACAAGTAAGTAAGTATAAGGCGTAAATTGTTTTCTTTTCTAATTTTCAGAACAATCATTTGTTCAAGTCATAACAGAGGAGCCTGCCCTACCTTCTACATCTGCTGTGCAAAATATTAAATTGGATTTTATTATGTCAGGTTAGTATCTTATTTATTGAATTCTCGGAGTACCTTTTTAAGATTATCAGTGAGTGTGTAATGTCCGGTTGTCTGTCTATCACAAGGCTCTATCTCATAAACTACAGCTAGCTGGTTGGTATTTTCACAGATTGTATGTTATTATCCTGGCAAATACTAAAAATACCAAAAGGTCTCCATAGGAGACGCCCATATTTGAATTCCCTAAAGATTACAAATTTTTCAATATATTATTATTATGTATCTTCAAAGTGGCTAAACATTGTGGTGTAAAATTAAGACTGATTATAGTTAATTACTTATAGTTGCTGGTTTTATTATACTAAACACCAGGCAGACAAAAAAGTCGGCATCTAGTTCACAAGGCTAACAAGTTTAGGGACCTCTGGCTTCAATTGATGTTTTTATTTTTATTTTCAGATCCATCACACATTGCAGCTGAAACACAAGAGCCTGCCCTGCCTTCTACATCTGCTGTGCAAAATATTAAATTGGATTTTCTTATGTCAGGTTAGTATCTTATTTATTGAATTCTCGGAGTACCTTTTTAAGTTTATCAGTGAGTGTGTAATGTCCGGTTGTCTGTCTATCACAAGGCTCTATCTCATAAATTACAGCTAGCTGGTTGGTATTTTCACAGATTGTATGTTATTATCCGGTAAATACTAAAAATATCAAAAGGTCTCCATAGGAGGCGCCCATAATTGAATTCCCTAAAGATTAAAAATTTTTCAATATATTATTATTATGTATCTTCAAAGTGGCTAAACATGGTTGTGTAAAATTAAGACTGATTATAACTATAATCAGTCTACGTTATTAACTAATAACTTATAGTTGCTGGTTTTATTATACTAAACACCAGGTAGACAAAAAAGTCGGCATCTAGTTCACAAGGCTAACAAGTTTAGGGACCTCTGGCTTCAATTAATGTTTTTATTTATATTTTCAGAACCATCACGTATTGCAGCTGAAACACAAGAGCCTGCCCTACCTTCAACATCATATGTGCAAAAGACTCAGTTGTCAGATTTTGTTATATCAGGTTTGTATCTTATATTATTATAGATACATAAAGTGCTATTAACATATCCAATAAGATCAACATCATTACTAACCCACTTTATTGAATAAGGAAATGAGATATTGTCATAAATATAATATAATACTTGGCATGATCAGTGATCGCAGTGTGTTGATATAAGCACAAGGGGAATGCTGCCCCATTCTCTTGATTTAATCCCTTTTTCACGATTATAATAATTAATTATTTCATTTAAGATTACTTTCATTTTTAAAGGTGTACAATATAGAGTACTTACCATTTACAAATTAATAAATGTTTTAGACATTATGTATGGTTCGCGCAGTAGCTCCGATTGGCTTTCTGCGCTACGTGCCGCGGGTACGATCCCCGCACTGAATAAATATTAATATTTGTTAATTAATTAATAGTGGTTCCGGGTCTGAGAATGAATGTGATATGTGTGTTTGTAAACTGTACCCTCGATACAGGAGAAATCCTAGTGTGGGGCACCGTTTTATATAAAAATAAATCAATACAATATATTATAATAAATTAACATTCAATTTACAGGAAATGAAAAAGTTCATAAGATAAAATCCAAGAAAACCCTAGGAATTGTTACCAAACAAAATGAGCGACAAATTAAGAAAAGGACAAAATCAAAAGGTATTGTATCTTAAATAATACACATTGAAGTGGCATTCGATCAGTGTTGAATATCTTAAATCCCTAATTATTTAATTTACTTTATGAATAAAGTAATATTAAAGTCCTTGGAATTTTAACATGACATTGGATACTTATTAATTTTCATAGTAATAGTTTGACTTATGACTAAAGATATTTCACGGTTTTTTTCAGGTCCTCGTATATCAATATCGCAACACAAGAAATTTCAATCTGTCCTAAAACAATTGAAGAAATGTGAAAAAGATAAACTACATTTTAAACGAAAATATATGATCGCTAAAAAAATGACAAAAACAAGTGCATTTAACATTGTGTCCAAGCACATGTCGGCTACTGCAAAGACATTTTGCCAAATGCAAGCCTCCCAAAGTGGGAAGAAAAAGCGGGGAAGGCGATTCACATTAGATGAAAAGATTTTGGCGCTGTCTCTGTACAAACCGTCTCCGAAGGCATATCGTTTGCTGAGCAACTTGTGTATTTTACCAAGCAGGAGAACACTGCAAAATTTGCTACATCAAATTAATTTGAAATCAGGAATTAACGATTTGATTTTTGAAAATTTAAAACATAGAGTAGCCAAATTACCTGAAAATTATAAGTACTGTACTTTATTATTCGACGAGATGGCTATTGGCCCAGGTATAGCATTTGACAAGAGAAATGACGAAATCACTGGCTTTGTCAATAATGGGGAAACGACAAAAAAAGAGTACTGTGATCATGCCTTAGTTTTTATGCTAAGAGGTACAGTAAAGAAATATAAGCAGCCTTTAGCCTATTACTTTTGCAGTGGAAGCACCAAGGCTGCTGAATTAAAAATTCAAATAAAAAAAGTCATTTTGAAAGTTCAAGAAACCGGACTGAAAGTAATAGCGACGGTTTGCGACCAAGGCGCCTCCAATATGGCTGCCATTAATTTATTGTTAAAAGAAACAAGAGAAAATTATATCCGCAATGACAAAACATACAAAGAAGGATTTTTCGAAATTGGAGATGAAAAAATGTTCCCAATATTTGATCCACCACATTTAATGAAGGGGATCAGAAACAACTTAATCACAAAAAATTTAAAATATACAATGAAAGGCAAGGAATGCGTTGCCAAATGGAGCCACATCGTGGCTTTGTATAATAGGTGCCCAGGATACAAAGGCGTAAAACTAGTGCCTAAATTAACATCGCATCATGTGGTGCCTGCTCTTATACCTAAAATGAGGGTGAAGCATTGCACTCAGGTTTTTAGCAAATCCGTAGGAGTAGCGCTTGGGTTCATGGCAGGTAAGCAGCTTTTTACTAAACACTATATATTATATTATTAAGGTTGCGACATGCCACGATCCGTAAAAGCTATGGAGTTTGCATTCCTGAAAATAGCGAACTATATTTCTTTACAGTACCTATTAAAATAATCAGTGATAGTTTAGTGCTGAGTTCGAGTTCAAGTTCAAGTTCAGGTTCAAGTTCGATCATTATTCGGGTTATTAGAAATGAATTATCACTTGCTTGATCGGTGAAGGAAATCATCAATCGTCAAAATTGTAAACGTCCACTGTTGGACTCCATATGGACTACTGTAATGAGTAGTAGTTGTTAGGTCCCTAAACAGTGACATTTTCGTTGCAGATTGGTGATTTTAGTATCTTGTTATCATCTTACTTTAAAATGCTGGTCATTGTCTTGATATAATGCCTTAATCACCATTTACAAAAAGTACGCCACGGACAGGGAGAGTTTAAAATTGTGTAATGTAATTATTTTTTGTTTACAGGATTTGGGACTTTGGAAAAAGAGAGCACCGACACAGCAGACTTATTGATGTTCTTTGACGATTTATTTGATAGCGTCAATGGTAGCTACAGCCAAATAAGAAATGGGAAAATTTATAGGGCTGCAGTGACCCCAACCTCACCTCACCATAAATTATGGAATTATAGCATTCCAGTGCTAAAAACAATGAAATATATAAACGCTAATAGTCAGGGAGTAGTGCCTTCTTTATCAAGTTGGGTTAAGTCTATTGAAAGCTTTAAAAGAATCGTTAAACATTTAAATTCTAAAGGGATTAACTCCTTATTGCTGCGCAATTTTAACCAAGATGCTTTAGAAAACTTTTTTGGGGCAATTCGAGCTCATGGCTATAGCAATATTATGCCGACATCGTCTGCGTTCGAAGGTGCATTCAAAACCTTATTAGTCAATAATATTTCATCTTCACATTCCGTAGGATCAAATTGTGAAAAAGATGATAGTGTTTGTCTCCAATCGCTAAAATATTTTTTAGCGAAGCCTGGAGACAACATATCATCTGAATGTGAAGATGAAATAGACAGTGACTATATATCATTAGAACTGCTAAACACAGACGATTTGATAAATAGCGAATCTCCTATGCATGTTGAAAGAAGCGCAGCAATAGGTTATTGCAGTGGGTGGATAGCACAACTAGCAAAGAAAAATATTTATAAAAATTGTGTCGCCTGTAAAAATGATTTAGAAGAAGATGAAATGCAGAGCTTTCACAAATTTATAAAAATGAAAGAATATGACGATAAAAAGTGGTTGTGCTATCCGACTAGAGCATTATATGATTTCTTTGCCCAAGTAGAAAACATTTGCATAGAAGTATTAAAAGAGCATGCCAACAAGAGAAATATATCAAATTATATAAAATTAATCATTAATATTAATTTAAATGTAAGTTTTTTAACTTGTATGTTACACAAAAATGATTTAGGGAAATACTTAATACATAAATGTACAATGTTTTTCATAAATAATTGGTGCAAAGATGTCAATAGTATTCTCACTGGCAAAACAACTTTTAGGGATAATAACGACCCCATGAAAGAAAAAGCTGATAGGCACTACTCCAAACATAAGGGTAGAAAGAGGAAACGGCAAAATACATTATAATTATGTTGATATTATAATGATGTGTATTATAATTAAGTTGATGATATAATAAAGCTATTTAAAGAACTTTGTGTATTATTCATGATTTCTAGTAACTCCATTTTTAGCTAAAACAATGAATTTATTATAATGGCGTATTATTTATCGATTTTTATTAATACCTGTGAAAGGTATTAATAAAAGTCAATAAATAATACACCAATATAATAAATTATCTTGTTTTAGCTCTAGTAAAGCAGTAATGCTAACCTATACATATAGCAACCTATATAATATTGCTAGGTAGCTACGTATACGTATAGCTAGGTAGGCCAGGTTGGTGTAATAGTTTCGGCTAACTTGAAACCAGATGACGCTATTGTTGACAATTCTCTAAGCATTAAAAAAAACACTGAGCTGCCTGTCTATGTCCAAGTATATATTGTAGTCTTTGACTTGAGCCCAGAATGTAATGTCAAATGAAGTCGGTAGCGAAAGAGCTTCGGACATCGGTAAAATTTGCTTTATTTTTAGCTTTCCCCAACAAGATATTGCTTTTTTAAGTTTATTTTGTGTAAACTTGTAAATATTCACTGTAATTCCTTACCTTCGTGTTTTTTTGTTTGTTTTTAGAATTTCGAGTGCGGGATAGCGGGATCGATCTTATGTTTTGCAACTTTTGTTCCTAACGTATATAAGGACGTTGTGTGAAGTTAAAACTACCAAAAGAATCACTGCAGTGCATCCAGAAATCAAGGTATGTATCAATTGAATCAAAGTGATTAGGTATGACATTCTAAATATCATTGTCAATGAAAGTGTTGTGTGTTATAATTATGACTGTGTTTTAAATAATAAACTATTTCTTAAAATAACTCTAAAATCCCAAGTCCAATAAGGTGGCCAGTGCTGCATATCTATGTAAATGTTCAATGGAGCACCCGGAGCACCCCGCAGAATTTGCGAATTCTGACATTTATGTTTTTTACAGATTTTGGCAGCATTGCAGTTGTATGGCAGTGGTGGCTGTCAAAGCCCTAAATATTTCACAGGCAAAAATGTCTGAGTGTCTAATGGAAGTCACGGCAGCCTTGAATTCTGAACATATTTTGCCAAAATATATCCATTTTCCAGTATCTCAGGCAGAACAAAATGAAATATCAATGAAGTAAGTTTAATAATAAATACTAATTATTACCTAGTTGTGATGATAATAAACACCTTTATTCTGCTCACCACAATATAAGGTTTGTAAAGGGGAATAATAGTCTAGATAGGTACATAGTATATGAAATTTATTTTATTTTATACTCATGGAGAAGTTTGGAATTCCTGGGCTTTTGGGGTGTGTTGATGGCACACATTGTGCTATCATTTGCCTTAGAGACAATGAAGAGATATACTTCAATAGAAATTATTACCATTCACTTAATGTCATGGTGGTATGTAAAAACTAAACAAGTCTTATGTAACTTTAATTCTTGTATAAGAGACATTGCTTATGAAATATTTTTGTTTTTTAGGTTTGTGATGCAGATCTACGCATATTGCATGTTGATCCATCCTTCGGTGGTGTGAGCCATGCTGTCACTCCAGTCCTGTAAAGTGACACATGCAGTATCTAGTAGGACAGATCTTCTGGTTTTTGGGTAAATTATGTTTTTAATTATGCAATTACTGTTAGTTCTTACTCATCAGTGTAACAAATTCAGCAGTGAGATTATGCAATATGATTATGATGAATGAGTTTGTCTGTGTAAGACTAAAGATAAATCCAGAATTATGATATGTGAAGAGAAAACTTTGTACACAAAGGTGTACAACGTTTTGTAAAGATAAGCATATTGTGCGCACGGAGGAGTGTGAGATTTGTCACAGTGAAAGTTTATATTGAGAAGGAGTGCAGAAAGCTAATTTAATGAATTACGATCGAATTTCCATTATTGGGCGACCATTAGTATAATTAATTACACTAAAAAGTGTTTTTTCCATATGTATAAACATTATTAAGTAATGTGACATTGCAGGTGACCCTGGATATGCACAGCGTCCATGGATGATGACACCAATCCTGAGTGCAACCCACAACTCACCGCCAGAATACTATACTAGCCAACATACTAGTACTCAGAACGTGGTGGAACGTTGCTTTGGAGTTCTAAAAACGGGCTTTCCCTGCCTCTCATGCATTATGAGCCTATAAAAGCTGCGAAAATGGTAAATGCTTTTGTAGTTCTACACAATATAAATGATCACCGCATTGCCATTGATGTGGAAGCTATCAACTTGGATGGCCAACGTCAGCCTCCAAGAGACATGGACCGTGGACCAATCGACGAGGGAAGAGCTGCTTTGGTCGGCAGGCTGTGGAGGAATCGAGGTTGTCTTCATTAGTTATAAAATAGTTTTAAGTAGTACCTACTATTGTTCCATAACAGAAATGTAATTAATTTGAACTATTAAAAAACTTGTGATAAAGTACCTAATTTGTAATTAATTTATGCACCTTGTATTCTTTATATCAAGTTAAGTATCATATAAAGGGGCAATGCAGTTAACTGGATTACCACTGCAATTTCAATAGGTACCCATTGTTTTATTTTATAATATTTTTTAATATTATTTATGCTGAGTCCTAGTTAATACGCATGCCGCCTACAAAGTCTAATAGTTGTTGATTAATTTGCACATGGGAGTAGCGGGATTTATAGATCTCAGTGAATCATAATATTTAAAGCTTTAATAATTATTTATGTCTATTTTCTTTGAAGAAATTGTGTGCGTGCTGCTAGCTCGCGTGTATATTTACTATGTTATACAGACGGCCAAGCACGAACGTAATACGATATATTACACGAACTTAAATAATATTCTCTTGTGTTATATTTAATTAAATAACAACAAAAAACCCGTTTTTTATTGAAACAACGCCATCTATAAGATATCGATTGAATTTATTAGAATCCAATAGATATCTTATGGATGGCGTTGTACCATAAAAAAAACTATGTAAGTGTAAGTAAGTAAAGTACAGTAAGTGTATCTAAGTCAAATGCATATGCTATGCAACTCGGGATGCTTCATAAATAAATACTATCCTATTGAAACCGAATTGGAATCACGCATACCTCTCTTTAGTGTTATATTTAATAAATTATGATACGAAATATCCCTACTGGATAGTACCCTATCGATAGATGGCGTTGATTTCAATAATTTTTTATTGAAACACGTACCATAGAAAAAAAACTATTTGAGCAATGTCCTTTGCATGAATCTCAATACAACATTTACATGAAGAAGAACGAGGGTATATTAATTAAAGTCTCATGGCTGTTAAGTATGACTTGTTTATTTGGAACAAGTAAGGATTTAAAACATTTCGTCACCAATAAACAATTTCAAAATACATGATCATGACTTACTACAATAACAGCTTAATTACAATTTTATATTAATTGAACTAGCTTGAAGATAATCGTTATTAACATGATTTCTTCGGGGTAATAATGTTTTGTGATTTTTGATTTAAACATTTACATAAAGGATTACTTGTATATTAATTTGTTACAACGGAAGATTTTCGTCATCACAAAAACCATATGAATAACAAATTAAATGTATGTCTGCAAAAATATCAACTATGGTAATGTAAATAACATTTTAAAATACCCTTCTATTTATTAAAAATATAATCGAGTAGGTGCATGAAAAATTAGTGGCAAGATGACATAAAAAGGTATTTGATAGTTAGTTACAAGTGAAGCTAGTGTACAATGTATTGTATTAGTAGTGTGGGGCACCAATAAGAACTTTTGTTTAAGGCAGTACCCTGACCAAAACGCCGTTTTACATCGCCATCTCCTCCGCAATTATACCACATACAAATAAAAAAAAAATACAGTCTTAAAGTTCAAGATCTCTACTTCAAATCCAACGTTTCAAATATATTTTTTAAGTAGATTATACTATAGTAATTGGCGATTATAAAACACCTAAATCAGAATTTAAACCTTCATCTTCTTCGAAACTTGAAGCTTAATTTATTTCTGATTTGCAGCAATAGATAAATAATTCTTTTATTTATAAGTCCAACGTTTAACATTTTAAAAAAAGTCATTTTTAAATTTTTCCTTGAATTTAAACGTAAATCTGTGCCAATTTTCAGCTGAAGGGTCGTGTTCGGGCGACGGGCGGCAGTCTGCCGCTGGCTCTCGGACGTGATACCCGTGTCGATCGAGGCTATCGCGTTCGATTTATAAATTCAGAATTTATTTTGCTCTATAGACACAATATTGTGTAGAGGGGGCAACCTATATAACTTGCCTCAGTAGTATGGCATGTACTTCTATAAACATATTTTGATTTTTTTTGAGTACATATTTGAAATATTATTATTTTAGTAAAATCAGATATAGATAGAGTCTACTGATCTGTCACTTTATCTGTCAAGTCAATACAAATTGTGTTTCATCTTCTAAAATATACTTTGTCTAAAAATATAGAGACCATCTTTTTGATGTTTTCTATAAACATAAATTCAAATTCAGTATGTGACCACGTGAACGTGACCGAATGTTTGAAAGCTCTAAACTATGGGACGGAGTCCCATCATGTTGGTATTCAAACTTCATGTTTTGGTGAGATCTATGTGACCACGTGACTAAAACTTTGAAAGTTTATATCTCCCAAACTATGGGACGCAGTCCCATCATGTTGGTAATCAAACTTCATGTTTTGGTGAGGTCTATTCATATAAACCGTGACCACGTGACTACGTGACCAAAATTCAGAGCTACCTTCTATTAATGAATTGATAATTTGTCATAATCAACGTTTAAAATAGTAAGTAATAATACGTTGATGACGATGTTGATCTAAATTTTTTTTTTTTTTTAATATAACATTGTCCCTCACTAGGATTTCTCCTGTATCGTGGGTAGAGTTTACATTATCTCACATGCACACACACCCAGACTAATATTTGTTCCGTGCGCGTATCGAACCCGCGGCACGTAGCGTAGAAAACCACTACACTACTTGTAACAACCCTAGCCTCCATGCACTATCGCCACACTGTCTTGACGTTGTCGGCGAGATCAAAGGCGTCGTCCTACTGTTGTTTTTCTTTATACTATTCCTTTACTTTATTTATAATAATTTATTTATAATTTTATTATATATTTTATTTATAATAATAAATACTATGTACCAACCTAGTTTTATTTTAATTCTTATCGATTATACTTTATATATTACTATTCACCAACACTGATATTCCCATTTTTAATCGACTTCCAAAAAAGAAAATTCTCAATTCGACTATATGTTTTTTTTTTGTATGTTTGTTACGCTATTACTCCGCCAATTGCATACCGATTTTGAAAATTCTTTTTTTATTTCAAAGGGATATTATATATGAAGAGATATATGAAGATTTATATCTCAAGATGGCATTTAAATTTGTTGAAGATTTGATGAAGAACTTCGGAGATATACAATGGAACTCTTGAATGAATAACAGCATGTCATTTGCGATTTCTGTAATCGCATGATTATGAATTGTTTAAGCCACTCAAAATAGAAATATAAAATAAACATTAAAAAATTGTATAAACCGACTTCAAAAAACTAAAAAGTATAATACATATAATTTTCTTAAAAAACTTATCAGCTTCTGAAGTCGTTGCCACTACCAAGCTAGGTGCATTGAAGAATTTAAGAAAATTATTTACACTGTTTAGTTTTTTGAAGTCGGTTTTTACTTTTTTTAATGCTAGGTATTAATATCTAATAATCGTGATATATTTATATTAGTGAATATTAAATGAATCAAGCAATTCTTCAAATAAAAGAGCAAGTTATAATTAGTTAATACCAAATCATCTAACAACTCGGCAAGTGTAATTTTTTGCTCGGAAGCTCGTTGACGAAGCATAAATTTTTTATTTCCCTTTTTTATAAAATCATTCATCATTGTAGTGATTGTACCACTGTTATTGGTATTAATTTTCTAGTAGTAACTCTGTTACTGTATAGACCTATAAGTGAAACAATCTACAAATATATATTTTACATTGCCACCTCTATTTATTATATAGTTTTTTAGTGTCTGGCGCGATGCTCGCGTTGACATGCTCCGAGCGGTTTCCGTAATATTACAGGGGGTCGCGCGGGTTGCGCGGGTCGAGGAAGCGAAATCGACAAATTCGTTACCTCACTGACGCGCCTTAATGTAAGGATGTAATCAATTAATAATAATCGCAAAACGCATCGTAGACCGCACTACGCGGCCAATACAACATTTCTCTCATTTCTCTGCAGCATTTCCTCCATATCCATCCTGGAACTGGCACGGGTTCAACTGTTAAAGAAAATAATATTGTTATCAATACATGTAATTAGGTGTCTTACTTTGGAAGATGTGAGGTTTCTGCCGACCTGGGAATCGAACCCGCGCGTCGCGCTTATGATCACTACACCAATGAGGTAATTTTATCAAAATATAGATTACTAGCATTCGCCCACGGCTAAACCCGCGTGATATCTTTATAATTATAGCCTATGTTACTCAGTGTTATTATAGGATTCTGCTGGTGAAAGAACTTTGAAAACCGGTCCAGTAGTTTTTGAGTTTATCCATTACAAACAAACAATCAAATATTATCTCTTTATAATATTATTATAGTATATAGTATAGATATAGACTTATTTATAAAGGTTCGTAATGGGGCTGATTGCACAAGTTGTGCACAATGTTCATAGCTATCTTCACCTTAGGGAGGTTCTGTCCTCGCGGGACATGAATATATTATTATTATGAATACAAAAATCTAAACTCACTCTGCAGACCTTTAGGGCTTGGGGGCCGTAGGAGGTGGTGGTGGAGTGCCACCACCATAGTCAGTCCATTTGGCAACAATCATGGCAGAGAATCATGATAAAATATTGTGAAAACATCCAAAGCACACCACATACAGAACAAATGACATGATATTAAAATGTTGGTTTATAAGTTACTTACGTCTCTCCACTGTGCGCCTGACTTAGTAGTCCCCACACCAACAGCATTTAGCTGGGCCGCCAACGCATCCCACCGAGAATTGACGCGTTGTCTATCGTGTGGTCCGGCATTGACCAAACGAACAACCGCCAAGTCAGCATATCCATCTGCTGTGTAGAGACTGTGAACTCTGTTAGCCGGCATGCTGAAATATAAATTACATTAGTCGAAACGTACAGTACGTGTATGTAGGCGAAAACACTTTCGTCCTAAATTCCGTTTTATGTAGTCTATCCTTCAGAGAGGTAAGAAATTAAATTTTGTCTGTTCTACGGTAAAGGTAACCTACAATGTGGGGCGAGCGAAGCGACCTTAGGAGTTCAGAGTACCCCGACTAGAGCCCTTTAGGTTCGAAGTATATGACATCGCGGAGGACTCGTGCCACCTTGCACATCCTTTGCTGCACTCTGACCGAAAAAAGCCACTATTTCACTTTGCTGCATCATGTTCCACTGTTAACTAAATCATGTTACGATTGCCCCGTAACTATATCTCACTAATTTGCAATGGTCGAACATTAATTACGAGAACAACATACTTACTTTATGAAGTTCTTCTATTTCTTCTATATAGTATAAAGATTTAATAATCTTCAACCTTCTTCAACGGAATTTTCAGTTTTCATTGTTTATAAAAGCACAAACCATAGAGCATCTAACCACTACGTTACCACAGACTAGGCAAATGCCAAACATCGTTTCCGTCTAGTTATTAATATTCATTATTTTTTATATTTTAATATGCATGTTTTAAAATGTAAATAATACAAAAACAGTCGGTCAATCTTTATTTAACTCAAAAAAGTGTAAAGTCAATTTAATAAGCAGAAATGGCACGATTAAAATAACTTCAAAAACATTTCAACGTCTCGAAACGAAACGAAAATAACGTTCACTTTGGCCGTTCACCGCGAACTGTATAATCTGTGCCGCGAACCCCAGTTTCGGAAAAATTTTTACGCGGTACCGGTATGTTCATATTCTTTTAATCGTATGAACTTCACCAAAAGTGTTGTTATTCATATCCACCAGAGTTACGCGGTAGACCCGCGGATCCCTTCGTGCGCGAGTCCGACTCGCACTTGGGCGATTTTTTATACATACCGGGGTTGTTGCGAACATCAGCATCAGCATTCATCGATGCTGATTATAATGTTCAAGTCGTGACATGACCGCAGAGCCGCAGATGGGGCGGTTCTACTTTTTACCCGACTGCGCCAGAAGGAGGATTGTGTTTTCGAGTGTATGTATATTATGTAGATATGTATATTTCTTTGGTAGGTACGCTCTGTAGCCTAAACGGCTTAATGGATTTTAGCTTGAGAGGTATCGTTAGATTCGGATTCGTCTTAATTGTGAGAGTGACACTGGTTATATCAAAATTAAAATCGATTAATATTTTTTTTATTCGCGTTTTTTTAATTTATTATTAACGCGTATTATTAACGTTTTTCGACGCCATATTAAGTACTCAATTTTTTTTTCCTCTTTGCCTCTCGGGTTGGTTATCAAAATAAAGAGTTTTAAAAATGGTTTACAAAAATATATTCAACTTAAATGTTTCAATGTAATTTGGAATGAGAAATGCTTAACTAAAAACCGTAAAATTAAAAAACTCGACTGCTTAAAAAGTGAATTTTAAATAAAAAATCACTAATACCTGAAAAATAACTGAAATGAAAAAAACAAGTCCAGTAGAATTCTAATGCGGAACATAGCGACTTTAACAGTTTTATTTAAAAATCACTTTATAAGAGGTCGGGATTTTTAATTTTTAACTTTCTTCCCTGCTTTTAGAAAATAATTAAAATCAGCCGCGCCGATGTCGTTGATAAAACATCAGCTTCCGCTGATGTGAAAAAAATATGCATCAGCAACAACCCTGATACATACATACCTAAATGAATTGTTTATATTTGTCCAAGTATTAATAAATAAATAAATAATTAAAATACTGAGTCAGCTTAGGGCCATGTTCACCGACAATAGAACATTACCCACACAAAAATTTATGCTAAATCGACTGATTTTGCTCTAATCGGCTGTTATGTTGTCGGTGAACTTGGGCCTTAGGCTTACATTAACTTACATTACTTAACGCTTTCATCTGTCAAAGAGTAACTTAAGTAACACGATTCTTGGTAACATTACTCTAAGAAGTCAGTAGTAGTGGGCCCTTTGAGCTCCAATTCTGACAAATCTAATACCTACGTTCGCAATGTAATCGGACCTTAATCGAGCTGTGGCCTGTGGGCGATCATTTTCCCCATACACTTAGGCTGACATTCAGAGACATGAACATAAGACGGGCGAAGACCGCTCTATCTAAACCTATCTAAACGAAGTCGTCGCTAAGCGCATCTTCAAAATTCGTATTCAGACTAATTCAGAGTCGCAGTGTAAGCTTAGACTCTCTTCTCTATGGCCATTTTTAATAGCAAAATGTTTATCGGTAAGTTACTTTTTTTATGAAAATGAGCAAGCAGGCGTATATAAAAATTAAAACAGGATAGCAATATATACAAAATGCAATTGGAGTGAGCGAAACAAAATATCTGAGACAAACATATTTATTTAAGTTATGAGGTTAGTCCTCCGTCCACGGGTTAGTCTATGGGTTAGTCAGACTCATAAAGTTATTATTACTAGTTACCACTAATAATAACTTTATGGTCAGACTTGATTTGAAATTGTCGAAATTAACTCCACCTTAGCCCACTTGGCGGCGCTAGTGTCGTCTTAAGTAGTCAATATTCACTACTTGCGTGGACGGAGCAAGAAACTACTTGGCTTATCTTAGTTTACGTTAAGTTTAAGTCGTGTTCCGAACGTCTCTGAATACAAATATGAGCGCAAGCGCGCAAGCTGTTGATTTTGACAGATGGAAGCGTAAGTTCATGCTTAGACTCGCTTATACTCGTTTCTGTCGTCTCTGAATGTCAGCCTTAGGATTTCGCTTACGCTCGTTTTCCATAATCTACATTTAGGGGAAAAAAATAAAAAAATAACGTAATTTATTGCGTTTATTAACAATAACAATCTACGAAATTATTAGAAACAGATTTAGTACTTTTATAAGCAAATTCAGTGAGCTTCCCTGTTGGCAACATTAAGTCCAATCGTAGAGCCCACGCGTAGAGCGTAGCAGGGTTCCCAACTTAGGGGTTTTCCCCCTAAATTTAGGAGGTAAATTATTGGATTTTTTTACTCTTGACTTTTACTGTGAAGTTTATAATGATTGTGACGCAGCTGGCCGTAAACGTTTTGAAAATGTTTCAATAATTTTATATTATTATTACAATTTATTTATTATTTTAACAGATTTTTATTTTTGGGGATTTTAGGTGTTTTTAACTTTCGTTTTGGGGATAAATATTTTTGAGAGTTGGTTACACTGGACCGTATTGTTCCTATATAGTATATTTATTAATGTTGGTTCAATGGAATTTCTTGGGAATTTCAGGGAATTTCCATTCTTTGTTTAATATTATCTATCTGTGTTATCTATGGAATTTCCCTGTGATTCATCCATCGTCAGTCAAAAGTCAAAACAATAGTACTCTGTGAGTCAAAACACAAGTCAAAATAGTTGTAAAAGAGGCGAATCCGGATCACAGCGTATTTATATTGCAAAAGATACATTATCTATCATGCAGCGGCATGTAGAGTTGCGGAAATTACCTGAGGGCTTTCTGTGTAATGTAGAAAATATCCTGGAGATCAACAACGATTGGCAAACAGTTGTGTTATTTATACCAAAGGACCTGCAAAGTCCACATTTTGAACGCAAATACAATTCTGAACATATGAGGTAGGTAAAAATTGGGACAGAGTTTCATCTTAGGGGTCAGTGTCATGTTATTTTTAGATCTAACCATAAACTTATTATACTTTACTGCTAGTATTTGAATCAAACTTACACCAACCACTCAAGTTGTTTTGTAATGTCTTTATTTTTAACAGATTAATTGAAGAACATGCTAAAAATACAAACAGGAAATGTGCTAAGGTATTGTTTGACGAATGGGGAACATCAGGCCGAGTTAGACCAACTTTAGAAACTCTCCTGGAGATCTTACAACAGGCGCAAATATTTAGAGCAGTGGATGAAATCGCACGCATGCTGGGAGGTACTACTTCTTCAGCTGCCTAGCATTATTATTCAAAGCTTTTGTTGGGGTCTTAATAAAAATGAGTGGTGGCCCAGTGGTCGAAATTTGACAGTAATATTAAATAAAAAAATTAGCTTTCTGCACTCCTTCTCCAGATAAACTTTAACTATTCCAAATCTCACACACCTTTATGTGCGCAATATGCTTTAAAACAGGTACAAAGTTTTCTCTTCACATATTATAAATTTGTTTCTATTTATTATGTTACAGAAGCGCCCCCACCTAGACCAGAAGAGCCAGGTCCAGGAGCGTGTGTAACAATCAACTTAACAGAGCTTCTTAATGATAAAAGTGTGGAACAACGATTGAACTCAATGGCTTCTGTGCAAAGTGATAATCTTCACAATTCTAGCCATGATCAAGCTGTGTGTAACCGCACTACAAGACAAATGAGAGGTCCAAGTGATTTGATAAAATTTTCAGAAACCATAAATAGCAAGGATTCATATATACCTCATTTTAGTGCTTTGCAAACTTTTGAAAACCAAAGTACTGCCCAAATGAAACATTCAGATCTAATTAAGTTTTCTAAATCTGCATTAATCACTTCAAGAGGGCTGCCAGACTTCAGTGCTTTGATGCCCAAAATTAATGGATTTGATTCCCAAACATCAAATTCACTTGCATCTGCTACTGGTACTACTGAGAATGAATCTTCCCAGGTTGATATAACACCACAAAGTGAACTTTATCATTATAGCCCTGGTGGCAACCTCTCATCAGTACAAAACATATTCAGCATAATAGACAATGCTATATTAGAAGATAAAAAACTGGTTCATTTTGAATACAGGGAATTGGAAGCTATAACAAATAAGTTTTCAGAGACCTTTATAGATAAACCGGTTGGACCAGTTGGGAAAATAGGTAGTGGAGGTTTTGGTGAAGTATATGTTGGTACACACAATATTCATGGGGCCCTGGCTATAAAAAGAGTGAGAATACATGTGCAAATAAGCTGTGAAACAGCTATGAAAGTATTTAACACTGAAGTGAAATCACTTTCACATCTTAAACATGAAAATATTGTCCCTATATTTGGGTACTCCATTGATGGGCCAACACCATGTATAGTTTGTGAATACATTGATGGTGGATCTTTGCAACAAAAAATTGCAGCAAAGGTATTGACTGAGGTTCAGAGAATCAATATAATGAGGGGGACAGCTGAAGGACTACAGTACATTCACCACAGTGAGAGACCACCTCAAACTGAGGACATGGAGTCTCAGACAGAGTCCTTGTCTACTAGGAAAAGCTATTATCTTCATGGAGATGTGAAAAGTGCTAATATTTTGCTGACTAAAGACTGTGTGCCAAAGGTAAGTAAGGTGTCTTTTCGAAATATAAATAGACGGCACGGAAGTAAGTTATTACACCATATGGGAATTGCAGGTTGATTATAAATTTAATTTAATTTTTTATATACATCCGGGTGTTATCGGCGATATTGTTTTCCTGTCTGCGCAAACGAAGATTCATGACACGACACGCCTTATCTTTTGTGTCATACTGTAACAATATTTGCTACCTACTTTTATTGTTTATTAGTTGTGTTCTAAATTGTTTTAATGTTTACAGCTATGTGACTTTGGATTGGCTAAACAATTGGAAACAACATTCATTACCACCAAGTCAATGATGGGAACCTCAGCATACATGGCTCCTGAAGGTTTCTCTGGTACTGTTACACAGAAAAATGATATCTTCAGTTTTGGAATAGTCCTGTTGGAGTTATTAACTGGTTGTAAACCAATTATAACAGCCCATGGCGAGAATATGAACATTAAAAATTATGTGGAAGAAAACTGCATAAATGGTGATATCACAAATCTTTTAGACAAAGTTGTTAACAAATGGACAAAAGCTCAGAATGTATATAATCTGGCTCAACGATGCTTAGAGGAACAGAAAAATAAAAGGCCTACCATAGATGAAGTCTGTGATATTATAATAGGAATCTGCCAAAATCCCTATGAAGTTATTTATGCCCAGGTCTAAAAGTTGTCCTACATAATTATAAAACAAACAATTTAGAATAGAATAGATCTTTATTTCATGTAAACCAAATACAGGCACTTATGAAATGTCGAGACTCTAGGTGCACGGTTCCAAATAGTAGAACCTATGGAGAAGAACCGGCAAGAAATTCCATGGTAACTCTTTTCAAATAAATAATATAGATTACAATATGTATCAGTACAATGTTGTGGTAAGAACTGCGAGAATAATGCAATTCAATGCGAATACAAATAAGACTGGGATAATAATGAATTTCCTCTGAATAAGATTGCCGATTCAGCAGTTACGAGCTGACCAGTTCCACTTCCAGATTTAAATTAGGTATGTAAAAAATTCTTACCTGCAATGAAATATGATGCTAATAACAAGGGCATAAGCTTAAAAAACGTCCATTGCATTCTTGTGCCAGTAAATGAACTTTGTATAATATACAAAGTATACTATATTTTGGTATAAGAAAGCAAAATCTATTATTAGAAAAGAAGATAAGTTTAAGCATAATTATTAACATTACATAGTCAAGTAAGATTTGATGTTTTATATGTTAGTATACAGAAATAAAATTACTGTTTATATACAAATATTAGCTTTAATTTCATTAATCCTTATTAAAAAATCTGCATTTGAACTCTTGGGCACGGTTTCTAAATTACTACATATTTGTTTTTGTTCTTCTTTAGTACATAAATTTATTAATGTTTGAGTCAAATTTTGAATTCGTAACATAGTAGTTTCCTCTTTAGCCACATATAGAATTTTTAAAAGTGAAGAAATTATCTTTTGTCCTGTAGGTAGCTTCCAAATGCACCAACAGTGCCTGACCCACATTTCTAGACACTGAAACAAATGATACAATGCGTCAACTAAGTAGAAGGAATGTTTGTACCTACTGGATATCGAGACTTAGGTCTCTCCCATTTCCAAAACTAACAATTCTAAACATACAAATTAAACATTTTGTGGATTTTTTAGAAATGTACTATTTTGCAAATAAAGTGGAACTGAAATTCTATTTGCACCCTTTGTATGAATGATATGGATTATTATAATGTATGGATGGGCATGGGAGAAACACTGATTATACAGGCTGACCCATTATGATGGGTCGGTATGGGAAGTCTGTAACAATAAGAGAGAGAAATTTCTGTCTTCAAAGAAATTTTTCTCTGCAGTCTAATTTAGTGCATTCAAAGATTATCAAAAAGCTACGCGACTCGGATATCAAGTTTATAAGACCTCCTTGTCACGAAAAGTCTTGGCATTGTGCCAGCAAGTGCCTAGAATTTAAGAATTGTAAAAAATTACCCAGTTTGTTATTGCAGTTTTTTATGTTTCATCACAAAATATACATAAAATGAGAAACGGCAAAACAATATTCTTTGTGTGTTTAGTTCACACAGACACAGGGTTCTATACTTTGAGTATCTAGAACGTTCTATAGCACCATTTACTCCTTACAATCTATGAAATCAATTTTCATAATAAAATTACTGGTTTTGATTTTTGATTAATGAAGAGGTTTTTTAAAGCATTTGAATGCAGTTTTTCTTAACTCTAAAATCAACAACATGGGTCCTCGGAACAAAGGACAATGAGTAATTCTGGACCAAACTCTCAACAGTGATGAAACCTATGCCATGTGAGAGCTTTTGGGGTATTGTTTAATTCATTCTATGGCAGCCAAGTCGAAATCGAGTGCGAACATGGTGTTTTGAAACATTTTCTATACTGAGAAACTTGCTTGTTTTGCGACTACCGGCTCCTTATTTGACTCCAATATCAGCTTATTTGTGTCTATCTGGTAGGGATGATCGATATTCATCGATGGTAGATTAGCGAGAAGACATCAATGATAGTAAATTAAAAAAAAAAAAAAAAAACCTCAAAAGTGGGTCGATCGATCGATATACTCCTAGTCAACTAGCGTGAATTGGGTGTATGTACTAGATTTCGCTGACTATGTACTAGGTTTCAGAGACTGTATCATAGATTTACAATCACTGGGCTATGAAGCACACTTTCCTCCTACAAAGGATAGAAATGAAAGCCAATTAACGACAGAGCAGGCTAATAAATCTATATTAGTAACAATAATCGATGGGTGGTGGAAACTGTCAATGGCAATTTCAAAAATAGATCTAAATTGCTTCGCTAAGATTATTTCAACCTCCCCGCTCGATTAAGGTCTGATTAAACTGAAAACATAATAGATTTCTCAGAATTGGTGGTAGAGCATTGTCGCATATGTGTACGGAGTTCAGAATTGGAGCTGCCCTAATTAATGCGTTCTATAAAGTAGCCACAGATAATAGGTTTGCCGAAGACATTTTACGCATTATACATGCTAAGACCAATACCCCAAATCTTTTATTTGATTTTGTTACATTAAGAAATCTTAACAGACAACGAGTTGCCTTTGAAAAGCTTACCTTTCAAAGGCAACTCGTTGTCTGCTAAGATCCTCAGTTGCAAGACTTCTTGATACACCCAATTCATGCTAGTTGACTAGGAGTATATTGATGGGCCGATATTATTCTCGTAACATCTATGTGTCGATACTTTTGAGGACATTTCTTTTTTTTAATGTACCTACTTATAATCATTGATGTCTTTCCGCTAATCTACCATCGATGAATATTGATCATCCCTACCAGACAGATACAAATAAGCTGATATTGAAGTCAAATAAGGAGCCGGTAGTCGCAAAACAAGCAAGTTTCTCAGTATAGAAAATGTTCCAAAACACCATGTTCGCGCTCGATTTCGACTTGGCTGCCATAGAATGAATTAAATAATACCCCAAAAGCTTTCACATGGCATAAGTTTCATCACTGTTGAGTTTGGTCCAGATTCCATACAAATTTGCCCATGGTCCTTTCCCTGTCATATAGTTTCATATTTAGGTACCTATTTTGATGGATCATCATGAATTTATGTTGTTTGCTCTAAAAAATTTTATATAAGATGAGATTCTTCAGTCTACCCATCATTGAAATTGAGAAGAATTTTATCTTTATCAACATAAATAGATTATGAATTTATGATGGTTATATTACCTCTAAAATATGTTGCATTAGAATTTCATAAACACCTTCATTGGTACACACATCTAAATTGTCACAAATTATATCTATAAACAATTTCTTCTTTTTACAGTGGACCCCATGTATTTCTATTATTTTAGTGACAAAATTGAAACATAGTGCCTTCCTGTATAAGTTAGATTCTGTATGCAATTGGTCTATGACACTTGAAAACACATCATCTAACTTACTTTTCTGAAAGATAAAAGAACAATTGTTTTAAGACAGATATCAATCAGCTAGGACGAAATCAAATTCAGAATAAATAATATAAAATTATTACCTGAACATCGGAGGGCAATATTTTTAAAAAATCTGGAAAACAGGTAATCATGGATTCCGTTACTTTTATATCTTTTTCAACTATATTTTGCTTCAGACTCCTGTAGACAACTTCATAATAATTACCCGTGGTAAAATCATCTGATTTCTGCAACAAAATTAAGTTAAGCATTAATAATATATCATCATCTTCATCAACATCTTTGATGGATTTATTCTATGCATTGGTAAGTATAGGCCTATTCGTTTTTATGGCATGCTTCCCTGGTTTGTGTCAATTGTGTCCCAAGTCTTTCTATCAATAGAGGTAAAATATAAAAACTTTATTTAATACAAGTAAATTGTAATTCTATGAAAAAACGCAGAATAGCTGATGTTAATAAATTGCAATCCCTCATTCATAAAACAGAAAGCTTGATATTTTCTTAGCAAACAGAATACATACCAAATATTGCAATATCAGTATGCAACACTGCATCCCTTTCACTTTGTTAGACACAATGTAGTCATCAACCAAAAGCAATGCCACTGGTAATACAGTTACTGGATTTAAAGTTACATTATACTCCTGCAAAATAAAAGTGCAAATTTATAATAGCTTTATTTGACCCTACAAACTTAATATAATTAAAACATATATACATGTAATGTACATGTTTACTTGCCTTAACATTCATAATAAGCAAACAGTAGACTTCAATAAGACCAGGATATTTCTTAAAATCGTCTAAAGTCATTTTCTGATGCAATTCTTTAATGCACTTATCAAATACGTCTTGTGGGTTGATTAAATAGTTTTTTAATAACAGTTTCTCAAAAGCAATGTTGTATTTAGTTTCAAAAGTTTGGTTCAATTTCGCTGGATAATCTTTACCTTTGATGTAACCAGTATTCCAGGGCCCTTCAGATTTTAATTCCAAATACAAAATAAGAAGAGAATACAATGTACTTGAAGCTATGTCTAATTCCTGCCTGAAATCTATATTTTCTAATAAATGTATCAGTTTAGGAAAATACTGTTCCAGTTTATTACTTCTTACTTGATATTCAGAGTGGTATTCCTTTTCATGATAAGCTTTAGAAAGTCTGCATAATAAACAATTATTAATATTATCCTCCAATTTTACGAATGTATCTATCATTTTACAGTAGGTACTTGATTTTTATTTTTTATTTGTTGGGGCTACTTCTGGTTGGATTTGGTATTTTGATCAATCAATCTTGATTCTTGAATTATTAGATTGGATCTTAGATTAGAGAAGAGATACACTTCTTTACTTTATATTCAAAGGATTGGATACTTATGTTGGATTTATTGTTGTTTGTTGACACATGACACTCTTGACAGCAATGTATTCTGTGCTTTCGGGTGTGTTCAGTTATTACGCCGGACGACGCTCGACGACGCGGGCGATCACACTAAACCGTTCAGTTATTTGAGCGAGCGTCGTCGGACGATCGCTCGGTCACTCCGTGAAATAGTAGGGTGAAAGTCGCACTCGGTCGCACTACTAGCAACCGACCAATGACTGTAGTCATAGGATACAGCAGCAGATAATTTGAGATCGTTCGATTGGTCCGGATTGGTCACTCGCGTAACGCAGTTGTGGATCGTTCAATTATTCCCGATGAGAGAGCGACATTCGCCCGAGTGACTTTCGCACCGAAAACTGAATTACTGAACGTAGCTTTTAGATTATAGAAGTAGTACATCTTAGATTATATAAACCTAAAGATCAAGCTACACGCACACATCGTTAGTGTGAGAGGGTGGCGAACCTATACATTAGTCTGTAGAAAGAGCGAGAAAGACTATAATGAACTCGTGTAACAACTTTTTTGCCGTCTTCACCTTGTCATTTTGACAATCGAGAGACAAAATTGACGTAGCATTGTTATTGTTCGACGAAAATTAATAAAATAATTAATTTTAGCAGCTTGTATTATTGTTTGTGGGTGTTATTCTGTTAATATAATCGTAGAAATAAATTATCATTGTGAATATGGCGGTCTGCAGTGTGAGGGGTTGCAAAAACCGTACAAAAAGAGCTGCCGGGAATGTTACGTTTCACAGGTACGTTTTACTGTAAATATATGCTAAAATTGCTTTGTTTGTGATTAGGTGAATGTCCGTTATACACATAAAATTACTAATACAATTCAATTATGTCGATATTACCAATTATTAAGAAATAATAGGTAATAATTGATTCCATAACCTCTAGATCAAAAGTCATTCAGTGTGCTCAGTTTATCGCCTTTGAAATACCCCTAAATACGGGAAATCTGTTTTTTTGTCTTTCTTTTTGGTCTTTGTCGCTTAGCGATTATGTCGCCCTATTAAGAACACATAATGAATAAGTACAACTAATTAGGGAAATCTGAATTGACTTTCGAATTTTCTAATAAATAAAAATCTATAAACTAGACAGAATTGTTAACAAAATTCAGTAAATTTTAAATTTTATACATTATTTCCCTTTTAGTCGATTTTATCCCGATCATGAAAAATGTATCTTATGCAAAAACTTAATTGTCTATGCTTTCAACAGCTCTCTAATGGATCCTGCAGTCGGGCCCAGCAGCGCCATGTTGTCTGCGGAGTTAAAACTGATAATACAAACACCACCAACCCGACATCGAACACTCATGCTGCTAAGATCGACTATGAGGTCATTAACATATAGGTTGAAGAGCCTGGAAGACGTCAATGTCGCCAATATTTTTTTTTAAGTTTATAATGCATAAAATTGATGAATATTAAAAAATAAACTATTCGATACATCTCAGTTTTATTTATGGGTAAATTGGGTTCAATCTGGTAACATTCACACACACATGCACAAATTAAACACCGATAAAAAACCTGTTACACTGTCACTTCATCCAGAGGTTTACTTTATCTATGTAGTACATCTATAATCAAAGGTGCTTACGTAGTACACTTATTAGTCTGTGCGTAGAAAGAGAAGGCAAAGTCAGCAAGCCTTCTCTGTCTACGTCAGGCAAAGTCTGTGTCTGTGCTTGAAATTGTAATTATTTAAAATAATTGAAAAAATTTCAAAACGTTTACGTTTTACGAGTAAAACAGTCCCTAAAAATACCCCCTAAAATTGGGGGGAAAACCCCTAACTGGAGAACCCTGTACTTTTGAGTTTTTATTTTGACATAGACTAATAACTATGATTTTGAATAGTTATTATTCTATGGATTTTGACGACCACCCAAGAATATTACAGTTTATGGCACTTGGGTTCTTGGGTTCTTGCGACCACCCCTGGCCTCAGAGTTCCCAACTTAGGGGTTTTCCGCCCAAATTGAGGGGGTAAATAAGTGGGATGGGATTTTTTTACTATTGACTTTTACTGTGAAGTTTATAATGATTGTGACGCAGTTGGCTATAAAAAAATTGAAAATATTTCAATTATTTTATAGAGCCTGGCCAACGAAAGCTGTCCAAAAGAAAATGAGGTTCCATTTAAAAAAATTAGAGCTGTTATCCCTGTCTATACACTGCATAAATGGAGTTGATACTATCTATAATTATTCAAGAAATATTATGCGATACTTACCTACATCAGTATTTCCTATTTATTTAATAATATTTACAATATTTCGTCTTGAGGATCATTGACTTACATTGAGGATGGTTATAATCAGAGCACGAATGTTTTGACGTATATAGTTCGGCCGTTCAGAGAATGCGTTCCTGACACCTGTCAGTTACGAACAAACGAGAATTTTTTGTTATCGAAACATACAAGTACATAATACACGTACGTACGTAGTACGTTCTACATAATAGTAGATATCTATCGTTTACATGCACTACTGATACAAAATTCTATTAAAATTAACCTATATTAAACTAAAATAGTTTAGCGCTAAATATAATCTTTAATAAAAAAGAAACATGTTCAACTGACAGGTGTCAGGAACGCATTCTTTGAACGGCCGAACTATAGTAACGTTAACGTAAGCAAATTTTGATAAAATACAATGCATCTATCGTATTTTTGATCAATTATATATTATGCAACATACACACTTGTTTCATGAAAATGTAAAAATACTGCATGTATTTTCACAAAAATATCATGGATTAAACGTGTACTTTTGATTCTTACGTTTACGTTACGATACGTCAAAGCATTCGTGCTCGGCCCACAGTAACAAATTTTAAGCGGTAAACGAAACTAGCTTGGCCTTTTTTATCTTTTACGTATTAGGGTAGGTTCAGATGACAAGCGCTCAGCGCGCGTTGAACGCGCGTTGAATTTTTGTATAGTGTTCACATGGTGCGCGCTTGTCAGGCGTTAAACGCGCGTTGTTGCGGCCAGTTTGAGTTCTACATTTGTCGAAGATGGACGTAGAAACAGTTTTACGGAGATATCGGGTTCACCCAATTTTGTCAACCAGGCTGACTGAAAGTCAGTACATTATTTTATATCCTAAGTTAAGGCAATTTGAGCCCAAATTCTTTAACTACTTCAGAATGTCCATCAAGTCATTTGATGACTTACTGACTCTCATAAACGATGAACTCGTAGCAGATAAAAACGCTGTGCGATATAGCATTTCACCGGAAGAAAAACTCATAATTACATTGAGGTAAGTTTTTTAATAATCAACATAATCTATAAATCAAATAAATCAAATCAACTTGTTTAGGAACAATTTTTTTAAAGAAAAAATAACATTTTGTTACTCGCAGAATAACTCTAACTCTGATTCATTGCTGACATTAGTTGGTGCTGGCGATGGAGTAGGTATTACTGGCGATGGAGACCCCATTGCTGTAGTATAACCATAATGTGCAAAATTATTTGACACACTAGACTGCTGTGATCTATAATCATGATAACGAAAGCCTTCAACAGAAGCTGATGACTGATGACGCTGCTCTTGTGATGAATAATTTCTTCGTTGTGATACCGGGTAATTTTGATTTTCATATGTCTGTTGTTGTGGTCCTTGAAATTCATTTTGGTTTTGCAAAATTAAATTATAAATGGCAATTTTAGTTTGAAGTCGCCTATATTCCGGATTTTTTTTAATCTCTTTAACGAGTGACAAACAAAACAGCTTGTCTTCATCGTCATCTTCTTTTGGATGAGACACATTTTTCTGTGCTAAACTCTGCTCTAATATGTTTGCAAATCTTTCATCAGCAGGATTTAATTTTTGTTTTTTTCCTGAAGTAGATTTAGGACTCTTAAAGCCAGAACTTATTTCTACTTCAGCAACCTCTGACGAAGTTGATGCATTATCTGCATCGAAACTACTTTCTGTATCTTTGTTGGCAATTGATGCCTGTAGAATCGTAGTCTATTATAATGAATATATGTCGAAGTTTTGGAAGCTCCTGATCCAGATTTGACAGTCTTTATTTTCTTCACCTCTCTCATATAATTATCCCGTAAACTCTTCCACTTTTTTTGCAGGGATGACGCTGAAAAAAAAAACAGTATTTAGTAATAGTTTATGTTTGTTTCCAGATATTTGGCCATTGGATGTTCATTTGGGACATTAAGCTACGACTATAGAATTGGCAAATCTACTGTGGCTACTATAATACCACATGTATGTGAAACTATTTGGAAAAAATTAAGGCCCGTTGTTATGAGTGAACCAACGAAAGAAAAGTGGTGTGAAATATCCACGATATTTGAAAAGAACTCAGTTTCCCAATTGTTTGGGAGCCTTGGACGGGAAACATATACGGTTAATCCAGCCTGAACACACGGGTTCTATGTATTATAACTATAAAAATTATTTTTCGCTAGTTTTATTGGCGCTAGCGGATGCAAACTATTGTTTTGTGTGGGTTGACATAGGTGCCTACGGTAAAAACAGTGACTCAGGTATATTCAAGAATTCTTCATTGTACAAAAAGCTGACAGAAAGGTCATTAGATCTACCTGAGCCAAAGGCATTGTTAATACAAAATAGACCGACAACGTTGCCATATGTGATAGTGGCTGATGAAGCTTTTGGCATGATGGAGAATTTAATGCGTCCATATGGGGGAAGGTCACTAACTTATGCTAAAAAAATATTTAATTACCGTTTGACATTAGCACGCCGGTATGTTGAATGTACTTTTGGCATAATGTGCAATAAATGGCGCATTTTACACAGGCCGTTAGATGTTAACATCGGTTTTGCAGAAAAGATCGTAAAAGCGATATGTACACTAAATAATTATGTCAGAATCAGGGATGGCTACAATTTTGAAGACACACTTTATACGCCACCCCTGGAAAATCTAGCCTCACATTATACCGGACGTGCTGTGCGACAGGCGGATAATGTTCGAGTACATTTAACAAACTATTTCATTAATGAAGGAAAAGTAGATTGGCAGGATCGTTATATTTAACTTGTAACACAAACCGATTGTAAATGTAAATAAATATATATACTCACATAATATTTTCTTCTTTTCTTCATTGTCATGTCCTTCACAAAATATAAGGACGAGTTCTTCCCAAGCCCGTCTTCTCAAATTCTTATCTGAATAATCGCTACTTGTCATGTCCCATATCGCAGGACGTTTCTCTATTTCATCAATTAATAATTCCGTATTAAAAGCTTCGGTTTCCATTTCGGACGAACTTGACGAACCCTAAAATACGTCTATCCGCGTCGAAAGCAATTATGTTAAAAAAAAATAATTATGTTAAAGTGTTTTTTGTAAATTTTCCAGAACCTTCACTGCAAAAATAGCGCATGCTAGACCTCGAGAAAAAACACTAACGATGACTGCACAAATAAAAGCTACTTACATCTAGAAAATAAAACTTTTGAATAAATTGAAGATATATAACATTTTAATTAAAAGCCTGCAGAAAAAAGTTGCTCAAATCGAAAAAAAATCTCATAGAATCAACTGTAAAGAACGAAAAACGGAAATCAAAAGGTCGTCGGTGGTCTAAAATAAATAAATATGTGGCTCTCCCCTTCTACAAGAAGTCTCCAAAGGCATAATTATAGATATTATTCAAGTCAACTTCTATCAATGCCAAGTGTGCGAATGTTTCAAACAAAATTGTTTGCAACGGTCACACATTTAGCATTGATAGAAGTTGACTTAAATATCTATATATTATGCCTTTGGAGACAAAGCGAAGCGAAAGTGCAGCAGCTGAGCACACAGGAAAATAAAATCCAAAGCTTTGTTTTATTTTATCATCATCACAGCAAATCATTCAAATTTCATTATGTAGTCAAAATAATTTGACTGCACAATGAAATTGTTTGTCTCATCACCACTTGCGCCAATGTGAACTTAGATTTATTGGCTTCTTCTTGTAATAAAATTGTTACTCAGTTTAAACAGAGAGTTCACGTTGGCGGAAATGAGCCTATTTTAAATGTAATAAAAAAATAGGATCCCTACATTTTTGTAGCGATTTATCGATATAATTACGCATGAATAGTACATCCCTATTTGGTGATTATGTTGGCAACTCTGCCTTTACGGCAATGGCTGCATTTCTTTTTGCTTTGTTGGTATACAGTTCTAGCGCACGTTTCATACAAGTGACGTTTTTCATCTTTTTCTATGGGACTCCCGTCTCTTAAACGTAGTGATTACATACTCTTTGGAAAGCGCGCGCTCAACTGAACGGAAACATAGAAAACCAATGATCTCAAAGCGGCGTTGACGCGCGCTGACAACAGTCGAGCGCTAGCGCAGCGTTGAACGCGCGCGTTACTAAAACGCGCGTTAGCATGTGTACGGCCTGAATAAAATGTATGTAGTTGTAAACGCGCGTTATCAAAACGCGCGTTGAGCGCTTGTCATCTGAACCTAGCCTTAAAGTTCATCGCTCAACTTTCCTGGCACGGCCATACATAGAAAAGGTTGACAAAAAGTTATTACTATAAGTTTATTTATTGGAATTGAGACCACTGATGTGATGAAACAATAAAATCCACACAAAACGTAGGGGTTATTCGTTTATTTTGTTTCCTATAGCCGAAATTGGAAACTATTGCTGAATGTGGTCGAGTTTTCCCCGGAGTATTCCACTGTCCGTGATTTTTAGATCTTTCAATTTTAATTCTTCTGTGTGTTTAGTATCTTTCATTTTTCTCATTTTTATTACCATGTTTCCTTGTGTGTCTGAACTGATAAGAATACCTGTCATTGAAGATATCTTTTCTAAATAATGTGTTTCACAAGTCGACATTTCATTTTCTTCGAGAGCTTTCAATTTCTTTACTATTTCCACAATTTTATGTTTTGTTACCTCGTTGTTGATACTTCCTGAAAAGTAGATACATCATGAAAAATATTTTTTATAAATAGTCGAAAAGTATCAAGTTGTTTGAATAGAAATTCAAAAAACTAACCTCATAGCGAAAGGAATGAATCTAGTTGTCGTATTTTCTCTACATATTTCTGATTTAAATCACTTTTTACGTCTTTATATTTGTCAAACATAGTAAATAGAAGCTTCCTCATCGAACTTTTGATTGTTTTCGGCATTATTTTAAACAGAACTAACGAAAACATGATGCTTCAATTTCAATTCAAATTTTAATTTAATGGCTCCATCGCTACTTTGCGATGATTCTGCCAATGTCGAGGTTGAGTAAATCAGGAGAATGTTGAGGATGGTCGGTAAAGTAGCGCAGAGGGAATCTTCTCTGGATGAGTAACCTGAAAAGAACATCACAACATTGAAGTTAATATTGTTAGGTATAAACACAAGATGACAAATTACGAAACGTCAATGTTACAATTTTGACAATCCTAAATTGTTGCCATAATAAAAGTGTAGAAAAAAATTCGTGGACTTTCGCTGGCCAAACTCTATGATTACAATTTATTTATTAAGTTTTTTTTTTGGGGGATTTTAACTTTATCTTTGGGGATAAATATTTTTGAGAGTTGGTAACACTGCCTGGCCTGAGCTAAGGTTTGGCAACACTGCCGGATTCACGTCAGGACATCAGTCACAGTCTCAAAAATTAAGGTTATTTCGAAAATTACATAATTTTCGAAGTAAATAAACATCATAATTGTTAATTAATGACCAATAAACCGAAAAAATGTTGAAGTATGTTAAATTGTATTTTCCATTTATCAAAACATATGTTTTAGCTTTAGGAACTTATTTTGTTTCGTACCATTATTTTTAGGTTCGGAATAAAATCGGCTCTTCTTGGCTCAGCGGTATATTACACAATTGATAAGGGTGTTTGGAAAGACAGTGCTACCACAAGCGCTTTGTACGAGGAGCTCGAAAAAGGAGTTTCTCCTTATGTTGGAGAACTTAAGAAACAGATACCATACGAGGTAGGAAATAATTCTTTATTAGCATGTTGTAGCTGGTATAATGACGTTTGACGCTGGTTTATTTACTTACGTTGCTTTAAATTTGCAGCTACCTCCACTACCCACAAATGATAGAGTTTCCTACTTATTCAAATATTATTGGAATAGTGGAGTAAAGGCTACATTTAGCTTCTTGGTTGATCTCCCAACACATGCAAGCAACGCTGCAGGCAAGACTTACGACTTAATTGCCTCAGCCATTGAAGCAGGAGAACAGAGTACAGCTGTTAAACAAGAAAGCAAATGAAATCATCTGTTTTTTAGGAAACAACATATTATTATTTATTTAAAATGGGATTGATATTGTTAAAATGAAATAAAACCATAACAAGGTTGTTTTTAATTATTATTTAATTTTTATCACAGATATAGGTAGATAGTGATGAAATGTATCCAATCATGACTGTGATATTCATGAGAATAAAAGTAGACTAAATCAATATTTCTATAGTTTTCACTATGACCCATTTCAGGAAGTGTATCTCCAAATTACTGCTCCAAAATGTAAATTTGAAGTTACAGAAGAACTAAACCTGATGCAAAAGAAACCTTTTGTAATCTATACAAATTGATGTGCTTTTGTTTTGGCCAAGTGATGCAAATATTTGTAGAAATACACAATATGAAGTGGTGGTTTATGGTGGATAAACCACTAATTATTGTGCTTGTATGTAGTGTTGTACTTGTGTCACCAACACCTTACCAACTACCAATCAAATCTGACAGACATTCAGATAAGACTCCACCATGACCTGATACCACGGAGGAGAGAAGGGAGGCTGATACCAAATAATTATGGTATGATGTAGAAATCCATAGTAAAGTATAATTGTGGAGTCCACCTGTTTTCAAGGCAACATCCGACATCATCGGCGCGGCGGGTCTACCGCGTAACTAAAATTGTAATGAACATCGACATCGGTATTAAACTTCAATACGATCGTGAGAGCCTAAACTTTGAGCTAACTTGTATTTTTTTACCGATCATGAAGATAGGAGTCCCAACTATATGATAGGTAATTTTTTTACAAGTTAGCTCAAAGTTTAGGCTCTCACGATCGTATTGAAGTTTAATATCGATGTCGATGTTCATTACAATTTTAGTTACGCGGTAGATCCGCGGAGTAGTGGAGAGAAATGTTCTACAAGCGTTTACTTATCCTATATACAGGCCCGTCTCTACCTCTACCTACGGGTAAAAGGGGCGCAGGATGACCGCCCGTCTTGGCGCTAAAAGTATAGACGCCGCGCCGCACGGTGCACAGTGGTTCCATTTCCAAAATAGGTGGACTTACGGTCGTAAGTCGGAATTTTGATCTGATTCTTTTTTACATAATAGATCCCAGTTATTCTGACGAACATCTGTAAAATGCGTAGTTATTGAGAAAAAAGAATCAATTATTTTTTGTATGGAGGAAAACACTTTATTTTATTTCTCCAGTTGGATCAATTTGGCATGTGTTTTGTTGGTATCTCGTGTGGTAGCCCTAGTTATATGGTATCTAAAAAAAAAAAACATACACGGTCACTTGCGGCCGCGCGGGAAATTTGATGTCAAATATTTTTCTTTCTTTTTGCTTTTTTTGCCAAATGATTTCTTAATTCTCGTTAATTTTTCTTGTATTTTCGTGTACTAAAAGTACAAGTAACAAAAAAGAACATTTTAACCTGTTTTACTATTTTAAGATTTTTGTTAATGTAGCTAAAAGACATTTTTTTTAGTCTTGATAAGTTTTTAGACCATCTAAAAATATACCAAGACAAAAAAAAATTTCTGTTGACTGAGTATTCAATGTCTGTTGATAGCAAGGGCCGAGTACCCAACTCATTAATTCGTTCAGGTATAAATAAGTTTTTAGGTGACTAAGTGCTTAGTAGAAGTGGGATTATCTTACCTATGATAACAATGGCCGAATACCTAAAACTACTCATTCATTATATAGTGCAGGTAACAATAAGTTTCCAGTTGTATAAGTGTATAGTGGTAAAGGGATTAAAATAAAAAACCATGTTTTACAAAAACAGCCCACAACTGTGGCACAGTTTGATTTATTCCTTTCTCGCAGTGTCACATATTTTACAACTTTACCTAATATTAGGGTCTGCTCCATAAACACGCAAACATTTCCAAGCTTCAACAAGTATTGCAGTTGACACAACAAAGGCGTGACTCACAAAACATGAATACACACCTTAATTTTAATATAGAACCATCATTTGATTCAACCAATTCTCAATTTTTTTGAACACTCGACTTCTTTTTCTTTAGTAACACTAGCAACTTGTCATAGCTAGAGCAGTTACCAATATTGTCAATAAACAAAATTAAAATATAAAAAGCTCGGTTGTGTTATCATACGTATGTAGCTGACAAAACGTGAATATAACGAGAAACAGATAAATGTAACAGCCTTGCAATATATTGTTACAATAAATTTTAACTCTTCAAATATTACAAAACTGTTTTAAATTAATATAGTGATGTCGCCTGATGTCAGACAAATTAATACATTAATGTACCACAATAATTTCTGAACGGAATTAAAATTTTCTGCACTTTACAATTACCAAGGCTCAATTCACACCAAGGCAGGGAACGACACCAAGCGGCGGCAAGCGCCGCGGTGCCTAGCGTTTGTAAATTGATACAGGCGCAGACAACGCAGGGCAGAAGTGAGGCTGCCGCGTGGCACCACTTTGACCGGTCGCTTGTGGAATCTCGACTGCCAGAGGCGCCGCGCGACAACTGCTCGCCGCATCGGTGCCGGTCTCTGCCACCTCGATGTGAACCGAGCCTAATACATACATTTCAATAGGAATGGTCTTGATAAATCTATTCTGTTCAAATTATGCTTTTATAATAGTGCTCGGAAATCAACACTTCAGTCAAGACGCTAATCATATTATACAAATGGATTGTTTTTTTTCAAATAATGGAGTAGTCAGTGAACAATTACGTATTGAAAGCAAACGAGAAAGAAAATAATGTTAGTTGTCAATTATGTAACAATAGCACACAAGTTGCATTACTATTGCTCATCCCACATTATGTAGATAGGAAGTGTAAGAGTAGTCTCGACTGTTAAAATATGATATTGTCTATCAACATTTTGAAGATGTTGGCTTAAACAGCCTGTGAGATAGATGTTCTTATAAGGGTAAGTTCAAGGAAGCTGTAGATTTCATTTTGTTTATGTCCTGCGCAACTAATGCGGTTGCTAGGCAACAGTTTCCACTTCCATTGGCTCTTCAGCACCAGTTTTCTTTTTCTTCTTCTTGTTAGATTTCGCAGACGAATTGAGGAGTGCCTGTAATATGTAATTTTTTATAGTTCTGAATTTTGATATTTCTAAAAAATATGATACTGAAAAGTAATGTTGTAATGGTTCAAACGGAAGTGCGAATGATACGCAAATCGGCTCAAAAACATTTCATTTTGTGTACCCTGTGCTTGTTCAAATCACACCTTGTGAAAGCGTGCTTTGAAAGATAACAGGGATTGCAACGATCGTCGATCGTTGAAAAGTTAAATACACAGTAGGTACATAAAAACAACAATATAATAAGGCTTACGTTAAGTTCAGGGTCCTTGATACTGCGTTCACTCTTGCACTGGCTCTTCTCGAAAGGCAGGCCGGTGATACGGTGCGTGCCGCTCGGTAACAGCAGAGCTGTGAATTTGAACTGCGCCACCAACTCGCCTGGACGTTCGTACAGCACCTGTAGTGATTAAGTTATTGCATCACCATGTCAGCACTAATCTGGTCGCCAAGTTTAGTGTAGATGTCATACCACAGAAGTGGTTTCTATCAAAAATAGTGTATCTAGAAGGGGCAGCCTATTTTCAACACTGGCTTGCTACAGTTTTAGGATAAGTTTAGTCTAGATTTTTGTTAACCTTTGTCAGAAGTAAGTAAAGTAAGAGGAGAAAATAAAGAGTTGGATGACATAAATCATATAATTATTTACCTGTGATTTTTTTATGGTAATATAAAAAATTAACAAAGTCTTTAAAAAAAGAGATTTACCTGGAAAGGCTCGATGAGTTTGTGGTTGACGCACTCAACGACGCCTAATCTCGCACTGGTCTCTTTGTCGAAGCTACGTAGGTTGAAGGGCATCGAACCGTGTTTATTGCGGACCTGCCACATAAATTGTCATTTTAATGATTTATTTCTTGTTTGGAATAATTTGAGATTTCAAAAAAACGTAGTTTTACAGACTAACATCAGATTGTGGACGGCTGTCTACGCATAAGATGAACACAGGTTGACATCGATTAGTGCATATTTTGACTTAGCTCGAGACTTAACTTAAAATTTGCTAAGCTTATCTACATAATTAAGCATTTATGCTTATACTTTGATTTGGAATTTATAGTCATAGCACACTGGAATTGTGCTGAGTATATGCTAGGACGACAAAGTCAATAAACCAAGTCTGAAAGCCAATAAAGAAAGTATCTAATTATTTGTAATATTATTATGTTAATTGCTCCTTTGTTATCATGTGTACAATAAAGAGTATTTCTATTCTATTCTATCTAATTCAAAGCAGTCTGAGCACAGTCAATTAGTATACTTTATCAATCTTAGCCTCATTTAGTGATAATGTTGTAATGTTCTATGCCAACACAACAATTAAATGCATTGGTTCAAACACATCACTATTTATCTATCCAGAATGTCAAAGCAGCACTGCACCAGCAATACTAATATCACACTCTGGAAGAAAATTAGTTGACTTATCATGCAAAGTAATAAAACTAATGTAAAACAATATTTAGGATATGAAGTATAAATAAAGTTAATGATGCAATCCTTCATACCTCACTGTAGAACATTCTTGAAGCTTTAAGTTTTAATTGATAAACTTCATCAGTTTTCTTGTATATTGTACACCTGGTGTCCATTTCTCGACCCTGGAGGTCATAAATACAAATTAAATCATGACCAAGTATTAACTGGAGCATGTTGGGACAAAAATATTTATGAACTTGTCAGTAATATAAAACCATAATGCTATGTTCAGCATTTCAGTTAGAATTTTACTATTTTATTTACCCTGAGTACTGCCAAAAAATGTACTTAACAAAGTCTGGAAAGAATTCAGGGTCAGTTGTAGAATATTCATCATAACACAAGCCTATTATCAGCAACAAGTTATATAATCTGAAAAACAAAATCAGAATTCCAGCATATAGGTATGTATAATCTGCATGCTGTAATTTATCAATTGCATGAAATTAATATCTGACTCTGATATTTAATAACTCACAACTCCTTCTCCAGTTGATACAAGTACATCCATCGCATAAACTTCATACGTCTCTAAAGTGGCCTTCTCATGTTCTTTACGCTGTGCCTCCGAGGGGTTCTGAATGATGCTCTTCTCTCCATCAATGCGGAACTGTTTTAGTTGGTGTGAGAGCATGCCCTCAACAGGCTTGCAGCCATACTCTGCAGTGATCTTCTGCACTGCATCTGTTATGGCATAATTCTAGAACAAAGGAAACAGACATTAGTATGTACCGTGTATTTTACATCACCATCTTAATCAACCATACACTTTCACCTAATGACTGCTACAATTTCAAATATGCTCATTATGATACTTAAACAGGTGTCATGGGTAGACTGGGAAGCAGCAGTCAACAAAGGTAACTATTAAATTTCTTTTTAATTTGTCAGGGTATCTTTTCAAAAAGCTAATATTATGAAATCTGTGGTTATGAATATTTTTACAATCAATTGTTTATAAATTACAGTTGGCAAACTGTTGCACACCAATAAACACAATGATTAATTTTGTTATAGGAATGTCTTGACTTGAATGACACATTTTAATAATAGGAGAAATGCCTAATCTTTTGTACATAGATTATGGTCTGAATATCTAAAAATAACAATACCTCATTTCCAGGCCGCAATAACCTCAAGGCAGCTTCACTGGCATAATGAGCAGCAAGGACCACATCTGCAGCACGCCCTGTTGCCTCCACACCACCAACAACAACAGTGTGGGCAACTACTGCAATGCATCCATCTATGTGTGCACCAAGATCACTGGAAAACGATTAGTTGAAGATAAAGTTGTGCAAAGAGTACAAACTAACCTCATTATATGGAAAATAACAAAAATATCTGTTTGATTTATTGGTCAGAGATATACACCCACAATATCAGTGGCAATAACAAAAACAACTGAATACCTATATCCATGTTGATGATGGCATAGAACTAACAATTTGTATGTAACCTAATTAGAGCAATGGCAAAACATTGAGGTTATATATAGATATTTATGGATGAAGTCAATAAATGCTATTTAATACATTATACTGGCCTCATGGGTATCCCATATACTGACTATAACTTGATTGAAAGTACACTTACTACATATTGTACGCATGGTAAAAGAAGAAGGAAAAGAGGGCATCGAACAATTTCGAACAAAGTTCATTACTTTATAACTTACATCTTGGCCAAGTCGCCTTCCTTCAGGATATAATCGTTTTCGCTAGGTATCGGCGAGAAGTGACATATACAGTTGTTCACCGACACACATGTTGAAAACGCTATACCCTTCTTGGAATCTTTCTCCTTTTTGAAAACCTTTGAAGTCTCGTCTATTATAAGCTTGTCGCCAAATTCGCATATTTCCCTGGCAGACGCTTCTGGCACAGATTTAGCGATCAGCTGTTCCAGGACACCTGTAAAACGATATTTGGATCGGGTTAAAAATGCACCAGGTTATGAGAATAGCTTGGCACAAATAGCGGCACCACATTGTCCGCATGGCGATGACACGCGTCCATCGGTCCAACCTACGTAGGTTGGATTGTAAATTCTCACAATGGCATGGATATAATTAATTTTAATTTCAAATTAAGGTTTCACATGAACTTACGATTAACAATTTGTCCCGCTAGTTTGTACTTGGTTACAACCAAGTCCTCAGCAATAGTTTTCTCTACTTCTTTATCGTCAGCCATTTCTCAAAATTGTGGTTGTCGGTCAGATAATAGCATTCAGTTTTGATTGGCTGCTTTATGTTTAGGTCACGTGACGGTGGCAACGAATCACTAAAATGGCGGGTCAACCAAAAATTTCAAATAATAATGTAGGTATTATACATAGAGATAATAATTATATATAAGTAATAAAAATACTTGGAACAATAATTGCAATACATGGAAGTACTTTTTGGCTGCGTCCAATTTCAGAATTTTGAGAAATGTGCAGGTGACAATACGATCCTCACGCACTTCACTTTGTCATTATTATTATGTTGGGTGCATTGACCTATATAATATTCAAGCCCGTCACCTAAGTAGCTATAATTTAAATTAATATACTGAGCTATATATTACATTATAGCAAGCCCCCATACGTGGTAGGTAGCTATACTATAACATATTTTGATGACGTAATAGAAATATATATTGTAGCTGCGTCTGAGGTCGCTCGAAGATATCGTAATATGTCTTGCTATAATATATATTATAGCTACGTGTGTGATGGGCACTACCTACTATCCTTCTTCTTTCGTCTGTGCTTACTATATTTAAGTCAATGCCACCTACCGAATTCTTCCGGCGTCCGGCGATTCGACCGATTCGACTAAACGTAGTGATTACATACTCTTTGGATTCGACGCGGATAGGTGTGCGAGTTTTCATAGGATTTCATAATTTTAAAGAATTCGAAAATTCGTTTCTTTCGGCTCGTTCAGCGCGGTCGATTCGGACAGGTGTCTGTCAAGAACCTTTAATATCGTTTAATATTCTTGGTGTCTGTCCACGTCCACCTCTATGGTCCACCTATATAATACTTCTTCTTTCGATTTATCTAGGTAGCCTTGAGGGAGCCCTAACCCTTGCCTAGCCCCTACCGCCCCTACATAATATTTCTATGGACAGCATCGTTTTATTTTATTACAGTCTGTGGGTCTGTGGTGAGTGGTGAGCATAGAAATAGTACAAGTACTGGAACGCTTAATAGTGCCGTAAAGCCGGTCTGAGGGAGAATACTTTGTGGTAGCCGTGTCCTTGTCTAATAGGGTAACCATACATTTTAGTTAAAAGTAGGACATGATAGAAATATTTAATTATGTTATGAGAATAGTTATCAGGTAATTAACTACTGATATCGAATAGTAAGAATTGTTTTTTTCCTAGTAAATAGTGAAATATACGGTCCATACAGTGTATCTAAACGTTCTTACAAATATACATACACCCTTTTGGTTATAATTAGAGTCACAGGCAAGGCATAATATATAAATAGGCATATGCATGGTTACTATATAATAAAAAAGAAAATTTAGAGAAAATTTCGGACATTGCGGAAAAATCCGGACATTTTCTTATACACAGATTACGTGTATAATAAAATGTCATGCGTGAATATTCCGGACATCTGGCAGCTCTAGTCATAGGAAACATTAGATTTTAACATTTTAAGATACAAATTTAATTCCTCTTCTACTTTTTCTTTCTTTTTTCTTTTTCTCTTTTAGCTTTGCGACCATCCTACGACCTTTCTTTATGAGATCTTTCCTATTATAGCAGAAAGGGTAACCCATGCTTAGTGCTGCAGAATCGAATATCACTTATTATAATATTCTTGTTTGGCAAACTCAAGTATAATCATCATTCACAACATTAAGCAATAAAACACAATGAATGAAAGTCAAAGCAAAACTTTTTTTAATTTCAAATCGGCATAAAAAGGTCGTCGTCGTTTCGTCAAAACGTTGAGATTCTAGAAGCACGGTTCCAAAGTGGGCCGGGTTCTATGGAGAAGAGACCGGCTAGAAACTTAATGGTTGATTGTAATTTTAATTGTGTTGGCATTATAGTTGTATTTTGGGTTTATGTGCTTGTTTCCTCTCGCTTTACTTTCTTATTTGGTGGTTCACTGGAAACTGCAACATCTTCCCATTTACTACAAGATCCTACATGCCCTGATTCACCAGATGTTCCTGCACGTACAATTTATTTGGCAGTCGTAAAATGTCCGGAAAGCACTGACTTTTCTCAGAAGTTTTTTTTTTTTCTTTTTGTGGCTATCTGTAATGTCAAAAATGATCTTCATTATGGCACAATATCTAAGTACAATATCCAATCCAGTAAAAGTTTAATCCATCTAACTATACTAATAGGAAAATATTAAACACAAATAAACAATAAGCAAAGTGTGTGAATCTTAAGTTTGTGCAATGTGTTATACTTTATATTAGTATAAACTATTACAGACCAGTCACCAGACAATTACACACAACATTATACAACAGACACATACAACAACTGATAATTATTAAACATATTACAATAGTACCTATGGTAATATTGAAGGAACTGCTTAAGGTTTTAATTTTATTTTTGCTGCTGTTAAATAATTCATTATCTTTAAAATTTACGCCACAAACACATGCGAACTTTTACACACTAATTTCAAGGTTCGTGGCTGTTATCCATAACACCCTCTGCTTATTATCAGCTGGAATCCTTAAAAAAACAAACTTGGAATTTTAATAAAGTCTATCATTTTATAAGAGATACAAAAAAACATTATTATCTATTCGGCACAACAAACAACAAATGATTTCAACAAATTAACTTAAACTATATACAGGGTTATTTGTAAAACACCGGCAATGCTTTAAGGGGTGAAACTACTCATCAATATGAACAACTTTTACTACGGGACCAACCATGAAATCGCGAAAAAAAATTCAAACTTTTCATACATTTTGATGGAGCAAGGTTAATCTTTTGTATGAAAAGTTTGATTTTTTTTTCGCGATTTCATGGTTGTTCCCATAGTAAAAGTTGTTCATATTGATGAGTAGTTTCACCCCATAAAGCGTTGCCGGTATTTTACAAATAACCCTGTATGTATACAACTATTGGAATCACTCAAATTATACAAAACAATAAATGCATCGAAAATATGCTACGCATTACAGATTATGGAAAACAAATCCAAATTTATTAAAGTACGTAAATTATTTAACTTAGTGGACTATATGTTATGTGAAACGATCTAAAATAAGTACTTGGAGCAACTATATCCCACAAAATAAAAATATATTGTCACACTACTCAATGGAACTTACCTATGGAACGATATTCCACAACCAGGATAATAAAAAAAAGGCGGGAATCTTCGAGTTAGGCGGGAGTGCTTTTTAATACCTTAAAATAATTTTCAATTATATAGTGTTTAAAGAGATCTGTTGTGTAGATTTGTACTCATATTAGTTAGATTAGATCATTTTTAATATTTGTGTATAATATTTGTGGATATTTAGGTAAGTTTTTTCAATTCTATTGTCTGTCCTATGGATAAGGAACCGCCGGACCCGGGGGGCATAGTTCCCCCGGTTGGCGAAAACGTTACGATTAATTGTTCTCAACAAAATGATACAAGCATGGATACAGATGGATCCTTTTCTCGTTCAGAGAGGAAAAGGACTAGGGCTCCTCGAAAATTATGCAAACATTGCAATAAGAGAAGGAGGCATCACAGGCACGTAACGACTGGAACAAAACCTATTAGTAGGGAGACGGATTGCAATTGTGACAGTGACTCTAAAAATGTTTCATCAGTAGAATTATCAGTAACAAAGGAAATGCCTCAGGAGGTCCCCTCACAATCTGTGAGTGGTTCAAGGCCTGAAGGTAACTTTATAGATTCTTCACAAAAGGAACCGCGAGTGACCAGGACTTTGTATGAGGTTTCAGATCTAGCACCTTATGTGGTTCATATTATAAAAGATCAAGATGGAAACTCTGCCACACTTCACCCTGTAACATTAGGTCATTTCCTTAAAAAACGTTTGTTTCAAAATATAGTTAACGGCAGTTTAAAACGCATAGGTAGGAACAGAATTGCCATTTCATTTTCGCAATATTCTGACGCCAACTCATTCATTAGCAATACTTGTCTGGCTGAAGAAAAATTAAAGGCATTTATTCCATCTTTTAACGTGTCTCGAATGGGTGTCGTAAAAGGGGTACCTACTGAATGGTCTCCTGAAGAGGTTATTGAGAACATCTCAGTACCTATTGGTTGTGGTAAGGTCATTAAAGCAAGGAGGTTAAATTATAAAGTACAGGGACCAACTCCCATTTGGAAACCATCACAAACAGTGGTATTGACTTTTGATGGACAGGTGTTACCTAAAAGAATATTTGTATGTTATAATGCTCTGCCTGTTGAATTATACTCCTTTCCAACAATACAATGTTTTAAATGCTGTCATTTTGGACACACCAAGGCACAATGTAGATCAACCCCTCGTTGCTTCAAGTGTGGGCAGGGTCATTCCGCTGACACTTGTGGCATAGAGGATGAGTCTGATGCTGCATGCTGCCTTTGTGGTGGTTTACACTATGCGATAAATAAAAAATGTCCAGAATCTGAGCGTCAAAAATCAATTAAATTATATATGGCTCAAAATTGCGTATCATATGCTGAAGCATCTAAGCTACATCCTCCAGTCTCTAAATCCTATTCCGATATATTAACCTCTGCTCCACCAGCCTCTGCTATATATTCCTCTACAATGGCTTCTCCCTTGTCCCCATCAAAGTCTTACAAGAAGACTGTTTTTTTAAAGCCCCGTAATCCCCCCAGAACTGTAAAGGGATATGATCAGGCAAAACATCAAGAGCTGATCAAAAATGAAGTTTCATCTATGCCTAATGGGTGTGCATTACAGAATAAAACAAATAATGAAAACCAAATCTTAACTTTGATTATAACTTTAATTAATACTCTTACACAAAATAATAATATGTCACCGTCCAACGTTGCCCCTATAATTGAAACTTTGTCAAACTTATTTACTAACAATGGATCCACATCTATCCAAGATTGTTCAGTGGAACAGTCGCAGCATTAGTAATAAAAAAAATGAATTGTCGCATATTTTAAATAAATTGGAACCATTTGCAGTTGCTCTCTGTGAGACATGGCTTAAACCAGGATATTCATTTAGAATTCCCGGTTACACCAGTCTTAGATCTGACAGAAACGATGGGTATGGCGGAGTTGCCATACTCATTGAGAATTCTTGTCTTTTTAAACCTCTTCCCCTTCCCTCTGTTTGCGACGAAATATCGGCTGTCGCTGCTATTGTAAATAAATTATGTATAGTTTGTATATATTTCTCTCGCCCTACTGTAAATATTTTATCTGAAGTTAGCAATCTTTTATCAGTTTTACCTAAACCATTCTTAGTTTTGGGTGACTTTAACTCACAACATCAATCTTGGGGAAGCTCAACTTCTAACTATTATGGGGAACAATTATTGGACATTCTGGATTCTCATAATTTGTGTATTCTGAACACTTGCCTTCCGACTCGCCACTCAGATCCTAATGAGGGGGTAAGTGCTCCAGACCTTTCAATCTGTACACCTGATATGGCGTCATCTTTATCCTGGTCCCCTTTACCTTCCACCTATGGAAGTGATCATTTCCCATTGGTTATTACATTCCCATATAAAAATCCAGAAACTTTTATTCAAAAACCCCGTTTAAAGTACAGATTAGCAAATGCAGACTGGGATGTATATAGGAATTCTGTAGAACAAAAAATTCTTGCAATATCTGATTCTCTCCAAGACCAAGAACCTCAATTATTGTCAGACAAATTTACAAAAATTTTAATTGAGGTGGCAGACAAGACTTTCCCTATTAAAAATGGAGCATTAGGTAAGATCCCTTCCCCTCCCTGGTGGGACAGTGAGTGCTCCCAGGCTATTAAAAAACGGAAAGAAGCAGAAAAATATTATTCTCAAAACATGTCAACAGAAAATTTTGAGTTATACCTAGAAGCTGCCCGTGTTACACGTAAACTCCTTAAGAAGAAGAAATATGAAGGTTGGCAAAGTTTTTGTGCTTCAATATGTCCAGATGTAAGTCCTTCTGTTGTATGGCGCAATATAAGACGCTTTAGGTCTGCATTTAGTCAAACTTCATTATCAAAACTGCCTCCAGACTTAGCTAATCAATTTATGGACCACTTAGCTCCTCCTTCAGCTCCAGAACAGAGTTCTTTTCTTCTATCCCCTTCTCTACCTATTTGTCAGACTGAGCTTGACTCTCTTTTCACACTGAAAGAGTTGAAGGGTGTTCTGTCTCATGTCAAGGACTCAGCTCCTGGTGAAGATGGTATACCCTATTCATTTATATCAAATCTGTCTGATCCAACTCTCTCTGTTTATTTAAATCTCATCAATACTGTCTTAATATCTGGTAAAATTCCCCCAAGCTGGAAATCTCAAATCATTATCCCCATTCTGAAACCAAACAAGCCCGTTAGTGATGTTAGTTCTTACCGTCCTATTGCACTTTCATCAGTTCTTGCCAAAATAACTGAACATCTGATTAAGATTCGTTTGGAGTGGTTTATAGAAAGTAGAAACATACTAGCTTCAACTCAGTTTGGATTTAGGAAGGGTAAAGGCACAATAGACAGTCTTAGTGTATTTACCACTGATATTCGTGTAGCTTTTTCTGATAATAACTCTGTAATAGCAGCTTTCCTTGACATCAGCTCTGCTTATGATAATGTTCTTGTGTCAGTCCTGAAACAAAAACTCCATTCATTAAACATTCCTTCAATGCTATCTAATTTCATCATAAATATGCTATCAGAAAGATCTATAAACTTATTTCTTGATGATGAGACTAAATTTACCCGATTAGTATGGAGAGGCCTTCCTCAGGGCTCTGTGCTCAGCCCGATTCTTTATAATATATACACTTATGATTTAGAATCCTCCCTCAATGGATCAGTACAAGTCCTTCAATATGCTGATGATTTACTTTTTTATCTCTCAGGACATTCTATTAAGGACATGTGCACTTCTTTAACCTCTTCTTTGTGTTTGCTTAAGTCTTGGCTAAGCAGTAATGGTCTAGACCTTTCAGTTAATAAAAGCAGTGTTGTTTTGTTCACAAGAATGCGTAAACCACCTGTAGTAGATGTTCAGTATAACAATATCTCCATGCCGGTTAGAAACGAAGTCAAATTCTTAGGTGTTATTTTAGATTCACACTTTACAGGGCTACCACACTGTGAATACATAGTAGCCAAATGTGAACGCAATTTAAACATCATCAGGTGTCTCTCTGGTGTTTGGTGGGGAGCCCATCCCTTTTCATTAAGACTACTTTACAACACTCTGATTCGTAGCATACTGGACTATGGGACCTTTATATTAGAGCCTTGTAGTGCTGCTGGGTTAAAGAAACTGGATGGTGTACAAGCCAAGGCATTGAGAGTGATTTCAGGTGCAATGAGATCCAGTCCTATCAACTGTCTTCAAGTGGAATGCGGGGATCCTCCGCTACACTTGCGACGGCAATTTTTAGCCGATAGATTCATGTTCCGGTGTCTACAATTTACAAACCATCCTTTGAAGTCCAAAATTACTTGTCTCTCTGATAAAGTGGTTGCTTCCAATTATTGGAGGCACAAAGCTACCCCTTGTCTAGTGAAAAGTATGACAAAACATAATTCAATTGAAGCTCCATCCCATCAATCGCAGTTTCTTCCAATATTTCACTGTAAATATAATGCATTAGTTTTAACTCCAAACATCAATTTTAACCTCAACATTTACAGACATGACATCTGTCAAAATAATAACTTCAATTTCATTATGGATAGAGACTGGAAGGGTTGTCACCATCTTTTTACCGATGCATCGAAACACGGACGTAACACATGTGTGGGAGTTAGTGTATTCCACCCTCAATACAACGTGGTTCAAAAAATAAAGCTCCCTCCTGAAGCTTCTGTATTTACAGGAGAATGCTTTGGACTTTTTAAGGCTGTTGAATACATACTCCTCATGGGGCTTCAGAACACATTAATTTTGACTGATGCAATGAGTGCCCTACAATCTTTAGCCAGGTTCCCTTTTTATTCGCAAAATCTAGCTGTTTTATTTGAAATTCGTGAATTACTTCTGAAGTGTTCCATGAGGGAGTATTCAGTGCATTTTGCCTGGATACCTTCTCATTGTGGCATTGCAGGAAATGAAAGAGCAGACCAATTAGCTAACGATGCGGTGAGGTGTGGGGACGTATTTCCATATAAAAACTTTTTCCATGATCTGTCTGCTCTGCCAAGAGTTTATTTGCAGGATTCCTGGGGTAAACTCTGGGCGGAGCATTCAGTTAAAGGTCGTTTTTATCGTCATATTCAAACATCTATTCCCTCAAAGCCCTGGTTTACTAAGTTCAAATTTAACAAAAAAATGACTTCAATAATAATACGTATGCGTTTGGGCCACGTTTGCACTCCGGCTCATCTTGCTAGGCTTGGCATTGTGCAGAGTCCTGAGTGTGCCTGTGGTGTTGATGTAGGAGATTTGAACCATTTGGTTTTTGCCTGCTCCCTCTATGATCACTCCTCCCTTATTCAAAGTCTTGTATCCCTCCGAGTTCCTTTCCCTACCTCTATTTCCTGTATTTTAGCTCATACTAATGTAGATATATATAAAGCAATCACCCATTTCATTTTAAATAATGATATTAAAGTTTAATGTATATATTTTTTTATAAGATTGTAGTCATCAGTTAAGTTTCTCTTTCATTGTTTGAATCTATTTCCCTTTTCCCTGTTATTTTTGTTTCTCCATTGTAATAACAACTGATCTCCTTATCCCCTTTACCTTTTCCAAATTCCGTTACCTACCTTTCCTTTTCGCGAATTATCGTTTCCTACCTTTTTTATTTGTATAATGTCTGTGGCAAAAGCACGAATAGTGCAAAGCCAGAAGAAAAAAAAAAAAAAAAAAAAAAAAAAAAAAAAACCAGGATAATATTCTCGCTTGCACCCAATCATAACTCAAGTATTTACCATCTTGTCGCCAAAAAATTATTCTAGGCACAAAAATAATGTTTGATCACGTTTATTTCTGAACTATGAAAACCACGAATGTTGACAATAGGTTGACAACTAAGTTGACAATGTAAGCCATTTTGAATGATGTAGTGTTTCCCGCATGCAAACTTCTTTAACTACTGGTATCCAAATATTGTAATAATCAATCTTATTGAATAACGTATGGAAATAATAATATTTAAAGCACGTCAATTATAATTTTTATTATGTTTATTTTGATAGCCGTGGGTAGAAGTTTCATTAGTTCTAATATGTATGTAAAAACGATTCTGAAAATACCAATTTAGTAGATTACTAAGTTGATGAGTAATGGCCATGTGTGCGAGAGGGACACCGCTGAATCTCGGGTGAGTTTCATGTGGGCACAAAATTTCGTACAACTAATTATAGCAGTAAGCTCTCTAGTTATAGGTACTATGTATTATCACTATGGTGGTGAGTGCATTGGGTGAGTGACAGGCTGTCTATACGTAGTATCTCTAAGTAGTCTGTGGGCTGTCTCTAAGTAGTCTGTGAGGCTGACAGGCTGCAGCGTTGCCAGACGTACGAGAAATCTCGTAACTTTACGAGATTTACCACATTTGTACGAGATACGAGAAAAATAAAAACCTCGTACACTTTTTTACGAGATTTTAACAATGTTGACTGCCTGCGTCATGTATAACCCAAAAACATTATAAAAAAGAGAAAAACGATGGCCCTAACACATTACTAGATTCATTTCCTCATCGGCTCATCACTAAATGTATCTTTAGTCGTTACACTCGTTACCGGGGAATCCCCTCTGAAATGTATTTTTTGTTGTTGTCTTTCATGCACTAACGATTAGGTATATTGATTCACTTTCTGTGGTGGGGCAATGTATTTTTACGCTATTACGCGTATAGTAGCTGTAGTTCCAGCGTAGTTCGGAATTTCACCCTAATAATTCAGTGGTTAATTTAATTTGAGTAATGACAGTGAATCTTCATCTACTCCACCTAGTAAAATAACACAAAAGGGAGGATGGACTGCAAAAAAAGCAGGTAACATTTAAAATAAATACTTTTACGAGATTATGTATTGAAATTACGAGATTTTTGACAGCCCTGGTACGAGAAAAATAAGTCGCCATCTGGCAACCCTGCAGGCTGACAGGACTGGACAGGACCAGACAGGACTACCTAGTACAAATATATTAATCTGTGGACAGGACACTCAGGACAGCTGTGAGCGAGCTGGATCAAAATTTTGTAAATAAATAAAATAGGTATTTACAATAATGGAAACTTTAGAAGAACTAATGTCCTTACTAGATGAAAAAGTTAACTTTGGAGAAAATCTTATAGTTCAATTAGAATCAATAAATGAAACAGATGGAGTTATGAAGTTACAAAGAAAAATTAAACAAGAAACGGAATTCTTGAGAAAGGTAGGTATAGTGTAATAAATTCATCGGCCAATATGCCATGTGGTCCTGCTTTTTAATGAAATTCGTAGATTTACATTTTAACAATAATATTTGTTTTAGTTACAAAAGTCAAAGAAAGTTAAAATTGAACAACTATCATGCTCAAATCTTCGGCATCTTGGAGCAATGGTTGAATGTGCCCTGAGGACCGGTGTGATTGCTGTCTGTAAAATTTTCCACATTAACGACACTACTAAATTAGTTATCGATATTATTAGTGAGGAAGGCAGAGTATGGACTAAAGGTAATAATTTTTGGTCAGAGGGTCATCTTAGGGGTGGTTTACCGTAATATAGTTGGTCCTATTAATTTAAAATATTAATGTTCCAGTGATAGCTAGAAATCCAAAATCTTTATCTGCACTTAGTTCAGGCAAGGCTTCATATGGGGCTAGATCAATACTGGATCAAGCAGAAGACTATCTGGAGTGTGCACAGCTGTACCCATGCATGTACCAACCACCTAAGGTATACAATCATGTGTTGCAGCCTTATTACATCATTTATTTATTGCATTATACTTTGGCTCATTTTCTCAAACAAGGATGTTAAGACAAAATCAGCCATTTAAACAGGTTTTATGTGGGCAAACTGCTAATTTCTTTTTAAACATTATGTTATATACCAGCCCGCAACCCACACAGGTCAGTGTGGTGGATCAAGGCCAAACCCTTCTCATTCTGAGAATAGGTCCCAGCAGTGAGTCAGTAATGGGCTGAATTTATTTATTTACTTATATTGTCACTGGAAATGGCCCTAACTCCATTTCCAGTGACAATACCTGCTTTGGAAATTATCATGTTTAAATATTAATTTGCATGTTTCATTTCAGGTTATATTTGAATTTATGAGTGGTATAGAAGAGAGTTTGGCAAATAAATTGAAAGCTGTTGGTATTATAGTAAGAGGGGAAATATTGCCAGACTCTAACTTGTGCCAGGATAACAATGATTCTTGGGATGGAGAGTCTAGCGATGATGAATGCCTTAATAACAGGTGAACATTCATAAGATCTTTTTCTAACCCATTGACTCCATGTGGACAAAGGCCTCACCTGATTATTAACAGATTAATTACTATAAAGAATTTTTTATAACAGATTATTATTATCATAAAACATACTGCATCAAGTGACAAAACACAGACATTAGTATTGTTCTTGGCCACCGGCATCCCCCTCTGACCCAACCTGCTCCACCACCCATTTATAGTACTCGCAAATCTTTATGAGCCCTGAACTGAGCTCTGAACTCTCTCTCTCTCTCTCCCTCTCTCTCTCCCTCTAGCTTCTATAATAAGCGTACTATTATAGGTGCTAGAGAGAGGGAGAGCGATAGTTCGAGGGCTCATAAAGATTTGTGCGTACTGTACTAAGCTCTTTGAATTTTGTAATAACTTTTGTGTTTCAATCTGGTCCTTGGTTGTTACCAATGATGCAGCCAGATTTATATTTATCAACCCAAATACATTTTAAATTTTACAGCCAAGAATCTTCATTGAAAGTAGTGTCACAATGCATTGAAGAGCATCCAGAAATCAAAACACTTAACCTAGATGTGACAGCTATGATGGCATATGTGAGCAACATGACAAATGGACACTGTAACTATGTGTTCAAGCAGGAAGTGCTCACGCAACAGTCAGCATGGGAAGCTGAGAGACCAGTGAAACCAGTTTTGGAAAGATTATTTGAAGGTATGTCACGGAACTAAAAAAAGGAAGATTAGACCTTTCTAATCTTCCTTTTTTTAGTTCCGTGACGTGACGTGAGTTTTGTAATGGTGTTGATTTTATTGTGCATTTTGACAGTACTAAACTAGACTAAATGCATCTGTCACTTTCTTCTTCTATTGAAACAGAACGAGACAAACACCCTTGGTTTAGTTTAGTCCTGTCAAAATGCACAACAGAATCAACACCATTGGCTCTTAAAAGCAATTTGAGCATACTCTGAATAGAAGCAATGTTTAAATGATAATCTTTTAGAAAACAATAAACTTACTATATTGAGAGAAAAACAGTAGAATAGCGAAATGGTTTGAATAATAAAATTCTTCAATCAGTAAATTTGTGAATGTGTGTATTTTTTACCGACTTCCATAAAGGAGGAGGTACTATGTTCGTCTCATATGTATTTTTTCTTTTTTTAGATAAATCACTAGTATGCTGCAAAACTGCATGGGATGACTTTGAAAAGATTGTAAATACATTAGGAGGGCCAATGGAAATCAAAAGGACAGATGAACTGAAGGATATGATCACAGTATTCCCTGATGATTTTGGTGGTAAAGCAATCTTAGAAATTAAGTAAATAATGTTTTAGATTTCTACTTATTGCTATGTGGTTAAGAATATTCTATAACGTTTTTAGGTGAAGATGACTACCCAAGAAAGAATTTAAAAGTTAGAGGACATGTCCGGTTAAGATCCAAAATTATCTTCAATTTTGGGCACCGAATTAAGGCTCTGACTGTTTCAGCTAACGAAGGGTTTGTTAGAGCTGCTATGCAACAGGTAATAATATTTTTCATTATAATTTATGTTAAATAAGAATAAAAAATATTTTATCATTTTTATTTTTTCTCAGGGCATCACATATGCCGCATTTGTTCATGAATCAAGAGCTTTGACAGAAGGCAAAGAACCAACAGCTACAAAAATCTCATTATGATATTTATTCATATTTATATTTCAATTTTTAATCAATGAGTGAAATCTTTTTATTGTTATTTACATAAAGTTTTAATTTAAATTTAATCGATAGTTGTCTCATCGCATCGTCTGTCCACACGATGCGGTGCGACGGCGGCGCGGCTCCCCTGCGGTGCCATTGGGGCGTCCTACATAGGTAGTCCTATATCCATGGTATGCCACACGGTGCGCTCCAAAGTCGCAGCGTGGCACGTACACCGGACTTGCAAGAAGGCGGGGAGGGGCCTGCGGTGCCCTAGCAATAAAGTCGCGACGCCGACGACGCCGCGCGCTTCGCTGCCGCGCCGCGCGCCGCACCGGCCGCGGCTGAGTGAACGCCAATACAGCGCCGCAACGCATCGTATGGACAGACCCTTACGGTCAACAGTTAGCACTAATTAATATAGACCGAAAGAATCCTCTCGCATCGTCTAGTATATAGACCGAACGATAAAATCCTCCCGCATCATCTACATTTATTTATTTAACTATTTATGTACACAGAAAAATAATAATTACAATTAAATAGGAAAGAGGACACAAAGGTACTACTTATTTCTCAACAAATCTCTTCCAGCAGACCTATAGATAGATTATAAAACTGCAAGAAGAAAATTTTGTAAGGATGGTCGAATTTTTGCAAGGAACATTAACTTCGTAAGGAGAAGCTTGATGTCGTAGTTTACGACAATAATAACACAGTGATTATTTCAATGCCAGTAATAAATATCTTTGCGCTGACCCTAACGCATGATCAAAAAATTACCGATTTAGTTTTAGCGTAGTAGTTCTCAATAGATTGTCGATAATAATTTATTTAAGACATGCTTTCTTTAAACTAATAAGAAGCCTTGATCTCATGTTTATGTAACCGTTCAGTAGGTAATAAAACTGCCTTACATCAAAGCCTTAAAATATAATAGGTATGTGTATACTGTTACAATGTACCTACATACCTAATGCTTCTTTAAAAATTGTTAATTAAATATATATTTCTTATCTTATTTTTTTATAGATAAATTAGGCCTATAGAAACTTATATATATTAATGAAGGTTGTTTGGTTGTTTGTAATAGAATGGCGCAGATGGATAACTAGGTATTTATTCTTTTATTCTATTTATTGTAGATGTCCGTAATTTGCTATTGTAGTGTCATCATCATGATCATGACGTATACAGTGAGTTTTTTTAGGGATCTTTATGCATCTATGCAAACCAAGAATATTATTTATAGAATGCAAACCGTTGGAGACAGCAGTTCTTTTTTTTAATTTTTCTAGTTTTTCAAATCCCATATGAACTGCATTTAGGATTTTTTGCAATTTTGCATAAATATTGTTTTTTCGTCTTACGAATGTTGACTTTGCAAATAATTTGACCATTTATCGATTATTTTAATGTAGAAAAAAAAGTCATTTTTCAAAAACCCTTATGTAGGTAACTACCTACTTAAAACTAGGTGTAAAGCGTTTGAAAAAGTAGATGGATTTCTAATTCCAAATTCTATTTCTAACGTTAACCTTAAGCTAAACCTAACCTATAGCTGCCATAGAAGGTCCCTAAAAAAACTCAACCTGTATAGCCAGGTTTTGTAGGGAATGTAGAGTAGGGATTTGTAATATATTATTTAAAATACTTAGTATTAATAATTCTATTAGAATGCTTCGCAACATGGTCTGTGATCACAAATAAATATATAATTTTAATCGAGCCTTTTTGTATATTCCTTGATCACATATAATCAACAACCACGTAAACCACGAATCACGCCAATAATATATCGCTCAAAGATGAGGTCCGAATCGGCGTGAGCGCGCTAACTACAGAAGGCGTGACGTCATGAATGACGTCATTACCTGCGCCATATTGGACTTGCAGAGCCTTTGCTCCTGCGCATAGACTGTCTATGCTCCTGCGTGAAATCACTGTGAGCCAAACGTCAAATTGACATTTGCACCATTTGACATTTTGTGGAATTGTGATATAAATGGAGAAAATTCGAGAAAATTGCAGTCCCAGTAAAAGATGATGGATGGGAGACAGTTTGCGTTTTATTTGACGCCACAAGAGATTAAACTAGCGAATTCGGATGAATAGCTTCTGTGGTGTGTGTGTGTGTTGTGTTGTATACAAGAAAGCGGTCTGATCTTAGGTCCGATTCAAAATCACGCTAACAGCGCCGTGAGCGCACTTTCGTTTCGGACCAACGATTATAAGTCGTAAGCACCGTGAGCACGAAATCGCAATTCGGACCGCAGGGTATGACTCATAAAGTTATTATTACTTTACCACTATAGTGCGGCCGCCGAGAGAATGCGTTTTTGACACCTGTCAGTTACGAACAAACGAGAATTTTTTGTTATCGAAACATTATTACATAATAGTAGATATCTATCGTTTACATGCACTACTGATACAAAATTCTATTAAAATTAACCTATAATAAACTAAAATAGTTTAGCGCTAAATATAATCTTTATTAAAAAAGAAACATGCTCAACTGACAGGTGTCAGGAACGCATTCTCTCGGCGGCCGCACTTTAGTAATAATAACTTTATGGTATGACTACAGTCATTGGTCGGTTGATAGCAGTACGACCGAGTGCGACTTTCACCCATAAAGTTATTATTACTAATAATAACTTTATGCTTTCACCCTACTATTTTACGGAGTGACCGGAGCGATCATCCGACGACGCTCGCTCAAATAACTGAACGGTCACCCGGACGATAATGTGTCGTCGAGCGTCGTCCGCCGTAATAACTGAACACACCCAATGACGTCATTCATGACGTCACGCCTTCTGTCGTTAGCGGCGCGGCGCACAGTGGGTGAGAAATCAACCTTCCCTTTCATAGGATTTTCTAAAAATTAAATTGCTTTTTTGACAGTTTAAAATATACAGTTTTATTGAACACATCAAAACATTGAATAATATAATAGTCAAGAGATTTTTTTTCGAGTAAACACCGTAAAATATGAGTTTACACATTTCAAATGTATGAAAATGGAATTTGTTTTCTTCATAACTTTTTTTTTTACCGCACGGTCAAGCTGAAACTTTTATGTATTGTTACAGAGTCTCTAACAAAGCCATATGACTTTTGACCTTGACCCCAACCGATTCGGTTTCAGTGATATGAATTAATTAAAAATGCATGTTTGAGCGATATTGTCATACGGGATATTGACATAATGTATCTCAAAACACTCAAGCTTGTTAAATTGATTTACCCAGTATGGTTACCTGATAGATAACGATCCCATATGACCTTTGACCTTGTCCAAAAGCGTCCCTATTCAAAACGTATGAATTAATGAAAAATATATATTTTGAAGATATGGTGACGGTAAAAATGGTTGTTAAAACCTTGTTTAACAACATCCACAAGCAGTTCCATTTCATTCCGGAATTGTTCTTGAATTACCCTATTTTTGTTGACCAACTGTTGCTTTAAATCATCTCCTTTAGCTTGTCATTTCTTGAAGTCGAGGCGGTAAGAGATGTGCAAGATGCATTCCAAGCATCTAATTCGTGCATGGAGGGAAGACAGGCCAAACTTAAACATGTCCACAGAATGGCTTCTCTGCGATACGATGTCTATATCATTCATCTCTTTTGGTTTCGCTTTGCAGATATCGGATGTCGCTGTGGAGGTACCTGATAGATGTGAGGTTATCTTGCCATCTATGTTGGTCATGTGTAATTTGTATCTCACATTTGCATCTTCATCAACAGTTGGCTGTAAAGCAGCAATTTCCGTTTCGATTAACGCCATTTCTTCTTTAATATTCAAATCATTTTCTTTTGCTTTGAAATAAATCGGCCTGCAGTAAAAAGTTGAAGACGCTTTGAGATTTTCCCATATCACTTCATCAGTATAATCTCTCACCAGCTTCAATGGTACAAATGAACACATGAAGATACTGGAATCATCACCTTCCATTTTTTGTTTGTAGTTGCTATGTTGCTCTCATCAGTATATTTACTGATGAGAGTCAAATTCCTGCCAGTAACATCAGAATCTAGTGTTTTGAATAGTCTCTTGACCGTAATATTTAAAATCGATTGTAGTTTCAGTTTGACTTCACTATCGGTTATCACCATGCCTTCTTTTTCTACGTAACACTCCTTCTGCTCATTCTTTAAAGCATCATATGATGAGAACATATCACACCCCATAGCTTTTGTTGTCTGCCTCAATGTAATATATTGCCATTTTGATAATTTAAGTTATGTTGACATACCCAAAGCCTTATCAGAAGGACAAGTTCACGTTTTCGAATTAATGCAGGTTCGAAGCATTGTTGCATCCTCAGGATGTTTAATTAAATGCAATTATTAATTCAGCTAAGTCCGTCTGGCATTTGTTTTCACCAGCTTTCTTGATCAAAGCATAAGCTAGAGTGTTAAAGTCATTTTCAGCAAGAAGATCCTCAGTTCTTCTTCTTTTTTCAAGTGGATTTAGCTCAGTAAAATCTTTTCGAGGACTAAATGTAGTGGTTGATGTCGACACAGACACACTTAGAGGCACATCGAATTCCGTTGATATACTAAGTGTTCTTACTGTCAAAACACTTGGTGAGACTTCTTCATATCTCATCCCAATACACGTTAGTTCTTCATTTCTAAGCTGATTCTAATCAACAAAACCAAAATTTTGGTCACACCTATGGATGAACAATGGATAAAGAGGGCAGAAGGTGATTATGGTTAAGTTAGTTAGTGAATCTGGAAAAATATGTATAGATAGGTAATTAACGACTTCTTTTTAACTAGTAATTATTATTGTTTCAGCCTGTGTTGTCTCACTGCAGGGCAAAGGCCTCCCTCTCCTTTTTATATTGACTTCTGGTTTTTGCTACTAGGGACCAGTTTTAAAATAAAACAATACATACACACATTCATGAAATAATATAATATATATATGTATATTCGGAATATTGAGGTTTTAACAACCATTTTTACCGTCACCATATCTTCAAAATATTATTTTTTCATTAATTCATACGTTTTGAATAGGGACGCTTTTGGACTAGGTCAAAGGTCATATGGGATCGTTATCTATCAGGTAACCACACTGGGTAAATCAATTTAACAAGCTTGAGTGTTTTGAGATACATTATGTCAATATCCCGTATGACAATATCGCTCAAACATGCATTTTTAATTAATTCATATCACTGAAACCGAATCGGTTGGGGTCAAGGTCAAAAGTCATATGGCTTTGTTAGAGACTCTGTAACAATACATAAAAGTTTCAGCTTGACCGTGCGGTAAAAAAAAAAGTTATGAAGAAAACAAATTCCATTTTCATACATTTGAAATGTGTAAACTCATATTTTACGGTGTTTACTCGAAAAAAAATCTCTTGACTATTAGATTATTCAATGTTTTGATGTGTTCAATAAAACTGTATATTTTAAACTGCCAAAAAAGCAATTTAATTTTTAGAAAATCCTATGAAAGGGAAGGTTGATTTCTCACCCACTGTGCGGCGGCCGCACTCACGCTGATTCAGACCATAGATTATACACTAATACAACTTTACATAAACTGATTCGGACCGCAACTTTGAGCGATATTAACACTTTTGGCGTGATTCGGACCGCAGGGTTAGGAATTAGGTTAGAGCAGATAATTTGAGGTCGTTCGATTGGTCACTCGCGTAACGCAGCTCTGGATCGTTCAATTATTCCCGATGACTGATGAGCGAGCGACATTCGCACGAGTGAGTTTCGCACCGAAAAATTAAGAGAGGCTTCTTTGGTCATTGCGAAAAATAGAGGATACTTTGGTCATTCCGAAAAATTAATTACTGAATTACTGAACGTAGCCATTGTCAGGTATCAAATGGGTATCAATGTCAGGTATAGATTGTCAATTTTGTCAGTTGCGTTTGATTATTTATTTTTACTTGTTTCTGTATATAAGAATTTATTAATTTGCTTAACTACGCCTATTACCTACCTATATTTATACCATCCCTATATAGTTTGTGATTTATACGATGGCTAATGTTGACACGGAAGTTATAGATTCGCAATTTATAGCTGAAAATATCGGATTCCTAGACAATTGCTTCGATAATTCTTTTGTTTTACAAAGTTCTTTGAAAGTTGTTAAAGAACATGCTGCTGAACAAAATGATGTTAAGTTGAGAAGAACTGGAAAATTATGTAAGAAATTAAACAGTTATTCACAAAACAGTAAAATATCATTAGATTTCACGCAAAATAATCCTGTGATAACCCAAAAAGAGAAGAACAATAAAAAGCTAAGAGACTGGGGATTACCAGCTGAAATAGCTAGGAAATATGAAGAAAAGGGTATTACAGAAATGTTTGACTGGCAGGTTACATGTTTGGGTAACTCTAAGGTTCTTTTTGATTGCTGTAACTTAGTATACTCTGCCCCAACATCCGCTGGGAAAACTCTTGTTGCAGAAATACTAACCATAAAAACTATTTTGGAACGCCAGAAGAAGGTGATTATTATTCTGCCATTTGTGTCAATAGTGAGAGAGAAAATGTTTTATCTTCAAGACATATTATCCAGTTCAGGGATTCGTGTGGAGGGGTTCATGGGGTCCCAGTCACCACCTGGGGGCTTGCAGGCTGTTCATGTTGCCATCTGTACTATTGAAAAAGCAAACAGTTTAGTAAACAAACTTCTTGATGACGGCACCGTCTCAGAGTTAGGAGCCATAATTGTTGATGAACTGCATCTGCTTGGTGACCCCAGCCGTGGCTATATTTTAGAACTGCTTTTAACAAAAATTAAATATGTATCATCCAATTCAGATGATGTAAAAATTCAAATAGTAGGAATGTCAGCTACCTTACCTAATTTAGATACACTTGCAAATTGGTTGAATGCTGAATTATTTATCACACAGTTTAGACCAATTCCTCTAGTTGAATACTGCTTGGTAGGTAATAAATATTATGATAAACAAGGTGCATGTGTGAATACAATAGATTCGAGTTTAACTGCTGGGGGAGACAATGTGCTGAATATTTGTTTGGAAACAATCAAAGATGGATGTTCAATACTCATATTTTGTATGACAAAAAATTGGTGTGAAAGTTTAGCTCAGAGTGTAGCAACATCGTTTTTTAAATTTGGATGTGAAGACAGTGAAGCTGGGTCTATCTTGAGGAGTCAGTTAAAATCTGTAAATATTCTAGAAGTCTTAGAACAATTGAAGAATTGTCCTGTAGGATTAGACCAAGTTTTGAAGAAAACAATATCATTTGGTGTTGCCTACCATCATGCTGGACTTACATTTGATGAGAGAGATATTGTTGAAGGTGGATTCAAATCTGGGGCGATAAGAGTTTTGATAGCTACATCTACACTTAGTTCAGGTGTAAACTTGCCTGCAAGAAAAGTAATTATTCGGTCACCTGTGTTTCAAAGACAACCCATAAACATCTTGACATACAAACAAATGATTGGTAGAGCTGGGAGAATGGGAAAAGACATAAAAGGTGAGAGTGTGTTAATTTGCACAGAAGCAGAAAAGAAAATTGGATTTGATTTGATGATGGGTACCTTAGATTCAGTCAAAAGTTGTATTGAAAATGAAGATAAATACATGAGAGCAGTGTTAGAAATGATAGCTAGCCAAGTGTTGTCTACAAAAGAACAGTTACATTTATATTCAAAGTGCACTTTGCTTTACAATCAAAAAGATATATCAGCTACACAAAACTGTCTTTTAGAAAACACATTAGAGGAATTGAAAAGCTTTGAGTTAGTTAGAATTCAAACTGATGATGATGAGGACCAGTATGTTGCTACACCTCTTGGAAAAGCGTGTCTTTCATCATCCATGGCACCCAATGATGGGTTATCTTTATTTTGTGAGCTGCAAAAAGCTCGTCAGTGTCTAGTCTTGGAGACAGATTTGCACCTCATTTATTTAGTAACACCTTACAGTGTAAGTGGTCAATGGGGTAACATAGATTGGATTCATATGCTGACTCTCTGGGAGTCTCTTACAAAAGCCATGAAGAGGGTAGGAGAATTAGTTGGCGTACAAGAGAGTTTTATTATAAGATGTCTTAGAGGAGGTAATAAGGCAAGCAACATACAGAATAAAGTAAATATACATAAAAGGTATGGTACCTCTTTAATTTAAATTGATAGGTAATGATTGTTCATAATTAAGTAACAATTTTTTTTTTTCTATTTAAGGTTTTATACAGCCCTGGCTTTGCAGGATTTGGTCAATGAGGTTCCATTAACGGAAGTAGCAACGAAGTTTCAATGCGCTCGTGGCTTTCTACAAAGCCTTCAACAAGGAGCGGCGACTTTCGCTGGTGAGTGCAAATTGTGAAAAGATTAATTTTAAAATTTATGTGGAAATATTTTTTGCAGAATTACTTTGATATTTTTTGTTTAATCCAGTACAATTTTTAGGGATGGTTACGGCCTTTTGTCGACAGTTGGGTTGGAAAAATATGGAAACATTGGTATCACAGTTCCAAGATCGCTTACATTTTGGTATAAACTCTGAACTGCTAGAGTTAATGAAATTGCCATCTTTAAATGGTATGAGAGCTAGAACTCTTTTTGATTCAGGCTATGAATCAATTTCAAGTATTGCATCGGCTGATGCAAATACTATAGAGAATATTCTACACAAGTCAGTACCCTTTCAAAGTGAAAAGGGAAGAGAAAATGATGATAGTGATGATATTAGAAAACGTAATAAAATTAAGAGTATTTGGATAACGGGATATTGTGGTATCACTACAAAAGAAGCTGCTGAGAATCTTATAACGGAAGCTCGAAAATATCTAGCTCTAGAAATTGGTGTTACAGAAATTAAGTGGGCTAATAAATCTTCAGCAGCTTCAAATTCTTTAGAAACTACAATAGTTAAGGATATGAATAATATTGAAAATGCAATATTAAGTTCAAGGGATCAAGAGCTTGCCATGGAAAAAAATTATAAGTCTAATACCACACTAGAAACTACAGTAAACAATCAATCCAATAATAAATACTTGAATAATATGAACGATCAAATCGTCAAACATGACAATATTTTAGAAGACTCGGTTAATAATAATTGTAATAAAGATTTACAAACAAATTTTTCAATTTGCGTTAGCAAAACTTTACATTTGAATGGGAAAAATGAATTATCTAAAATAAGTGGAAATATTTTAAAACAAAACTACAATGGTAGTGAAAATAACAGTCCCAGTTTGTCAGTCAAGGATGAAATTATATGGGATTCTTTAAACTTTACTGAAGCTGGTTTAGAGAACATAACAAAGTTGCGCACATCTGACAAAATGTTTTCTCCGAACATTAGTTTCGGTGAGATTGAAGAAAAGCCTTCTGTATCTAATGATAATAATAAATCGGAGATTATGAATTCGTCAACACATATGTCGACTAAAGACTTAAGTTTATTTTCTTCGGATGGAGATAATTCAAGTTTATTTGAAGAGAGTCTGCCTATAGAATTAATACCCAGTAAATTGCTTGACAAAGATCCGTCTAAATGGTCCAGACAAGAAACAGCTTCAGATTATGCTAGTATTCATTCTAGCACTATTTTAAATGAGTTTAAATCAACATTAGTTGATACTGAAGTTGATGCTGACGATGATAATGAAGATATTAAATTGGTTTATGAAGACGATAAAATAATAGAAAATGAAGTAGTGAAATTCGAAAGCAAACATATTGGAGTGTTTACTAGTCAAGTGAATAAAAATATTTCTTTCAAACGCAGAAAAAACTCTTACAAAGAAATTCAAAATGTTTTGAAAAAGAAAAAAATTGAAATGTCCATACCAGACGATAAAAAAATTATGAATGATAAAATATGTATTCAGTCAAAGATAAAATGTGCTTTATCTAAACAATTTTTGATCGAATTTAATAATAAATATAAAGTGAATTGTTACATATTAAGAGGAAATGATATAATCGACAATCTACATGTAGTACAAAGTGTACAAACTGCATCTATTTATTTGCATTTAAAGAAATCAAACTCAGCTAGTAATGAAATAATTGGAAGTAACATATTTAGTTTTCCTAAGCCTGCTCACAAAGTAGAAGAAAGAAATGAAGATTGCCCAATAAAAGGAATAGCAATGTATTTAAATCATGAAACAAGTATTTTTTTAGACTTAACATCTTTAGATAGTATACAAACAATCAAAAATAAATTACGGCTCTGGTTTAAGAAAAACACTTTGAAATTAAAAATGTTGTGCTCGAAAACTGTTAATGTTTACATAAAACAATGGCTTGGTGTGAATCTGCCTTCAACCTGTATAGATGTATCTTTAATTGAGTGGTTAATAGATAGCAGCGAAAAAATACCGGACGTAGATTATCTAGTAAGTGGTCACAATTATTTTAATTGGCACAGACCTTTGTCAAGTAATACCTATTATTAAAACCTAATCGATATTTATATTTTTTTAGACCAAAAAGTATTGCGGAATAGATTTCTCAAATGTATCGTTAAAAGTCGGTAATCAGCAAAAGAGATTCAAAAATTTGGATACTTTTGAGTCGCTGTGCCTTAGAGTCTGGTCCTTGTGGATGATTGCCGAAAATCAAGAAGACGCTTTACTAGAATCTCTGCAACCTGCTCGACATATCATTGGTGCGTAATATTATGAATGTCTTATTGATTCTTTCTTCATTCGTGGGTTACGGTGGCCTATTATATTCCCAGGGTCTGCTTTTATTCATCTATAATGAAGGTCGTGGTTTTACAAGAAAACTAGTTGCCTGCGCGCTAGAAATACAATGAAATATTATCCTCGATGATTACTTTTAAATGTTGGCCATCAATGTTGACACTACTATGTTTTTGTCAGATATTGAAAGCAAAGTTTCAAAGATTCTGGCCAACTGCGAGTATTACGGAATCACTGTAGACAAGAATCTCGCGTCACGACTTTTGATTGATGTTAGAAATTCGCAAGAAACTTTGCAAAAGAAGGCATACAAACTTTGCGGATATCATTTCAACTTTAACTCTTCGAAAGATGTTGCTAAGGTACCTAATAAGATTTGCTAAAATTCAATATGTTTCTCGTAGTAGTAAAATTTATATTAAATTCTGTTCTTTTATTGCCAGGTTTTAGGTATATATAACGGGCGTAAAGTGAGCACGAAGAAGAGTGTGTTAAATTCGCACAATAGTCCCCTGTCAAGTTTAGTTATTTATTGGAGGAAACTTAATTCTATATTGACGAAAACATTGTACCCTCTCACAGAGAAGGCTTGTATCTACAGCGAGGGAGATAGGTAATAATGTTTGGGGTTTTACCTGATCTCCTGGGTGGCGGATTACACAATGAGTTTTACGTATACAGTTTAATATCGAATGAAGGCAGCAGTTCTGATTGACTGGCCTTTCATCTCAATCAGCTCTCATCTCGCAATGATTCCCTATTGGGCACAGTGCCGTCTCTACCTAGGATGCAATGGGTGCGGTGCACCCCGGCGGTGCTAGGTCTTGAGCCGCGCCGCAGGCAGGGCCCGCAGGATGGTCTACACGACCGGCGCAGCCTAGGTACTTACTTTGTGGCGTCGCCGCCACCGCCGCCGCTACCGCTCCTCAACTGAGAACCAAATTGACACGATGGGATGGGTGTTAACGCCGCGCCGCCAAAGGCGTGAGCCGGTCGAGCCGCGACGTGATTGAAAGAGGCACCACCAAACATCGTGATTGTTAACATCGTTAGTTCATAATCTATCTCTCGAGATTGTAAACTATCGATAAATTGTGAACTGTAGGTACTTACCATACATTGTTCTATGTGGCAGGTAATTTTGTATGATTCGGCTTTTTACAAAATGCTGGTCAAATTGTAGAATCCGTCGCAATTAAAACGCCTAGCTGCTTTTCAAACGCTGTTTACAAAATGCCGCGGCAAAATGAAGTACCTAGTGGTCGCAGTTACCTACTAGATCGGGTAGGTTAGAAGTAGAACTGCGAGAAAAGTATGATACATACCTACAGTTCACAATTTATCGACAGTTTACATTTTTACAATCTCGTTAGATAGATTATGAACTAACGATGTTCACAATTATTATACGGTGGCATACAAATAACATATAAATAAACCATCTTGAGGTGCAACAATCACATAATTTAGCTCGCAGAGTACCTACACTACATACCTAATTGAATTGTTATTAGAGATCTTTCGACTAGTCGGTAAAGCCGACTATCCGTCCACTTTCATAGTCTGCGACTAGTCGGAAACTATTCAGCAAAGAGCGCCGACTATCCGGCTTCTTACTTTGTATGTATTTTTCAATAAAAATCTTACACGAGACTTTCTGTTTGACATGATTAAATTTGAAAACTAGTCGGTCTCTTTCAACCGACTAATCGGCTAGTAGGCCAAAGTCATAGTCGGCACATCTCTAATTGTTATGATCATGATTTAATTGACTTAACTGCTTAATGCGGTGGACTTACCTGCCGAGTCGTATTGCATTGCGATAGTCACAAAAACCCCCATGTTTTAAAGTCTTATGCTAAAATACTCCATGAGTGACCATGTGAACTGGCTGCTATAGATACTATAGTGCAATTTGCGAGAGGCCTATGAACAGTAGCGGACTGCGTCAGGCTGAGTTGATGCTATAGGTAGACTGTATGCATACGTTTATTTAGTTAGACAATGTGCGTAGAAACGGCTTATAGCGACGTGATTCAACTCCCAGAGCAAGCGGGTGTATCGGACTGGTTTATCGCATGGACGTACAATTGTCCAACTGAAACAAAATATGAGTGTATTATAAATGGATTTGGTCGTATAAAGGGAATACGCGATGGAAATTACAAAAAGTGTTTTATTGTAAGCAGTTTAAAAGTACGCGTAGGCGGGCGGAGGTACCTAACATGAGGTGTAGAGCTAGGTGTAGGGAGGATTAATTAAAGTGAGAGCTTGCCGTTAACTTTCTATTTTTTAATCGCAGGATAAATCCGTCGTATACAATGTTCACTTGCACGGGCCGGATCAGTATGCATGAGCCGAACCTACAAAATGTGCCGCGAACGTTTACCATCCCGTCTGCATATTTGACGCTGCTCACCGACAGAAGTGATGACCTTGTGGAGTTCAACTGTAGGAACATATTCAAAGCCGCCCCTGGCTATGTTATTGTGTCGGCAGACTATTGTCAGTTAGAAATGAGGATCTTGACGCATTTTAGCAAAGATCAAGTGTTGATGAAAATTATGAACTCAGATATGGATGTATTTAAGTCTATTGCTGCGTCTTGGAGTAATCTTTCTGAAGAGGAGGTAAGATTTTGTGTAATTAAATATTCTTCAAGAATTAGCTCATGTGTCAGTATTTTACACAGAGTAACTCAAGTGATTTACATAACTTCACAATATTAATTAAATTCGAGTACCTATTTTTATTCTTACTAGAAAATGGAACGTAGCATTAAAATCTGAGTTTCATAAGTCTGCCTCGCCAGTCCGCTATATTTAGCGCAATAGCCTATTGTTTGTTAGTCTTTGAAGCTCAGCATAAAGGAGCACTTGAGTGAACATTTGTGGCTTCTCATTATATTTAGCGTATAGTTCTTGTACCTACGTGAGATATCGGTAAACTAAACAGGGAATTATTAACAGGTAGACGATGATCTCAGGCAGAAAGCTAAGCAGCTCTGCTACGGAATAATTTATGGGATGGGGAACAAGACATTGGGGCAGCTTCTCGACGTAACAGAAATGGAGGCGGCAGTGTTCATGGACACGTTCTATAAGACCTATCCAGCCGTGAAAGTGTTCACTCAATCGATTATTGAAGCGTGCAGGAAGACGGGATACGTTGAGACTCTCACCAAACGTCGCAGATATTTGCCTGAGATTAAGAGCAATTTTATAGCTAAAAAGAGTAAGTACTTCTTTCCGACGTTCTCTTGAACGATTTAATTGAATTAATCTTTCTTTTAATTTGATAACAGATTTTTTATTAAATTAAAATCCCTTTAATGAAAGAGACTGCACTAAATTATTCGGCTAACAATGTTTTCTTGTCGGGTAAAAGAAATATAATCGAAATATAAGACTCCTATTTTCTGTGTACATCAGACGCTGCCGAACGTCAAGCAGTTAACACCATGATCCAGGGTTCGGCAGCGGACATCGCGAAGGCCGCCATGTGCTCCATAGACACCAGAAGTGACGCTCTGGAGCCCAAACCTCGTCTCATACTACAAATGCACGACGAACTCATATATGAAGTGCCAGAAACGTCCCAACAACACTTCATAACCATCATGAAAGAAGTCATGGAGGAAACAGTCAAGCTGAGTGTGCCCCTGCCTGTCAAGGTCAAAACTGGACTCACTTGGGGCACATTGAAAGAAATCAAGTTTACCTAGTGTTTTTTACGTGTATAGTCTGAATTCTGTGATATATTATTCCTTTTGCGTGATATTTTAATGCCATTATGTAATTTCGTTTTATAGTCAATAAACTGTAGAATGTATTATGTTGTCTTTTGTTAAAAGTAGATAAGCATAAGTAAACGATGAAAGCCAGTTAAGCCGAAAAAATATTGAGGCATTTAAAAACGGATTTGCCAACAACCCTTACCTACTGGACTCTACTCGAAATCAACATGTAAAATACCTCTCATAAACAAAATAGTATTCGAGGGAAATGAAAAAACATGAGTACCTACCTATCTTTATACCTACCGCCATTGTCCATATTCACACTGTGTATAATTAAGACGAGTAAATGCGGGTGCATGCTAATGGAGACGCACTGAGATGCTTGCCAAATGTCCAACAGCAGGACCATTATCTTTACCTACTGCTCATTTATGAAACATAAATTTACTATGGTTTTTCTGCTGCATACACCGAGATAATTCGCTTTGAACGATTCGTTTCAATGATATTCTAAAACACCAAGCCATTTAGCGATCTTTTTATTCTTTTGGTCTGAGTTAGCACCTATTAGTAATGCAAAAGAGATTGGTATTAAATAACGCAAGTTATGTTACGCAAATATCTACCGTATAAGTACATGTATATACACGGTAGGTATTCGCGTATTTAAAAATTTAATTGATTTTATTACAAACTTACTTGATAAGTGTGTGAATTCATAGTATGTTTACCTACCTGTGCCAAAGTGAAAGAATTCATTACTTTTTTAGTATGTGGAGGTGTTGAATTTGGCCCTTGCTTTCGGTATCGCAGCGCCATCTCAGCGGGTTTTCCGCAGGTATTCCCGGTTTTTCGCGGCAGCGGTAGAGGTCGTGGGGTGCGCGCGCCCCCTGCGCGCAATCAATACCTGCGCCGTCCGCCGCCGTACCGAAGGCTCGCTTGTCACCCTCTGTCACGTCAGCCGAGTGCCGACCGACGCGCTCTCACTCGACCACTTCACAATCCAACATAAATGAACTTTCATAGTCCGTTCCCAAATGTATTATCACTAGGTCCCGTAAAATGTGCACACTGAGTCGCCAGTTCGGGCGTTCGAAACGTATCACAAATATCGCGCGTGTCTGAAATACCCACTATGTTCTACGTTTGAGTTTACGTCTGAACTGATACAGCGAAAATGCATCTTCACTTCGAGAGGAACATAAATGCAAAATGTGACTGCACCATACTGTCGCTCTCCTGGATGGGGAAGGTGCCTGACGAACTGCCCGAGGTGAGTCTCCACTTGATTTTGTTCATTGTTAAAGCTCGCGGTAGGTCTTACTGAAAAGAGTGTTCTACGGTCGCCGCAACTTCGCTTCGTATAGCACTAATTTTAGAACATGCGTGTATGTTATTTTATTAGCTTTCTTTTGCAGATGCCAGGCTCTTTCCTATTTTTAACCGACTTCAAAAAAAAGGAGGAGGTTAGAATTCTTTCTGAAAGTTAGAAAATATCACATACAACTAAAATATTTATAAACTAAATATGGAAAGGGTTCTGATACTCAAAGTGGAAAGGGCATCTGCCTAAGGTAACAAGTTGGAAGAAATATCTTTGAGATTAGCAATCTTATTACTTAATGTCAATACTTAAAAAAAGAACCATCTAATATTAACTATGTAAATGGAGCTTGGTTAAGTAGAAATGAAATCCTGACAAAACCTAAATACTTACCTATGAACAGTATAAACAATAGCCACAAACGCGAACGTATACCTACGGTAGGAAAGTATATGCTTATTTATTTATTTAAAATGCTTCATGTACAATGTACAAAGGCGGTCTTAATGCCGTAGGCATTCTCTACCAGACAATCTTAGGGTGATGCAGAGACAATGAAGGTAGATGAACCAAAAAACAAACTTAAATGAGAGGGTAGGTATATTCTATTATACTAAAAAACAACTATGATTATAAACTTACATAAACATACTTACCTATTCTTCATACATTCAGGACACTATTCTTCATATTATTACTTCATTGTTTTTGTTTTACTTACAAATGTAAAATAAATCATTCAGTTTTCATGAATTGTTTATGTCTACTAAAATAAATTTGAAAGATTTCTTCTGACATGTTATCGAACCACGCGCAACTGTAATCTATGTTACGACGCTGCTGTACCTAGTAGCAGGGCGTTAAGGGGTCCCATTCAATTAACCTTTCTTCGGCTCTACCAGCTTTTGACCTATTTAATTCCATTCCTATTCAACACTCGACACCTTGGGGTAATTTTGGCGCGCTACTACGAAATATCCTACAAGAATGCAGCAATGTACCCCGCGAGAGGCTCCAAGTCGACAGTAATGGGAAGAAAGTAGGTAGCATTTCTTTTACGACCGTCATCGGAACGAATGAATAGATAATGCTGGTAGGAAAACCCGGATGCTATCACCAATGAATATATTTGGGAATATAATTGAATGATGCGTTGTACATATTAACAATAGTCCTTAAATAGTTTTATTAAGATATCGTAATAGAAGATATAGTGCTAGCTGTGCTAGGTAAGTTGCAAATAAACCTAACCACGAAAGCTAACACGCTGACCACCGTATAGCTTTATGTTTAAAAGGGATTAAAAAATTATGGGAAAATACTTAGGTACCTAGGTATTAAAATTATAATTAAAGAAACCTCTATGCTGAAGGATTTAAATTAACTTCTTGGCTAACTTCGAAACATGTGTCAAAGATTATAAATTTACTTGTCTTTGCCCGAGACACGTTGTGATTATCAATTATTTATTACCGACTACTCTTGTCTTGACTGATTCAGGTTGATTTCACGTCAGGCGTTGAGCTGATACAGTATTGGGTCAACACCAACCTGTCTCATGTCGTGACTTTGTCCACGTTTTTACAGATGGTGACACTTTTTGGTCATTTTATGTAAACACTGATGGCCAATACCTACCTTAACTCAATGTATAAAACCGTGTGTATGTGTGTTTATGTGCTAAAACCTCAAAACTTCATTGAAATCCGGCTAAAAGGCGAACCGACAAAAGAATTGCTATTTTATCATCTGCATGTTCTAATAGGCTTTCGTCATCATTCACTTATCATTAACAGTGTCGGTATCGATTCCCAAAACTCCAGTTTTTTCGTCGAAGCAAATAATTTCAACGGGTCGACTCATAAATAAAGATCATTTAGGTATAATTTTTTTTTGTATTAGCATGGGTAATAATGGATATTTCTTTCAATAGCAGCTGTCTAGATCCTTAGCGCAAATTTATTATAAATGGGTTTTCAGTTCTCATTAGTCACAGCCAGTTGGAGACACTGAACTATGAGCACGCTCCGCGCTTGTAACTAGTAAAATGAAGGGGCGGCTGTCTCCATTTTAAAATGTATTATATAATATAATAATGTACAGACACCGGGATCGTTTGGGATTTCTATTTTCTATGCACAAAAACGGATTGACAATAGTTATTTGTTAAACGTAAGCGAGCGGACTGTAAGGCGGCGCCTCCTTGAAGCTAATTTGACCCCACATAGACCCGCAAATCGTCCAAAACTTGAAAGAGAACATGCAAGGCTGCAAAGTTGTTATTTGGTACGAGTGCTTGTATTGAATATCGAGCAAGCGAAGGACTCTAAGAGTGAACCACGAGCGAAGCGAGTGGTTCAAAAATAGAACCCTGCGCGTAGCGAGGGATTCAAAAGGCACGACACGCAAATAATTTTGCAGCCGTGCGAAATACACAACTTTTCATCTCACTAAAGCTACTACTCTTTACTCTTTGCTATTTACTCTTGTAGTTTATTTCCTTATTGTATGCATCGTACTATTTATATATATATATATTATATATGTTTATATGTATTGTATATATTATCTATGTGTATGTATGTATATGAGATATATACTATGTAGTATATTGAATATTTATTCATATTTTCAGTATATCTTATATTGCCAGGCAATGTGCAGTGCTATTTATTCCACAAAACTGACTGCCCCATAACTTATTAATTTTACTCTTGTCCATCCAAAGGTTGCCTGGAAGAAATCGCCGTGTGCGATAAGGCCGCCCATTGTACAATTTACTCATGTTTGTGCAAGTTTTATGTGTATATTTGTTTTACTGGTGTACAATAAAGAATATATAAATAAATAATAATAAATAAATAAAGCGAGGAAAATGTAAGATACCTAATTATATTTGAATTGTTTTTCTTCACCACTCTACACTTGTCCAGGGCCCCGGGTCTGCTAACTCCTGCTATCTCACTCGTGGCAGAATGCTCTCGTGATTACAACAGTCTTGGGGCCCAGGTCTATGCTCTACACCATAGTTCGTCACGTTCGAATTTCGAATAACTTTTCCACGCTAGCGGATAAAATAGACATTTGCGCTCATTTTTCGAAGAATAAAGAAAGCCTTTCCGAGCTAGTGAGATAAAAAAATAATTAACGATAAAGAGTACTAGATCTTAGTAGATATTATGTAGATATATATATATGTATATGTATTATGTTGTTGGTGGTTGTCATCGATGTCTATAGATATGCTTAGTGAACTCAAAAAGAGAGACGTGTCAGGTACTCCATTTTCAGAAAAATGGAGTAGTTGACCCTTTGTATGACAGAGCGTATCTATAGACATCGATGGTGGTTGTATAATTTGGAAAACATCTAATACAGTCATGTTCACTAGTCTCAATCAGTCGTAATCAAGTACGAGGTAGTCAACGAATCCTTTAGCTGCAATCCACTGCAATCTAATAAAAGTGTTAACTCGCCAACCTGTTGATTGATTTCTCAACAGGATATTGTAGATATTCGTAAGGAATGTGTCCTAATTGGGGGGCGACGTATGGATTAATGGAGCGAAGGGTGTCGGATCGTAATATCTGACTAATTGCCAATTTCGCCTTCGATCTCCGGTCGGCCGCCGTCGTTGGGACAGCATGCACCATTACGTGCCTGTTAATTGCCTCGGCTTCCTATTAATGCGGCCCGTACAAGAGAACATGCTATAGCTATATTGAAAATTAATTATTCGATTTGCGCAGCCAACTCACAGCCTGTTAGCTTTACATACAAATGCAGGAATAATTTTTTACCATCGATGTCTATAGATATGCTTAGTGAACTCAAAAAGAGAGACGTGTCAGGTACTCCATTTTCAGAAAAATGGAGTGGTTGATCACCAGTCAAATGCCGTTTACAAACATAATTATTAATTTGTGTATTGAATAAAAAATATATAATAACAGTAGCTATTCCATTAGTGCATGTATCGCTGTTTTATTTAAATATAATTCGAACATTGTTGAATTTAGAATTTGATGTGTTCGAAAAATAAGTCTCATTTTTTTAGCTTCCCTTTGTATGACAGAGCGTATCTATAGACATCGATGTTTTTTACATGCTAGGGCAAACGTTTCTGTTTCGGTTGATTGCATTAACATTTTCTTTAGAGACACCATTTCTCTTGTATGTACTGACACCTAGCTGGAACATAATTTGAAGTGTTCTAACGATGTTAGCTAACGGTATAAAGATTTGATTTGCAACGTGGGCATTATCAACCGACTTCTAAAAAGATTCTCAATTCGACTGTACCTTCCTATGTTTTTTTTTTCGAAATGCTTTTGTATGTGTTTTACGACCTAGGTTTACTTTTCTAATGTTTACAATCAGAGATTGAACGATTTTCACAAAATCTTACTAGATAGACCATGGATAGATCTTATCATTATTAGATACATTATATTAATGAATAAAAAAACAAGAAATTCAGCATTTATTCATAGGTATCTACTTAGTTAATATTTTGAGAAGGTGGCAGAAATGAAAATGCCCGCGGAGATTAAAAGCTAGAGATATCCAGAAGCCTTATAATATTATTTTTAGTTTGGTTACTACCTACCACTTCTTACTGAGATTTTCCAAGGATGTTTGTTGTAGTGTAGTGTAGTATCGCTTATGTAATGTTGTTTAGTTTAATTAATTAGGTGCTACGATTGCATCGTTTATTTTAAGTGTGTCTAATGTACAATGCAATTTAAAAGCAGTGCGACGATTCCGCGCTGCTCTTTATTACAAGGCCAAGGTCGGGATTCGAGGTAGAACTTGTTATATTTGTTGGCGCAATAAAAAAATGTGCTTCGTTACAACAGGAGGAGGGTTGGAAGTTGAACCGCAACAATTACTATCAAGAAGGCTGGCTCGCTACGGGCAACGTGCGCGGGGTGGTTGGAGTGACGTTCACGTCGTCGCACGCGCGTCGACCGCATGAGCTGCCGTTGCGTACAAATTATAACTTGCGTGGGCACAGATCAGACGTAAGTGGAATATACATTATGTTTTCATTTAGAACTATTGAACATATTTCCCGGGAAAAGTGTTCTCTTGCAGGAGTCGATGGAATGGACTCAGTTTCGACATACGTGGAGTGACCAATATGAATCAGGCCGAACTGCAACATGCAGTGTGTCGCCGGTGCTGTATATTTTCAATCGTTTCGGTTGGTGGATGTGTTTCTTGACCTCAACACCAAATTTAACCCGCCTGGCCGGTTGAAAATCCCACGTTTTTATTTATATATCAGGTTCCTAGGTCTTTGGTCTACAGGTCCTACGTCGCATATCGATCCCGTCCCTGTCATACTTAATTTCAAAACCTGGTTGTTATGTAGAAAAAAGATGAAGAGAAACTTTATTGATTTTCTATTTGGGTCTGGGTTCAATATAACTACCTGCCTAGCTCAGCCCAGAGTCCCTGACCTAAAAATGTGAGTCTCCTATTAGGGTCTCTGCCAAAATAAAGTCAACTTTATGTTTTTGACGTCAAAACACACGATAAACTTGGGTTTAATTTCAAGTCACGATCTCGACAATGGCTTTCAAATGGATGTGATGGTCGTAAAATTTCGTTACAATTCCGCTAGAATGTGCATTTGGTATAAATTCCTCATTTCGACGAAGTTCGTATGAATTGTCGGAAATGTTATTTCAATCACTAGGTAATGCAAACGATTCTTATTTGGAATCGTTATGAACCTAGCAATTTGTCAAGAAAGCTACATCCTAATCTCAATACATATCTATGAAAGTAACATCGCGTGATACTTTCTCATGAAAAAGGGCAAAAATCTAAGTATAGATTTGATTAAACTTATGTAAGAGAAGTTACATAAGGAGATGCGATATCTACCACGCATTTGAAAGGTTTTCCCTCGCATCTGGTTTTGTTGGATGATGGAAAGCCTGTTTTGTGAAAGCCCGGGAGTCTGCGGTCGCGCTAATGACATTCTATGAATACTACAAGTTTCAGTCGCGAATTTGCGCATAAATAATTCTGACTGAAAATCATTTTGGTAAGTGCTTAGCGCTTACTCCACACGAAAAAATCGTTAAAATATATAGGTACTCTTTTTATTGCCAAGGAAAAGCCGTATTACTGAACTGAAAGCGTTGCTTTGCGACCTTAGAATGTTGAGATGTAGATGTAGCAATGATGAATTCTTTTTACGAATAAAAAGATCCCGCGGTCTGCTAGAATTATGTGCAGCGAGATAAAAGTAGGATGATAAAATCAGCTCAGTTTTGGAGTAATGAGATTTGCTGTGGGCTCTCTTAAAATTGGGCAAATTAATTATTAAGTACCTAGGCGCTCTTCGATCCATTTATATGCAAAAGGATGTTTCACAGCGAACCTTTTTCCAGCGATTTTACCTGTCATAATAAGTTGAAGGATTTCGGATCGGTCCGTCTTTTTTGTCGTAAGTAAGTGATGTAGGCATCTACCTATATGCTTTAGATATACAAAACTATCTTAATTATTTGTTCGGTATTAAATTGCATTTGCATTCAGCTGATCCTCTCTCAAATACTCTCAATATCTACCTATTTATTTTTCTTCAAATTCAAAGCCCAAATAAGCAAATAGATATATCATAATCACCGACTTTAAAAAAAAGGAGGAGGTTCTCAATTCGACGAGTATGTTTTTTTTTTTTTTATGTTTGTTACCTCATTACTTTCGACTGGGTGAACCGATTCGATGATTCTTATTTTGTTTGAAAGGGTATACTCTCGAAGTGGTCCCATCTAAATTTGGTGTAGATCTGATGAAGATCTTCGGAGATAGACAATGGAACTCTTGAATGAATAACAACACATCACTCGCGATTGCTGTAATTTCACGTTTATGTATTGTTTATGCCACTCAAAATTGAAAAATAATATAAACTTTAAAAAAAAAGTAAAAACCGACTTCAAAAACTAAAAATTATGAAATAATTTTCTTAAAAAACTTATCAGCTTCTGAAGTCCGGGGCCTTTAATTCTTCAATGCATCTAGCTTGATAGTGGCACCGATTTCAGAAGCTGATAAGTTTTTTAAGAAAATTATTTTATAATTTTTAGTTTTTGAAGTCGGTTTTTGATTAGCTAAGCTTATTAATTTATCGTTCTAAAATATGGTTGCCTTTGCAGCGTTCCTTTGTTTTCTATTTGTTGTTCACTTGTTATTTATGGGAACGTGACGAAATTTATTATTCCGAGATCAATCAGAAAGCATTTATGCGTGTCAAAGAAGGAGAAAAGTTGTAGTATTTTATTGTTATAATCGGTGTAGGTATTTTATTTTAAAAGAGAATATAGAAAGATAATCTGTTGTGCACGACTAGAGTTGCTATCACGGATATATGGTTGCTATACATGGTTAGTCGGAAAGGGTATATAAAACCGAAAGAGGGTAAATGTACTCATTATTGTGAACAACTTTAACTATGGGTACAAATATGAAATCGCGAAAAATCTGCGGTTCTATACAAATCTATACATACCTATAATAAAATCGTAACTATAGCTAAAACTGTACATTGAATATTAAAGAAAAAATAAAGTTAATTATAAAATCTAAAAACCCGACTGCTAAAAAGTGAACTTTAAATAAAATATCACTTTAAATAAAAATTAAAAAAAAAAAATAAGTCCAGTAGAATTCTTATGCGGAACATAGCAACTTTAAAGTCTGGATCCATTAAAAATCGAAACCGGCTCAAATCTTCCCAATAAGGGGCACCGACGAAATAGGTTTTTGAAACAATTGACTGTTTCTGCCTGCACACTAATTATAACATAAGAACCAGTGGACCTATATTGATGGGATTTTCATAGTAGCATGACTTAGGCGTCGAAGCGAGCATGGGCATCCGTAGATACTCCACGCGGATGGAGTCGGTGGAACAGCGTAATAACAGCGTAGTAGGTACTTGATTAAATGTATAGAACAGTTGTTAGTTGTTATTTTTCGCGATTTCAGGATTGATCCCATAGTAAAAGATATTCATAATGATGAGTAGGAACAATAACCCCCGTCCGGGTTTAAATAACCTTTCCGACTAACCGTGTAGATCCTCAGAACGCCTATATAGGTACGCACCTCCTAATGCTAACTGCATTGGACAAGTAAAGTTTGCACAGTCTAGAAGTTTACACATCTAACAAAAAAAGCGTAGAAATAAGTGGACTTCGTTAGATTCAAAAGGCAGAGTCCTCTAGCATCTTACATGACTTTGTTTTAAGCCCCTTACCCTACCCTATCATGTTTAAGTGGAACTCGTTCGCTTACGCTGTAGCCCTTTTTAAAGGAGGATGGGCAAATTCCTATGGACGCTGGTCCAAATTAAAAAGCTTGCCCCTACGGTTGACACCGGTGCTAATCGATGAAGGACATCAGTGTTACTCTATATTCTCATTTTTTTTTATTTTCATCCTGCCGTTCCAGAGTTATGATCAATTAGTATTACGAATTTTCCCAGCAACTTAATTACATTATAATTTAATATTTTAGATTCTTTTTGGTGCACGATTGGCAAACTGGTTAAACGTAAGTCTATCTACGGTGCTGCTCGTACATAGGGGTAGCGGGTTCAATTCTCGGACATTACATATTTTTTGAATCTCAAAAATATTTTGTATGGTGCACGTAGCGCTTCAGTTTCTTAATAAAACATGTTAGGAATAGTGTAATCTACCAAAATATATAACTTTTATTTGCTAACTTTCATAAAGTTCATATGTTTAGGTTCAAACTTAAAAATGTCTTTATGTCTCAAAATATCTTTTCCTGCAGGACCGATTATTTTACTCCCATAATAAAAAATAAATGTTCAGTGTGCTCTTTTAAATGCACTAGGTGTCTACTCTAGGGACACCTTTAATAATCAACCACAACAATAATTACATATTTTTTGAAACTCAAAAATATTTTGTACGGTGCACGTAGCGCTTCAGTTTCTTAATAAAACATGTTAGGAATAGTGTAATCTACCAGAATATATAACTTTTATTTGCTAACTTTCATAAAGTGCATATATTTAGGTTCAAACTTAAAAATGTCTTTATTTCTCAAAATATCTTTTCCTGTAGGACCGATTTTTGAGCTGCCATAATAAAAAATAACGTGTCCAATGTGTTCTTTTAAATACACTATATGTCTACTCTAGGGACACCTTTAATAATCAACCACAACAATAATTACATATTTTTTCAAAATCAATAATATTTTGTATGGTGCACGTAGCGCTTCAGTTTCTGAATAAAACATGTTAGGAATAGTGTAATCTACCAGAATATATAACTTTTATTTGCTAACTTTCATAAAGTGCATATATTTAGGTTCAAACTTAAAAATGTCTTTATTTCTCAAAATATCTTTTCCTGTAGGACCGATTTTTGAGCTGCCATAATAAAAAATAACGTGTCCAATGTGTTCTTTTAAATACACTATATGTCTACTCTAGGGACACCTTTAATAATCAACCACAACAATAATTACATATTTTTTCAAAATCAATAATATTTTGTATGGTGCACGTAGCGCTTCAGTTTCTGAATAAAACATGTTAGGAATAGTGTAATCTACCAGAATATATAACTTTTATTTGCTAACTTTCATAAAGTGCATATATTTAGGTTCAAACTTAAAAATGTCTTTATTTCTCAAAATATCTTTTCCTGTAGGACCGATTTTTGAGCTGCCATAATAAAAAATAACGTGTCCAATGTGTTCTTTTAAATACACTATATGTCTACTCTAGGGACACCTTTAATAATCAACCACAACAATAATTACATATTTTTTCAAAATCAATAATATTTTGTATGGTGCACGTAGCGCTTCAGTTTCTGAATAAAACATGTTAGGAATAGTGTAATCTACCAGAATATATAACTTTTATTTGCTAACTTTCATAAAGTGCATATATTTAGGTTCAAACTTAAAAATGTCTTTATTTCTCAAAATATCTTTTCCTGTAGGACCGATTTTTTTACTCCCATAATAAAAAATAATCAGCTAAGCGTGCTCTTTCGAATGTACTATGTGTCAACCCTGTGGGCACTTTGGGCCAATTTGCCCATTGTCCTTTAGTCGAGCATAATATTTGCAAGAATAATTCAGTGTTTACCTTTACCACCTTATTTGTTGAAGTCTAGCGTTAGCTTGTTGTTAATAATAGGCACCACAACACCTGCAGCGGACAGGCAAAAATGTAATTAGATAACTTTGAACTTTTTGTTGGTCGCGACGAAGTAAACAGCACATTTTATATATTCTAATTATTTTGGTACATAAACTTTCTAAATGTAAATATTTGCGTGTTATTTGTTTACAATCTACATAATCGAAAGGAAGAAACATCGATGCCATTTTATAGCCGACCCCATCATACTGTTAATTCACTGCGTGCGTTGCGTGCACGAATTAGTTTAGATAAATGGATTTTTAGTTTACTATTGTATTTGAACTTTTTCAGGCCGTTTCCGTCTGGTTGCTGGTCTATGAGTACTCCTTATACTGCTAAACAATGGGATTCTTCCCTAACTGCTTTGACGATGTCTTACTAAATGTCCTGTCTAGCGTCATTTGACGACGTCATCGTCAGAAAACTAGAGCCATTAAAGTTTTCTGACATCTTGGACTTCCCTTACCCATTTCGGATGTCGGTTTTTCAGACTCGGCTGAAAATAAATGTAGTCTGTATCCCTGAGGAGAAGACCTACCTACAGTCGGTATTAAGTACATTAGTACCTATTTACTGATGTTATATACAATTAAATTTCCATGCGACCTCGTAAACATGTTCTAGATGCGGAGCCAAGAGCCTTGTGTGAAGCGAGTGATTGTTACAGGAGTGTGTCTGACGTCGAATTCCTTCACATCCAGACTGTTTTCTCTAAGTGGGTGTAACTTATATGGAGCGAAGGGCACGCGGAATGTCTAATAACATTGCGTCTGGAGTGCGACGACTATAATCCTCAAATATAGGTAGTATTTTTTGTATATTATCTCGAAAAGCTACGAACGTTTATCCAGCCAATTGGATTGAGGAAATTCCTTATTGTTAATATTGTTTTGTTTTGCTACTCGAGTAGTCAAAGACTCAAAGCTAAAATCTATTAGTGGCCGTAAAGTTGAACGAGTGGCTTTTGTGTTATTCGCCAAGCTGGCACTACAGTCTCCAAGATATTGTGCCGTCGTCTGTCCTTGAGGACCGTATTGTATTCTATCGCTTACGGCTTTTCTTGTACAATTTAAGATAGGTCTGTGCGGTACAGTCATGAAGTGCGAGGCCTTGCTTTATTATGAAATCGTGAACAAAAATGTTTTATGGCCTTGTTAGAATGTAGTGAGGCAGTAAGTTCTGGTGATGGATTGCCGCTCATCGTATGGGTCAACCTTACCTCCTCACGTCGCTGACGACCGGCCAACCCCAATAAAATTAATTCTTTCGAACTCCTATTCGACTCTTGCATTATCTAGTGGATATAATTCTCAAGTGATGGAAAGGGTGTAAAAGAAACTTGTATTTAGGTGTAGAGATATATTTGTATAGAAGAAACGAGTGATAAATTATTGAAACCATTCAGTTCTGTCTTACATCAGCCAAGTACCGAAATATTCAGACGGATTAATATCTGAAAACCTCTTGTGCTCTCATCCTATCTTAATTTTAACGACTCTATTAACAGATAGGTAGGTACCTACAAGGGGAAGCCTTTTCTACGCAACGAGCTAACAATTTACATTTCTGTAGGTCGAGAACTTATTACTTGTGGTGCTAAAAGTACCTGTAGGCTTTTAGGGGGCACAATTTACGATTGTAATTAAATATTAAGTAATACAAAAAAAAGAAAAAAAAAAGTCAATATTTCAATAGTGAGCGTATAGGTACCACTGTCTACTTAGTACACAGAATACATAAGTCTATATATATCTGTGACTCAATATTTATCTTCTTAATAAAAGTTTCTACCTTTACTAGACAGAAACTTACTAATGCGTAATATATGCAAGTACACACATACACATTGACAAAACATTGTTTAGTCGTTATAGTTGATTTTCCAAATAATGGCATATTAATTTAGGAATGCACACCAATATCATATCATAGTTGAAAAGTTTGTTTATCATTAAGCGCAACGCAATGTTATTATTTTCTTATGAGAAAACAAAGTTCATTTACCGCAGATACATTTTAAACATGAGCATTTCTTGGTACGAGGATACATTTCTCAAGTAAAAGTAAATTACATAACTGCACCACTAGGTACGGTAATTAATCTACCGTTGTCACTGAGTGGATTCTTGGCGTTATAGGTATGTACCTACGAGGTAAGGTAAGAGGTAATGTATTCGTATAGATCTGCTTTTGTACGTAAGTACTTTATGTTGAAGTTGATAAATTAAAAAGTTGAAGATAGTACGCTACACACCACACACACACATCACACACACATACACACACACGCATGTACATCGTTACAGTATTTATTCCAGAAAGCAAGGGGATAGATTCCGTGTAGTCTGAAAATATTTTAATAAAAAGCTAGCTAAATACGAGTCGGACTCGCGCACGAAGGGTTCCGTACCCTTATCTATAAAAATGGCAAAAAATCACGTTTGTTGTATGGGAGCCCCCTTAAATATTTATTTTATTCTGTTTTTTAGTATTTGTTGTTATAGCGGCAACAGAAATAGGTACATCATCTGTGAAAGTTTCAAATGTCTAACTATCACGGTTCATGAGATACAGCCTGGTGAAAAACGGATAGTGGAACCTTAGTAATAGGGTCCCGTTTTACCCTTTGGGTACGGAACCCTAAAAAATACACCAGATATAACGATAAAGTTGACGAATTCAGGACATTAGATCCGGCGATGGGCATGGATGGAATATCAACCTTACTTACCTACTGATAAACGCCAATATAAATGCTGATCTCACAGGGAATGACGGTCGTCAGGCCCTCGTCGGATAGTCTCAGTGTGCAATCCAATGTGCAGTGGGTGCTCAAAGATTGACTTTTGTTCAATCATAATCATATAATGTTTATTTCACTTAAAACTGAGTACGCATGAATATTGTTCGTTGCTCCAGTCGTTCACCAATTTTTACCCGAATCGAATATTTTTCCGTAACCAGGTGATCCTGGTGAAATGGAACGAGCCGTACCAGAAGTTGGCGTCGTGCGACAGCAGCGGCGTGATCTTTGTGTGGATCAAGTACGAGGGCCGCTGGAGCATCGAGCTGATCAACGACAGGAGCACCCCGGTCACACATTTCTCCTGGTCGCATGATGGACGGATGGCGCTTATTTGTTATCAGGTTTGTCGTAATCATAATACTGTAGTGTATTATTTAGGAACCTACCTACTTACCAAACACACGCTTCTGAACAAAAAGATCGAGATTACTACAGAACAGAAAAAAAAAATCGAATTTAGAATGATTATATATAAATTATCATCTATGGATTCTATGGCAATGTTTTTTTTTCCGTTTTAATGTTCTGGGTACGTGTATTTCGATAAATAAAAGACATATAGTAATAAATCCTGCATATGGCTTGCGCTGAACATGGTCCTTCCATACGGATGGATTACAATTGGTCCTAATGAGATTTTTATGATGATCGTCACGTTCTAGATACTCAAAGATCGTCAATCGTACACTGAAATTGAACTTTTACAAGTAGGTAGAAGTAGAGGACCTCGAATTGATTTATTATTATCTGGCCGGCCGGTTCTCCAGATTTGTACTTCCTTAGAATTTCTTATTGGATATTCCGGGAAGGGTAGCCGTATAAAGTCGAGATGGATTAAATTATGTGTGAAATCAAAGGATAGGTCCGATAGAGCAACCTATAGTCCAAACAGATGGCAAAATATATTGGTAGGTATATGTTTTCTACAAACACGGTGTAACCGAGTACTTTCTTCACGTACAGCTATTATGAAAATATTTTCCATTAAGTTTTCTAACATTTAGAGACTAATGGTAAATAAACAGGTATGCAATTACACTTAATTTCCATATAAAATAGGTGCTTTGTGTAAACTAAATGAGGTTGTAACGCTGTCTATTAACTAAACTGGCCTAAAGCTATGAACCCTTTCAGCACAGAATACTATTTCAGTGTGAATTCGTTATAACAATGTTCGACGGAGTATTATGTAAGCAAATTGGACGTATTCTGCTGTTGATATTTAGACCGACCCGGTCAAAACAAAAATAATGGCTTCGTTGTAACAACCTACGCAAAGTTGTTCTATCCCCAATAGCAGAATTCTGCGAAAATGTGTAATTCTAAATGATGTATTCAGTCACCAGGATTTATTTTTATTTTTAAAAGTCTTATAAATAAATGCCAAATTATTAAAACCTATTAGGAAAATAAAGCAACACGTTTCACTCGTCTTTTCGTCCCACGTTTGCAGTTGACCGATTTATCAGAGTATCAGCTACGACAACGTGTCACTACGATTTCGCCACGTGATGTGTACCCACGTGTATCGGGACCGAAGCTCCTTTAGATCAGTCAAAATGTCGTCGCAATTTGCTAAAAGGCTTCCCCGTGAAGCCGAGTGGCGAATGTTACGTGACACCTGAGCACAAACAAACGTTAAACGTGCTAAGAAAGGTGCGCCCGATTTTGTGGGGGTGTAGGTAGGTACATCGATCTCGATACGTTACTCGTCATATTGTCTTAGATACTTAGACGGCAGACAACGATTTATAGGTACCTACACGATACTTTTAGTGACAGTCTCTAGATAGGTACACTATTCTTGTCGCACGTTACATAAAGCACCTTTTGGTTTAGATCCTCTGTCTGTTCATGATACGAGGGCTATTTGTTCTAATCTCTTATTATATTTTGTGTTATAACTATAAGGTCTGGCAAATAAAAGTCATATATGTGATGTTGACCAAGTACTAAATGGCTTTTATTAAGTTTATGTAATGGATACAGCTGTTTACGAAAAGTAGCGACTTCCATTGTCTTCATTCAGTAAGTTTGTCTCGTCCGATAAGTAGAATAGGTACCCAGATCTTGACAGTATGATTCTTGGCAAAACTCGTCGTTGGGTTCTTTTTATGCTAATATCGTCTGGCGACCCAATACGGTAACATCCTTTGTATTGATGGAAAAGTTTTGTAGGGTGACAATAAAATGTGAAATCGGTTAGGGCCGATAAACTTGGCCGTTAGGGGTCCAATCCAATTTATTATAACATCACGGTGATCGTGAACGTCGTAAGAGATGAAATCTTTCCGTTTGATTGATGGCCCAGTTTCCGCGGTTTACGGGTTACTTTTATTGTTACATCCTTTCTTACTTATTATTACGCAGTCGCGTAAATATGGCGTGGGTATTTTCGTAGATTGAATTTTTTTGAGATGAAATGAAATAGACAGCTTGTTGTATTTTTTAGTACTTAATCATAGCGTATATAAATAATAAATTGCTTTTCTTTCCTTCATAAATTATATGGTAACACAATTATTTAATTTGCACTCGTAAAGAAAGGTCGCTATTATAATGTCTAAATCATAAAATTAGTCGAACTAGTTCTAGACGCATGTACAGGATGGCGCCGACTGTATCATATTAAATGAAACCATTTATTTGGTATCATGTTCTGTAGGTACTCAGAAAATCGGCGGTTTTCTCGCAAGTTATTTCTTGCATGATTATTTTACTCTTCTATGATATCATTCGTCTAGGACTCTAGGTGAAAAGACATCGAAGTAGAAATTTATGTCACCTTTATCTGTTCTTCATGTATATCTAAATAAAAATAATTTTGGTTGGTTGGAGACTTTTCTAACCTTGCTTAGTGATATTATGTGTAAACATAGTAATAATATTAAGTTTATGTGTGTAAAATTATGAAATTTTTAATTAATTCCAGTATCTAAACTACTGATTGGATTTGATGGTTTTTTTTTGTGTGCGGTCACAGAACGTGATACTAAATACGCGGTTTCATTTAATATGATACCGTGGGCGCCACACTGTATACCTATCTACGTAAAAGCTTGAAATAGATACCTACTAACAGGTAGGAAGGAGATGTTTCTTCTTGAGCAACTAACTGCCCGTATCACTTGTACCATTCCCTCGTTACGAATAAAAATGAAACCGTAGATACCATTATAAATAAGTATATTTTATAGTAAAATAAAGAGCTTTAATCACAATGTGTGCGCTAAACCGTTATTAACACGTCTCTGTCTGTGAGGCGAAATGGCTTTAATTTCCAGATCGGCCGAGCGAAAAATTTAGTTTTTGTGGTTACAAAATCTCAGTTCTCTAAGGTGGTTTGTTTCTAAACGGGAAGTAGTATCAGGCCTACCGCTGCCGTAGAGGCCTGACATTAACTCTTTTAAGGTCTTTACCTTTATCGTCCTTTTTCTACTTTAGATACGATCATTTTTTCGGAGGTCACACTAGACTAGGACTAGCAGGATTATCGATGCAATATTTTAGATAGGTAGTTACAATCAATGGCGTAACTAGGTAATGAATGAACCTGGTGCAAAAATAAATTAGGGCCCTATCTGAACTGTTTAGGTTTTATCAAGTAATAATATTAAATTTTATAAGTATCTACTTTAAGGTGCAAAGCTACTCTATCATCAGCTCTTTATCGTGCACTGCAGGGCACAGCAAAGCAAAGCTACTTACTACATACAGACACCTTTTCCAGACCAGCTGTGTAAAAATGAGTGCTTAAATCATGAATTTTTTGATTTTCCTAACCCCGTTTTTTTAATAAATCGGCAAAGTCTGCGAATTCGATATTGGGTAGATATCTAATTATTCCGAAATCCGTCAGCCATTATTTATATGTTTGTTACGTTTCCTTCTTGCCTTAACACGCTAAATCTGACGGCGAATCTGTCAAGTTGGCAACACTGCACAAACAACAGTTTTTTTTTTCTGTTGTTTGTGCAGTGTTGCATTTTTTTCAAAAAAAGTTCAGTTTGCTGTTTGAGGTTTGCTAGTCAGGGTCCGAGGGCCCCCCTGTGCTTGAGTACACGGGCCGCCTAGCCCTCCGATAGGTGCGCCACTGGTTAGAATAAGTTAAGAAATCCATCTTGAATATTGACGTGCACAGGACGGGTTCGTGCTGGTGGGCTCGGTGGCGGGGCAGCGCTATTGGTCGTCCATGCTATCGCTGGACGCGCGCATCACGTGCGGCTGCTGGACGCCCGACGACAACCAGGTGTACTTGGGCACCGCCTCCGCGCAGCTCGTCGTCATGGACGTCCACGGCGCTATGGTTTCACAGGTCACTCCCAAATAACTTACTCTTTTTGCTTTATTTTTAGTGATAGAAGGGTTCTGTGTTACATAAGTCCTCGACTGATGCGGTACCACAGTCCTACAATAAGAATCACACTAATAATAAATATAAATGCGAAAGTAACTCTATCTGTCTATCTGTTTCACGACTAAACGGCTGAAACGATCTTGATGAAATTTTATAAGAAATTAGCATCATGAGGAAGGAAATAAGCTATAATTTTTTTTTTTAATCCCAGCATCTGGTGTCTACGCGGACTAAGTCGCGGGCACACCTAGTAATAAATAATGTTTGTTATACGTATCTATTGTCTTACCTACTTCAACACAGTTATGTGTTATGCACTTTGCGATGCGGGTAAAGGGATGCTATCGATCGATGCTGTATTTTATTTTTAGTTTAGATGCGTAGTACTCGCAGCCGCCCTGCATGTAAGAAACGATACAAATGAATGTGGAAGAAGCAAAAGAGGTATGACAGCACGTAGCGTTATGTAGTTTCTGCCTACCTGCAGGGTAAACATACGTCATGTTATGTATGTATGTATTACTAGGTCCAACTAGTAGCTGAAGGAGGCATCAACTCAATGGCGTGGTCGTGCGAAAAGTTCAAGATGGAGGAAGGCGAGGAGGGGGGAGAGAACAACGGCGGCCATGTATTAGCAGTGGCTCTCGGCAATGGTGAGCTCGTGCTGCTGCGGGGCCACGATGACGTCAGCCCGGTGCGCGTGCGCACGGGGCTCAGGGGCAACACGCTCGCCATGGAGTGGGCCAACTCCAGGGAGCTGTTGGCCGTCGCTGGCACGCTGGCCGCTGGTGAGTTTGTTACCTGTCGCTAACTGGTGTAACACTGGCTAAAACTGAATATAGGTACCATTTTAGCCAAATGTTTTAACTGCCTACATAATTTCAATGCCTAGCTATTCATTCTCCAAAATCGTACGTTGGGCTTGTATCTATGATAAAATTACCTAATTAATGGCATTTCAAAACGCCCTTCTAGTTCTAGTGTACCAACTCTGTCCATATGAATTATAATATCCATCCATTTTTCAGAAAATAACCAATAAAAATCATAGTTAAGTATCTACCTACTTATAGTCGTTAGGTACTGTCGTCATTTTGTAACGTTTTCAGTTTCACTTATATGACGCGTCGGCCTGTCTCCTAAATAGTTTATATGCAAAAACTATATTTTTAGGGATACTTTTATATGAAGACGTCATATTGATAAATTGATGTATTGAGCGAGCCATTCTATTCGTTTTGATAAACGAATCTGCCTGAGGTTATGAAGGTCTTTCAATATGTTATTATATTTACGAGTTGTTAAGGTTTGTGCATAGTCAGCGATTTATCGCAATCGTTTGTTATGTAAAGGTGAAAACTTGTTTCAATATTAGATATTTTATTATTTATCTTTTTATATGTATAGATAGTTATGATGATGGATGTATATGATAATGCTACTTCAATGCCGAACATTTTCTTTATGCTATAGTCCGAAGTTAGTCTCAATATCAGTTTGAGCAGTAAACCAGACACTACGACCTCTTTATTTTTCAATGAGTACTTGATGTTTACAGAAGCAGACGAGCCAGTGGACGCGCCTCCTTACAAGAACGTTGTCAAGTTCTACTCAGACCTCGGCGCTCTGATCTATACTGTCCCTATTCCTTACACGCAGGTCAGTTCATTAGATACTAAATATTAAGAAAGAATGATCTTGGTAATCGTTTCTTTATTCACTAACCACATAATAATTGTAGGTATGTACTTATCCGATTCATTACTGCAGAAATACGGGCGGATTCTTCTTTTTTTTTTTATCGTTGCCCCACACTAGGAATTAATCCTGTGTCGTGGGTGCGTTTACAAACACAAATCTTCAAATGCACAAACATCCATCCAGACCCGGAACAGCTATCTGCAGATCATACAAATATTTGTACCGTGCGGGGATCGAACCCGCAGCACGTAGCGCAGAAAGCCAATCGCTTAACTACAGCGTCAATTTGCCGTCAAATTGGATATACAATTCGCATATAAGTCTGTGATTTTAGAAAGACAGTCAAAATGTAATAATATGGTGGTGCAGGCGTCGGTGTCGGCGCTGACGTGGGGGCACGCGGCGCGGCGCCTGTTCGTGGGCGTGGGCGGCGCCGTGTGCACGGCGCGCGTGTGGCGCGTGGTGGCGCCGCTGCAGCTGCTGGCGCGCGTGGCCGCCGCCACCGCGCTGCGCCACCCGCGCCATGCCGCGCGCCTGCCGCTGCCGCCGCGCCTGCAGCCCGCGCTCGCCAACCTCTTCGCGCACACCATCAGGGTAACCACACTCATTGACACTACATCTCGCAGGTGCTGCCACGCTGAGAGTATAAAATGTTACATAACATTATAAAACACGATAACACAGAACTCGAAAGCGGGCTCCGATGATGCTCTTTCAGGGCTGGAGCACCACCTGCTATCATCACCAGGAGCCACATGTTATGTTTTATAACGTTGATTATAACCTCAGTGTGGGAGCACCTATACTCAAATCAATTCATTACTTCAGTGCAACGTCCCTGAAACGAACGAGCTCCGTCGCTTCGTATCCCGCCCGCCAGTGGCAGGCGGGAGACTGCACTGCACCATGCTACGTCATGATGACGAGGAAGCGGGTGCCTACACTCTGTACCTGGAACACCTCGGGGGACTGGTGCCGCTGCTCAAGGGCAGGAGAACCAGCAAAATCAGGCCAGAGTTCGTAATCTTCGATCCACAGGCTGAGGGTATGTGGAGAAAACAATAGTCTAAACCTTCTAAATAAGCAATTTTCCATGTCTTTTTTTGTTAGGGAAAAGATTTATGAAATTAATCTTCTGGTATTTTAAATTAATTAACAATATTTGTCACCAATTAATCACGGTGAATCGATTCGACACCAACCAATTTTATTCTCAAATTTTCTGATTTTCCGTATGTAAGCGCCACTTAATTTTCGATCAGAGAAAGCTTCGACATGAAACTTACGTTAAGTTTCACATTGGTGGCTTCATTTAACTTTTGATGTGTGTTACCAATAGTGGAGCAAGTGACAAGCAGCTTAGTGGTCCGCACGAGTAGCAGCAGCAGCAGCAGCGGCGCCGGCAGCTCGTCCAGCGGGGGCGCCGCCTCCCCGCGCGCGCCGCGCACCCCCCGCACCCCGCGACACCCCACACACAATGCGCACACGTCGTCCTCCGACACCGAGCGGGAGGAAGGTACGTGTGTCATTCAGATGTTGCCAATTTTTCCGGATAAAAAAAATCATCATAATCGATTTTTGCGAGCCGACGTGGCTCGCAAAAATCCTCTGCTGCCTATCTATAGCCAGCTGTCATGATCATCAGACAGATAAACCCACAAAACTTTTTTTATAGGATTAATCTGCTTCCAAAAGTTCAGTTGCTACCCTTTTGTCGCCTCCTGTGAATTACGCGATGACCTACTCAAATAATGACTCTAGAAGTCGATGATTATAAAACCCGTACATTTTATACCAGGTTGTTCCGGATCTCCGCGACTACAGCGACGCCGACGGGCGCGGGAGAGACGTAAGGTACGCAGCTCCAGTGAGAAGGACGAACCGCCTGACGAACTGGCTTATATTGACTCGTTGCCCGAGGTATGACACTTCAAATTTATTTATACACTGATGAATAGCAAATTGGCTTCCAACAACTGTGATTTTTTATAATTTGAGATATTTTTTCACGTAAGTTCTTGTTGCAGGATGTCCGTTTAGTAGAAGTAACATCTAATATATGGGGTACTAAATTTAAAATGCACGGTTTAGCTAAAAACGTTCCCGCCAACCTTGGCCAGGTCACGTATAAAACATCCTTGCTTCATCTCCAACCGCGGCAAATGACGCTCATGATCACAGAGCTCAGGGATGACTACCCCGTCGGTCCAGACCCCACGTTTAATCCTAACATCTTCTCCGAGGATGAAGAGGAAGTCTTTCAGTCCAACGACTCCAACGATTCTCCATCGCATACCAATAATAATATCCGAAGAAAGTTAACCCTCAACGAAAGAATGAATAACTCTAATAACATCATCAACCAAAATGATAGTTATACTTCTAATAATAACAACCAGAATGGTCCGTCTCTTGCAAGAGCGGAGTCTTACGACGAGTTCCCGTACATCGACACTAATGAAGCTATGAACAATGTACCCGAAAGTGTTTACTCGACACCAGTGAGACATGCGACTCAACCCGCGGAGAGGAGAGTCAACAACCCGTCTGGGGTACCAAACCGTCACGCTATATCCCCGCTGAGGTGCGAGAGCTCGGTCCCGACGTTGCAGTCGCCTAAGAACGCCGTAGCACCCACAGATATCATATTCGAAAGGCCCTCGCCACAGACGGTGACGTGTGGGGGCCGCGGCGACTTCTGTGGAGGGAGAACCGACTACGGCGTCCGCGGGGATAACGTCTCGCTCAAAGGGAACTTGTCCAACTTAGAACAGCAATCTTTCAGCCTTAACCTAAGCCTTGAGCCAAGCAGACAGGTAACAATCAAAAAGTGTGATAACCACGTCACTGATAATTGTCTCTCAAAGCTACGTAAGAACATTTGCAGCAGAGGGGAATCCGCCTCGTATGATATGAACACTAGGATACTAAAGTCGCTATGTAACAAAAATTATGAACATGAAGTGCATCCGGACGCTCTGACGAGGCGCGGAGATACGATAAAACATTTACAAAAGAGTGAAGATTTAAAGTTCATTGACGAGGAAACACCGGTTGATACCTCCATCAATAACCTCACCGACAAGGGGCGAGAGATAACGGGCAAGGTGCAGAGAACGACGACAGTGGTACCCATCAGTCCCGTCTGCGCCACCATCCCCGTGTACGATACCATGACACGAAGCTGCAGTGTCGGGTACCTGGACCTAGTTGATCCTCAAGTTCTGCACGCTCAGGTGAGTCTCACAGCGTTGCGCGGCGAACCACCCAGGAGGCTTGTGCTAGTCAACAACAAACGTCACAGGAGGCAGCGACGTCACGTGCGCACCAGCGACGTTAAACAAACTGAGTGCACAAAAACGCCGAGTTTAAGAAGATGCGGCAAGTCGAGGAGTCTCGACTCTAGTGAGATGTCACTGACGGTAGATAAGAGCAAACGACAATCCCGGACGGATTCACCGTCGCCAAAACCGGAAGCTATTTCGGCGAACTCGAGCAGTCGTTGTAACAGCACCGGTGGAGAGGACACCGGTGGCACCAGCCCCGAGCAGCACGGGCGGCGCTCGCGGCGCGACTACCCCGTGTGCACGGCCTGCCGCCTGGTGGCGCCCAACGACCGCGCCGCCCCCGCGCGCCCCTACGTGTGCGCCGCCTGCTGCCCGCGCGCCCCGCGCCCCGCGCCGCCGCCCGCGCCGCCGCCCGCGCACACCGACAGCGACTCCGACTACAGCAAGTATTACAGTTAGTACGATAAGTAGATGCTTTACTTCACCCGCCGTCGAACACACCCTCGTCGGCGACACGCGACACAGTGACGCGTTGAATCAGACCGTATCTCGGACTGCTGGATTTCGGTAACGTTTCGACGGCTTTCTACTATCCCCGGCTGTGCACCCCTACCAAAGCTACTTAGATGGACGTTTTGGTCCCGTACGGAGTTCACCAGCCGGTACATGGTCACCAACTCCTGCAATTAATTTCGGCCGACCCTCGGTCTGCTAAGCACGGCCACTTTTATAATGCGACACTTATCACCGGTGTAAAGCCTCACCCGCAACTAACCGCTTTCACCCGATAGCCGCCCGCTTCTTGATAGAACGCATGAAGCTTCACCTAGGACTAGGACACAAGTCGGCATGGACACAGGTAGAGTGCGACGTCAATTGAAATGGCGATTCCAGGAAATAACATTATGATTCTCTGCGCAGGTTCGTTGGAGCAGCTGGCGTTACGTTTGCTTGCATCGCGCTCGTCCCGCAAGGCGGCGTCGGCCAGCAGTGCGGCGGCGCGCGAGTGCAGCTCGGCGCCGGCGTCGCCGCGCCCCCGCCCCGCGCGCAGCCACCCCGCGTCGCCCGCGCCCGCCTCGCCCGCGCCCCGCACCCCGCCCCGCAGGCACCGGTACTCGTCCGCCTCGCCTATCAGGTCAGTGGCTTAACGAAGGCGACTCTGAAATACTTAAAGCAAGGAATATACAATTTTCTGTTAAAACGCAACGACGACATTATGTTAAGACGATGGGACATTCGCAACATCCGTTTACTTACCGCCCGACATCAAAAGTGGACGTCTGCGGGTTACACAACAGTCTGTAGCTATACCTACTTAGCCATTGTCGCCTAATTTTAGCGATTGACACCTAGTAGTGTATGGTTTTTATTTGTATCCTTTGCAGGCAACTTCTGAACTCTCCGCTGTTAAATCGAAGACGGAATAAGAAGCCGTCGGAAAGTTCTGATGATGAGTATTCGACGGGCGGCGGCTACAGCGAAGTGAACGGCAGGAATTACAGAGACTTGGAGAGTTTCCAGAAAGCACAACTCAGGAATAAGGTGGATATATTCATTATTTTACACAATATCATAGTGGAGGAAGGTCAGCAAGGTTTGATCTCGTGGAATTCTTTCAAATTAGTTTCTCTGGATTACAAATTCATGGGTGGCCTGTCTACCAAATTAGGCATTTTACAAGAGACTTGTAGGTGTTTCGAAATCTCAAACACCTTTCGCAAATTTAAGTAATGTTTGGTTTTAGTTTATTCATATCTTATAGGCTTAGACCATTTTATTAATGAACATTATTCGTTTCAGATAAAACGTGCCGGTGGCGTGGTGACGGCGACGGGTTCGAGTACCGAGGGGCGCAGCAACAGCAACCCGCGCCGGCAGCTCGTCATGCACAACAAGGCGCCCATGTGGAACGAGAACAGCCAGGTGTACCAGCTCGACTTCGGCGGCCGGGTCACGCAGGAGTCCGCCAAGAACTTCCAAATTGAATATCATGGCAAACAGGTGCTTCTATGTTTTTATTGCTATTACGGCTCAATTTACATTGGCATTGAATTATATCTCCGCTAAGTAACATACAAGTCTTTGTGAGACTGCGAGAACAAAAAAAGATTAGCGCGATTTCGCAGGAAGTATTGCGAATGCACGCTGTATTTATCGGCAACGCTGAACCAAGTCGAGATGAAGCGAAGAGTCAATCACTCTTCGCTTCAGCTCGACTCTGGGCTAACATGCATTGACGCTAGAGTCAAACGTCTCAGTAATTATTTTTTTAGAACTTTTAATTTTATTTCTAATATTTTTTGAAAACATTAAAACTAATAATTTTTATTTCTTAGGTCATGCAATTTGGTCGTATCGATGGCAACGCCTACACGTTGGACTTCCAGTATCCATTCTCGGCCCTGCAGGCCTTCGCGGTCGCTCTCGCCAACGTCACCCAACGTCTGAAGTAAACTCCATCCTAGCTTATATCGACAATAGTGTGCGGTTTTTATAGCCGGCGCGGGCTGACCAGAAGGTATTACGGCGCGATACAATGGAGATATAGGTATATAACTTACATGGCACCATTAATGTTTTTGTTGATTTTGCCAAAATACAAGTGTAGACCTTTTATCAAAGCTTGTGTGTTCGCGAGTGATATCGTCTGTCGGCATCCTTGTTAGTAGCTGTCAAAACATTGCTCGAGATAAGCTTTTAACACAAGTACACTGTCTTAGTTAATGCGTATTAATCAGCGAACTCGCCTATCCATAAATATTTTTTACACAAGCGTAGATAGGATAGCTTTGTAATGTTACTAATTCAGTCTCAATGAAAGACGAACGATAAGTCGGTGTCGTTGGGACCACCACCCATCATGGACAGCATATAAATGTTATATGTAGCCCACATAACGATCGTAAAACAATATTTTAATGTACAAATATTAAATATTTTCACAATAGACAGTACTGGTATGAAATAATTGATTGGCCTATAGTTTATAGTTACCACTTACCACACAGCACTCTTGATGTTGTTAGTTCGTTCTAAGCATAGGCTATTAACTTCTTAGGAGCCTATTGGATTATATGTTGTACATGTTTACGACATTCTTATTTACCAATGTTATTGCACATGGCGTCTTCGAGTTCTGAATTATTACCCAGCATCCGGCCTAGGTATGTTACGGATTTCTTCAGATAAAATAAATGATTCCATTTTCCATCAGTTGCGATCAAACTTAGTGAATATAATGTGCATCCTTAGCACATTCTGATTAGGTCAATGAACATTGTTGTATTGTGTGTTATCTTTAAATTAAAATTGTTGTCATTGTATTTACTATTGTATTCATTAATTATTGTTCTGGTGTTTATAATTTTATTTTTCAAGAAAATCTCCAAGTGTACCTACCTTTTCTTTAGGTAAATGGACTGATTTATTGTCTCGTAATACATGTGTACATAAAAGCTATACATAAGTACATACATGCAATGTTAGTATGAATAAGATAATATGTTAATTGCACTTTTTTACACATATCTGTGGTTAATTATTTACTAGATTGTTAGAAGTGTCTTTAATTTTCACAGATTCATTAATTTGAAAGACTGCACATCGTACATATGTTTTGATACCTATCTATTTTATTGATAATTGTGTAGTCTAATTTAGTAAATCCTAATGTTAAGTCATGTTAAATAAGCCGAGTTAGATTTGTTTCTGTTGCTCTAGGATTTTTTTAAGTATTTGAATGTTGTGGTGTTTAAATGAATAGATATGTACTGATATGTATTACGTATGTCGCCCGCTCCACGCCCATGTCATTTCACTTCAATTCTGACTTTCAATCATGGATCCATCGAATATGAATGAAAATTATGAGTCCGAAGTGTCGATTTTGGGGTGATGCTCATCACGTCCTGGGGCGATGAGTTGACGACATCCGGTACTGTCAAATTTTTAAATGCTGTTAGTGAGAGCGAATGGATAAACTGATTGATATACACGATGTATAAATAAACAGGACACGTACTTTATGGGTTTGTTGTAAATGTACACATCATCATTATGAACAAACTTTAATATGGGAGCAAACAAAAAATCGCAAAGAATAACTGCTGTTCCATAAAAATAATTCAATATTACTCTGCTATGTAATGTATGGGACAGCTGAATTTCTTTTCGCTATTTCTGTTTTGGTCCCATTGCAAACGTTGTTCTTATAAAGAAAAGAAGGAAAGAAAGATTTTTTTTTTTTTTTCTTATGCATCTTATGGATTATAATTATCCCATAAAGCAGGGGTCCTATTTAAATATACATTTGTATATATAATGACGTTTTTGTTATTTACAATCGTTTATACTGCATATTATGTCAAGTCCATATTGTTGGAAATGCGGCACGAAACAGTGTCCCGCGCTTTGTTTATATTGTGCTGTCATTAATTATTATTATTGTTATCCCATCGCTTTTTCTTTGATATTTCACTTGTCCGTTGTACATACCTACTTTAGTGACAAAGTGTAAATAAAATATTCTCCAAGTAAATATATTTAGTTTTATTGAACAATAACTGAGTAACTGTGTAGACCACAACTGGTCGAAGGCCGCGCGTCCGCCGAGTAGGCATAGTTCAATCTTTCGTTCACTGTCCCTTAAAAGGGCCGCACACCATTTGCTAATCACTTTCACTGCCACTCTGTCCCGGAACATAATCTTCATCATCTTCATCTGATATTTCAAGGTCATCCAAGTCTTGGAACAGAGATTCATCCACTTTGACTGCATCTCCTGTAAAAGATAACAAGTATGTGTTGGGGTTCTCTCCTAATTCTTACATCTGACACAATATGTGGAAGAAAATTAATGACTTGTAGCATTGTCCTGGTGCAAAACATGGACTATAAAATATATTAATATTATGCATAAGAGTGGCAAAAACAACTTATATCATCACCTAAGTACAGAAACTTTTGGGTAAGTATCTCTTAAAACTTAATCATTGTCCGAAATTTATTCAAAGAAATTTGCTGGTATACACTTCCATTTACTAAAAATTTCTGATTTGATACTAACCATCATCGAGGAATTTAAGATCTGATTCATTGAGGGTGGTATCCCTAAGGAAAAGCTCCTTGCCAGTAAGTTTATTCTTATCCTTAGCCTCCTTTTCCCGTTTGGCAGGAATACCCATATCAATCTCAAATTGTTTCCTCCATGCCAGGAATGACTCAACTGTCACTCTAGTACCCTCAAACCTTTTCTGTAATTTGAAGAAAGTTGATTTTGTTAGACATTTATGTGGAGTGATATAAAAACCTCAGGTAATAAGACGCATTAAAATAAATTAACATACCATTTCAGCTTCCTCCTCAGCCTTCTTTTTGGCAATAATTTGTTCTTCTCTTTCTTTTTTAATGGTGTCCCATCTTACATTGAGCCACTCTTGTCCTGCTGATACTAATGTAAATACCATTACCATTCCTACATTATCTTGTCCCTGAAAACAAATTATTATGTATAGTGTTCTATTAATAAATTCCAATCAGCCCCCATTTACCAAACCAATTATGGATGCTGTAAATTAAAAATTGGAATAATTTAAATGGACTTATCAGAGGAATAGCCCAAGTATTATCTAGACATAAGAAAATCAGTTCTATATAGTAATTTCAATGTTTCATGTAATAACACCAGTATAATTTGTCTAGGTAAATGAAATACATATTGTGGTAGCAGAGTTGCAAATTATTCACACAACAAGTTATCAAGGGTCATGCATACTGAGTAGGTAGTCAGATAAAAACTAAAACAAACTGTGTATTGACCCATCAATGAAGTAAATTTTAGAATTCATACTTATAAAACTAGCTAATTGTTGCTCTTTGCATAAATAGTCAATGAGTAGCCTAGTATTACAACACTGTAAGGGTATCTCACTTGCAAATCTACTTGGTTATCTCAAATGGTTGTATTATCAAAGAGGCTACTGCCATTAATCTATTTATTAATATGTGAAGAGAAAACTGTACCCCTTTCTAGGCATATTGTGCACATAGAGGAGTGTGCGATTTGGCATAGTTAAAGTTTATATGGAGTGCAGAAAGCTAAAATTACGGTCGACCACTGGGCGACTACTAGTTATTAAAAATATTCATTACTTCATTTATATTTAGGCTAGAAGATATTATTGCTTAATATTGGTGTTTGGGGGAACATGTTATTACATTTTGGATTTGATGTTTATAATACTGAGCAATTTAAATACCTGTTCTGTTAAATGTGAGAGTAATTCATCCTTATCAACTAAGTCATCAAAGTTTTCTTCATCTTCTATTTCTATGATGGGCAAATCATCTGGGTATTTTGCTGTGTATGTGAATACTAGCTGACATGCAAGGCCTTCTCCTTCATCAAAGCCTTCAGACTTGATTGGTATACTAAATTTGTGGAAGGGTTTTGTTTCAATGACTGTAATAAAAGTTTATCATTATTTGAAGCTCGAGTTTCAAAGTGTTGGTTATCTGATGGAAGTGTCAAAAGAAATAGTTGTACATTTTGAACGCAAATGTAATGCTTTGACTCTAGGAGCACGTACAACGTATACCGGCATTCACACTATTGTCTCCTCGGCTCCTCGAAGAAATTGATCATTCATAGATTTTCTTGATTCATAGATTGATTGATCCTTCATAGTTTGAACAAGGATGAACAGAACTAAAGTAGAACACGTCGTGACTTACCTTGCATATCTCCATAGTAGATAGAGTCTAAAGCTTCTAATTCGCTCGACTGCTCATATTGATAATCCATGTTAGATTTTTTCCTAAATTCACACGTTTTACTTCGGATCCCACGACCCACCACACATCATTTGTTATCTGTATTCATGACCACAAAGATTATTTTTTTTGGTTCTTTTGTCCCTCTTTGGGACAGGCAAGGGGGCTGAGCCCATACAGCCATTATGACCACAAAGAGAATAGAATTGTTAGGGTTGCTATTCTGGATAAAATTACTGTTTTCTACGGTTCTGTAAAGGTTTTCTATGGTTCTGATAAACTAAACTTTAGAGCATCGTGGACATAGCACTTACGATTGTGGTAAATCTAAGCCACAGGGTTTAGAGGATTCTTTAGTCATTGCATTTGTGATTTGGTCCAATGACCAAATATCGACAATTTGTGATTTTTAAGTCTGACTAACCGACTAACCTCATAACTTAAATAAATAGGTTTATGTCTCAGATATTTTGTTTCGCTCACTCCAATTGCATTTTGTATATATTGCTATCCTGTTTTAATTTTTTATATACGCCTGCTTGCTCATTTTCATAAAAAAGTAACTTACCGATAAACATTTTGCTATTAAAAATGGCCATAGAGAAGAGAGTTATAATTATCTAAGCTTACACTGCGACTCTGAATACGAATTTTGAAGATGCGCTTAGCGACGACTTCGCTTAGAGCGGTCTTCGCCCGTCTTATGTTCATGTCTCTGAGGCTTACATTCAGAGACGACAGAAACGAGTCTAAGCGTGAACTTACGCTTACGTATGTCAAACCTACGAACAAATTTTGACAGATGGAAGCGTAAGTTCCCGCTTAGACTCGTTTCTGTCGTCTCTGAATGTCAGCCTTAGGGTATATCCGTATCAATGGCTAAAAGAGAGGATTCGTTAGCATCGATGTCTTCGTTAGTCATTGATCCGTATATCCAGAGAAAAACGTATAATATCCCTTATTTTGAAGGTCAATATTTTGTTTAATTATATTATTTTCAAATTAACGAATTTCTGCTAAATTCAAACTCATTTAAGGCTTATTTTTATATAGTTTTCAAAATGCTTGATGAATGTACGAGGTTGGAAAGGCAAAATAAGAGAGGCTTCTTACGTCATTGGGCAAAATACGACATTTTCAGTTTCACAGACCCTGCGTACGCGAAATTCGTCTATGTACGAAAAAAAAGTAAAAAAGTTCTACGGTTTTTTTTTTTTTTTTTCTTTTCTTCTGACTTCGCACTATTCGTGCATAGTTCTACGGTTGGCAATCCTGCCATTGTTTGACATGACACTATTGACAATTTGACTTGACAGATGACAGCACTCTTGACACTATTTGACCAGTCTATCATCATTCATCAGTGGATTTTCTTATCTTTACTGGAGTTGAAGTTGTTTGTTTGGAATACTGTACTCAGCTCAGCATTGAAAATGGATACACCGGATATAATAATATTATCTTCCGACAACCCACATACGGATTCTGAATCAAACGCTTCAGGGTAATTAAATAGGTTTTCAGCATAACATTATTATAAATTTCCTACATAATCTTAACGTACAGAAGAATATATTGGTTTTTTTCAGAAATGTTCCTATGAACATAGCTCGGCCGGCTACCGAAGATATCGTAGAACTACAGGAGCAAGTGATGGCTAATTTCCAAAAGCCGAACGTGCCCAATATAAATGTTCCAGAAAGGATTATTCTTTGTTTGGATGTGTGTTACGATAACAATAACTCAATGTTTCGGTTGGGTGATGGCACAACGTTTACCCCTATCAACATGATGAAGCGTGTTATTGATTTTTTCCTGCATTCGAAAAGCGCTATCAATAGAAGGACAGAATTTGCTATAGTGGTATTGAAAGGAACAGAGCCATGTTGGGTTCAAAATTTTACTAACAACTTGAAGGATATTATAAATGCAATTGACTATATAAATCCTGAAGAGTGCACTTCTGAAACTTTCGACTTCAAGAAGCTATTTAATTTAATAAGACAAAAGGTTGATATACCTGAATATAAAGATGGAGAATGCATACTACCTCCCTCTCACGTAGTGCGCATGATTGTAATGTATGGCCGCTCAAATTGTATTCCAGCAATACCACAAGATGATCCATATTTCAGATTTCTGAAGAAACAGTTATATTTTTACATTGACATATTGCTGGCACATGAAGAAGAATGTTCCCTTTATAAATGTGAAGAGATTTATGATGCGCTTCAAGATCTGGATAATGGTTATTCTTATGTGTATGAAGTTTCAAGAAATGCAACAAAGATTCATGATTGTATCGCAAAATTACTTGCACATCCTTTACAGAGGCCTTTACAAAAAAACACAGATTATGCATTTGGAACTAGGAATTGGAATTAAATAAGAATTTTTTTTTTTAAAGTGACTGTAATTAACATTCGTCAGGAATGTAATGTTATGGGCTATATTTTGCATTAATAAATATTCATTATAAAGGAAACAAGTAAACTCCTTTTGTGATATTTATTTCAGCTCTTAAAAGGGGTTATGATTGGTATAAAAGAAAAAAAAAACTAAGGCTATTTTTTTACACAAAAGTTTCAAATACTTAGACATTTATTATGTACTTTTAGAGTTGATCAATATTTTATCAGGCTTCCAAGAGTTTATTTCATACCATATTTACATTTTGCATAAGCATAAAATGCTGTGAAGACAGGTATTTTCCATCTCCTTATTTATTCTAAGATGATACGGACTGGGTGTATGATATACAATGTTATGATACCAGCTATAACAATTCCAATCACTACTTACAGAATCAGATTGTTTATCTTTAATTTCCAGCACAGCCAACATTTTAATTCCATACTTACCAATAGAGATTAATTTATAATACTTCAAGTTGACTAACTTTGACATCATACAAATCTGAAAAATTTATAGAAATTGTATTCACTGAAACTGCAAGTAAATTTAATTTTTAGATTGAGCAAGACTAGTAATTTGTTTATGCCGAACAGACATACAAATCCCATTATGCGGATTTTATCTTTTACTGCTTAAATAAAAGGTACAGCAACACAATATTATGAGAGGAATAAAAATAATATCACGTACAGGCTGTTAAATGTCACAAACACGTAGCAAACATTTTAATTATTTATAAAATAAAACAAAACTCGCCAATCTATACATTTAAGTAAAACATATAAAAATAAAAGTAACATGTAAACAATTCATAAAAATATTGATTTATTTACAACGATTGGTATTGCATCTAAAGCGAATTTAATAAATCACTCCATTCAGGTTAGTGAGCTTTGCTTGATGGAATCATAATTATATAGAAAATAGAAATACATACATTTTAATTGCGTGGTTATGATGATTTAAGAGATTGTTTATTGGGAGATAGAATCATAACTTTACCATGTGTACTTGTCACAGCTCCTTTTTAGCCATGTTCAGTTACTAAATTAGAGATATTGTGGCTGTAACAATGTTTTAGCGTTAAAATTTCCAGATGCTATGGAGCACTAAATTAATATTTTTATTACCTTTTAAGCTGCAACACCTATCATCAATAGATTACATAATTCAGATTTTAATATCCTACTATCACTATCTGCCTAATGTCATTAGACTGTTAAAAAATTAAATAAAGCTTGTATTCCATAATACGTGATTTTTCTCCAAGTACAAATGATTGATCAACACGAGATTTCATACACATCAGTCACATACATTTCATTCTATAGCTACAATATAATTACATCTGAGATCCTAGGGTGTAATGATACACTATCGATGCCTAAGATTTGACACTGGTTAATTTACGAACGAAATAAATAACTTCATGTATCAGTCTCAATATTTTAAAAACTATTTACAATATTGTAATAAATTCAGCCGTTGTCAAATAAAATACCGAGTGAATATCATGCGGAATAAGAATGAGTCAACAGATACTCCTAGCCACATTATCACTTTCTTAAATCTGTACTATAATGAACAGCAATACAGATTACATGGAATGATAAATGATTTTACTTACAGTACCTTAATTAAGCCAATATTTGTGATAATAAAAGATAATAATTAAAGCGTATAACCGCTCAGCCTCATTGCTGACGCGAAACGTTACAACGGGACTTCCTCAATCGTACATTGGAATTTATAAAAATGACCTGGGAGACATCCAACCACACTCAATCGAATTCTTTACGCTCAACGATCGTCTGCACATCGACCGTCATCCGAGACAAGACGCGATCGTCGCCGCAGCGCAGCGCGACCGGGCCGCTCGCCGGCAGGGGTCACTACTCATTAATTTTATAAATCACTGCACACACACCGGGAAGTCGAGCCGAAGCCGAACGAAACACTCGTACACTTCGAGACACGAGCTCGGGCGTCCGCCGACGTATCGACCGACCGCCGCACTACTCTACGATAACATGATGCAAGCGGTCGTACGCGGCGCCGCAGGGAAGACGGGACTAGATGAGACGCTAGCGTCCGCGTCGGCACGCGGCGCACAGGGGTCACAGCACGCAGGCGGCGAACACCGCCATGGCGCGTCAGGGCGGCGGCGCGCCCGCCAGCGCGCCCGGCGCCGCGCGCTCCGGCGCCGCACGCTCCGGCGCCGCACGCTCCGGCGGCGCGCGCTCCGGCAGCGCCGGCGCCGCCTCGTCCGCTCCCGCGCCGCCCGCGCGCGACCGCATCACGTACGCGTACGTGCGGTACCTCTTTATCTGTTGTGTGGAAGAATATACAACATTATTTGTGGCAAGAGCTCAAGCGAAATTTCGTTTGGTCTGCAGGTCCAAAGGTCGCATGATTCGATTTGTTGAGCGTAACATATACTCGTGTATACTGACCTCGTACACGAGGTAGTGTTCCTTGTCCCTTGCGTGCGGCGCGTTGTCCCGCGCGTGCCGCAGCGCCGCCAGCTCCTCCTCGAGGCGCGCCGCGCGCTCCTCGTGCTCGGACAGCTGGTCCCGCTGTTGCATATCATATAATTATTATTATTTAATACGACAAAGTATCATACAATATAATAATAGATGCGACCAGAAAGATTCACATAGCGAATTGTACAAGATTATCATAATTAAGTACGTATTTCATAAATTAGGCGTGTGTAACTTTTTACGGAATATTTTACATCCTTTGAGCCGATGAGCCAAATGAAACATATCAGTGTTTCTGATCTTTTCAGTGAGTCAGATGCAAATGTTCCAATCCCAAAAATGAAACACTTTGCCTACGCCTATCATAAATGTTGGGTGTGATGCATGAACCATCAGTTATAGAAAGGTTTCTTGTTTTTCTATATTTATACTAATAAAAAAAGATAAAATTTGTGTTTGTATGTAGGGGGTAATCTCTGGAATTACTGAACAGATTCTAAAAAATGTTTCATTAATTGAAAACTACACTATCCTCAAGTAATCTGTATATTTTAATAAAAATAAAACGAGCGGCTGACACCGCGGGCCACAGCTAGTATTGTATAAATTGAGAAATAAATACACTCGCGGTGACCGAATGTGGGTAAGCCTGTTGATTGTTCCATAGTGTCTGTGCCGTGTTCAGTTCGTGGTCAGGCGGCGTACCATAGAGAGCTTGGTGTGCGTGCAGGGCAGCAGCGGGCGCTGGAACTTGCGCTGCGAGCCCACGGCGCCGGCCAGCGGCGCGGCCGAGTACGCCGCGCACACGAAGTTGATCGTCTCCACCCATGAACATAATTCTTTGGAGTCACTGCGATTATAAATATTGTTTGATAAAACCAAATTGTTTCTACCCCACTCTTTGGGTTACGAATTACGATACATTATATTTTTTAACATTTTCTTACCTTGTTTGGAATAAGTATTCGGCCTGATCCGCGGTCTGCAATCTAAATACGTGCTGCTTTTTCGTGTAATCGGTCGCTTTCGTCGCCAATGCGTGGTGTATTCTAAAAGTTAAGAACATTTATATTTAGAGAAGTCGGAAATAAAGGTGTTAAAATAATAATATATGGGGAATAATGCGTTTTTTATACCTGATAGCGTTATGTAAATTATCTGACATCTGACTGCGCCTGAATCCGTGTTCGTCTTTATGAAGATATAGCACCAAATCTCGCAACGTACAGTAGAACATTTTCCAACCTCGACGACCGAAGGGCGCTGAGAAAAAAATAAACAATATAAAATGAGCTTTAATACATAGCTGATATTGTAACGTTATTAAAGATACTCGGCTGATGGTTCGAATAAAACTATACAGCCAAACACTACGCCATATCCGGCTATTTCCCCACTACATGCAAAAACCAATGGCACCAGCGCTAGGTTGTTGTGCTCGCGTCAGAAACTTTTGTATTGGTGTAGCATTTTCCATTCTTGCTTTTTTTATCGAGTTTTTGCTATTCTAGAATATCGTTTACGGGGTACAAGTGGTCTCGTCGGCAGTGTGTGTATGTGTACGTACTCTTCTTGCCGTTGGCGTCGACGCAGCACTTGCGCATGACGTAGCCCTTCTTGTACTCGACGGCGCGGCTCTGGTCGGGCACGTCGAGGAAGGGGTTGCTGCCCACCGCGCCGCGCGCCTCGCCGCCCGCGCCCGCCAGCGCCTCCGCGTCGCTGCGGGGATACATGGAATTATAGCATGCGGTCGAATGGCCCGGATGGACTTATGGAGACGAACAATATTTGTAATTTTGAAATCGACTATTATCAAAGAAAAGGATTATTGTTTCCAACTAATCATCACACCAATCGATAAAATTACCCTATTTGATCATAAATTGGGGTCAAATACAAGGGTCCTACACTCCTACCTTTCTAATCCCGATCCCTTTATGGGGTAATTGTACTCATAATTATGAGCAAGTTTTACTATAAGACCAAAGCTGAAATCGCGAAATAAAATTCAGCTGCTCCATGAAAATAATTCAATATTGCTTGATTAAATTTATGGAAAAGCGGATTTTTTTTCGAGATTTCACGGTTGCCTTTGGTTTCGTAAAAGTTGTTCATCATGATGAGTACAATAAAAATGATATCGGGACTAGATAGGTAGGACCTTGCAGTATGATCCTATTCTAAATACAAGTAATATACTTATACATACAGTGCCCACTGCAGCGGCTGCGTGCGTATGGCGTGGTAGAGCTGCTTGAGCGTGTCCCTGGGGAAGTGGTCTCCGTCGTTGAGGTCGGCGAGGTTCTCGATGAACTCCGCGCACGACATGCGCCGGAACGTGCCGCCGCCGCCGCAGCCGTGCAGGTCCGTGTTCAGCAGCATTATCGCGCACGTTAACGTGTGTACTGCGTCTGTTTACAATAACAATCAAATAACTTGAGTTTGCAGGTTGTTTGGTGTAGATATAGACCACATGAATGTCGTCTAGGGCAACTTAGAAACTATGGGAAGAAGACGGGTCGGGAAACGTAGCGTGGGTTGCTCCCAGCCAGATGAACCATCGACCCGAACAAGGCAGCTAGTATAGACTGAATGCGCAAGTTTGCTGCAGTTTTATTTGTCATCAGATACCCATTAAAAATGAGGCTGTGAGATTTCCGGCAGAGCACATATGGATATCATCATAAAGCGAGTAAGCATTCGTTCACACTTGATACTTTTAGCAGCAGAAACGCGTGTTTTCTCATTCATTGGCTGCCTTTTGCTTATAAAAACTGAATAACGAACGCGAAAACGCGCGATTCTGCCGCTAAAAGTATCGAGTGTGGATGGACCCTCATGGATAATTTACCTACTGCGATCAGCAATACGATTGCCAAGCGATTATGATTATTATGCAACCGTTTATTGCTGAAGTCCATAAGATTGTCCGTGTTGACTTTCTCATATACACACACACCTTGCGAGTTGAAGGAGCCGGGGTTGCACTCGAGGTACCGCCGTGAGAAGTGCACGAGCACTCTCTCTCGCTCCTGCGTCTCCCCGCTGAGCGCGAACCGAGCGAGGAACGTGCGCAGCGCCGCGTCCAGGGTGGCGCCGCTGAACTCGAAGTGACGCACGTACTCCTCTGCTACGGCGCGGGAGAACTCGTTGCTGGAACATACCAAGTTACTTATTATACTACTCCCGGTTTGAATTTCAGTGTATATCGTCATGGGGAGTCAAATAATCGAAAAATAATGAAACACGTATGACGTATACCTTGCTGTAAGATTAGAATCAGTTGGTAAGTGACTTAAGATCTGGTCCTTCAGTGTCCCCACTCAAAATACTAATATTAGGCCCAGCCCCGTTTTAATAGTTATACAGCCAACTCAAATACGGCTATATAGGCAAATGGTACCGAAAAATGCATCATAAATTAAACATCTTTTGGATACTCACTTTTTACTCAAATGCCTCGATACATCCGACTTCTTAAACCCGTCGAGGTGGTATAATCTCTTGGCGAGTCGCTCGGCTGAGGGGATGTCAACTGCCTTGGGGCTGTAGTGGAATGAGTGCAGTGAGTCGCCATCTGAACCCTCGTCTGATCCGCCGTCTGACCCGCTGCCGAGCTCCTGAAAAATGGTCGGGATGAATTAATAAACTACATACCTCCCAAGGCCCAAGGATGCTAAAAATTTGAGAGGAAATTAGCTGTGTCAGGTCAAAGCATCCATTGAAAAAAAAAAAAACAAAATTGTTCCCAGAATAATTTTACGATTATATATTTTATGATTACCTGGTAGCCTTGATTCTCCGGTGAGTTATGTCCGTTTTCTTTACCATTCTGTGTGTAGTTGCTATTGTTATTATTATTTACATTATTTTCAGTCGCGTTCGCGTTTTGTTTGTCGGGGCCTTTGACTTGTATCACTATTCTATAGTCGTTGTTGTGTTCTCCGTTCAGCGTGACGTCACTTCCGTGTTCATTCGAGTATGTAGAGTTGGATTTGGCTCGTTTGTGGCAAGGTTCGGATACTAGGATAGTGGAGTCCGAGTCGGAGGGATCAGATAGTTCCATCCGCGGACACTCGCGGCCCGTTTCGAACATGTCGTCCTGGTCCTGATAGTCCGGACTCGATATATTCGACACAGCTTCTGATAGACTCATATCACCTGGAACGTAAGACACGTAGCCATCAAGGTTCTGTTATAGAATCCTTACCACCCCTGAGAAGAAGCGTACTAAGAGAACAGTCCAAGCTCTTATTATTGGTACCATATTCCTTTAGTAGGTTGATTTGCAGCAGCACCCATCAAACTATTGATAAAATCACTCTGCCGTCACTAATCCTAACGTCTAAAAAAGATTGCGTTTATCACATAATTCACGAAGCTCGATAAGAATGCTGTCTATGGCGAAAAAAAACCACAAGATTTGGCGCAGTATCACCTTGTAATACTTCGACTTAAGATTGTCACATCGTGTCGTGTCACTACGTGTATTTTGTCGTGTCGCTCTCGTAGGACAGTGGGTAAGATTAAAAATTCTACTATTGTATTGGTCTTGATCTCCGGCCACCGTAGGCGCGGGCATGCGGACAGCGAGTAAAGGGCAACTCGCTGTCCGACCATGGACCATGCCCGGGTCGACGGCGCGTTGTGTTCCACGCGCGCCTCAAAGAACGTCAGCAAGATGACGGGGCCCCCCCTGTAGAGGGCCGAAGCCTGCCGGGGTCGCGGGACTTATCTCATTACGTGACCCCGGAACGTAAAGGGCTATCGAAGGAACACCGTGGATTTTAGTCAGTACAAGTCTGACAGTCCCTCCCGCCCTGCCCGGGGTGGGAGGACTCATTTGATGATTTTACCACGCTAAAAAAAAAAAAAAAAAAAAAAAAAAAAAAAAAAAAAAAAAAAAATTGTATTGGTCTTACCATTAAGCGGCCTATGATGATGGTGCGCAGGCAACTGGCGGTGAGGCGGCGTCGCGCGGGATGACATCACTGATGACGACGCCGACGTGGGCGACGCGGGAGATGAAGAACTACACACATAAAAATAATTATAATGTTACAGTGTTTAGGAGACCAAGGGCTCGATCTGGACAATAGTTAGTGACATTAATTAGTTTACGCGTTATTGCTCTGTTAACAAGCACTGCTTCGGAATGAATTTCTGATATCTATCTCTTTAGCGATTTCCAGATGAAACTAGGGACCTCGTAACATTCTTTGTTAATATTATAATTTAGCTGTTTCTGTTAAACATTATCTATGGATCTATACTCAATAAAGCGAGATAAGCTTTATTACAGAAAAATATGTAGAACCGTCACCAGTGAACGAGAATGAGTATTGCTACGCTTTCGGTAATTGCAAACAGATGGTGTAGAAGAAGAATTATGTAGTACTTCTCGACAACTATAACTTGTCACTTAGCGACCCACTTCCCCACCCGCCTGTTCGCACCCGGTGTGGTGCGTACGTGCGTGTGCGTGCGCACTGCATCAATTTTGAGAGCGATAGACGGGCGATGGCTGTGAAAGCGAAGACGCGGCGTGACAAGTTATAGTTGTCAGTATAGAAATGACTGTAACTTATTACCGTTGCGAAATTCCGTCCGAAATGGAAGTGGAGTTCGAGGTGGCGCCCGATCCGTTGCAGTGAGTGCGTTCCGAGGCGCACGAGACGGGCGCGTTGTACGTCCACACGATCCTACCATTCAAAACTATGAATAACCGCACAATGACGTTCTTAAACGAATGTAAGGATTTCGCCACTCTTCGGTAAGCTCTGGACCCTATGTAGCAGGTCTCGCATTTTATGCAAAGGGACTTACAATAAAACTCGTACGTAGAACAACTTTTGTATGAAGATGCGTACGCAGGGTAGAGGTAAACGTGAATTGATGCGCACGCATGATTATACAAAACTAATGTTTTTAAAGGTACAATCATATGGCTGAATATACCAGATCATCCGAATTCTAACGGATCCAACATAGGGCTAAATATGGCGGTCCGAGCTCCCGGAAAGTAGTAAAACCTATTAATTTTATTAAAACGTTGCATTGCCGTGACAGAAATAAACCGAGCAGTGATGCTAACGCGAAGCAGCGTGGTTAAATCATAAGAACATTGATTGATGATGATTATGCAGTGTTATGCCTTTAATACACAATGGCTCATGGCAAAGCTACTTGCTTACTACATCTATGCACATATTAAAGGATCGCAGGAGACCAAGAAATCAATATTTATTTTCGATTTGATATCAATGAAGCGAACACGACCCTGTTTGATCAAGCATTAACAAATAAGCAAGTATAATTATAATGACCCATCCATTACCATTAAGGACTGAACATTTATAAAGTAAATCGGTGAGACTTCAAATAGCTCACCGACCGGCCAAATCTTTGGTTCTAACTTGCAAAAGCTTGTCGCCTGCGATGCCCCAATATAAAGTAATATACTTAAAAAATGCGTCTACCCTAGCCATTGTATACCAGAGTGGTGTGTGGGAGGGTGTGGGTATGCGTCACCTGTCCCGCTTGGGGTTGCAGTCGGAGCGTGGGCCGGACGTGGCGGAGTCGGGGCGACTGTCCAGCAGCGTGTTGAGTAATGACGTGTTTGTGTGCGTCACCTCACCTGTCCCGCTCGGGGTTGGTATGGGAGCGCGGGCCGGACGTGGAGGAGTCGGGATGAGCGTCCAGCAGCGTGTTTGAGTGTGAGAGTGATTGTGTGCGTCAACTGTCCCGCTTGGGGTCGGAGTAGGAGCGCGGGCCCCGCGTGGCGAAATTGGGATGACAGTCCAGTATCGTGTTGAGTGACTACGTGTTTGTGTGTGAGGGTGGGTGTGTGCGTCACCTGTCCCGCTCGGGGTCGGAGTCAGAGCGAGGGCCGGGCGTGGCAGAGTCAGGGCGAGCATCCAGCAACGTGTTGAGCGATGACGTCACGTCCTCCTCCATCTCCACCGCCACCGCGCTCAGCGACGACTCCTTCTGGAACTTACGCCGCGATATTCGACACCGTACCTTAGTGTCGACGTGAAGGAGCACATGGGAATCGTTCATGCCGTAGTTCGTAACGCGGTTGACTGTCTTGGATTTCGGTTATCTCCCATTCAATGAGTTGTAGAGGTCAGATAGCAGACTCCCCATATCATCATCATACTATTAATTTTCCCACTGCTGGGACTCGGGACTCTTCCATGAGAGGGAGTGGATCATATTCCACCCTTCGACCGAGTGCGGATTTGTGGACGTCACAAATATTCACCGAAAAAATGTAGCGGCTAGAAATAAACAGGTTCTTGCTATTTACAACCGAATAACTTGGTTCGGATGGAGCCTGCACGTCATAGTTTCTGTTCGAATTTTCGGTTCTAGCACATGCCGAATAACTTTTTAACGCCAAGTTATAGATCAGGGCACGTCTCCGAACTAATGATTTTTTTCATGCTGGTCCAATCGCGTGTGTAGTGTCGTTCAGAAGAGCATTAATTACCTGCAGATGGTCCTCAGAGCGCGAGGTGCGCACGGCGTGGTGCGCGCGCGCACACACGTCGCTGGAGGCCGCGCCCGCGCCGCAGCCGCCGCCCGCCGGAGACGCCGGCTGAGATATGAACCTACACAATTAATGTGTGATCAAATCTAACTTTTGATGATACACAGTTTTTTTTATTCCAGATAATAGAATTGGTCTGCTATCTCCCGACTGCTTTTAAAGATAATAAACAGGGGGAGTATCAAAGAAACATTTTTAGCACAACAAACAGGACACCTGCTCTAAGGGTTAAGGCCCGGACTCCACCAAAGCGGAGAGGAGCGGAGATGTGTCTTAACAACCAATGGTATATCGTAATTTATACATCTCCTCTCTGCTTAGTATCAATAACAAAATCTTATTGGTGGTTCGACACATCTCCGCTCCTCTCCGCTTTGGTGGAGTCCGGGCCCTAATGTACTCATAATCTACTGTTTCATACAAATACCCCTTTTAGCAGGTGTCTTATTTACCTCCTGTATAATTATAGTATTCTTGTTACATCCTCCACTTCAGCTAAGTCAAATCCGCTAGTGCAAGAAGTGGGTTCATAATATACTCACCATTGCTCGATTTCAGGCTAGGGCCTTTGGATTTTTTTTTCCAAAGGTACTAAAAAGCTTTCGAGGTGTATAATAAAAGGTTTTACTTGTATATGACGTAGTTCATACATTTTACTGGCATGGTCCCCGACGAGGCCGGTGTCGGGCGAGGAGTTGTGCCGCTGCGCCAGTTCCACGCGCCCACACATGCGGTTGTCACTAGGCGAGGCTGGAGTAGAGTTGTACCTGATGAATTTGATCAGGCATGAGTATGTCCAGAAATACCTTAATACGTCTAAGGGAATCGTAGTGGAGCTGCAGTGGCGTGCACAGACATATCTTCAGGGTAGGCGAAAACAACTTACGTCTGATATTGTCAAGTTAAATGATGCTTGTGATTAACCACCTCACCCTAAGATTTAAATTAACTGATATTACAGACATAATATTAATGTTTGTAATACGTAATACAATTTTTTTGTCTTTATGGAGTACACGCCACTGTGGAGCTGTTATGTATTTCCTTTGGTTACTCGTCATAATTTAGCTTTTAAAGTTTCAGTTTGAAGAATTAGTTTATACTTACGTTACCAGATCCGTGCATGTGCGACTTCGCGTAGCATTTTATTAAGAAATATATATAAGGTCTAACCTTTCTCGTCATTTAGTCGAGTAATATTGAATTATTTGTATAAAAAAGCCGATTTTGTTATCGCTATTTCAGTGTTGGCCCCATAATAAAAAGTGTTCATAATGATGAGTACAATAACCCCTTAAATATATATGGGTCGATACACAGAACACAGAAAGATACCTCTTTTCTGTGTTCTGTGGGTCGATACAACGTAGCTGGTTGCACACATGTGTAACTTTTTATCAGAATTAAATAGTAAATCGTAGCTATAGTAGCTCAGTAATCACAGCCAACAGGAAGTGAGGGTGTGGATGCAAGGCACCCTCTTTCACTTAACCTTCATAATAGATCGATTGATCGGCGTAACCGGAAGAGGATATAATTCAATATCAACGGTGCTTATGGCGAACTTTGACATTTAAAATAAAATTTCTGTCAAGTTCCAGAACAGACGAGCGGAATCTCGCTGCCTAGAATGGGAAATGCTGGTGTTGAGCACTACAGAGGTCTACTTCGTTGTATACAACACCATGATGCACTCGCCGGGGTCGCGACTCACGGCCTTAGATTATTTTATAAGCAGAGCATATAGTGTAGTGTGTACTTATTACCTATGGTAGTGTGAACGGTGCGTAGGTGCATGATGGTTGTGGTGCGGGTGTTCAACGCGCGACAGGTTGAGCATCAGGTCCCCGGTCATCATGTAGGCTTCGAACTTGGGCGTGACGCGCCCCCGCCGCTTGTCCTCCACACCCACCAGAGCTTCGCAACTGTCGCCTGACTGCACGCCCGACCCGTTGCTAGACGAGTTGCTTGACGAGTTACTGTTCGAGTTGCTCGACGGCGGTGATGCCGATCTGACGGGAATTATTCAGTTAATATCACTCTTTAAGTCCGATGTATCCTCGTTTAGCAGTCGTATAAACTATAGCTGATCAATTAATGGCTATGTTAAGCTTGACATTACAGTAACTACCTACCTACATACGTCAATTGACACGTGTAACTTAACGTAATTACAAAATAGTAAGTTACAGAACATTAACTACCTAAATTTTCAGTACATTAACTACGTACACAATAAGTCTCGTCTACGGCGATGGTTATGGTATGGGTAGATAAGTGTGACCATTCAAACGTATCATAGTTGCATACGTTTTATGTCGCAGAACACCACATAGACTTCAAACTTCAAGTAGGTACATTGTTTCATCAGGAATTGCAATACAAACGATATTATACAAAATTCGTCTGAACATATCGGTGACCTTGTGACGCATCCCGATAACTTAGACAAGAATAAACTGGATGTATTTAAGATGACGCAGAGTTAATTCAAGAAAATATTACCAGTCTTGCGACGTCTTTGTTCTGTCTAGATCCAAGAAAACTGGCTTAAGTAGATTATATTTTACCCTGGACTAGGGGGTTCCGTACCCAAAGGATAAAACGGGACCTTATTACTAAGACTCCGCTGTCCGTCCGTCCGTCTGTCTGTCCGTCTGTCACCACTCACCAGGCTGTATATCATGAACCGTGATAGTTAGACAGTTGAAATTTTCACAGATGATGTATTTCTGTTGCCGCTATAACAACAAATACTAAAAAACGGAATAAAATAAATATTTAAGGGGGCACCCATACAACAAACGTGTTTTTTTTTTTGCTCGCTTTTATAGATACCCTTCGTGCGCGAGTCCGACTCGCACTTGTTACGTTTTTTTAATTTTCTTCTAACCTACTCAGAGTGCAATAATTTGTCCTCGGCCTGGTATTTGAAATCTCTATTCTTATTGAATAGATCTAGTAACAGCAATATTTGATCACCAAATCGTCACGAAACAAAGCTCGTGCCTTCGTTTCTAAAATAATACGGAACGCGTCGTTTTGCTCTACGCATGCGTGTGTAACACTTTTGTTTTAGTAGCTCTCTAAGCGGCCGACCTACAGTTATAACGCGTTTAAAAGTTACAGATCATACTTATGCAAAACCTAGCTGGTTTAATAACGGCATTGTTACAGCATAGTAAATCACTGTTATGTGTATGAATAAAAGAATCGGCTGAGAGAGCAAACTCCGAAATATATTTTGATATTCAATTCGCTATAGAAAGTCGTTAAATCGGTCTCATCAATTGGCAACAGCTGTTGGTAATGCTTTTGGAATATCTTAATCGCGCTATAAAATATTCAAAGCTAAAATAAGCCAAGCATATACACATTATGTAGTTTCAAGGACTCCGAAAGTTAAGCATATTATACTTTTAATTGTGTCAGAGAAATCAAAGTGTGACTGTCATAAAATATACAATTTTTGATATCTTTATCCTTCATCAAAATGATAGACATTGTTGTTAACATGAACTGTCACTAACATCGAAGTCAACCACAGTGCCGTACGTTCCTAAAATACATAATATTATGAATACAGAGAGTGACGTGTCAAAGTGGCGAGGGTGGTGACTACCCTCCGTCGCGACGCATATGGAACCAATAATCACTTATCGCCGTCGGAAATCAGCTGTCGTACTATAAGAGGGGTTGGCTTCTGATAACTTACCGCATGCACCAGGTTACACTTGTGAAGCGAGCATTAATATCTAAACAATAAATAGTATACACTTTTTCGCCAGACTGCACGACGATATCTTTGGGCATACGCTACTAATTGTTTTTATGTAATAAGTGTACAATGTATGATGAAAGTAAAAAGCGCACATCGAATCGTCGTTGAAGCAGCAAATAAGCTTTCACAAGCGTCAATGGGCTTATCAGTATAAAAATCACGATAGAAAACCAACTCACTTGTCGTGGTTGATGCGTGCGCCGCTAGAGCGACGCTCCACCGCCGCCGCCTGGTATCGCCTCACGCTCGCTTTGATCTGTGGGTCTGCACACAACATAGTATCAGCTGTTATCTCACGCACACCCAACAGCATCCGTAAAACTACCAACTAATGAAGAATTTACAAGGAACATTTATATCGATGTGTTGCGATATTACATTATTAAAGGAAACAAAGCCACTGTGAACGAGAGCTATCCCATCCCAGATCCCGAGAGTCACCTATAAAATTACTTCGCGTATAGCTACTCTTATTTGTAGCAGCTTACTTCGCAAACTCGACCAAACCACTAGAGGATAAACGAATTTTATTACTTGCAGCTGTCTCGAATGTCATAGTTCAAATAGCCCAGATCCACCAACACATTGAGATAAGTAATGCCTGAAATATTGAACTCACCCTTTCTCAGTCTTAAAGTGACGGGATCCGACGCTAGACGCAAGCATTTTAGAACTGTAACAATCAATCCAAATCTTTAATGCCCGTGTGACACGAAGGTGTTATACAAAGTCAGGACAGTTTGGTAGCACCCAGCGTACTATTTTAGTCTCAAATTCTGGGTTGACACAATGCTAATTATTATTAATAACACGATGCTAGAATTTTTAAGCCAGAGAACACTTTAGCTTCCAGCGCAAGTGTCACATAATTTCAAAAAGGTGTTGGTAGTATTACTGTTTAAAAATATAGAACTCCAAGTTGTCTGACTTGAGGATTGAGACAATGGCTTACTGGGTTTCTTGCTATCATACAAATCTGTCTGCAGGGATGCTGTTGCTAACTTGCATTGGTATACTATCCTGGCTTTGTATTCAGGCCACGTATCACCCGGGCATAAGGTAGGTACATAATATACATTATCAGGATTTATAAACATGAAAAACAAGAGTAAAGTTATTAAATTGAATGGTTGTACTGTTGCTGCTGGAGAGAATACAGACGTTGTGATAACATCTTGATTAGGTACATAATATCATCGTCGAAGGAAATCAATTAAAATATATTGCGGACCAAAAGGGTTTATTTTCTCATTGTTGGTCTGTATGCAGATGTATGAAATGTGAATTACGAAGTTGCGTGTCGGGCACGAGCTGGCCATAATGCGATCATTGAATTAGTGTTAACAAGTTCAAAGATAGCGGTCAGACTTGACGTTTTAATAACACAACTATTCTTTCAATATATTGTTCTCGCGTAAACTACGCGATTGAGTTATAGGTACCATGTTATAATAACGGCTGCCGCTGTCGTTCAGAATATTTTAACTTTGAGTCACAGTGGCTGTTGTAAATTATTTACATACGAGATGAAATAACATTTTCAATTATACTCTGCCAGTTATCTGTATGTTAAGAATGTATCGTAGATAAGTGGCATGTGCGTGATAAATGGCAAATTCCTTACCTTCTCGGGTAGTGAACCGGTTTACATCAGTCCCATTAACCTTGAGCAAAACGTCTCCCGCCTCGACCTGTAATCCAACACGCGTATTCACTTACTTATTTCAGATCTTAAAACATTAATACTAACTGTATGTTAAACAACTAAAGAGAGAGATTCGATGTATGGGTTCCATTCCAAGCTAGATAGTTGGTTTAGTCACAGCCGACTGGATATTAAACATAACATAACTGGAATGTGACTTGTGCCATCCACGCTGCGGATTTAAGGAGTGATGATACTAAAAATCCAATGTAAAATAATGTATTTTAAACATGCATGTGCACAGCCTTCAACGTCAGTTAACACGTGACTTTAAAAGTTATAGGAGAAAGATCTGACTCAAGCAAGGTCTTAGTAAAGAACCGGATAGATGTAAAATAGTTGGCTTATTTAGAACACTTTTGATAAATAAATGTTTGGATATTTAATCAGGGGCGCTTCATTCGATCGACGATATTCTTCTGATGATCAATAAGTGTTCAATAAACAAGCAATTGTAGATACAGACACCAATTACTACATAGTTATTTGCACTACTATCAAACTGAGCTTGTTAGTTGTACCTAATGAAATTGTTTATTTTGGAAATTGGATTTTTCAATCACTTTTATAGGTCATTTTTATATAGAGGTATTAGATGACGCCGGCATTTCCTATGACTATCTAAGAGAAGAAGCACCGAAATAAAAGTAGGGGTCAAGGTCTATCACAGTGAAGTGCATTATCATAAAGTGGCAAAGCTGCCGAAACAGACCTTCAATTTCAAATCACATGACCGTAGTAAGTATGTGATTAGAGCTTGATGAAATGCTAACGTATCACAGTTTACATTATTATTTACACATAAACTATCTTTAAACAATATTTTATTGACGATTTACAGTCATCCTTGCGGCGATGTCAATGATTCAGAGGCACAGTCCATTAATCATGACCGGTTTGTTAAAAACACTTCGTTCAAAACTCAAACAATCACAACACAATTAATTTTTATCCTTCGGTCGTATTTATATCACGATGATATTGTTTCTGGATTTAAACAGGATTTCCCGAGCACAAACATATTATGTTGGAATGGATAAGTTTATCTAATAGGGAGTTGTGGTGCGAGCGTCCGCCGCGCCCGCCGTCCCACTGTCAACTTGTCATTATCACACGAGGGTCCGCTAATGGATTGAGCTTACAGATAAATTTGATCAGACTCCTACAGAAGTGCGTAGCGGAAATATGAATTATGTGGCAACTGGGCTCCACTGATGGGCGTTAGATCTCACTTTGAAGTTCCGTTACCGTACGTGATAAGACCTACACCTACAACGCTAACTTTGGAAATAGAACATTGGCAATTTGTTTACGCATTTTATCTGTGAATTTTTAGTCCACATGAGACACAGATATTTTTGTAATTTCCCAGCTGTGATACTGATTTTAGCGCGTTGTGTTTTTCTTTGTCTGATATTATGTTGATGTCTGATAGCCAAGGTGCAATGAACGCAGCTTAGCAAGTGTTGATTGAAAGGCATCCTGGCAAATTTTCGTGTTTGTTAGATGATGTCACAAGACATCCTGACAAAGCATACCTATTCGTGAAATATCTTTCTATCAATTCTAGTGTTTGTTTATTTGTATAATATTGTTACACTGACAAGACTAGACAAGAATTTATTGCAGTCGTGTTCCCGCGTATGGGGCGACTGCCTGTAAATCCAACCGCAGGCGCTACACCCACTCGCGCAGATTTCTTTTATGTACCACCTACACGCTTTTAGTACTTCTTCACTTTGGTTTTGTTGTTCTTGTTTGTATCTATGTAACTTCAAAGCGATTCGAAGTGATATACATTTTTTTTTCTTTTGCATTAATTGTTTTTTTTTGGTTGCTAGTTTTGCCACAAAATAATTAATTGTAGGTATCTATGGTGTGACTTGTGAGAGAGTGAAATGAGCTCAAACGGACCGCGACCAGCTAGTGTGCTGTGTATCGAATAGCATAGCCAATGCTACCCTACACTAGCCTTCAACAGAGGGGTCACTCCCAACGACTGACCAGCTGTTAATATCAAATTACGATTAGACCTTAAACCGTGACTACGGCAGATTATTTGGGAAACTGTCACGTTTTATGTCCTCAGTGTTATCTCAACACTAAATACCTACAATAATAAAATCGTGGATGTCATTTATTCACAAATTATGGTTATTTTACGTGAAGTCATTATAATAATATTCATATTGCGACCAAAGTATTTCCTGTCCTGGTATCTGTTCGTCTTCCACGTCACCATGGACCAATTACCTACTACAAGGTGTAAACTACCTATATTTATAATGCAGATTCATTGAATGACCCGTTACAGATGTCCGTCATTAACATTTTACAGGAAAACAACATTGTTTGTATAATGTTACTGGCCAAGCTGGATTTCAGGATAAACTAGATTTTTATTAAACAGAATTTTATGCAAGCAAAGTGAAGCAAACAAGGTAATTTTTAAAACAACAGCAAATTTTAATTGCTCCACCAATAAATTAATAATTAATGGTTGTTATTTATTTATTTAACAATTAGTGCACACATAAAATATATGAGAAATAGGTATGAAGTAGGAGCATAAAGTACAAAGGTACCTACTGCTTGTTACTGTTGCTTGGTACTTGTTGTTCCATAACATTACCGAATCAGTTCGCTGACAATTTAACAGTATAACGCATTATAATCTAAATTTCTAATAGGTATGAGCGAGGAGATTATAATATTATGCACTGTCGTTTTGTAATATTATATGGAAATCAATCAAAGCGTCCCGGATATAGACGAAGCCCTTTTCGACGAACGAAGAAAATGAAATGCCAATATGGGCTATTTTTAGAAAAATATATAGAAGTTTAGAGTTTTCATACAACCATATTACTTCACATTACAATATGCTTTAAGCACATTCAAGCATAGTAGGCACACAGAATAGTTATACCCCGGGCGCTATCATCAAATGTGAAAGGTCTATCAATGCGAAAAGGCGAAAGTATGCGGAAGAGCATTAACACAAAACAACTGCTTTACATAAACAAAAGCTATTGGATTGCTCCAAACATGTCTGTGAATATACTAGATTTCAGAATATAAATGACTTTAATACGATGAACTTCGCCCAGCCTCTAGGCGTCTCGACTTTCGTCTTCAATCCAGTGCGTTGTGTGTTATGTCATGGACATTTGGTTGACAATTGGGATAGTCCACAAATTCAGCGAATAATAGGTCGCTTGGCAAGCTATGCTCGGGGTTTTTTATGGATAAGATCTGAAACGAGATTATTCGGATAAGAACTAAAGTCAACGACATAAGTTCCAGAATCAGCAAGCTGAAGTGGCAGTGGGCTGGCCATTTATATTTAGAATTTTTAGGGTCTCATTGGTGGTAATTTTAGAAGCTTAGCTTGTTTAACATGCGGAAAAAATGTCCAGCCCAGTCAAGCTTGGCAGTCTTTTTAGGTAGTTCCACAGGGTGGTTCCTCTGCGATTTGATAGGAGCAAAACCTCTGGCTAGGATCTCTGCTGATCGGACAGAGACAAAATTTGTGCACCATATAAGAAGAAGAAAGAATTGGATGTATGCATTTCTTTGGCCAAATAAGTTTTTCGTTAAGACCAGAAACAATTAGGATTAGGAAGTGAGTCAACAAATGGGAGTACAGAAATGACGTCAACTTGTCATAACGAATGATAAGCCTGCTCTTAATTTGTTGCCTGTTTCGTAGCTCGAACTAATAATTTCAGCCTGATTCCCTATTCGTCAGAAAATTGTATCCTATGTACCTAGGTACTGATTTAATATTGCCGCTGGTTTTGATTTTTTTAGTTGTCATAATACGATCGTAGTAAAAAATTACGCGTTTTTATAACTACTGATTGTTTGGGAATATAAATTGTTTAGCTGCAGACGCTGCAGTTACGTTTACCAGTAACTATAATACCTAATTAGTTATGAAATACAGTTGTACAGACGAAGGAAAACAATTTAGCAGTAAATTAAGTTTCCTCCGTTTGCTTACAGCGGAAAAGGATTTCTAATGATTTGTGCGAAGCAAGGGATGCAATTGCAATTGCGAACGTCTGAGTAGGTACCGACGTGGTTTAGTTCACATTAAAATATTATTAATAAGCAGCTCTTACCACAACATTGTACTGATCAAGATTGTAATCTATTATTTAAAAATAGTTTCCATGGAGTTTCTTGCCGGTTATTATCCATAGGTGCTACTATTTGGAACTGTGCACCTAGAGTCTCGACATTTCATAAGTGCTTGTATCTGGTCTACATGAAATAAAGATCTATTCTATTCAAAATATTATCAAAAATAATGCAATTAAATAAAACATATACCTACATGTTTGAAAATTTAATTTATAAAATAACAAAAATCGTCATTTTGTTTGAGATTTTATTTGGAAAGTCACGGTTTTGAGAACTACAAACGAATTGGAAGGATAAGGTAATATTTCCGAAAAGTAAACAATACGAAAAACTTCAGTGGAAATGAAAACCAGACTAAACCGCCATGATCAATATACAAGGGCCTCTTAATGATGTCTGCTCTGAAGTTAATAAAAAAGACGTTCTGGTGTGAAAGGTAATTACCGAAAGTATCTTCTTTACTTTCCATAATTATTACGGAGACGTGGCAGAAATGTATAGAGTGCTAAGCACTCTGAATCACTTAAACAATTTTGGTTGTGAGGCCATAAACACGGGTGAGAATTGAGAAGAACATGGCCCATTCGATCAGTCGTAATCAGGTAACAAAAACATCGTAACACTGATCGCAAGTATTTCGGTTTGTTTCGCAGATGGCTCTCTAAACAGAACTTTATATTTGTACCATTTTATCATGCAAAAATTGTTACTCTATTACCATACTAGGTAATAATTAGAAATCATAGAAGGTTTATCGTTTTGCTTTCGCATTATCGCGTCCAATCAATGGTATTAAATTAACGTATGACATTTGATCCTAATCGCAAAACAAACATGTTTATTAGTTATTCGTGGTCGGTGGATGCAGCGTGCAGTCGATGTATGACGAGATGATTTCGAAGCTTCGAATTATGTTTAACCGTGACACGCATCAGTGACGCAAATAATTTACTCGATAATTGGAAAAACGAAAGTATGAGGACCGCAAAATGTTTAATACTATACAGGGTGTAAGGGAAACGCTTCCGAAAACGAAGACAGGTGACAGAGTTAGTGATTCTGGATACGATACCATCAAAAATTCTTTAAAAAAAAATCTGTATTTACACATTATTTTTTAGCATTTTTCGCTCACCATGCTGTTAGAACAGTTCAATGAAACCATTATTAGCGATAAAACACATTTTTTTTCTTTAAAAATCAAACCCGCAATGCATTCGTAAATAAAAATCAGCTGACGCGCGTGACCTCGAGTTCAAGGCGCCCGCGCGCGCGCTCACCGATCGCCGCGCCGCGCGGCCGTTGACCTCAGTGATGGACGGAGGGTAATCGTGTGGCGCTGTGGCTGGTGCCATGAGAATCGCGATCTTATCCTATCCCCTAAACTCTTTTTGATCGCTGGAGCCAAATGTCTCAAATTTCAGCTCACTGCTAGTTGTCGAATACCTGCTTTCGGATTATGATGCTTGTATCGTAATAATTTTCCGCTTAAAAGTGATCAAGGATACAATTTTGATCAGAATGCCCGTTAATCATACTCACAAATCAGAAATAAACAGTTTATTTTGCTTAAACCTCAGAATAGGGATAGGTACCTACTGTGAGTCGGAAAGAAAAGTGTAAAAAGTTGGTTAAGTAGAAAGACACTAACTTTACAAGCAATTTTGTTAATTCGAACAAAATTAAAATGTGTAGCTGTCTGCACGGCGTGCTCTAAGTAAGTACCTACTAATAACCTTCGCTCGTATTCTGATAATCAAGCTAAGTATCACAGATAAATGATCACCGTGTTTAATTCGAAAAAGTCATTGGTCTGGTCAAGGTTTGAACCCGGGCCACCTCACTTGAAAGGCGTCCACTCAACCACACGGGCACGCCTTTGCTCGCCGCCGCGCCTGGCGGCGGCGCGGCGGCGGCGGCCTTTGTTGCTGAGGCGGCATCCTTTGTAAAGCGGCGGCGAATTGCACAAAGCACACCGCTAAAATAAATAAGTAGAAAAATTACAGAAGCGTCAAACTTTTCAAGTTGATGGATTTTGTGTGCATTTAATAACAGTTTTGAATTAAAGTCGATAATCGATAATAAATGAAATAAAGTAAAACATCGATCGCCGATTCATAGCGGGATTCAAGCCACTCAGGAACACGCGTATGTCAATTGAATTTGAACTTTATGTCAATGGAATAAGAGTCACACAACGCGAGCTTGAAAATTGCAACAACTCCTTATTTAGCAAATAACCCACTCAATTCAAAGTGGATACTTTAATTATTTTAATCTAAAAATCATGTTATTATCTTATTTAAAAATGTTACAAAATAAAAAAACTGTTTTTGAAACTAAAATTTCATAAAACTTCTTTTTACTCCTTAAAAAATGTTGCTCTACAATAGGATTTCTCCGGTATCGTAGATACAGTTTACACATCACTTCTTTTTAATTTATTAATCTTTGCACATCAAAAGACACCGCTTTGGTGAATTACGCGCGGTGCCTACTGCCTACCGCGCCTCCCGCTTGTCGGCCTCACGCCGCACGCGCAGTGTTCTAGTCAGTTCCTTGCCTACGCTATTTGTGAGCGAACGCGTGTTACATCAATCGATTGCGGTTTTGCGTATTTAATCCTACTGTTTTCTAAGTTTCGATATTATTGTTACGTTTTTAGTGCTGTTTTATTGTTTTTAAGTTATTAATTTTTGTAGTTTTAAAGTTTTATTATTATTGTTACATTTTTAGTGCTGCTTTAGTGTTTTTTTAAGTTAGGTATTTATTTTTGTTGTGATTGTGACAATGCCTGAAGCATACGTGTACAGTGCTCGTGAATACGGCAACATGTTGATGTGTTTAGGAGAAGCCCGTGGCAATGCTTCTCTTGCATTAAGAATTTACGGAGATAGATTTCCGAACGTCCGGCATCCATCTGATTCTCGCATGATAACGGCAGCTTTTCCGCGAGTTTTAGAAAATCGACCAATTGCTCCGATGGCGGTAGGTGGTGGACAACAAGTGAATGTTCAGACAGAGGAGCAAATTTTAAATGTGATTCGTCAAAATCCGATAGGCTGATGATTTAATTTGAAATTGCATAATTTTGTGAAGTTTTGTAGAGATAGGAAGAAGCATTTTAAAAGTAGTGTTTGTGAATTCCGAATAAATCCCGTGCCTCGGCCGTCTGAGTCGCACGGAGCGCGCGGCGCGCTCGGCGCCCGCACAGCTGATGGCGCGACGTTGCGTTGCGGGTGAGTGACCCCGCGTTTTGTACGGTTTCCATTGCTAGTTTACGAAATATGAAGTCTTGAAAATAACCAAATGGTTATTGGTATCCGTTTGCATTTGGGTTATATATCATCTACGTTCAGGCTTCGGAAGCGTTCCCCTTACACCCTGTATTAATAATGTCGGTAGAAATATCCCAACCATGCTCGTGTCGACGCAATCTTGCTATTCCATAAAGTCTGAAATTATTTGCTCGAATGTGTATGAGGAAACCGTGCTTGAGTAATTCATGAGATTTAGTAAATCATGTTGTGGTACAAAAATACGAGCCGTTTGTAAGCACATTTATTATTGATATGTTTAAAGATCTGGGTCTTGCCACACAGCCAGGGACGTAAAATTCCTTTGAATATTTTCAATAACAACGATACCGCAACTGCCAGATAAAGCACATTCATGAACAATAAGTCATTAGGAATAAATTATAGTAAAATCGTAAAAAATACTATAAAGCAGCGAGAGCTGACTCTGCCACGCCTACGTGTGATTACGGTCATGTCCATGAATATACCTACATGCCGTTTTAGTAGTGAAACTAGTAACTTGTATGGAATGATACTACTATATTCTCGTACATAAGTGACTCGAGTTCTGAGAATGTTACTAGACATCTACTAACTTTGCTAATGTAGGTACCTAATTTATCAAGTTTGACGCGACAGTACTGTGGTTCAGGACTTTGGATTTGATGGTCTCATCAGTAAGAATTTAGGAGCGTAAGGAGTCATTAAATCTGTGCAACCAACTTCAAAATGTTAAGGAAAACATAATAAAGGATCCAAATATAAAAATTATTAATTCTAGACACGTGTTGAGAGCTGATAGCTGCGGTAAACGGCGACACCTATCACGTTGATATTATCAACCTTCGGGACATTAACGCTCTATACTGTAGTAATTTATAACTTTAACTCTGCAGTTTGTAGATGCTCTTATTGATTTTTGCTCCATTAAAGCATTGTGTACAATAGCTAAGTAACAGGTTTCATGACTTATGCTCGTAGCAGACGTAGCTTCATTGGCATGGCCTTCAGGCTCGACAAAAACCTCTGTTTTGTAGTTACTTTTAATGATTTATAGGTATTTTAGTAAAAAAACAAATAAGGAAATACTGTTCCAGGTAAAAAAGCCAAAATAGTAAGAACTAAATAATCTAGTCCTATTTCGTTTATGAATGGCTTAGTACTATACTGCAGAGTGGTACTTGCAAAATAAGCACACAATTACAAGGAGTATATACATAGTTATGGAGATGTTGTATAAAATGGCCTTGATATAATTTGTGAGTGAATTGAATTGAATTTGTGAGTGAGTGAATTGAATTGTGCAAAATTCGTTGGGCGACGTCTGTTTGACCCAGCGCCTCATGGAGCTCATGGACTGTGTCAGTTCATCGCGTTTAATAAAGACTTCTAGATTATTTATTAGATGTACTAAATTTCAATTATTTCTATAGATGATGTCATTTGGCAAAACATAAAATTTACATATATTTAGGACAACACTATTTATATTGTTGTAAAAGCCATAGTATGACTGTATTCTATGATCATGATTGGAAAATGAATGATGGGAATCAATAAAAGGTAGGGCATGTACAAGAGGATAGCAGATAGAGGTTGGCATTGAATACAAATATCCACATTATACTGGTAGTGGTCAGTTGACAGTGTTGACACCCAGTGAAGTAGACTCATCACAATTTTCAGGCCTCACACACATTAATATAATGAAACTCACAATTTGAAACCATAACTCTATTTTACAAATATTTTGATTTTGATGCATGCCAGAGCTAGCACTATGCTAGTATTATCACTAAGGTTATCAATAATCAATATCATGTTTAAAGTCAGGTATTAGAAGGACTTATTGGAGCTTGCTAATCTTATTAAGTTATATACTACATGGCATTTAAAGGTTTCCCTTCATGGTGAACAACAAGTTGCCAAAAAAGGTATAAATCAACTAGGTATTATGAAATAAAATAAAAAAGTTAAAAGGTGTGTTACCTGTAACTAAATGGTATATTTAGCACTGTTAAAGTAATTAAAGCTATGCAGGTAGTCAATTAAGTATAAAAAGCAAATGAACTGCATAAATAAGTACCTAATAAACAAGTTTGCCCTGACATGATAGGGACTAAGTAGGTAATTAATATGATTTAAATAATGACCTAATGGTATCCAGGGGTCCTAAAAAGGCCACATCCAATTATAAATCTCCATAGAAACTATCAAAAAGATGATTGCTGAATATGAATCTTGCATAAATGATATTTGATAAGTGATTTCATCTAAATCTGTCTATTTAGACCCCCAGAAGCAGGTAGTCAGCAAACGACTGTGCACACTGTCATTACATAAAACAATAACCCATTTACTTCACAGGCATAAAAATCCATACTCTGAATAGATATCTTCTAGTGACTGTTTAAATAATTGTGCCTACAGGAGTCAAGAAGTTTGCACAGTAGACAGAGACCAGTCTGACATTGTGCTATTTTGGTTGCTTTAATAAGCTATAAATATTTGCCCAATAAATTAACTTGGCCATTTTGAGGAGGTGGATGGGATGCACCATTTATCTGTGCACTAAAAAGAAATTGGGAGTTTTGGGAGGAATTGGTTATTTTACCACTTAGAATAGAATAGATCTTTTTTTCATGGAAACTAGATACAGGTATTCATGAAATGTCGAGACTCTAGGTGCGCAGTTTGAAATAGTAGGTCCTATGGAGAAGAAACTGCAAGAAACTCCATGCAAACTCTTTTAAAATCACATTACAATTACAATCTTAATTAGTAAAATGTTGTCAAATCAAATCAAATCAGAAAGATCCATTGTGTTTGTAAGAAAAATAATTTATAATTAGTGTTAGTAATATAGTACAGTGTTGTGGTAAGAACTGCGAGAATAATTTAATTTAATGTGAATAAAATATAAGAGTAGGATAATAATGATTTACCTCTGAATAAGATTGCTATGGCAGTTACAAGCTGACCAACTTAAGATCTAGAGTATTCCTATGGAAACCCAAATGCTGGTGTTGAATGTGCATGGTCAGATGAGATAACATTAATTACTGATATTTCAACTAAAATCTTGTGGTAAAATAATAATAGTATTGTTTAGGAGGGTTGTAGTGAATTTCAATTTTAAAATGAGTCTTATCGTTGATGACAAACAGAAGGGTGAGTGATTTTGAGTGTTTATTACCTAACCTACTATATTACTCACCATCACCACAATAGCCTTATTGTAAATACTCCAGGCCTACAATTTGAGTTATTAATTAAGTTAAATAAGTATAATCACTAGATGTTGTAAATGTAGAGTCATACAATTAATTAATAGGTATAAAAAGTATTATCAGATTCGATTTATCCTTGGAATGATGAGTTCAAGTGATCAGTCTGTATCAGAATACAGCATACATGATATAGCTACAACTTATAGTAAGTATTGTCACATGATATTCCGACTGTTTTTCTCGAGTTTAGTGTAATATTGACAATTTGTTAGTATCTACAACTTCTGTTTGTTTCCCAGACGAGCTGACGAATTTATTGATAAAAGTAGGTAGGTATAAAAATATTATAGATAGGTAGGTATGTAAAAATAATAATTTCGGGTCTTACTTCACCACTTCGGGCCGCAGGAGAATTTTCTTCGATCTCGTATATAATATGTGGCAAACCGGCTTCGCCAAGCAAAGAGAATCCGAATCCCAAATTGTCACTACGATTCAGAACCACTAGTCTTTCGTCAGCCATATTCAGTGTACAGCAGCATTGATTAACATCCACTGGAGGATTTCACTTGTAACACTTTAGTAAAACTACATGAGGGACTATTTTAGATGGTTAATAATCTAATATGAAATGAAAAATATTCATAATTACAACACACGAAAAAGCAAGCGCACCCAACCAAAGCGAAGACAGGTACAGGGGTACAGATAATTAATAATTTTGAAGTTTATTATAGAGGTGACCAAGGAATATAATACTCAGGGAGGTGACATTCTCTGACAAAAAAGGCTGTCATAATGTCATATCTTTCTGAATCAGCAGTCGCCGCTTGGTCGCCGCAGGCCGCAGCATTAGTCAGCTCAGTGGTTTCATATCAAAGCTCTTGTAGGGGGAACCCCTTCGAACGTGTTAAAGATCCTAAACTTTGTAGCTCATAAAGTATAGTAAGTATATTCTGGCAACATTATTTTCAGATGGGTGGGAGGCTAAAGCCTCGGTCACACAGGGCAAATACTCGTTGTGACTAAAATAGATTCTTTCACCGCGGGTTGACTTGAACACGTTCCTCCACCGCGAGCGCGCCAGAGATGGGCTGAGTGATGGCTTTGACAATATCATTAATGATTTTTAGTATAAAGTTAATATATATATTTTTTTCTTTTTTAGTAAGTATATATGTATACTAGAGGTCGCGCGGGTGCGCGGGCCGCATGCGGCCCGCGTGGGCTTTTTGGGTGGAGTTTGTAACATAACTAAAAAAAATTTGGTTTTTTGATTTTGTATGGCAGCCATTTTTTTTTGTATGGAAACCATCTTTTTTTCACCGGCTCGTCAAACGGCCCAGGGTCCTCGACATTTTTAGTTCCGGCAGTGTGGGTGTTCGACTTTTCATTTTCGAGATCCGTAGGGCAGTTCCGGTCAGTGTTCCACTTTCAGGTCATTTCGGACTTTTCTTAAGCTCACAGGACCCCCCTCTATACGACTCCCATACATCGCTTTTACCCCCGACGGCTCCTTCTGGGAGAACAATTGGGTGAAAATCCAAAATGAACACTTGTATGGCGGCCATATTGGAAAATGGCGGAAAAATAAATTTGATCCCGGATTATGAATCGGTGCCCCCGAAAACCCCTGGATGCCAATTTTCAGCCGGCTCGGACCATTTTTTTTTTTGGCCGCCATTTTGAATCCGCCATCTTGGATTTTTATGACCCCCACCGGAAAGCCCCCGTCGTCCTCTATGACATTTGGTCGAACACCCCCCCACTATCTCTGACGGTTGCGGAACGGTGAGCGTTTCAATTTTGTATGGCCGCCATCTTTTTTTGTATGGACGCCATCTTTTTTTCACCGGCTCGTCAAACGGCCCAGGGTTCTTGACATTTTTAGTTCCAGCACTATGGGTGTGCGACTTGTAATTTTCGAGATCCGTAGGGCAGTTCCGGTCAGCGTTCCACTTTCAGGTCATTTCGGATTTTTCCCGTACTCACTGGACCCCCCTCTATACGACCCTCATACATGACTTTTACCCCCCACGGCTCCTTCTGGGAGAACAATTGTGTCAATGAGTGAGTGAGTCAGTCAGTGGTAATCGAGCTTTATATATATAGTCAATACTAGAGGTCGCGCGCTGCGCGGGCCGCGAGCGGCCCGCGAGGTGGTTTTAGGTGGGGGTTGAACCTTGCAACCCCCCTCTATCTCTAACGGTTTCGGAACGGTGAGCGTTTGAATTTTGTATGGCGGCCATGTTTTTTGTATAGTAGCCATGATTTTTCACCAGCTCGTCAATCGACCCAAGGTCCTAGACATTTTTAGTTCTGGCAGTATGGGCTTGCGACTTCTCGTTTTCGAGATCCGTGGGGCAGTTCCGGTCAGCGTTCCACTTTCAGGTCATTTCGGACTTTTCCTGAACTCATAGGACCCCCTTCTATACGACTCCTATACATGAGTTTTACCCCCGAAGGCTCCTTCTGGGAGAACAATTGCTCCAAAAGAAGCGTTTGTATGGCAACCAATTTTTTTTGTATGGAAGCCATCTTTTTTTCACCGGCTCGACGATCTGATCAGGTTCCTCGACATTTTTAGTTCCGGCACTATGGGAGTACGGCTTGCCATTTTCTAGATCTATAAGGCTGTTCCAGTCAGCGTTCCACTTTCAGGTCATTTCGGAATTTTTCTGAATTCACTGGGCACTATACGACCCTCATACATGATTTTTACCCCTGACGGCTCCTTTTGGGAGAACAATTGAGTGAAAACCCAAAATGAACACTTGTATGGCGGCCATGTTTTTTTGTATGGAAGCCATCTTTTTTCACCGGCTCGTCGATTGGCTCAGGGTCTTTGACATTTTTAGTACTGGCACAGTGGCTGTGCGACTTGCCGTTTTCGAGATCCCTATGGCTTTTCCGGTCCGAGTTCCACTTTCAGATCATTTCTCACTGGACCATCCTCTATACGACTGTCATACATGACTTTTACCCCCGCGGCTCCTTCTGGGAGATTAATTGTTCCAAAAAAAGCGTTTGTATGGCGGCCATATTTCTCTAACAGTTTCGGAACGGTGAGGGTTTCGAAAAAGTAGAGGTCGCGCAGTGCGTGGCCCGCAAGCGGCCCGCGGGTGGTGGTTTTGGTGGAGCTCCTTAATTAACTTAAAAAAAAAACATGCTTTTGAAAGTGCCTGCAAAGGCTCAGTTGTAATAAAAAACTTCGACTTCGACTTCGGCTTCGTCTTCGGCTTCGGCTCCGGCTTCGGCCTCGGCCTCGGCCGACTTTGACTTTGACTTTGACTTTGACTTTGACTTTGACTTTGACTTTGACTTTGACTTTGACTTTGACTTTGACTTTGACTTTGACTTTGACTTTGACTTTGACTTTGACTTTGACTTTGACTTTGACTTTGACTTTGACTTTGACTTTGACTTTGACTTTGACTTTGACTTTGACTTTGACTTGGACTTGGACTTGGACTTGGACTTGGACTTGGACTTGGACTTGGACTTGGACTTGGACTTGGACTTGGACTTGGACTTGGACTTGGACTTGGACTTGGACTTGGACTTGGACTTGGACTTGGACTTGGACTTGGACTTGGACTTGGACTTGGACTTGGACTTGGACTTGGACTTGGACTTGGACTTGGACTTGGACTTGGACTTGGACTTGGACTTGGACTTGGACTTGGACTTTGACTTTGACTTTGACTTCGACTTCGACTTTGACTTTAATTTTCGTTTTCTTCCCAGCAGACCCATTCATTTGATACCCATAACATAATGGTAGATAAGAAAATTTTGTCTACATCTTGATTGGAGCGTCCGCCATATTGAATTAAGTGTGACGTTATATTACTTTTCGTAGTCTTCTCAGCAAACCCTTTCAATTGATACCCATATCATGGTAGTGCATAATACATTGTAGTCCGCCATATTGGATTTAGAATGACGTCAGTTATCTAACTATGTATTGTCATCCTAACTAAACGTGTGTGCAAAAGTTCAACTCAATCGGAAACGGCGAAGTGGGTCAACTGGATTTAACTTCCAAGATTTTCTTACGTAATTAGTTAGATACAGGTGAAGCTACTAAAAGCGTTAAAAAAAAAAGGTGGAAAAAAAAGTCGATCCTGGATAATGAATCGATGCCCCCGAAAACCCCCGGACGCCAATTTTCAGCCGGCTCGCAGTAACTTTTTTTTCGGCCGCCATTTTGAATCCGCCATCTTGGATTTTTATGACCACCACCGGAAAGCCCCCTCCATTCTCTATGACATTAGTTCGACCACCCCCCCGCTATCTCTAACGGTGTCGGAACGGTGAGCGTTTCAATTTTGTATGGCGGCCATCTTTTTTTGTATGGAAGCCATCTTTTTTTCTCCGGCTCGTCAAACGGCTTAAGGTCCTCAACATTTTTAGTTCAGGCGGTATAGGTTTGCGACTTGCCGTTTTCGAGATCCGTAGGGCAGTTCCGGTCAGTGTTCCACTTTCAGGTCATTTCGGACTTTTCCTGAAGTCACTGGACCCCCCTCTATACGACTCCCATACATCACTTTTACCCCCCATGGCTCCTTCTGGGAGATCAATTGGGTGAAAATCCAAAATGAACACTTGTATGGCGGCCATATTGAATAATGGCGGAAAAAAAAAGTCGACCCCGGATTATGAATCGGTGCCCCCGAAAACCCCCGGACGCCAATTTTCAGCCGCCTCGGACCATATTTTTTTTTGGCCGCCATTTTGAATCCGCCATCTTGGATTTTTATGACCCCCACCGGAAAGCCCCCGTCGTCCTCTATGACATTTGGTCGAGCACCCCCCCGCTATCTCCAACGGTTTCGGAACGGTGAGCGTTTACATTTTGTATGGCCGCCATCTTTTTTTGTATGGAAGCCATCTTTTTTTCACCGGCTCGTCAATCGACCCAGGGTCCTCGACATTTTTAGTTCCAGCAGTATGGGTGTGCGACTTGTAATTTTCGAGATCCGTAGGGCAGTTCCGGTCAGCGTTCCACTTTCAGGTCATTTCGGATTTTTCCCGGACTCACTGGACCTCAAGGTTTATGACTTTATGTATGACTTGTACCCCCCACGGCTCCTTCTGGGAGAACAATTATGTCAATGAGTGAGTGAGTCAGTGGTAATCGAGCTTTATATATTAGTGACTAGAGGTCGCGCGGTGCGCGGGCCGCGAGCGGCCCGCGAGGCCTTTTTAGGTGGGGTTTGTATCATGACGTAAAATAAATATGATATTTGGTTTTGTATGGCAGCCATGTTTTTTTGTACGGAAACCATCTTTTTTTCACCAGCTCGTCAATTGGCCCAGGGTCCTCGACATTTTTAGTTCGGGCACTACAGGTCTGCGACTTGTCGTTTTCTAGATCCGTAGGGCAGTTCCGGTCAGCGTTCCACTTTCAGGTCATTTCGGACTTTTCCTGAACTAATTGGACTTGTAACCCCCCCTCTATCTCTAACGTTTTCGGAACGGTGAGCGTTTCAATTTTGTATGGTATTTTTTTTTTGCATGTTAGCAATGTTTTTTCACCGGCTCGTCAAACGGCCCAGGGTCCTTGACATTTTTAGTTCCGGCGGTTTGGGTATGCGACTTGCCGTTTTCGAGATCCATATGGCTGTTCCGGTCAGGGTTCCCCTTTCAGTTAATTTCACACTGGACCTCTTATGTGACTGTCATTCATGACTTTTACCCCCCGCGGCTCCTTCTCCGAAAACAATATCTCCAAAAGAAGCGTTTGAATGGCGGCCATATTGAAAAATGGCGGAAAAGAAAGTCGATTCGGGTTTATGAATTAGTGCCCCCAAAACCCCCGGACGCCAATTTTCATCCGGATCGGACCATATTATTTTTTGGCCTCCATTTTGAATCCGCCATCTTGGATTTTTATCACTACCACTGGAAAGCCCCCCTCGTTCTCTATGATATTTGGTCGAGCACCCCCCCTCTATCTCTAACGGTTTCGGAACGGTGAGGGTTTTGAAAAAGAAGAGGTCACGCACGCAGTGCGCGGGCCGCAAGCGGCCCGCGGGTGGCGGTTTTGGTGGAGCTCTTAAATTAACTTAAAAAAAATAAAAACACGCTTTTGAAAGTGCCTGCAAAGGCTGTTGTAATAAAAAACTTTGACTTTGACTTTGACTTTGACTTTGACTTTAACTTTAACTTTAACTTTAACTTCGACATCGACTTTGACTTTATTTTTCGTTTTCTTCCCAGCAGACCCTTTCATTTGATACCAATATCATGATGGTAGATAAAAAAAAATTGTCTACCATCTTGGGGCGTCCGCCATATTGAATTAAGTGTGACGTTATTTTAGTTTCGTAGTCTTCTCAGCAAACCCTTTCATTTGATACCCATATCATGGTAGTGCATAATACATAAGTAGTCCGCCATATTGGATTTAGAATGACGTCAGTTATCTAACTGCATTGTCATCCTAACGTGTGCAAAATCTCACCTCAATCGGAAACCGCGAAGTGGGTCAAATGTAACTTCCAAGATTTTCTTACATAGTTAGTTACAGGTAAAGCTAATAAAAGCGTGTTAAGAAGCGTTTATATGGCGGCCATGTTTTTTTGTATGAAAGCCATTTTTTTTACCAACTCATCAATCGACCCAAGATCCTACACATTTTTAGTTCGGGCAGTATGGGTGTGCGACTTCTCATTTTCGAGATCCGTGGGGCAGTTCCCGTCAGCGTTCCACTTTCAGGTCTTTTCGGACTTTTCCTAAACTCAATGGGCACCCCTCTATACGACTCCCATACATGACTTTTACCCCCGACGGCTCCTTCTTGGAGAACAATTGTGTGAAAATCCAAAATGAACACCTGTATGGCAGCCATGTTTTTTTGTATGGAAGCTATCTTTTTTTTTCCGACAGGACAATGGACCCAGGGTCCTCGACATTTTTAGTTCCAGCACCGTGCATCTGCGACTTGCCGTTTTCGAGATCCGTAGGGCAGTTCCAGTAAACGTCCCACTTTCAGGTCATTCTGGACTTTTTCTAAACTCTTAGGACCCCCTTCTATATGACTCCCATACATGACTTTTACCTCCCACGGCTCCTTCTCGGAGAGCAATTGTAAGAAAATCCAAAATGAACACTTTTGTATGGCGGCCATGATTTTTGGATGGAAACCATCTTTTCTTCACCGGCTCGTCGATCGGCCCAGGGTCCTTGACATTTTTAGTTCCGGCAGTATGAGAGTGCGACTTGCCGTTTTCGAGATCCGTAGGGCAGTTCCAATCAGCGTTCCACTTTCAGGTCATTTCGGACTTTTCCTAAACTCAATGGGCACCCCTCTATACGACTTCCATACATGACTTTTACCCCCGACGGCTCCTTCTGGGAGAACAATTGTGTGAAAATCCAAAATGAACACTTGTATGGCGGCCATATTTTTTTGTATGGAAGCCATCTTTTTTCACCGGCTCGTCAATCGTCCCAGGGTACTCGACATTTTTAGTTCAAGCACTGTAGGTCTGCGACTTGTAATTTTCGAGATCCGTAGGGCAGTTCCGGTCAGCGTTCCACTTTCAGGTCATTTCGGACTTTTCCTGAACTTACTTGACCCCCTTCTATACGATCCTCATACATGACTTTTACCCCCGACGGCTCCTTCTGGGAGAACAATTGTAAGAAAATCCAAAATGAACACTTGTATGTAGGCCATGTTTTTTTGTATGGAAGCCATCTTTTTTTCACCAGCTCGTCTATCATCCCAGGGTACTCGTCATTTTTAGTTCCGGCAACCTCGGTCTGCGACTTGTAGTTTTCAAGCTCCGTAGGGCTGTTCCAGTCAGGGTTCCACTTTCAGGTCATTTCGGATTTTTCTGTACTCACTGGATCCCCTTCTATACAACTCCCATACGTGACTTTTACCCCCCGCGGCTCCTTTGGGAGAACACTTGCTCCAAAAGAAGCGTTTGTATGGCAGCCATGTTTTTTTGTATGGAAGCTATCTTTTTTTCACCGGCTCGTCAATCGACCCTGGGTCATCGACATTTTTTGTTCAGGCACTATGGGTCGGCGACTTGTAATTTTTGAGATCCGTAGGGCAGTTCCGGTCAGCGTTCCACTTTCAGGTCATTTCGGACTTTTCCTAAAAACTCGCAGGACCCTCTTCTATATGATTCCCATACATGACTTTTACCCCCGACGACTCCTACTGGGAGAACAATTGAGTGAAAAACCAAAATGAACACTATTGTATGGCGGCCATGTTATTTTGTATGGAAGCCATCTTTTTTCACCGGCTCGTCAATCGTCCTAGGGTACTCGACATTTTTAGTTCGGGCAGTACCGGTGTTCGACTTCTCATTTTTGAGATCCGTAGGGCAGTTCCGGTCAGCGGTCTACCTTCAGGTCATTTCAGATTTTTTCTAAACTTACAGGACTTCCTTCTTTACGACTCCGATACATGACTTTTACCCCCCGCGGTTCCTTCTGGGAGAACAATTGGGTCAAAATCCAAAATGAACACTTGTATGGCGGCCATATTGAAAAATGGCGGAAAAAAAATATTGATTCTGGATTATGAATCGGTGCCCCCGAAAACCCCCGGGCGCCAATTTTCAGCCGAATCGGGGCAACTTTTTTTTGGCGGCCATTTTGAATCCGCCATCTTGGATTTTTATGACCACCACCGGAAAGCCCCCTCCATTCTCTATGACATTAGTTCGACCCCGCTATCTCTAACGGTTTCGGAACGGTGAGCGTTTCTATTTTGTATGGCGGCCATGTTTTTTTGTATGGAAGCTATCTTTTTTTCACCGGCTCGTCCATCGACACAGGGTCCTCTACATTTTTAGTTCCAGCACTGTAGGTCTGCGACTTGTAATTTTCGAGATCCGTAGGGCAGTTCTGGTCAGCGTTCCACTTTCAGGTCATTCTGGACTTTTTCTAAACTCTTAGGACCCCCTTCTATATGACTCCCATACATAACTTTTACCTCCCACGGCTCCTTCTGGGAGAACAATTGGATGAAAATCCAAACTGAACACTTGTATGGCGGCCATCTTGAAAAATGCCGAAAAAAAAAATTGACCCCGGATTATGAATCGGTGCCCTCGAAAGCTCCCGGATGCCAATTTTCAGCCGGCTCGGACCATTTTTTTTTTGGCCGCCATTTTGAATCCGCCATCTTGGATTTTTATGACCACCACCGGAAAGCTCCCTTCATCTTCTATGACATTAGTTCGACCACCCCCCCGCTATCTCCAACGGTTTCGGAACGGTGAGCGTTTCTATTTTGTATGGCGGCCGTGTTTTTTTGTATGGAAGCCATCTTTTTTTCACCGGTTCATCAATTGGCCCAGGGTCCTCGACATTTTTAGTTCAGGCACTACATGTCTGCGACTTGTCGTTTTCGAGATCCGTAGGGCAGTTCCGGTCAGCCCTCCACTTTCAGGTCATTTCAGACTTTTCCTAAACTCACAAGACCCCCCTCTATACGATCCTCATACATCACTTTTACCCCCCATTGCTCCTTCTGGGAGAACAATTGGGTGAAAATCCAAAATGAACACTTGTATGGCGGCCATCTTGAAAAATGGCGGAAAGAAAAATTTGATCCCGGATTATGAATCGGTGCCCCCGAAAACCCCCGGATGCCAATTTTCAGCCGGCTCGGACCATTTTTTTTTTTGGCCGCCATTTTGAATCCGCCATCTTGGATTTTTATGACCCCCACCGGAAAGCCCCCATCGTCCTCTATGACATTTGGTCGAGCACCCCCCCGCTATCTCCAGCGGTTTCGGAACGGTGAGCGTTTCAATTTTGTATGGCCGCCATCTTTTTTTGTATGGAAGCCATCTTTTTTTCACCGGCTCGTCAATCGACCCAGGGTCCTCGACATTTTTAGTTCCGGCACTATGGGTGTGCGACTTGCCATTTTCGAGATCCGTAGGGCAGTTCCGGTCAGCGTTCCACTTTCAGGTCATTTCGGATTTTTCCCGGACTCACTGGACCTCAAGGTTTATGACTTTATGTATGACTTGTACCCCCCACGGCTCCTTCTGGGAGAACAATTATGTCAATGAGTGAGTGAGTCAGTGGTAATCGAGCTTTATATATTAGTGACTAGAGGTCGCGCGCTGCGCGGGCCGCGAGCGGCCCGCGAGGTGGTTTTAGGTGGAGTTTGTACCTTGCAACTCCCATCTATCTCTAACGGTTTCGGAATGGTGAGCGTTTCAATTTTGTATGGCGGCCATGTTTTCTTGTATAGTAGCCATGATTTTTCACCAGCTCGTCAATCGACCCAAGGTCCTTGACATTTTTAGTGCCGGCAGTATGGGTGTGCGACTTTTCGTTTTCGAGATCCGTAGGGCAGTTCCGGTCAGCGTTCCACTTTCAGGTCATTTCTCACTGGGCCTCCCTCTATACGACTCCCACACATGACTTTTACCCCCCATGACTCCTTCTGGGAGAACAATTGCTCCAAAAGATGCGTTTGTATGGCGGCCATATTGAAAAATGGCGGAAAAAAACGTCGGTCCCGGTTTATGAATCGGTGCCCCCGAAAACCTCAGGACGCCAATTTTCAGCCAGATCGGACCATATTCTTTGTTGGCCGCCATTTTGAATCCGCCATCTTGGATTTTAATGAACTCCACCGGAAAGCCCCCGTCGTCCTCTATGACATTTGGTCGAACACCCCCCCGCTATAGCCAACGGTTTCGGAACGGTGAGCGTTTCAATTTTGTATGGCCGCCATCTTTTTTTGTATGGAAGCCATCTTTTTTTCACCGGCTCTTCAAACGGCCCAGGTTCCGGCGATGTAGGTTTGCGACTTGTAATTTTCGAGATCCGTAGGGCAGTTCCAGTCAGCGTTCCACTTTCAGGTCATTTCTCACTGGACCTCCATACGACTGTCATACATGACTTTTACCCCTCTGCGGTTCCTTCTCGGAGAACAATTACTCCAAAAGAAGCGTTTGTATGGCGGCCATATTGAAACATGACGGAAAAGAAATGTTGGTTCCGGATTACGTATGAATACGTGCCGCCGAAAACCTCAGGACGTCAATTTTCAGCCAGATTAGACCATAATTTTTTAAACCGCTATTTCGAAGCCGCCATCTTGGATTTTTACTACTTACTACTATCTCTAACGTTTTCGGAACGGTGAGGGTTTCGAAAAAGTGGAGGTCGGGCAGTGCGCGGGCCGCAAGCGGCCCGCGGGTGGTGGTTTTCGTAGACCTCTTAAATTAACTTAAAAAATAAAACACGCTTTTGAAAGTGCCTGCAAAGGCTCAGTTGTAATAAAACACTTTGACTTCGACTTCAGCCTCGGTTTCGGCTTCGGCCTTGGCTTCGGCGTGGGCTTCAACTTTGACGTTGACGTTGACTTTGACTTTGACTTTGACTTTGACTTTGACTTTGACTTTGACTTTGACTTTGACTTTGACTTTGACTTCGACATCGACTTTGACTTTATTTTTCGTTTTCTTCCCAGCAGACCCTTTCATTTGATACCCATATCATGATGGTAGATAAGAAAATTTTGCCTACCATCTTGGGGCGTCCGCCATATTGGATTTATAATGACGTCAGTTATCTAACTATGCATTGTCATCCTAACTAAACGTGTGTGCAAAAGTTCAACTCAATCGGAAACCGCGAAGTGAGTCAAATTTAACGTCCAAGATTTTCTTACATAGTTAGTTAGTTAGTTACAGGTGAAGCTAATAAAAGCGTTAAAAAAAGGTGGAAATAAATTTCGATCCTGAATAATGAATCGGTGCCCCCAAAAACCCAAAGACGCCAATTTTCAGCCCGATCGGAATATATTGTTTTGGCCGCCATTTTGAATCGGCCATCTTGGATTTTTATGAACACAACCGGAAAGCCCCTTTCGTCCTCTATGACATCGGTTCGAGCAACCCCCCGCTATCTCTAACATTTTCGGAGTGGAGGGCATTTCTATTTTGTATGGCGGCCATGTTTTTTGTATAGAAGCCATCTTTTTTTTACCAACTCGTCAATCGGCTCGAGATCCTACAAATTTTTAGTTCCGGCACTATGGGTCTGCGCTTTGCCGTTTTTGAGATCCGTAGGGCAGTTCTGGTCAAGGTTCCAATTTAAGGTTTTATCGAATTTTTCCTGAAATCACTGGACCCCCTTCTATACGACTCCGAATCATCACTTTTACCCCCCACGGCTCCTTCTGGGAGAACAATTGCTCCAAAAGATGCGTTTGTATGGCGGCCATATTGAAAATTGGCGGAAAAAAAAAGTCGGTCCCGGATTATAAATCGGTGCCCCCGAAAACCTCAGGACGCCAATTTTCAGCCAGATCGGACCATATTTTTTGTTGGCCGCCATTTTGAATCCGCCATCTTGGATTTTTATCACGACCACCGAAAAGCCCCTCTCGTCCTCTATGATATTTGGTCGAGCACCCCCACTCTATCTCTAACGGTTTCGAAACGGTGAGGGTTTAATAAGCTTAGAGGTCGCGCGGTACGCGGGCCGCGGGCGGCCCACGGAGGTTGTGGTGAAGCTCTTAAATTAACTTAAAAAAAAAATAAAAACAATTTTGAAAGTGCTTGCATAGGCTCAGTTGTAATAAAAAACTTTGACTTCGGTCTCGGCTTCGGCTTCGACCTCAGTCTCGGCTTCGACTTCGGCCTCGGTTTTGGCTTCGGCTTCGGCCTCGTCTTCGGCTTCGGCTTCAGCCTCGGCCTCGGCTTTGGCTTCAGCGTCGGCTTCGGCTTCGGCCTTGACTTTGACTTTGACTTTTACTTTGACTTTGACTTCGACTTGACTTTGACTTCGACTTGACTTCGACTTGACTTCGACTTTGACTTTGACTTCGACTTCGACTTTGATTTTGAATTCGACTTTCACGATTCTCTTACATAGTTACAGGTGTAGCTAATAAAAGCGTGTTAAGAGGCGTTTGTATGGCAGCCATGTTTTTTTGTATGTAAGCCATCTTTTTTTTACCAGCTCGTCAATCGACCCAAGGTCCTACACATTTTTAGTTCGGGCAGTACGGGTGTGCGACTTCTTATTTTGGAGATCCGTGGGGCAATTCCGGTCAGCGTTCCACTTTCAGGTCATTTCGGACTTTTCCTGAACTCATAGGACCCCCTTCTATACGACTCCTATACATGAGTTTTACCCCCGAAGGCTCCTTCTGGGAGAACAATTGCTCCAAAAGAAGCGTTTGTATGGCAACCAATTTTTTTTTGTATGGAAGCCATCTTTTTTTCACCGGCTCGACGATCTGATCAGGTTCCTCGACATTTTTAGTTCCGGCACTATGGGAGTACGGCTTGCCATTTTCTAGATCTATAAGGCTGTTCCAGTCAGCGTTCCAGTTTCAGGTCATTTCGGATTTTTTCTGAATTCACTGGGCACCCTTCTCTACGACTCTCATACATGACTTTTACCCCTGACGGCTCCTTTTGGGAGAACAATTGAGTGAAAATCCAAAATGAACACTTGTATGGCGGCCATGTTTTTTTGTATGGAAGCCATCGTTTTTCACCGGTTCGTCAATCGTCCCAGAGTACTCGACATTTTTAGTTCCGGCAATATGGGTGTGCGACTTCTCATTTTCGAGATCCGTAGGGCAGTTCCGGTCAGCGTTCCACTTTCAGGTCTTTTCGGACTTTTCCTAAACTCAATGGGCACCCCTCTATACGACTCCCATACATGACTTTTACCCCCGACGGCTCCTTCTGGGAGAACAATTGTGTGAAAATCCAAAATTAACACCTGTATGGCAGCCATGTTTTTTTGTATGGAAGCCATATTTTTTTCACCGGCAGGACAATGGACCCAGGGTCCTCGACATTTTTAGTTCCGGCATCGTGCATCTGCGACTTGCCGTTTTCGAGATCCGTAGGGCAGTTCCGGTCAGCGTTCCACTTTCAGGTCATTCTGGACTTTTTCTAAACTCTTAGGACCCCGTTCTATATGACTCCCATACATAACTTTTATCTCCCACGGCTCCTTCTCGGAGAGCAATTGTGTGAAAATCCAAAATGAACACTTGTATGGCGGCCATGTTTTTTTGTATGGAAGCCATCTTTTTTCACCGGCTTGTCGATCGGCCCAGGGTCTTTGACATTTTTAGTTCCGGCACAGTGGGTGTGCGACTTCTCATTTTCGAGATCCGTAGGGTAGTTCCGGTCAGCGTTCCACTTTCAGGTCATTTCGGACTTTTCATAAACTCATAGGACCCCCTTCTATATGACTCCGATACATGACTTACCTCCCACGGCTCCTTCTCGGAGAGCAATTGTGTGAAAATCCAAAATGAACACTTGTATGGCAGCCATGTTTATTTGTATGAAAGCCATCTTTTTTTTTACCAGCTCGTCAATCGACCCAAGGTCCTACACATTTTTAGTTCGGGCAGTATGGGTGTGCGACTTGTCGTTTTCGAGATCCGTAGGACAGTTCCGGTCAGCGTTCCACTTTCAGGTCATTTCGGACTTTTCCTAAACTCACAAGACCCCCTTCTATACGACTCCCATACATCACTTTTACCCCCGAAGGCTCCTTCTGGGAGAACAATTGCTCCAAAAGATGCGTTTGTATGGCGGCCATATTGAAAAATGGCGAAAAAAAAATGTCGTTCCCGGATTATGAATCGGTGCCCCCGAAAACCCCCGGGACGCCAATTTTCAGCCGGCTCGGAGCAACTTTTTTTTCGGCCGCCATTTTGGATCCGCCATCTTGGATTTTTATGACCACCACCGGAAAGCCCCCTCCATCCTCTATGAAAATGGTTCGAGCTCCCCCCCGCTATCTCCAACGGTTTCGGAACGGTGAGCGTTTCAATTTTGTATGGCCGCTATTTTTTTTGTATGGAAGCCATCTTTTTTTCACCGGATCGTCAACCGGCCCAGGGTCCTTGACATTTTTAGTTCAGGCACTACATGTCTGCGACTTCTCATTTTCGAGATCCGTGGGGCAGTTCTGGTCAGCGTTCCACTTTCAGGTCATTTCGGACTTTTCTTGAACTCAAAGGACCCCCCTCTATACGACTCCCATACATCACTTTTACCCCCGGCGGCTCCTTCTGGGAGAACAATTGGGTGAAAATCCAAAATGAACACTTGTATGGCGGCCATCTTGAAAAATGGCGGAAAAAAAAAATTGATCCCGGATTATGAATCGGTGCCCCCGAAAATCCCCGGACGCCAATTTTCAGCCGCCTCGGACCATTTTTTTTTTTTGCCGCCATTTTGAATCCGCCATCTTGGATTTTTATGACCCCCACCGGAAAGCCCCCGTCGTCCTCTATGACATTTGGTCGAGCACCCCCCCGCTATCTCCAACGGTTTCGGAACGGTGAGCGTTTCCATTTTGTATGGCCGCCATCTTTTTTTGTATGGAAGCCATCTTTTTTTCACCGGCTCGTCAATCGACCCAGGGTCCTCGACATTTTTAGTTCCAGCAGTATGGGTGTGCGACTTGTAATTTTCGAGATCCGTAGGGCAGTTCCGGTCAGCGTTCCACTTTCAGGTCATTTCGGATTTTTCCCGGACTCACTGGACCTCAAGGTTTATGATTTCATGTATGACTTGTACCCCCCACGGCTCCTTCTGGGAGAACAATTATGTCAATCAGTGAGTCAGTGAGTCAGTGGTAATCGAGCTTTATATATTAGAGACTAGAGGTCGCGTGGGTGCGCGGGCCGCATGCGGCCCGCGGGGCATTGTAGGTGGTGCTTGTAACATAACTTAAAAAAAATATGATTTTTGATTTTGTATGGCAGCCATGTTTTTTTGTATGGAAACCATCTTTTTTTCACCGGCTCGTCAAACGGCCCAGGGTCCTCGACATTTTTAGTTCCAGCACTATGGGTGTGCGACTTACCGTTTTCGAGATCCGTAGGGCAGTTCCGGTCAGTGTTCCACTTTCAGGTCATTTCGGACTTTTCCTAAACTCACAGGACCCCCTTCTATACGACTCCCATACATCCCTTTTATCCCCCACGGCTCCTTCTGGGAGAACAATTGGGTGAAAATCCGAAATGAACACTTGTATGGCGGCCATATTGAAAAATGGCGGAAAAAAAAAATCGACCCCGGATTATGAATCGGTGCCCCCGAAAACCCCCGGATGCCAATTTTCAGCCGGCTCGGACCATTTTTTTTTTTGGCCGCCATTTTGAATCCGCCATCTTGGATTTTTATGACCCCCACCGGAAAGCCCCCGTCGTCCTCTATGACATTTGGTCGAGCACCCCCCCGCTATCTCCAACGGTTTCGGAACGGTGAGCGTTTCAATTTTGTATGGCCGCCATCTTTTTTTGTATGGACGCCATCTTTTTTTCACCGGCTCGTCAAACGGCCCAGGGTTCTTGACATTTTTAGTTCCAGCACTATGGGTGTGCGACTTGTAATTTTCGAGATCCGTAGGGCAGTTCCGGTCAGGGTTCCACTTTCAGGTCATTTCGGATTTTTCCCGGACTCACTGGACCCCCTTCTATACGACCCTCATACATGACTTTTACCCCCCACGGCTCCTTCTGGGAGAACAATTGTGTCAATCAGTCAGTGAGTCAGTGGTAATCGAGCTTTATATAAGTAAACTAGAGGTCGCGCGCTGCGCGGGCCGCGAGCGGCCCGCGAGGTGGTTTTAGGTGGAGGTTGCAACTTGCAGCCCCCCCTCTATCTCTAACGGTTTCGGAACGGTGAGCGTTTGAATTTTGTATGGCAGCCATGTTTTTTTGTATAGTAGCCATGATTTTTCACCAGTTCGTCAATCGACCCAAGGTCCTAGACATTTTTAGTTCTGGCAGTATGGGCTTGCGACTTCTCGTTTTCGAGATCCGTAGGGCTGTTCCAGTCAGGGTTCGACTTTCAGGTCATTTCTCACTGGGCCTCCCTCTGTACGACTCCCACACTTGACTTGTACCCCCCATGACTCCTTCTGGGAGAACAATTGCTCCAAAAGATGCGTTTGTATGGCGGCCATTTTGAAAAATGGCGGAATAAGAAAGTCGATCCCGGATTATAAATCGGTGCCCCCGAAAACCTCAGGACGCCAATTTTCAGCCAGATCGGACCATATTTTTTGTTGGCCGCCATTTTGAATCCGCCATCTTGGATTTTTATCACGACCACCGAAAAGCCCCTCTCGTCCTCTATAATATTTGGTCGAGCACCCCCACTCTATCTCTAACGGTTTCGAAACGGTGAGGGTTTAAATAGCGTAGAGGTCGCGTGGTGCGCGGGCCGCGGGCGGCCCGCGGATGTAGTGGTGGAGCTCTTAAATTAACTTAAAAATATAAAAACACGATTTTGAAAGTGCCTGCATAGGCTCAGTTGTAATAAAAACCTTTGACTTCGGTCTCGGCTTCTGCTTCGTTCTCGTCTTCGGCCTCGTCTTTGGCTTCGACCTGTCTCGGCTTCGGCTTCGGCCTCGGTTTTGGCTTTTGACTTTGACTTTGACTTTGACTTTGACTTTGACTTTGACTTCGACATCGACTTCGACTTCGACTTTGACTTTGACTTTGACTTCGACTTTGACTTCGACTTTGACTTTGACTTTGACTTTGACTTTGACATCGACTTTGACTTTGACTTCGACTTCGACATCGACTTTGACTCGACTTTGACTTTATTTTTAGTTTTCTTCCCAGCAGACCCTTTCATTTGATACCCATATCATGATGGTAGATAAGAAAATTTTGTCTACCATCTTGGGGCGTCCGCCATATTGAATTAAGTATGACGTTATATTAGTTTTCGTAGTCTTCTCAGCAAACCCTTTCATTTGATACCCATATCATGGTAGTGCATAATACATAAGTAGTCCGCCATATTGGATTTAGAATGACGTCAGTTATCTAACTGCATTGTCATCCTAACGTGTGCAAAATCTCACCTCAATCGGAAACCGCGAAGTGGGTCAAATGTAACTTCCAAGATTTTCTTACATAGTTAGTTACAGGTGAAGCTAATAAAAGCGTGTTAAGAAGCGTTTATATGGCGGCCATGTCTTTTTGTATGAAAGCCATTTTTTTTTACCAGCTCGTCAATCGACCTAAGATCCTACACATTTTTAGTTCGGGCAGTATGGGTGTGCGACTTCTCATTTTCGAGATCCGTGGGGCAGTTCCGGTCAGCGTTCCACTTTCAGGTCTTTTCGGACTTTTCCTAAACTCAATGGGCACCCCTCTATACGACTCCCATACATGACTTTTACCCCCGACGGCTCCTTCTGGGAGAACAATTGTGTGAAAATCCAAAATGAACACTTGTATGGCGGCCATGTTTTTTTGTATGGAAGCCATCTTTTTTCACCGGCTCGTCGATCGGCCCAGAGTCTTTGACATTTTTAGTTCCGGCTTAGTGGGTGAGCGACTTATAGTTTTTGAGATCCGTAGGGCAGTGCCAGTAAGCGTTCCATTTTCAGGTCATTTCGGACTTTTCCTGAACTCGCTGGACCTCTCTCTATACGACTCTCGTACATGACTTTTACCCCCCGCGGCTCCTTCCGGGAGAACAATTGCTCCAAAAGAAGCGTTTGTATGGCGGCCATGTTTTTTTGTATGGAAGCCATATTTTTTTCACCGGCTCGACGATCTGATCAGGTTCCTCGACATTTTTAATTTCGGCAGTGTGGGTGTGCGATTTGCCATTTTCGAGATCCGCAGGGCAGTTCTGGTCAGGGTACCACGTTCAGATCATTTCGGACTTTTCCTGAATTCCCTGGACCTCCCTCTATACGACTCCCATACATGACTTTTACCCCCCGCGGCTCCTTTGGGAGAACACTTGCTCCAAAAGAAGCGTTTATATGGCAGCCATGTTTTTTTGTATGGAAGCTATCTTTTTCACTGGCTCGTCAATCGACCCTGGGTCATCGACATTTTTAGTTTCGGCACCGTGCGTCTGCGATTTCTCGTTTTCGAGATCCGCAGGGCAGTTCCGGTCAGTGTTCCACTTTCAGGTCATTTCGGACTTTTCCTCAACTCACAGGACCCCTTCTATACGACTCCCATACATAACTTTTACCTCCCATGGCTCCTACTGGGAGAACAATTGTGTGAAAATCCAAAATGAACACTTGCATGGCGGCCATGTATTTTTGTATGGAAGCCATCTTTTTTCACCGGCTTGTCAATCGACCCAGGATCCTGGACATTTTTAGTTCAGGCACTATGGGTCGGCGACTTGCCGTTTTTGAGCTCCGTAGGGCAGTTCCGGTCAGGATTTCACTTTCAGGTCATTTCGGACTTTTCCTGAACTCATAAGACTCCCTTCTATACATGAGTTTTACCCCCGAAAGCTCCTTCTGGTAGAACAATTGAGTGAAAATCCAAAATGAACACTTGTATGGCGGCCATGTTTTTTTGTATGGAAGCCATATTTTTTTCACCAGCTCGTCTATCATCCCAGGGTACTCGACATTTTTAGTTCCGGCGGTATAGCATTGCGACTTGTAATTTTCGAGATCCGTAGGGCAGTTCCGGTCAGCGGTCTACCTTTAGGTCATTTCAGTTTTTTTCTAAACTCACAGGACCTCCTTCTTTACGACTCCCATACATGACTTTTACCCCCCGCGGTTCCTTCTGGGAGAACAATTGCTCTGAAAGAAACACTTGTACGACGGCCATGTTGAAAAATGGCGGAAAAATAAAGTCGACCCCGGATTATGAATCGGTGCCCCCGAAAACCCCCGGACGCCAATTTTCAGCCGGCTCGGAGCAACTTTTTTTTCGGCTGCCATTTTGGATCCGCCATCTTGGATTTTTATGACCACCACCGGAAAGCCCCCTCCATTCTCTATGAAATTGGTTCGAGCACCCCCCCGCTATCTCTAACGGTTTCCGAACGGTGACCGTTTCTATTTTGTATGGCGGCCATTTTTTTTTGTATGGAAGCCATCTTTTTTTCACCGGATCGTCAACCGGCCCAAGGTCCTTGACATTTTTAGTTCCAGCAGTATAGGTCTGCGACTTGTTATTTTTGAGATCCGTAGGGCAGTTCCGGTCAGAGTTCCACTTTCAGGTCATTTCTGACTTTTCCTAAACTCACAGGACCCCCTTCTATACGACTCCCATACATCCCTTTTATCCCCCACGGCTCCTTCTGGGAGAACAATTGGGTGAAAATCCGAAATGAACACTTGTATGGCGGCCATATTGAAAAATGGCGGAAAAAAAAAATTGATCCCGGATTATGAATCGGTGCCCCCGAAAATCCCCGGACGCCAATTTTCAGCCGCCTCGGACCATTTTTTTTTTTTGCCGCCATTTTGAATCCGCCATCTTGGATTTTTATGACCCCACCGGAAAGCCCCCGTCGTCCTCTATGACATTTGGTCGAGCACCCCCCCGCTATCTCCAACGGTTTCGGAACGGTGAGCGTTTCCATTTTGTATGGCCGCCATCTTTTTTTGTATGGAAGCCATCTTTTTTTCACCGGCTCGTCAATCGACCCAGGGTCCTCGACATTTTTAGTTCCAGCAGTATGGGTGTGCGACTTGTAATTTTCGAGATCCGTAGGGCAGTTCCGGTCAGCGTTCCACTTTCAGGTCATTTCGGATTTTTCCCGGACTCACTGGACCTCAAGGTTTATGATTTCATGTATGACTTGTACCCCCCACGGCTCCTTCTGGGAGAACAATTATGTCAATCAGTGAGTCAGTGAGTCAGTGGTAATCGAGCTTTATATATTAGAGACTAGAGGTCGCGCGGTGCGCGGGCCGCGAGCGGCCCGCGAGGGCTTTTCGGGTGGAGCTTGTAACATTACTCAAAATAAATATGATATTTGATTTTGTATGGCAGCCATGTTTTTTTGTATGGAAGCCATCTTTTTTTCACCGGCTCGTCAAACGGCCCAGGGTCCTTGACATTTTTAGTTCCGGCGATATAGGTTTGCGACTTGTAATTTTCGAGATCCGTAAGGCAGTTCCAGTCAGCGTTCCACTTTCAGGTCATTTCTCACTGGACCTCTATACGACTGTCATACATGACTTTTACCCCTCTGCGGTTCCTTCTCGGAGAACAATTGCTCCAAAAGAAGCGTTTGTATGGCGGCCATATTGAAAAATGACGGAAAAAAAATGTTGGTTCCGGATTATGAATACGTGCCACCGAAAACCTCAGGACGTCAATTTTCAGCCAGATTAGACCATAATTTTTTAAACCGCTATTTCGAAGCCGCCATCTTGGATTTTTACTACTTACTACTATCTCTAACGTTTTCGGAACGGTGAGGGTTTCGAAAAAGTAGAGGTCGCGCAGTGCGCGGGCCGCAAGCGGCCCGCGGGTGGTGGTTTTCGTGGAGCTCTTAAATTAACTTAAAAAAATAAAACACGCTTTTGAAAGTGCCTGCAAAGGCTCAGTTGTAATAAAAAACTTTGACTTCGACTTCGGCTTCGGCTCCGGCTTCAGCCTCGGTTTCGGCTTCGGCCTCGGCTTCAACTTTGATTTTGACTTTGACTTCGACTTTGACTTTGACTTTGACTTTGACTTTGACTTTGACTTTGACTTTGACTTTGACTTCGACTTTGACTTTGAATTCGAATTTGACTTTGACTTTCACTTTGACTTTATTTTTCGTTTTCTTCCCAGCAGACCCTTTCATTTGATACCCATATCAGGTTGGTAGATAAGAAAATTTTGTCTACCATCTTGGGGCGTCCGCCATATTGAATTAAGTGTGACGTTATTTTAGTTTCGTACTCTTCTCAGCAAACCCTTTCATTTGATACCCATATCATGGTAGTGCATAATACATAAGTAGTCCGCCATATTGGATTTAGAATGACGTCAGTTATCTAACTATGCATTGATTTGTCATCCTAACTAAACGTGTGTACAAAATCTCACCTCAATCGGAAACCGCGAAGTGGGTCAAATTTAACTTCCAAGATTTTCTTACATAGTTACAGTTGAAGCTAATAAAAGCGTGTTAAGAGGCGTTTGTATGGCGGCCATGTTTTTTTGTATGGAAGCCATCTTTTTTTCACCGGATCGTCAATCGGCCCAGGGTCCCTGACATTTTTAGTTCCGGCGGTATAGGTTTGCGACTTGCCATTTTCGAGATCCGTAGGGCAGTTCCGGTCAGCGTTCCACTTTCAGGTCATTTCGGACTTTTCCTAAACTCACAGGCCCTCTATACCCATACATCACTTTTACCCCCGACGGCTCCTTCTGGGAGAACAATTGTGTGAAAATCCAAAATGAACACCTGTATGGCAGCCATGTTTTTTTGTATGGAAGCCATCTTTTTGCACCGGCTCGTCAATCGTCCTACCGTACTCGAAATTTTTAGTTCCGGCACCGTGCGTCTGCAACTTGTAGTTTTCGAGATCCGTAGGGCAGTTCTGGTCACGGTTCCACTTTCAGGTTATTTCGGATTTTTCCTAAACTCACTGGACCCTTCCCTATATAACTCCCATACATAACTTTAACCTCCCACGGCTCCTTCTGTGAGAATAATTGTGCGAAAATCCAAAATGAACACTTGTATGGCGGCCATGTATTTTTTTTGGAAGCCATATTTTTTTTACCAGCTCATCAATCGACCCAGGGTCCTCGACATTTTTAGTTCGGGCAATATGGGTCTGCGTTTTGCCGTTTTCGAGATCCGTAGGGCAGTTCCGGTCAGGGTTCTACTTTCAGGTCATCTCGGATTTTTCTTAAACTCACTGGAATTTCCACTATACAACTTCCATACATGACTTTTACCCCGCACAACTCCTTTTAGAACAATTGCTCCAAAAGAAGCGTTTATATGGCGGCCATGTATTTTTGTATAAAAGCCATTTTTTTTTACCAGCTCGTCAATTTACCCAAGATCATACACATTTTTAATTCGAGCAGTATGGGTGTGCGACTTCTCATTTTCGAGATCCGTGGGGCAGTTCCGGTCAGCGTTCCACTTTCACGTCTTTTCGGACTTTTCATAAACTCATAGGACCCCCTTCTATACGACTCCCATACATCACTTTTACCTCCCGCGGCTCCTTCCAGGAGAACAATTGCTCCAAAAAATGCGTTTGTATGGCGGCCATATTGAAAAATGGCGGAAAAAAAAAGTCGGTCCCGGATTATGAATCGGTGCCCCCGAAAACCCCCGGACGCCAATTTTCAGCCGGCTCGGAGCAACTTATTTTTCGGCTGCCATTTTGGATCCGCCATCTTGGATTTTTATGACCACCACCGGAAAGCCCCCTCCATCCTCTATGAAAATGGTTCAAGCACCCCCCCGCTATCTCCAACGGTTTCGGAACGGTGAGCGTTTCAATTTTGTATGGCCGCCATTTTTTTTGTATGGAAGCCATCTTTTTTTCACCGGATCGTCAACTGGCCCAGGGTCCTTAACATTTTTAGTTCCAGCACTGTAGGTCTGCGACTTGCCATTTTCGAGATCCATAGGGCAGTTCCGGTCAGCGTTCCACTTTCAGGTCATTTCGGACTTTTCCTATACTCACAGGACCCCCCTCTATACGACTCCCATACATCACTTTTACCCCCCATGGATCCTTCTGGGAGAACAATTGGGTGAAAATCCAAAATGAAAACTTGTATGGCGGCCATATTTAAAAATGGCGGAAAAAAAAAATTGATCCTGGATTATGAATCGGTGCCCCCGAAAGCCCCCGGATGCCAATTTTCAGCCGGCTCGGACCATATTTTTTTTTGGCCGCCATTTTGAATCCGCCATCTTGGATTTTTATGACCCCCACCGGATAGCCCCCGTCGTCCTCTATGACATTTGGTCGAACACCCCCCCGCTATCCCCAACGGTTTCGGAACGGTGAGCGTTTCAATTTTGTATGGCCGCCATCTTTTTTTGTATGGAAGCCATCTTTTTTTCACCGGATCGTCCATTGGCCCAGGGTCCTCGACATTTTTAGTTCCGGCGGTATAGGTTTGCGACTTTTCATTTTCGAGATCCGTAGGGCAGTTCCGGTCAGCGTTCCACTTTCAGGTCATTTCGGATTTTTCCCGGACTCACTGGACCTCAAGGGTTATGACTGTATGTATGACTTGTACCCCCCACGGCTCCTTCTGGGAGAACAATTATGTCAATGAGTGAGTCAGTGGTAATCGAGCTTTATATATTAGAGACTAGAGGTCGCGCGGTGCGCGGGCCGCGAGCGGCCCGCGAGGGCTTTTTAGGTGGGGTTTGTAACATGACGCAAAATAAATATGATATTTGATTTTGTATGGCAGCCATGTTTTTTTGTATGAAAGCCCTCTTTTTTTACCAGCTTGTCAATCGACCCAAGGTCCTACACATTTTTAGTTCGGGCAGTATGGGTGTGCGACTTCTCATTTTCGAGATCCGTGGGGCAGTTTCGGTCAGCGTTCCACTTTTAGGTTATTTCGGTTTTTTGCTGAACTCCCTGGACCTCCCTCTATACGTCTCCCATACATCACTTTTACCCCCCGCGGCTCCTTCCGGGAGAACAATTGAGTGAAAATCCAAAAATGAACACTTGTATGGCGGCCATGTTTTTTTGTATAGTAGCCATGATTTTTTACCAGTTCGTCGATCCACCCAAGGTCCTTGACACTTTTAGTTCTGGCAGTATAGGTCTGCGGCTTTCCGTTTTCGAGATCCGTAGGGCTGTTCCAGTCAGGGTTCGACTTTCAGGTCATTTCTCACTGGGCCTCTATCTGTACGACTCCCACACATGACTTTTACCCCCCATGACTCCTTTTGGGAGAACAATTGCTCCAAAAGATGCGTTTGTATGGCGGCCATATTGAAAAATGGCGGAAAAAAAAGTTGGTCCCGGATTATGAATCGGTGCCCCCCGAAAACCTCAGGACACCAATTTTCAGCCAGATCGGACCATATTTTTTGTAAGCCGCCATTTTGAATCCGCCATCTTGGATTTTTATCACGATCACCGAAAAGCCCCTCTCGTCCTCGATGATATTTGGTCAAGCACTCCCACTCTATCTCTAACGGTTTCGAAACGGTTAGGGTTTAAAAAGCCTAGAGTTTGCGCGGTGCGCGGGCCGCGGGCGGCCCGCGGAGGTTGTGGTGGTACTCTTAAATTAACTTAAAAAAAAAACACGATTTGGAAAGTGCTTTGACTTTGACTTTGACATCGACTTTTACTTTGAATTCGAATTTCACTTTGACTTTATTTTTCGTTTTCTTCCCAGCAGACCCTTTCATTTGATACCCATATCAGGTTGGTAGATAAGAAAATCTTGTCTACCATCTTGGGGCGTCCGCCATTTTGAATTAAGTGTGACGTTATTTTAGTTTCGTACTCTTCTCAGCAAACCCTTTCATTTGATACCCGTATCATGGTAGTGCATAATACATAAGTAGTCCGCCATATTGGATTTAGAATGACGTCAGTTATCTAACTATGCATTGTCATCCTATCTAAACGTGTGACCAAAATCTCACCTCAATCGGAAACCGCGAAGTGGGTCAAAAACTTCCAAAATTTTCTTACATAGTTACAGGTGAAGTTAATAAAAGCGTATTAAGAGGCGTTTGTATGGCAGCCATGTTTTTTTGTATGAAAGCCATATTTTTTTTACCAGCTCGTCTATCGACCCAAGGTCCTACACATTTTTAGTTCGAGCAGTACGGGTGTGCGACTTCTCATTTTGGAGATCCGTGGGGCAGTTCCGGTCAGCGTTCCACTTTCAGGTCATTTCGGACTTTTTCTGAACTCATAGGACCCCCTTCTATACGACTCCTATACATCAGTTTTACCCCCGAAGGCTCCTTCTAGGAGAACAATTGAGTGAAAATCCATAATGAACACTTGTATGGCGGCCATGTTTTTTTGTATGGAAGCCATCTTTTTTCACCGGCTCGTCGATCGGCCCAGAGTCTTTGACATTTTTAGTTCCGGCACAGTGGGTGTGCGACTTATAGTTTTTGAGATCCGTAGGGCAGTTCCAGTAAGCGTTCCACTTTCAGGTCATTCTGGACTTTTTCTAAACTCTTAGGACCCCCTTCTATACGACTCCCATACATCACTTTTACTCCCGACGGCTCCTTCTGGAAGAACAATTGGGTGAAAATCCAAAATGAACACTTGTATGGAATAGTGTAATAAATATATTGTAATAAAAATCTTTGACTTTGACTTTGACTTTAACTTCGACATCGACATCGACTTTGACTTTATTTTTCGTTTTCTTCCCAGCAGACCCTTTCATTTGATATATATCATGATGGTAGATAAAAAAAAATTGTCTACCATCTTGGGGCGTCCGCCATATTGAATTAAGTGTGACATTATTTTAGTTTCGTAGTCTTCTCAGCAAACCCTTTCATTTGATACCCATATCATGGTAGTGCATAATACATAAGTAGTCCGCCATATTGGATTTAGAATGACGTCAGTTATCTAACTGCATTGTCATCCTAACGTGTGCAAAATCTCACCTCAATCGAAAACCGCGAAATGGGTCAAATGTAACTTCCAAGATTTTACAGGTGAAGCTAATAAAAGCGTGTTAAGTATCGTTTATATGGCGGCCATGTTTTTTTGTATGAAAGCCATTTGTTTTACCAGCTCGTCAATCGACCCAAGATCCTACACATTTTTAGTTCGGGCAGTATGGGTGTGCGACTTCTCATTTTCGAGATCCGTGGGGCAGTTCCAGTAAGCGTTCCACTTTCATGTCTTTTCGGACTTTTTCTAAACTCAATGGGCACCCCTCTATACGACTGCCATACATGACCTTTACCCCCGATGGCTCCTTCTGGGAGAACAATTGTGTGAAAATCCAAAATGAACACCTGTATGGCAGCCATGTTCTTTTGTATGGAAGCCATCTTTTTTTCACCGGCTCGTCAATCGTCCCACGGTACTCGAAATTTTTAGTTCCGGCACCGTGCGTCTGCAACTTGTAGTTTTCGAGATCCGTAGGGCAGTTCTGGTCACGGTTCCACTTTCAGGTTATTTCGGATTTTTCCTAAACTCATAGGACCCCTTTCTATATGACTCCGATACATGACTTTTACCTCCCACGGCTCCTTCTGGGAGAGCAATTGTGTGAACATCCAAAATGAACACTTGTATGGCCGCCATCTTTTTTTGTATGGAAGCCATCTTTTTTTCACCGGTTCGTCAAACGGCCCAGGGTCCTTAACATTTTTAGTTGGCGCGGTATACCATTGCGACTTGTAATTTTCGAGATCCGTAGGGCAGTTCCGGTCAGCGTTCCAGTTTCAGGTCATTTCGGACTTTTCCTGAACTTATAAGGTTAAAGTTATGTATGGGAGTTATATAGGGAAGGGTCCCTATATAACTCCCATACATAACTTTAACCTCCCACGGCTCCTACTGTGAGAATAATTGTGCGAAAATCCAAAATGAACACTTGTATGGCGGCCATGTATTTTTTTTGGAAACCATCTTTTTTTTACCAGCTCATCAATCGACCCAGGGTCCTCGACTTTTTTAGTTCGGGCAATATGGGTCTGCGTTTTGCCGTTTTCGAGATCCGTAGGGCAGTTCCGGTCAGAGTTCTACTTTCAGGTCATCTCGGATTTTTCTTAAACTCACTGGAATTTCCACTATACAACTTCCATACATGACTTTTACCCCGCACGACTCCTTTTAGAACAATTGCTCTAAAAGAAGCGTTTATATGGCGGCCATGTTTTTTTGTATGAAAGCCATTTTTTTTACCAGCTCGTCAATTTACCCAAGATCATACACATTTTTAATTCGAGCAGTATGGGTGTGCGACTTCTCATTTTCGAGATCCGTAGGGCAGTTCCGGTCAGCGTTCCACTTTCAGGTCATTTCGGACTTTTCATAAACTCATAGGACCCCCTTCTATATGACTCCGATACATGACTTTTACCTCCCACGGCTCCTTCTGGGAGAGCAATTGTGTGAACATCCAAAATGAACACTTGTATGGCCGCCATCTTTTTTTGTATGGAAGCCATCTTTTTTTCACCGGTTCGTCAAACGGCCCAGGGTTCTTAACATTTTTAGTTGGCGCGGTATAGCATTGCGACTTGTAATTTTCGAGATCCGTAGGGCAGTTCCGGTCAGCGTTCCAGTTTCAGGTCATTTCGGACTTTTCCCGAACTTATAGGACCCCCTTCTATACGAATTCTATACATGAGTTTTACCACCGAAGGCTCCTTCTGGGAGAACAATTGAGTGAAAATCCAAAATGAACACTTGTATGGCGGCCATCTTTTTTTGTATGGAAGCCATCTTTTTTTCACCGGCTCGTCAATCGTCCCAAGGTACTCGAGATTTTTAGTTCCGGCAGTATGGGTGTGCGACTTCTCATTTTTGAGATCCGTAGGGCAGTTCCGGTCAGCGTTCCACTTTCAGGTCATTTCGGACTTTTCATAAACTCATAGGACCCCCTTCTATATGACTCCGATACATGACTTTTACCCCCCGCGGCTCCTTCCGGGAGAACAATTGAGTGAAAATCCAAAATGAACACTTGTATGGCCGCCATCTTTTTTTGTATGGAAGCCATCTTTTTTTCACCGGTTCGTCAAACGGCCCGGGGTCCTTAACATTTTTAGTTGGGGCGGTATAGCATTGCGACTTGTAATTTTCGAGATCCGTAGGGCAGTTCCGGTCAGGGTTCCACTTTCAGGTCATTTCGGACTTTTCCTGAACTTATAGGACCCCCTTCTATACGAATTCTATACATGAGTTTTACCACCGAAGGCTCCTTCTGGGAGAACAATTGAGTGAAAATCCAAAATGAACACTTGTATGGCGGCCATCTTTTTTTGTATGGAAGCCATCTTTTTTTCACCGGCTCGTCAATCGTCCCAAGGTACTCGAGATTTTTAGTTCCGGCAGTATGGGTGTGCGACTTCTCATTTTCGAGATCCGTAGGGCAGTTCCGGTCAGCGTTCCACTTTCAGGTCATTTCGGACTTTCCTGAACTCATAGGACCTCCTTCTATACGACTCCCAAACATGACGTTTACCCCCGACGGCTCCTTCTGGGAGAACAATTGAGTGAAAAACCAAAATGAACACTTTTGTATGGCCGCCATCTTTTTTTGTATGGAAGTCATCTTTTTTTCACCGGCTCGTCCATCGGCCCAGGGTCCTTGACATTTTTAGTTCCGGCAGTATGGGTGTGCACCTTCTCATTTTCGAAATCCTTAGGGCAGTTCCGGTCAGCGTTCCACTTTCAGGTCATTTCAATTTTTTTCTGAATTCAATGGGCACCCCTCTCTACAACTCCCATACATCACTTTTACCCCCCACGACTCCTTCTGGGAGACCAATTGCTCCAAAAGATGCGTTTGTTTGGCGGCCATATTGAAAGTTCGTCAAACGGCCCGGGGTCCTTAACATTTTTAGTTGGGGCGGTATAGCATTGCGACTTGTAATTTTCGAGATCCGTAGGGCAGTTCCGGTCAGGGTTCCACTTTCAGGTCATTTCGGACTTTTCCTGAACTTATAGGACCCCCTTCTATACGAATTCTATACATGAGTTTTACCACCGAAGGCTCCTTCTGGGAGAACAATTGAGTGAAAATCCAAAATGAACACTTGTATGGCGGCCATGTTTTTTTGTATGGAAGCCATCTTTTCTTCACCGGCTCGTCGATCGACCCAGGGTCCTCGACATTTTTAGTTCCGGCAGTATGGGTGTGCGACTTGTAACTTTCGAGTTCCGTAGGGCAGTTCCCGTCAGCGTTCCACTTTCAGGTCATTCCGGACTTTTCCTAAACTCACAGGACCCCCCTTTATACGACTCCCATACAATACTTTTACCCCCCACGGCTCCTTCTGGGAGACCAATTGCTCCAAAAGATGCGTTTGTTTGGCGGCCATATTGAAAAATGGCGGAAAATAAAAGTCGACCACGGATTATGAATCGGTGTCCCCGAAAACCCCCGGACGCCAATTTTCAGCCAGCTCGGAGCAACTTATTTTTCGGCCGCCATTTTGGATCCGCCATCTTGGATTTTTATGACCACCACCAAAAAGCCCCCTCCATCCTCTATGAAAATGGTTCGAGCACCCCCCCGCTATCTCCAACGGTTTCGGAACGGTGAGCGTTTCAATTTTGTATGGCCGCCATTTTTTTTGTATGGAAGCCATCTTTTTTTCACCGGCTCGTCAAACGGCCCAAGGTCCTTGACATTTTTAAATCCGGCACTGTAGGTCTGCGACTTGTCGTTTTCGAGATCCGTAGGGCAGTCCCGGTCAGCGTTCCACTTTCAGGTCATTTCGGACTTTTTCTAAACTCACAGGACCCCCCTCTATACGACTCTCATACATCACTTTTACCCCCGGCGGCTCCTTCTGGGAGAACAATTGGGTGAAAATCCAAAATGAACACTTGTATGGCGGCCATCTTGAAAAATGGCGGAAAAAAAAAATCGATCCCGGATTATGAATCAGTGCCCCCGAAAACCCCCAGACGCCAATTTTCAGCCGGCTCGGTCCATATTTTTTTTTGGCCGCCATTTTGAATCCGCCATCTTGGATTTTTATGACCCCCACCGGAAAGCCCCCGTCGTCCTCTATGACATTTGGTCGAGCACCCCCCCGCTATCTCCAACGGTTTCGGAACGGTGAGCGTTTCCATTTTGTATGGCTGCCATCTTTTTTTGTATGGAAGCCATCTTTTTTTCACCGGCTCGTCAATCGACCCAGGGTCCTCGACATTTTTAGTTCCAGCAGTATGGGTGTGCGACTTGTAATTTTCGAGATCCGTAGGGCAGTTCCGGTCAGCGTTCCACTTTCAGGTCATTTCGGATTTTTCCCGGACTCACTGGACCTCAAGGTTTATGACTTTATGTATGACTTGTACCCCCCACGGCTCCTTCTGGGAGAACAATTATGTCAATGAGTGAGTGAGTCAGTGGTAATCGAGCTTTATATATTAGAGACTAGAGGTCGCGTGCTGCGCGGGCCGCGAGCGGCCCGCGAGGTGGTTTTAGGTGGAGGTTGTACCTTGCAACCCCCCCTCTATCTCTAACGGTTTCGGAACGGTGAGCGTTTGAATTTTGTATGGCGGCCATGTATTTTTGTATAGTAGCCATGATTTTTCACCAGTTCGTCAATCGACCCAAGGTCCTAGACATTTTTAGTTCTCGCAGTATGGGCTTGCGACTTCTCGTTTTCGAGATCCGTAGGGCTGTTCCAGTCAGGGTTCGACTTTCAGGTCATTTCTCACTGGGCCTCCCTCTTTACGACTCCCACACATGACTTGTACCCCCCATGACTCCTTCTGGGAGAACAATTGCTCCAAAAGATGCGTTTGTATGGCGGCCATATTGAAAAATGGCGGAAACAAAAATTTGATCCCGGATTATGAATCGGTGCCCCCGAAAACCCCCGGATGCCCATTTTCAGCCGGCTCGGACCATTTTTTTTTTTGGCCGCCATTTTGAATCCGCCATCTTGGATTTTTATGACCACCACCGGAAAGCCCCCCCATCTTCTATGAAATTGGTTCGAGCACCCCCCCGCTATCTCTAACAGTTTCGGAACGGTGACCGTTTCTATTTTGTATGGCGGCCATGTTTTTTTTCTATGGAAGCCATCTTTCTTTCACCGGCTCGTCAAACGGCCCAGGGTCCTTGACATTTTTAGTTCCAGCAGTGTATGTCTACGACTTGTAATTTTCGAGATCCGTAGGGCAGTTCCGGTCAGCGTTCCACTTTTAGGTCATTTCGGACTTTTCCTAAACTCATCAGACCCCCCTCTATACGACCCTCATATATGATTTTTACCCCCGACGGCTCCTTCTGGGAGAACAATTGGGTGATAATCCAAAATGAACACTTGTATGGCAGCTATGTTTTTTTGTATGGAAACCATCTTTTTTCACCGGCTCGTCAATTGTCCCAAGGTCCTTGACATTTTTAGTTCCGGCGGTATAGCTTTGTGACTTGTAATTTTCGAGATCCGTAGGGCAGTTCCGGTCATCGTTCCACTTTCAGGTCTTTTCGGACTTTTTCGGAACTAACTGGACTTGTAACCTCCCCTCTATCTCTAACGGTTTCGGAACGGTGAGCGTTTAAATTTTGTATGGTTTTTTTTTTTTTTGCATGTTTTTAAAAAAAAATCACCGGCTCGTCAAACGGCCCAGGATCCTTGACATTTTTAGTTACGCCAGTATGGGTTTGCGACTTGCCGTTTTCGAAATCCCTATGGCTGTTCCGGTCAGGGTCCCTGTCAGGTCATTTCTCACTGGATCTCCCTCTATACGACTGTCATACATGACTTTTACCCCCGCGCCTCCTTCTGGGAGAACAAATGTTTCAAAAAAGCGTTTGTATGGCGGCCATATTGAAAAATGGCGGAGAAAAAAAGTCGATCCCAGATTATGAATCGGTGCCTCCGAAAACCACCAGCCGCCAATTTTCAGTCGAGTACGACTTGCTGTTTTCGAGATCCGTAGGGTGGTACTGGTCAGGGTTCCACTTTCAGGTCATTTCGGTTTTTTTCTGAACTCACTGGACCCTTCCCTATACGACTTTCATACATAACTTTTACCTCTCACGCCTCCTTCTGGGAGAACAATTGAGTGAAAAACCAAAAATGAACAGTTGTATGGCGGCCATGTTTTATTGTATGGAAGCCATATTTTTTTCACCGGTTCGTCAAACGGCCCAGGGTCCTTGACATTTTTAGTTCCGGCGGTATAGGTTTGCGACTTTTAATTTTCGAGATCCGTAGGGCAGTTCCAGCAGCGTTCCACTTTCAGGTAATTTCGGACTTTTCCTTAACTCACAGGACCCCTATACGACTCCCATACATGACTTTTACCCCCCATGGCTCCTTCTGGGAGAACAATTGGGTGAAAATCCAAAATGAACACTTGTATGGCGGCCATATTGGAAAATGGTGGAAAGAAAAATTTGATCCCGGATTCTGAATCGGATCGGACCATATTATTTTTTGGCCTCCATTTTGAATCCGCCGACTTGGATTTTTATCACTACCACTGGAAAGCCCGCCCCCCCCCCCCCCTCGTTCTGTATGATATTTGGTCGAGCACCCCCCTTCTATCTCTAACGGTTTCGGAACGGTGAGGGTTTTGAAAAAGTAGAAATCGCGCAGTGCGCGGGCCGCAAGCGGCCCGCGGGTGGCGGTTTTGGTGGAGCTCTTAAATTAACTTAAAAAAAATATAAACACGCTTTTGAATGTGCCTGCAAAGGCTGTTGTAATATAAAACTTTGACTTAAACTTTGACTTTGGCTTTGACTTTGGCTTTGGCTTTGACTTTGACTTTGACTTTGACTTTGACTTTGACTTTGACTTTGACTTTGACTTCGACTTTGAATTTGACTTCGACTTCGACTTCGACTTCGACTTCGACATCGACATCGACTTTGACTTTATTTTTCGTTTTCTTCCTAGCAGACCCTTTCATTTGATACCCATATCATGGTAGTGCATAATACATAAGTAGTCCGCCATATTGGATTTAGAATGACGTCAATTCATAGAGATAATACATAGTACTATTTCTATGCGTCAATTATCTAACTATGCATTGTCATCCTAACTAAACGTGTGTGCAAAATTTCATCTCAATCGGAAACCGCGAAGTGGTGTCAAAAACTTCCAAGATTTTCTTACATAGTTAGTTACATGTGAAGCTAATAAAAGCGTGTTAAAAAATAAGGTGGAAATAAATTACGATCCCGGATAATGAATCGGCGCCCCCAAAAACCCAAAGACGCCAATTTTCAGCCCGATCGCACCATATTTTTTTTGGCCGCCATTTTGAATCGGCCATCTTGGATTTTTATGAACACAACCGGAAAGCCCCCTTCGTCCTCTATGACATTGATTTGAGCACCCCCCCGCTATCTCTAACAGTTTCGAAACGGAGTGCGTTTCCATTTTTTATGGCGGGCATGATTTTTGTATGGAAGCCATCTTTTTTTTACCAGCTCGTCAATCGACCCAAGGTCCTACACATTTTTAGTTCGGGCACTATGGGTCTGCGCTTTGCCGTTTTTGAGATCCGTAGGGCAGTTCTGGTCAAGGTTCCACTTTAAGGTCTTATCGGATTTTTTCTGAAATAACTGGACCCCCTTCTATACGACACCGAATCATCACTTTTACCCCCCACGACTCCTTCTGGGAGAACAATCGCTCCAAAAGAAGCGTGTGTATGGCGGCCATATTGAAAAATGGCGGAGAAAAAAAATCGATCCCAGATTATGAATCGGTGCCCCCGAAAACCACCAGCCGCCAATTTTCAGTCGAGTACGACTTGCTGTTTTCGAGATCCGTGGGGCAGTTCCGGTCAGCGTTCCACTTTCAGGTCTTTTCGGACTTTTCCTAAACTCACTGGACCCCCCTCTATACGATCCTCATACATGAATTTTACCCCCGACGGCTCCTTCTGGGAGAACAATTGAGTGAAAATCCAAAATGAACACTTGTCTGGCGGCCATGTTTTTTTGTATGGAAGCCATCTTTTTTTCACCGGCTCGACGATCTGACCAGGCTCCTCAACATTTTTAGTTCGGGCAGTACGGGTGTTCGACTTTTCATTTTCGAGATCCGTAGGGCAGTTCCGGTCAGTGTTCCACTTTCAGGTCATTTCGGACTTTTCCTGAAGTCACTGGACCCCCCTCTATACGACTCCCAGACATGACTTTTACCCCCCATTGCTCCTTCTGGGAGAACAATTGGGTGAAAATCCAAAATGAACACTTGTATGGCGGCCATCTTGAAAAATGGCGGAAAAATAAATTCGGCCCCGGATTATGAATCGGTGCCCCCGAAAACCCCCGGACGCCAATTTTCAGCCGGCTCGCAGTAACTTTTTTTTCGGCCACCATTTTGAATCCGCCATTTTGGATTTTTATGACCACCACCGGAAAGCCCCCTTCATTCTCTATGACATTAGTTCGACCACCCCCCCGCTATCTCTAACGGTTTCGGAACGGTGAGCGTTTCTATTTCGTATGGCGGCCATGTTTTTTTGTATGGAAGCCATCTTTTTTTCACCGGCTCGTCCATCGACACAGGGTCCTCTACATTTTTAGTTCCAGCGCTGTAGGTCTGCGACTTGTAATTTTCGAGATCCGTAGGGCAGTTCCGGTCAGCCCTCCACTTTCAGGTCATTTCAGACTTTTCCTAAACTCACAAGACCCCCCTCTATACGATCCTCATACATCACTTTTACCCCCCATTGCTCCTTCTGGGAGAACAATTGGGTGAAAATCCAAAATGAACACTTGTATGGCGGCCATCTTGAAAAATGGCGGAAAAAAAAAATCGATCCCGGATTATGAATCAGTGCCCCCGAAAACCCCCGGACGCCAATTTTCAGCCGGCTCGGACCATATTTTTTTTTGGCCGCCATTTTGAATCCGCCATCTTGGATTTTTATGACCCCCACCGGAAAGCCCCCGTCGTCCTCTATGACATTTGGTCGAGCACCCCCCCGCTATCTCCAACGGTTTCGGAACGGTGAGCGTTTCCATTTTGTATGGCTGCCATCTTTTTTTGTATGGAAGCCATCTTTTTTTCACCGGCTCGTCAATCGACCCAGGGTCCTCGACATTTTTAGTTCCAGCAGTATGGGTGTGCGACTTGTAATTTTCGAGATCCGTAGGGCAGTTCCGGTCAGCGTTCCACTTTCAGGTCATTTCGGATTTTTCCCGGACTCACTGGACCTCAAGGTTTATGACTTTATGTATGACTTGTACCCCCCACGGCTCCTTCTGGGAGAACAATTATGTCAATGAGTGAGTGAGTCAGTGGTAATCGAGCTTTATATATTAGAGACTAGAGGTCGCGCGCTGCGCGGGCCGCGAGCGGCCCGCGAGGTGGTTTTAGGTGGAGGTTGTACCTTGCAACCCCCCCTCTATCTATAACGGTTTCGGAATGGAGCGTTTCAATTTTGTATGGCGGCCATGTTTTTTTGTATAGTAGCCATGATTTTTGACCAGCTCGTCAATCGACCCAAGGTCCTTGACATTTTTAGTTCCGGCAGTATAGGTCTACAACTTTCCGTTTTCGAGATCCGTAGGGCTGTTCCAGTCAGGGTTCGACTTTCAGGTCATTTCTCACTGGGCCTCCCTCTATAAGACTCCCACACATGTCTTTTACCCCCCATGACTCCTTCTGGGAGAACAATTGCTCCATAAGATGCGTTTGTATGGCGGCCATATTGAAAAATGGCGGAAAAAAAAAGTCGGTCCGCAATTATGAATCGGTGCCCCCGAAAACCTCAGGACGCCAATTTTCAGCCAGATCGGACCATATTTTTTGTTGGCCGCCATTTTGAATCCGCCATCTTGTATTTTTATCACGACCACCGAAAAGCCCCTCTCGTCCTCGATGGTATTTGGTCGAGCACCCCCACTCTATCTCTAACGGTTTCGAAACGGTGAGGGTTTAAAAAGCTTAGAGGTCGCGCGATGCGCGGGCCGCGGGCGTTCCGCGGAGGTTGTGGTGGAGCTCTTAAATTAACTTAAAAAAAATAAAAACACTATTTTGAAAGTGCCTGCATAGGCTCAATTGTAATAAAAAACTTTGACTTCGGTCTCGGCTTCGGCTTCGGCCTCGTCTTCGGCTTCGGCCTCGTCTGTGGATTCGACCTCAGTCTCGGCTTCGGCTTCGACCTCGGTTTTGGCTTCGTCCTCGGCTTTGCCCTCTTCTTCGGCCTCGGCTTGCGCACGGCTTCGGCTTCGGACTCGGCCTCGGCTTCGGCCTCGTCTTTGGCCTCGTCTTCGGCTTCGGCTTCAGCCTCGGCTTTGGCTTCGGATTCGGCCTCGGCTTTGAATTCGGCCTCGGCCTCGGCCTCGGCTTCGGCTTTGAATGCGACTTCGGCATTGACTTTGACTTTGACTTTGAACTTGACTTTGACTTCGACTTTCACTTTGACTTTGAACTTGACTTTGACTTCGACTTTCACTTTGACTTTGACTTTATTTTTCGTTTTCTTCCCAGCAGACCCTTTCATTTGATACCAATATCATGATGGTAGATAAGAAAATTTTGTCTACCATCTTGGGGCGTCCGCCATCTTGAATTAAGTGTGACGTTATTTTAGTTTCGTAGTCTTCTTAGCAAACCCTTTCATTTGATACCCATATCATGGTAGTGCATAATACATAAGTAGTCCGCCATATTTGATTTAGAATGACGTCAGTTATCTAACTATGCATTGTCATCCTAACTAAACGCGTGTGCAAAAATCTCACCTCAATCAGAAACCGCGAAATGGGTCAAATTTAACTTCGGAGATTTTCTTACATAGTTACAGGTGAAGCTAATAAAAGCGTGTTAAGAAGCGTTTGTATGGCGGCCATGTTTTTTTTGTATGAAAGCCATCTTTTTTTACCAGCTCGTCGATCGGCCCAGGGTCTGTGACATTTTTAATTCCGACACAGTGGGTGTGCAACTTATAGTTTTTGAGATCCGTAGGGCAGTTCCGGTCAGCGTTCCACTTTCAGGTCATTTCGGACTTTTCCTGTACTCATAGGACCACCTTCTATACGAATTCCATATATGAGTTTTACCACCGAAGGCTCCTTCTGGGAGAACAATTGAGTGAAAATCCAAAATGAACACTTGTATGGCGGCCATGTTTTTTTGTATGGAAGTCATCTTTTTTTCACCGGCTCGTCCATAGGCCCAGGGTCCTTGACATTTTTTAGTTCTGGCAGTATGGGTGCGCGACTTCTCATTTTCGAAATCCTTAGGGCAGTTCCGGTCAGCGTTCCACTTTCAGGTCATTTAGGATTTTTTCTGATCTCACTGGACCCTTCCCTATACGACTCCCATACATGACTTTTACCTCCCACGGCTCCTTCTGGGAGAGCAACTGTGTGAAAATCCAAAATGAACACTTATGGCAGCCATGTTTTTTTGTATGGAAGCCATCTTTTTTTCACCGGCACGTCAATGGACCCAGGGTCCTCGACATTTTTAGTTCCGGCACCGTGCATCTGCCACTTGTAGTTTTCGAGATCCGTAGGGCAGTTCTGGTCAGCGTTCCACTTTCAGGTCATTTCGGACTTTTCTTAAACTCACTGGACCTCTCTCTATACGATTACCATACATGACTTCTAACCCCCGGGGCTCCTTCCGGGAGAACAATTGCTCCATAAGATGCGTTTGTATGGCAGCCATGTTTTTTTGTATGGAAGCTATCTTTTTTTCACCGGCTCGTCAATCGACCCTGGGTCATCGACATTTTTAGTTCAGGCACTATGGGTCGGCGACTTGTAATTTTTGAGATCCGTAGGGCAGTTCCGGTCAGCGTTCCACTTTCAGGTCATTTCGGACTTTTCCTAAAAACTCGCAGGACCCTCTTCTATATGATTCCCATACATGACTTTTACCCCCGACGACTCCTACTGGGAGAACAATTGAGTGAAAAACCAAAATGAACACTATTGTATGGCGGCCATGTTATTTTGTATGGAAGCCATCTTTTTTCACCGGCTCGTCAATCGTCCCAGGGTACTCGACATTTTTAGTTCGGGCAGTACCGGTGTTCGACTTCTCATTTTTGAGATCCGTAGAGCAGTTCCGGTCAGCGGTCTACCTTCAGGTCATTTCAGATTTTTTCTAAACTCACTGGACCCCCCTCTATACGACTCCCATACATGCTTTTTACCTCCCGCAGCTCTTTCCGTGAGAACAATTGCTCCAAAAGATGCGTTTGTATGGCGGCCATATTGAAAAATGGCGGAAAAATAAATTCGGCCCCGGATTATGAATCGATGCCCCCGAAAACCCCCGGACGCCAATTTTCAGCCGGCTCGCAGTAACTTTTTTTTCGGCCGCCATTTTGAATCCGCCATCTTGGATTTTTATGACCACCACCGGAAAGCCCCCTCCATTCTCTATGACATTAGTTCGACCACCCCCCCGCTATCTCTAACGGTGTCGGAACGGTGAGCGTTTCAATTTTGTATGGCGGCCATCTTTTTTTGTATGGAAGCCATCTTTTTTTCTCCGGCTCGTCAAACGGCTTAAGGTCCTCAACATTTTTAGTTCAGGCGGTATAGGTTTGCGACTTGCCGTTTTCGAGATCCGTAGGGCAGTTCCGGTCAGTGTTCCACTTTCAGGTCATTTCGGACTTTTCCTGAAGTCACTGGACCCCCCTCTATACGACTCCCATACATCACTTTTACCCCCCATGGCTCCTTCTGGGAGATCAATTGGGTGAAAATCCAAAATGAACACTTGTATGGCGGCCATATTGAATAATGGCGGAAAAAAAAAGTCGACCCCGGATTATGAATCGGTGCCCCCGAAAACCCCCGGACGCCAATTTTCAGCCGCCTCGGACCATATTTTTTTTTGGCCGCCATTTTGAATCCGCCATCTTGGATTTTTATGACCCCCACCGGAAAGCCCCCGTCGTCCTCTATGACATTTGGTCGAGCACCCCCCCGCTATCTCCAACGGTTTCGGAACGGTGAGCGTTTACATTTTGTATGGCCGCCATCTTTTTTTGTATGGAAGCCATCTTTTTTTCACCGGCTCGTCAATCGACCCAGGGTCCTCGACATTTTTAGTTCCAGCAGTATGGGTGTGCGACTTGTAATTTTCGAGATCCGTAGGGCAGTTCCGGTCAGCGTTCCACTTTCAGGTCATTTCGGATTTTTCCCGGACTCACTGGACCTCAAGGTTTATGACTTTATGTATGACTTGTACCCCCCACGGCTCCTTCTGGGAGAACAATTATGTCAATGAGTGAGTGAGTCAGTGGTAATCGAGCTTTATATATTAGTGACTAGAGGTCGCGCGGTGCGCGGGCCGCGAGCGGCCCGCGAGGGCTTTTCGGGTGGAGCTTGTAACATTACTCAAAATAAATATGATATTTGATTTTGTATGGCAGCCATGTTTTTTTGTATGGAAGCCATCTTTTTTTCACCGGCTCGTCAAACGGCCCAGGGTCCTTGACATTTTTAGTTCCGGCGATATAGGTTTGCGACTTGTAATTTTCGAGATCCGTAAGGCAGTTCCAGTCAGCGTTCCACTTTCAGGTCATTTCTCACTGGACCTCTATACGACTGTCATACATGACTTTTACCCCTCTGCGGTTCCTTCTCGGAGAACAATTGCTCCAAAAGAAGCGTTTGTATGGCGGCCATATTGAAAAATGACGGAAAAAAAATGTTGGTTCCGGATTATGAATACGTGCCACCGAAAACCTCAGGACGTCAATTTTCAGCCAGATTAGACCATAATTTTTTAAACCGCTATTTCGAAGCCGCCATCTTGGATTTTTACTACTTACTACTATCTCTAACGTTTTCGGAACGGTGAGGGTTTCGAAAAAGTAGAGGTCGCGCAGTGCGCGGGCCGCAAGCGGCCCGCGGGTGGTGGTTTTCGTGGAGCTCTTAAATTAACTTAAAAAAATAAAACACGCTTTTGAAAGTGCCTGCAAAGGCTCAGTTGTAATAAAAAACTTTGACTTCGACTTCGGCTTCGGCTCCGGCTTCAGCCTCGGTTTCGGCTTCGGCCTCGGCTTCAACTTTGATTTTGACTTTGACTTCGACTTTGACTTTGACTTTGACTTTGACTTTGACTTTGACTTTGACTTTGACTTTGACTTCGACTTTGACTTTGAATTCGAATTTGACTTTGACTTTCACTTTGACTTTATTTTTCGTTTTCTTCCCAGCAGACCCTTTCATTTGATACCCATATCAGGTTGGTAGATAAGAAAATTTTGTCTACCATCTTGGGGCGTCCGCCATATTGAATTAAGTGTGACGTTATTTTAGTTTCGTACTCTTCTCAGCAAACCCTTTCATTTGATACCCATATCATGGTAGTGCATAATACATAAGTAGTCCGCCATATTGGATTTAGAATGACGTCAGTTATCTAACTATGCATTGATTTGTCATCCTAACTAAACGTGTGTACAAAATCTCACCTCAATCGGAAACCGCGAAGTGGGTCAAATTTAACTTCCAAGATTTTCTTACATAGTTACAGTTGAAGCTAATAAAAGCGTGTTAAGAGGCGTTTGTATGGCGGCCATGTTTTTTTGTATGGAAGCCATCTTTTTTTCACCGGATCGTCAATCGGCCCAGGGTCCCTGACATTTTTAGTTCCGGCGGTATAGGTTTGCGACTTGCCATTTTCGAGATCCGTAGGGCAGTTCCGGTCAGCGTTCCACTTTCAGGTCATTTCGGACTTTTCCTAAACTCACAGGCCCTCTATACCCATACATCACTTTTACCCCCGACGGCTCCTTCTGGGAGAACAATTGTGTGAAAATCCAAAATGAACACCTGTATGGCAGCCATGTTTTTTTGTATGGAAGCCATCTTTTTGCACCGGCTCGTCAATCGTCCTACCGTACTCGAAATTTTTAGTTCCGGCACCGTGCGTCTGCAACTTGTAGTTTTCGAGATCCGTAGGGCAGTTCTGGTCACGGTTCCACTTTCAGGTTATTTCGGATTTTTCCTAAACTCACTGGACCCTTCCCTATATAACTCCCATACATAACTTTAACCTCCCACGGCTCCTTCTGTGAGAATAATTGTGCGAAAATCCAAAATGAACACTTGTATGGCGGCCATGTATTTTTTTTGGAAGCCATATTTTTTTTACCAGCTCATCAATCGACCCAGGGTCCTCGACATTTTTAGTTCGGGCAATATGGGTCTGCGTTTTGCCGTTTTCGAGATCCGTAGGGCAGTTCCGGTCAGGGTTCTACTTTCAGGTCATCTCGGATTTTTCTTAAACTCACTGGAATTTCCACTATACAACTTCCATACATGACTTTTACCCCGCACAACTCCTTTTAGAACAATTGCTCCAAAAGAAGCGTTTATATGGCGGCCATGTATTTTTGTATAAAAGCCATTTTTTTTTACCAGCTCGTCAATTTACCCAAGATCATACACATTTTTAATTCGAGCAGTATGGGTGTGCGACTTCTCATTTTCGAGATCCGTGGGGCAGTTCCGGTCAGCGTTCCACTTTCACGTCTTTTCGGACTTTTCATAAACTCATAGGACCCCCTTCTATACGACTCCCATACATCACTTTTACCTCCCGCGGCTCCTTCCAGGAGAACAATTGCTCCAAAAAATGCGTTTGTATGGCGGCCATATTGAAAAATGGCGGAAAAAAAAAGTCGGTCCCGGATTATGAATCGGTGCCCCCGAAAACCCCCGGACGCCAATTTTCAGCCGGCTCGGAGCAACTTATTTTTCGGCTGCCATTTTGGATCCGCCATCTTGGATTTTTATGACCACCACCGGAAAGCCCCCTCCATCCTCTATGAAAATGGTTCAAGCACCCCCCCGCTATCTCCAACGGTTTCGGAACGGTGAGCGTTTCAATTTTGTATGGCCGCCATTTTTTTTGTATGGAAGCCATCTTTTTTTCACCGGATCGTCAACTGGCCCAGGGTCCTTAACATTTTTAGTTCCAGCACTGTAGGTCTGCGACTTGCCATTTTCGAGATCCATAGGGCAGTTCCGGTCAGCGTTCCACTTTCAGGTCATTTCGGACTTTTCCTATACTCACAGGACCCCCCTCTATACGACTCCCATACATCACTTTTACCCCCCATGGATCCTTCTGGGAGAACAATTGGGTGAAAATCCAAAATGAAAACTTGTATGGCGGCCATATTTAAAAATGGCGGAAAAAAAAAATTGATCCTGGATTATGAATCGGTGCCCCCGAAAGCCCCCGGATGCCAATTTTCAGCCGGCTCGGACCATATTTTTTTTTGGCCGCCATTTTGAATCCGCCATCTTGGATTTTTATGACCCCCACCGGATAGCCCCCGTCGTCCTCTATGACATTTGGTCGAACACCCCCCCGCTATCCCCAACGGTTTCGGAACGGTGAGCGTTTCAATTTTGTATGGCCGCCATCTTTTTTTGTATGGAAGCCATCTTTTTTTCACCGGATCGTCCATTGGCCCAGGGTCCTCGACATTTTTAGTTCCGGCGGTATAGGTTTGCGACTTTTCATTTTCGAGATCCGTAGGGCAGTTCCGGTCAGCGTTCCACTTTCAGGTCATTTCGGATTTTTCCCGGACTCACTGGACCTCAAGGGTTATGACTGTATGTATGACTTGTACCCCCCACGGCTCCTTCTGGGAGAACAATTATGTCAATGAGTGAGTCAGTGGTAATCGAGCTTTATATATTAGAGACTAGAGGTCGCGCGGTGCGCGGGCCGCGAGCGGCCCGCGAGGCCTTTTTAGGTGGGGTTTGTATCATGACGTAAAATAAATATGATATTTGGTTTTGTATGGCAGCCATGTTTTTTTGTACGGAAACCATCTTTTTTTCACCAGCTCGTCAATTGGCCCAGGGTCCTCGACATTTTTAGTTCGGGCACTACAGGTCTGCGACTTGTCGTTTTCTAGATCCGTAGGGCAGTTCCGGTCAGCGTTCCACTTTCAGGTCATTTCGGACTTTTCCTGAACTAATTGGACTTGTAACCCCCCCTCTATCTCTAACGTTTTCGGAACGGTGAGCGTTTCAATTTTGTATGGTATTTTTTTTTTGCATGTTAGCAATGTTTTTTCACCGGCTCGTCAAACGGCCCAGGGTCCTTGACATTTTTAGTTCCGGCGGTTTGGGTATGCGACTTGCCGTTTTCGAGATCCATATGGCTGTTCCGGTCAGGGTTCCCCTTTCAGTTAATTTCACACTGGACCTCTTATGTGACTGTCATTCATGACTTTTACCCCCCGCGGCTCCTTCTCCGAAAACAATATCTCCAAAAGAAGCGTTTGAATGGCGGCCATATTGAAAAATGGCGGAAAAGAAAGTCGATTCGGGTTTATGAATTAGTGCCCCCAAAACCCCCGGACGCCAATTTTCATCCGGATCGGACCATATTATTTTTTGGCCTCCATTTTGAATCCGCCATCTTGGATTTTTATCACTACCACTGGAAAGCCCCCCTCGTTCTCTATGATATTTGGTCGAGCACCCCCCCTCTATCTCTAACGGTTTCGGAACGGTGAGGGTTTTGAAAAAGAAGAGGTCACGCACGCAGTGCGCGGGCCGCAAGCGGCCCGCGGGTGGCGGTTTTGGTGGAGCTCTTAAATTAACTTAAAAAAAATAAAAACACGCTTTTGAAAGTGCCTGCAAAGGCTGTTGTAATAAAAAACTTTGACTTTGACTTTGACTTTGACTTTGACTTTAACTTTAACTTTAACTTTAACTTCGACATCGACTTTGACTTTATTTTTCGTTTTCTTCCCAGCAGACCCTTTCATTTGATACCAATATCATGATGGTAGATAAAAAAAAATTGTCTACCATCTTGGGGCGTCCGCCATATTGAATTAAGTGTGACGTTATTTTAGTTTCGTAGTCTTCTCAGCAAACCCTTTCATTTGATACCCATATCATGGTAGTGCATAATACATAAGTAGTCCGCCATATTGGATTTAGAATGACGTCAGTTATCTAACTGCATTGTCATCCTAACGTGTGCAAAATCTCACCTCAATCGGAAACCGCGAAGTGGGTCAAATGTAACTTCCAAGATTTTCTTACATAGTTAGTTACAGGTAAAGCTAATAAAAGCGTGTTAAGAAGCGTTTATATGGCGGCCATGTTTTTTTGTATGAAAGCCATTTTTTTTACCAACTCATCAATCGACCCAAGATCCTACACATTTTTAGTTCGGGCAGTATGGGTGTGCGACTTCTCATTTTCGAGATCCGTGGGGCAGTTCCCGTCAGCGTTCCACTTTCAGGTCTTTTCGGACTTTTCCTAAACTCAATGGGCACCCCTCTATACGACTCCCATACATGACTTTTACCCCCGACGGCTCCTTCTTGGAGAACAATTGTGTGAAAATCCAAAATGAACACCTGTATGGCAGCCATGTTTTTTTGTATGGAAGCTATCTTTTTTTTTCCGACAGGACAATGGACCCAGGGTCCTCGACATTTTTAGTTCCAGCACCGTGCATCTGCGACTTGCCGTTTTCGAGATCCGTAGGGCAGTTCCAGTAAACGTCCCACTTTCAGGTCATTCTGGACTTTTTCTAAACTCTTAGGACCCCCTTCTATATGACTCCCATACATGACTTTTACCTCCCACGGCTCCTTCTCGGAGAGCAATTGTAAGAAAATCCAAAATGAACACTTTTGTATGGCGGCCATGATTTTTGGATGGAAACCATCTTTTCTTCACCGGCTCGTCGATCGGCCCAGGGTCCTTGACATTTTTAGTTCCGGCAGTATGAGAGTGCGACTTGCCGTTTTCGAGATCCGTAGGGCAGTTCCAATCAGCGTTCCACTTTCAGGTCATTTCGGACTTTTCCTAAACTCAATGGGCACCCCTCTATACGACTTCCATACATGACTTTTACCCCCGACGGCTCCTTCTGGGAGAACAATTGTGTGAAAATCCAAAATGAACACTTGTATGGCGGCCATATTTTTTTGTATGGAAGCCATCTTTTTTCACCGGCTCGTCAATCGTCCCAGGGTACTCGACATTTTTAGTTCAAGCACTGTAGGTCTGCGACTTGTAATTTTCGAGATCCGTAGGGCAGTTCCGGTCAGCGTTCCACTTTCAGGTCATTTCGGACTTTTCCTGAACTTACTTGACCCCCTTCTATACGATCCTCATACATGACTTTTACCCCCGACGGCTCCTTCTGGGAGAACAATTGTAAGAAAATCCAAAATGAACACTTGTATGTAGGCCATGTTTTTTTGTATGGAAGCCATCTTTTTTTCACCAGCTCGTCTATCATCCCAGGGTACTCGTCATTTTTAGTTCCGGCAACCTCGGTCTGCGACTTGTAGTTTTCAAGCTCCGTAGGGCTGTTCCAGTCAGGGTTCCACTTTCAGGTCATTTCGGATTTTTCTGTACTCACTGGATCCCCTTCTATACAACTCCCATACGTGACTTTTACCCCCCGCGGCTCCTTTGGGAGAACACTTGCTCCAAAAGAAGCGTTTGTATGGCAGCCATGTTTTTTTGTATGGAAGCTATCTTTTTTTCACCGGCTCGTCAATCGACCCTGGGTCATCGACATTTTTTGTTCAGGCACTATGGGTCGGCGACTTGTAATTTTTGAGATCCGTAGGGCAGTTCCGGTCAGCGTTCCACTTTCAGGTCATTTCGGACTTTTCCTAAAAACTCGCAGGACCCTCTTCTATATGATTCCCATACATGACTTTTACCCCCGACGACTCCTACTGGGAGAACAATTGAGTGAAAAACCAAAATGAACACTATTGTATGGCGGCCATGTTATTTTGTATGGAAGCCATCTTTTTTCACCGGCTCGTCAATCGTCCTAGGGTACTCGACATTTTTAGTTCGGGCAGTACCGGTGTTCGACTTCTCATTTTTGAGATCCGTAGGGCAGTTCCGGTCAGCGGTCTACCTTCAGGTCATTTCAGATTTTTTCTAAACTTACAGGACTTCCTTCTTTACGACTCCGATACATGACTTTTACCCCCCGCGGTTCCTTCTGGGAGAACAATTGGGTCAAAATCCAAAATGAACACTTGTATGGCGGCCATATTGAAAAATGGCGGAAAAAAAATATTGATTCTGGATTATGAATCGGTGCCCCCGAAAACCCCCGGGCGCCAATTTTCAGCCGAATCGGGGCAACTTTTTTTTGGCGGCCATTTTGAATCCGCCATCTTGGATTTTTATGACCACCACCGGAAAGCCCCCTCCATTCTCTATGACATTAGTTCGACCCCGCTATCTCTAACGGTTTCGGAACGGTGAGCGTTTCTATTTTGTATGGCGGCCATGTTTTTTTGTATGGAAGCTATCTTTTTTTCACCGGCTCGTCCATCGACACAGGGTCCTCTACATTTTTAGTTCCAGCACTGTAGGTCTGCGACTTGTAATTTTCGAGATCCGTAGGGCAGTTCTGGTCAGCGTTCCACTTTCAGGTCATTCTGGACTTTTTCTAAACTCTTAGGACCCCCTTCTATATGACTCCCATACATAACTTTTACCTCCCACGGCTCCTTCTGGGAGAACAATTGGATGAAAATCCAAACTGAACACTTGTATGGCGGCCATCTTGAAAAATGCCGAAAAAAAAAATTGACCCCGGATTATGAATCGGTGCCCTCGAAAGCTCCCGGATGCCAATTTTCAGCCGGCTCGGACCATTTTTTTTTTGGCCGCCATTTTGAATCCGCCATCTTGGATTTTTATGACCACCACCGGAAAGCTCCCTTCATCTTCTATGACATTAGTTCGACCACCCCCCCGCTATCTCCAACGGTTTCGGAACGGTGAGCGTTTCTATTTTGTATGGCGGCCGTGTTTTTTTGTATGGAAGCCATCTTTTTTTCACCGGTTCATCAATTGGCCCAGGGTCCTCGACATTTTTAGTTCAGGCACTACATGTCTGCGACTTGTCGTTTTCGAGATCCGTAGGGCAGTTCCGGTCAGCCCTCCACTTTCAGGTCATTTCAGACTTTTCCTAAACTCACAAGACCCCCCTCTATACGATCCTCATACATCACTTTTACCCCCCATTGCTCCTTCTGGGAGAACAATTGGGTGAAAATCCAAAATGAACACTTGTATGGCGGCCATCTTGAAAAATGGCGGAAAGAAAAATTTGATCCCGGATTATGAATCGGTGCCCCCGAAAACCCCCGGATGCCAATTTTCAGCCGGCTCGGACCATTTTTTTTTTTGGCCGCCATTTTGAATCCGCCATCTTGGATTTTTATGACCCCCACCGGAAAGCCCCCATCGTCCTCTATGACATTTGGTCGAGCACCCCCCCGCTATCTCCAGCGGTTTCGGAACGGTGAGCGTTTCAATTTTGTATGGCCGCCATCTTTTTTTGTATGGAAGCCATCTTTTTTTCACCGGCTCGTCAATCGACCCAGGGTCCTCGACATTTTTAGTTCCGGCACTATGGGTGTGCGACTTGCCATTTTCGAGATCCGTAGGGCAGTTCCGGTCAGCGTTCCACTTTCAGGTCATTTCGGATTTTTCCCGGACTCACTGGACCTCAAGGTTTATGACTTTATGTATGACTTGTACCCCCCACGGCTCCTTCTGGGAGAACAATTATGTCAATGAGTGAGTGAGTCAGTGGTAATCGAGCTTTATATATTAGTGACTAGAGGTCGCGCGCTGCGCGGGCCGCGAGCGGCCCGCGAGGTGGTTTTAGGTGGAGTTTGTACCTTGCAACTCCCATCTATCTCTAACGGTTTCGGAATGGTGAGCGTTTCAATTTTGTATGGCGGCCATGTTTTCTTGTATAGTAGCCATGATTTTTCACCAGCTCGTCAATCGACCCAAGGTCCTTGACATTTTTAGTGCCGGCAGTATGGGTGTGCGACTTTTCGTTTTCGAGATCCGTAGGGCAGTTCCGGTCAGCGTTCCACTTTCAGGTCATTTCTCACTGGGCCTCCCTCTATACGACTCCCACACATGACTTTTACCCCCCATGACTCCTTCTGGGAGAACAATTGCTCCAAAAGATGCGTTTGTATGGCGGCCATATTGAAAAATGGCGGAAAAAAACGTCGGTCCCGGTTTATGAATCGGTGCCCCCGAAAACCTCAGGACGCCAATTTTCAGCCAGATCGGACCATATTCTTTGTTGGCCGCCATTTTGAATCCGCCATCTTGGATTTTAATGAACTCCACCGGAAAGCCCCCGTCGTCCTCTATGACATTTGGTCGAACACCCCCCCGCTATAGCCAACGGTTTCGGAACGGTGAGCGTTTCAATTTTGTATGGCCGCCATCTTTTTTTGTATGGAAGCCATCTTTTTTTCACCGGCTCTTCAAACGGCCCAGGTTCCGGCGATGTAGGTTTGCGACTTGTAATTTTCGAGATCCGTAGGGCAGTTCCAGTCAGCGTTCCACTTTCAGGTCATTTCTCACTGGACCTCCATACGACTGTCATACATGACTTTTACCCCTCTGCGGTTCCTTCTCGGAGAACAATTACTCCAAAAGAAGCGTTTGTATGGCGGCCATATTGAAACATGACGGAAAAGAAATGTTGGTTCCGGATTACGTATGAATACGTGCCGCCGAAAACCTCAGGACGTCAATTTTCAGCCAGATTAGACCATAATTTTTTAAACCGCTATTTCGAAGCCGCCATCTTGGATTTTTACTACTTACTACTATCTCTAACGTTTTCGGAACGGTGAGGGTTTCGAAAAAGTGGAGGTCGGGCAGTGCGCGGGCCGCAAGCGGCCCGCGGGTGGTGGTTTTCGTAGACCTCTTAAATTAACTTAAAAAATAAAACACGCTTTTGAAAGTGCCTGCAAAGGCTCAGTTGTAATAAAACACTTTGACTTCGACTTCAGCCTCGGTTTCGGCTTCGGCCTTGGCTTCGGCGTGGGCTTCAACTTTGACGTTGACGTTGACTTTGACTTTGACTTTGACTTTGACTTTGACTTTGACTTTGACTTTGACTTTGACTTTGACTTTGACTTCGACATCGACTTTGACTTTATTTTTCGTTTTCTTCCCAGCAGACCCTTTCATTTGATACCCATATCATGATGGTAGATAAGAAAATTTTGCCTACCATCTTGGGGCGTCCGCCATATTGGATTTATAATGACGTCAGTTATCTAACTATGCATTGTCATCCTAACTAAACGTGTGTGCAAAAGTTCAACTCAATCGGAAACCGCGAAGTGAGTCAAATTTAACGTCCAAGATTTTCTTACATAGTTAGTTAGTTAGTTACAGGTGAAGCTAATAAAAGCGTTAAAAAAAGGTGGAAATAAATTTCGATCCTGAATAATGAATCGGTGCCCCCAAAAACCCAAAGACGCCAATTTTCAGCCCGATCGGAATATATTGTTTTGGCCGCCATTTTGAATCGGCCATCTTGGATTTTTATGAACACAACCGGAAAGCCCCTTTCGTCCTCTATGACATCGGTTCGAGCAACCCCCCGCTATCTCTAACATTTTCGGAGTGGAGGGCATTTCTATTTTGTATGGCGGCCATGTTTTTTGTATAGAAGCCATCTTTTTTTTACCAACTCGTCAATCGGCTCGAGATCCTACAAATTTTTAGTTCCGGCACTATGGGTCTGCGCTTTGCCGTTTTTGAGATCCGTAGGGCAGTTCTGGTCAAGGTTCCAATTTAAGGTTTTATCGAATTTTTCCTGAAATCACTGGACCCCCTTCTATACGACTCCGAATCATCACTTTTACCCCCCACGGCTCCTTCTGGGAGAACAATTGCTCCAAAAGATGCGTTTGTATGGCGGCCATATTGAAAATTGGCGGAAAAAAAAAGTCGGTCCCGGATTATAAATCGGTGCCCCCGAAAACCTCAGGACGCCAATTTTCAGCCAGATCGGACCATATTTTTTGTTGGCCGCCATTTTGAATCCGCCATCTTGGATTTTTATCACGACCACCGAAAAGCCCCTCTCGTCCTCTATGATATTTGGTCGAGCACCCCCACTCTATCTCTAACGGTTTCGAAACGGTGAGGGTTTAATAAGCTTAGAGGTCGCGCGGTACGCGGGCCGCGGGCGGCCCACGGAGGTTGTGGTGAAGCTCTTAAATTAACTTAAAAAAAAAATAAAAACAATTTTGAAAGTGCTTGCATAGGCTCAGTTGTAATAAAAAACTTTGACTTCGGTCTCGGCTTCGGCTTCGACCTCAGTCTCGGCTTCGACTTCGGCCTCGGTTTTGGCTTCGGCTTCGGCCTCGTCTTCGGCTTCGGCTTCAGCCTCGGCCTCGGCTTTGGCTTCAGCGTCGGCTTCGGCTTCGGCCTTGACTTTGACTTTGACTTTTACTTTGACTTTGACTTCGACTTGACTTTGACTTCGACTTGACTTCGACTTGACTTCGACTTTGACTTTGACTTCGACTTCGACTTTGATTTTGAATTCGACTTTCACGATTCTCTTACATAGTTACAGGTGTAGCTAATAAAAGCGTGTTAAGAGGCGTTTGTATGGCAGCCATGTTTTTTTGTATGTAAGCCATCTTTTTTTTACCAGCTCGTCAATCGACCCAAGGTCCTACACATTTTTAGTTCGGGCAGTACGGGTGTGCGACTTCTTATTTTGGAGATCCGTGGGGCAATTCCGGTCAGCGTTCCACTTTCAGGTCATTTCGGACTTTTCCTGAACTCATAGGACCCCCTTCTATACGACTCCTATACATGAGTTTTACCCCCGAAGGCTCCTTCTGGGAGAACAATTGCTCCAAAAGAAGCGTTTGTATGGCAACCAATTTTTTTTTGTATGGAAGCCATCTTTTTTTCACCGGCTCGACGATCTGATCAGGTTCCTCGACATTTTTAGTTCCGGCACTATGGGAGTACGGCTTGCCATTTTCTAGATCTATAAGGCTGTTCCAGTCAGCGTTCCAGTTTCAGGTCATTTCGGATTTTTTCTGAATTCACTGGGCACCCTTCTCTACGACTCTCATACATGACTTTTACCCCTGACGGCTCCTTTTGGGAGAACAATTGAGTGAAAATCCAAAATGAACACTTGTATGGCGGCCATGTTTTTTTGTATGGAAGCCATCGTTTTTCACCGGTTCGTCAATCGTCCCAGAGTACTCGACATTTTTAGTTCCGGCAATATGGGTGTGCGACTTCTCATTTTCGAGATCCGTAGGGCAGTTCCGGTCAGCGTTCCACTTTCAGGTCTTTTCGGACTTTTCCTAAACTCAATGGGCACCCCTCTATACGACTCCCATACATGACTTTTACCCCCGACGGCTCCTTCTGGGAGAACAATTGTGTGAAAATCCAAAATTAACACCTGTATGGCAGCCATGTTTTTTTGTATGGAAGCCATATTTTTTTCACCGGCAGGACAATGGACCCAGGGTCCTCGACATTTTTAGTTCCGGCATCGTGCATCTGCGACTTGCCGTTTTCGAGATCCGTAGGGCAGTTCCGGTCAGCGTTCCACTTTCAGGTCATTCTGGACTTTTTCTAAACTCTTAGGACCCCGTTCTATATGACTCCCATACATAACTTTTATCTCCCACGGCTCCTTCTCGGAGAGCAATTGTGTGAAAATCCAAAATGAACACTTGTATGGCGGCCATGTTTTTTTGTATGGAAGCCATCTTTTTTCACCGGCTTGTCGATCGGCCCAGGGTCTTTGACATTTTTAGTTCCGGCACAGTGGGTGTGCGACTTCTCATTTTCGAGATCCGTAGGGTAGTTCCGGTCAGCGTTCCACTTTCAGGTCATTTCGGACTTTTCATAAACTCATAGGACCCCCTTCTATATGACTCCGATACATGACTTACCTCCCACGGCTCCTTCTCGGAGAGCAATTGTGTGAAAATCCAAAATGAACACTTGTATGGCAGCCATGTTTATTTGTATGAAAGCCATCTTTTTTTTTACCAGCTCGTCAATCGACCCAAGGTCCTACACATTTTTAGTTCGGGCAGTATGGGTGTGCGACTTGTCGTTTTCGAGATCCGTAGGACAGTTCCGGTCAGCGTTCCACTTTCAGGTCATTTCGGACTTTTCCTAAACTCACAAGACCCCCTTCTATACGACTCCCATACATCACTTTTACCCCCGAAGGCTCCTTCTGGGAGAACAATTGCTCCAAAAGATGCGTTTGTATGGCGGCCATATTGAAAAATGGCGAAAAAAAAATGTCGTTCCCGGATTATGAATCGGTGCCCCCGAAAACCCCCGGGACGCCAATTTTCAGCCGGCTCGGAGCAACTTTTTTTTCGGCCGCCATTTTGGATCCGCCATCTTGGATTTTTATGACCACCACCGGAAAGCCCCCTCCATCCTCTATGAAAATGGTTCGAGCTCCCCCCCGCTATCTCCAACGGTTTCGGAACGGTGAGCGTTTCAATTTTGTATGGCCGCTATTTTTTTTGTATGGAAGCCATCTTTTTTTCACCGGATCGTCAACCGGCCCAGGGTCCTTGACATTTTTAGTTCAGGCACTACATGTCTGCGACTTCTCATTTTCGAGATCCGTGGGGCAGTTCTGGTCAGCGTTCCACTTTCAGGTCATTTCGGACTTTTCTTGAACTCAAAGGACCCCCCTCTATACGACTCCCATACATCACTTTTACCCCCGGCGGCTCCTTCTGGGAGAACAATTGGGTGAAAATCCAAAATGAACACTTGTATGGCGGCCATCTTGAAAAATGGCGGAAAAAAAAAATTGATCCCGGATTATGAATCGGTGCCCCCGAAAATCCCCGGACGCCAATTTTCAGCCGCCTCGGACCATTTTTTTTTTTTGCCGCCATTTTGAATCCGCCATCTTGGATTTTTATGACCCCCACCGGAAAGCCCCCGTCGTCCTCTATGACATTTGGTCGAGCACCCCCCCGCTATCTCCAACGGTTTCGGAACGGTGAGCGTTTCCATTTTGTATGGCCGCCATCTTTTTTTGTATGGAAGCCATCTTTTTTTCACCGGCTCGTCAATCGACCCAGGGTCCTCGACATTTTTAGTTCCAGCAGTATGGGTGTGCGACTTGTAATTTTCGAGATCCGTAGGGCAGTTCCGGTCAGCGTTCCACTTTCAGGTCATTTCGGATTTTTCCCGGACTCACTGGACCTCAAGGTTTATGATTTCATGTATGACTTGTACCCCCCACGGCTCCTTCTGGGAGAACAATTATGTCAATCAGTGAGTCAGTGAGTCAGTGGTAATCGAGCTTTATATATTAGAGATTATATGCTTCACTAGTCTTAATTATTATTATTTACTCAATAGCCCTTACATTTTGTGACTATTAAATTTGGTCGGATTGTTATAGGATGTCCTCAAAAAGAATACGCAGATATAACGTGTAAAATAAATATTTATAATTATTAACAACAACGTTTACAATTCGAGTGTAAAAACAGAACTAGACAGAAAATATATTTATTTTCACTGCCAATTGTGACTCCGAAGTGGTGTCACAGCCGTTGTTTTTTCTCACGAAGATTTTCCAAGTTCTAAATTGTTAAAAGAACATTATTGGCTGTGTAACAACCAGCCAGCACATTAGAGATTCCTATGTTACCTGTCGGAACTCTTTCATTCACTCTAACACGGATTCGCGATATTATCACTTGCGGTCCGCAGGGTAAGTACGCTAGCCCTAGCCTATCATGGATTCATAGCCTTAAGCTAGCTTTCTCTGTCTACGCCTGTGCCATAAGCCTATCAATTAAAATTACTGCCTGACTTGCCATAATAAAAAATAGAATGTCACGTTATTGTCTGTCACTTCTGTCAGGTTAATAATGATGTACCATAGAAATATTACAAGTACTGGAACGCTTAATAGTGCCGTAAAGCCGGTATGAGGGAGAATACTTTGTGGTAACCGTGTCCTTGTCTAATAGGGTAACCATACATTTTAGTTAAAAGTAGGACATGATAGAAATATTTAATGTTATGAGAATAGTTATCAGGTAATTAACTACTGATATCGAATAGTAAGAATTGTTTTTTTCCTAGTAAATAGTGAAATATACGGTCCATACAGTGTATCTAAACGTTCTTACAAATTTACATGCACCCTTTTGGTTATAATTAGAGTCACAGGCAAGGCATAATATATAAATAGGCATATGCAAGGTTACTATATAATAAAAAAGAAAATTTAGAGAAAATTTCGGACATTGCGGAAAAATCCGGACATTTTCTTATACACAGATTACGTGTATAATAAAATGTCATGCGTGAATATTCCGGACATCTGGCAGCTCTAGTCATAGGAAACATTAGATTTTAACATTTTAAGATACAAATTTAATTCCTCTTCTACTTTTTCTTTCTTTTTTCTTTTTCTCTTTTAGCTTTGCGACCATCCTACGACCTTTCTTTATGAGATCTTTCCTATTATAGCAGAAAGGGTAACCCATGCTTAGTGCTGCAGAATCGAATATCACTTATTATAATATTCTTGTTTGGCAAACTCAAGTATAATCATCATTCACAACATTAAGCAATAAAACACAATGAATGAAAGTCAAAGCAAAACTTTTTTTAATTTCAAATCGGCATAAAAAGGTCGTCGTCGTTTCGTCAAAACGTTGAGATTCTAGATGCACGGTTCCAAAGTGGGCCGGGTTCTATGGAGAAGAGACCGGCTACAAACTTAATGGATGATTGTAATTTTAATTGTGTTGGCATTATAGTTGTATTTTGGGTTTATGTGCTTGTTTCCTCTTGCTTTACTTTCTTATTTGGTGGTTCACTGGAAACTGCAACATCTTCCCATTTACTACAAAATCCTACATGCCCTGATTCACCAGATGTTCCTGCACGTACAATTTATTTTGCACGTACAGTTTTTTTTCTTTTTGTGGCTATCTGTAATGTCAAAAATGATCTTCATTATGGCACAATATCTAAGTACAATATCCAATCCAGTAAAAGTTTAATCCATCTAACTATACTAATAGGAAAATATTAAACACAAATAAACAATAAGCAAAGTGTGTGAATCTTAAGTTTGTGCAATGTGTTATACTTTATATTAGTATAAACTATTACAGACCAGACAATTACACACAACATTATACAACAGACACATACAACAACTGATAATTATTAAACATATTACAATAGTACCTATGGTAATATTGAAGGAACTGCTTCAGGTTTTAATTTTATTTTTGCTGCTGTTAAATAATTCATTATCTTTAAAATTTACGCCACAAACACATGCGAACTTATACACACTAATGTCAAGGTTCGTGGCTGTTATCCATAACACCCTCTGCTTATTATCAGCTGGAATCCTGAAAAAAACAAACATGGAATTTTAATAAAGTCTATCATTTTATAAGAGATACAAAAAAACATTATTATCTATTCGGCACAACAAACAACAAATGATTTCAACAAATTAACTTAAACTATATACAGGGTTATTTGTAAAACACCGGCAATGCTTTAAGGGGTGCAACTACTCATCAATATGATCAACTTTTACTACGGGACCAACCATGAAATCGCGAAAAAAAATTCAAACTTTTCATACATTTTGATGGAGCAAGGTTAATCTTTTGTATGAAAAGTTTGATTTTTTTTTCGCGATTTCATTGTTGTTCCCATAGTAAAAGTTGTTCATATTGATGAGTAGTTTCACCCCTTAAAGCGTTGCCGGTGTTTTACAAATAACCCTGTATGTATACGTCTTATACTATACTTGGAATCACTCAAATTATACAAAACAATAAATGCATCGAAAATATGCTACGCATTACAGATTATGGAAAAACAAATCCAAATTTATTAAATTACGTAAATTATTTAACTTAGTGGACTGTATGTTATGTGAAACGATCTAAAATAAGTACTTGGAGCAACTATATCCCACAAAATAAAAATATATTGTCACACTACTCAATGAAACTTACCTATGGAACGATATTCCACAACCAGGATAATATTCTCGCTTGCACCCAATCATAACTCAAGTATTTACCATCTTGTCGCCAAAAAATTATTCTAGGCACAAAAATAATGTTTGATCACGTTTATTTCTGAACTATGAAAACCACGAATGTTGACAATAGGTTGACAACTAAGTTGACAATGTAAGCCATTTTGAATGATGTAGTGTTTCCCGCATGCAAACTTCTTTAACTACTGGTATCCAAATATTGTAATAATCAATCTTATTGAATAACGTATGGAAATAATAATATTTAATATAATATTTAAAGCACGTCAATTATAATTTTTATTATGTTTATTTTGATAGCCGTGGGTAGAAGTTTCATTAGTTCTAATATGTATGTAAAAACGATTCTGAAAATACCAATTTAGTAGATTACTAAGTTGATGAGTAATGGCCATGTGTGCGAGAGGGACACCGCTAAATCTCAGGTGACTTTCATGTGGGCACAAAATTTCGTACAACTAATTATAGCAGTAAGCTCTCTAGTTATAGGTACTATGTATTATCTCTATGTGATGTACCAATTCAATCATTATGTTAATCGAATTATTGTTAATGGTAATAATCTAAATCGTTCATAAATAATATTTTGTGGTTATTTTTACATTTCAAACAAATGGGTTATTATTCCATTTCATCTCTAAGGAAAAATGATTTCTCTCTGAAACAGTCAGGTTGCGAAAATTACTCATTTGGAAGTAAGGAAGAAACTACAACAGACCATATCTGTGAAATTCGCATAAATTAATGGTATGTTATACCAAACCACAGAAAAAAACCATTTTAATTTATTATGTAAATGATAATCGATTATTTATGTATCTGATTGTTTATAATCGATGACGCCCATCACTATTCGTCATCGCAACGACGACGGCTACAGTTGCCATTCATAAAAAAAAAAAAAACTACGTCATCACTCATCGTCAGTCAGTCAAGGTCAAAATATATTATGCAGCAGCCAAAACCACTGAAGTAGCACGCCCGGCAATGTTCCAAACAAAAATCATAACCGTACGAACTTATACATTATCTGTGGTGCAAACAGAGCTTTCGACTTCAGTACCCTTCCCTCACCCCCGTCTTCACCTCCGTTGGTGGATTAGCAGGCAGCCATATTGTAAACAGCGGCCATTACTGTTTATCACCTGTTTATCGTGTTGTTATGAAGGATGTGAAGTGTCTGCGTCGATTAATTTCTGCACATTTTATAATCCATATATTCAGTAATTTCGCGTACAACTACCGTGAAACATAATGTTTCGCAAGTGTTGTGTTCCTAAATGTGATAGCTGTTGGCTATCACATTTAGGACAGAACGTTAAATTACATAGATTTCCTTTGAGAAAGGAATTTCGAGATCAAAATATGAAGAGCTTAATAGGATGGACACTTTGAGTATCTAGGATGGACAATTTGTATAACAAAGTATTTGTATGTCATAAACATCTACGATTTGGTGCATATCCTACTTTGTTTAATGACTCTGAAATTTTATCTGGAAACCCATCAAAGAATTTCAGCTTTGAATCAGGTAAGAACTTATGTTATGAAATAACATCTATTCAGTCTATTTTATTATAACATTAAATAAAATAATGTATTAAAACATATCTATTTTTAATCTTCAGAACAAAATTAACTGCCATCGTACAGCGGTGATCATACATATTGGAGGCAGCTTCGCTCAGACCACAATTATTCCGCATCTTCAGTGTGTTGGAATATCAAATTCAGGCATGTATCTTTGAAACTAACCTATCAAGCAGTGTAAATTATAATATAGAAAATCTGTTGTTTTTAACCATTGGAAGTATAACTATAAAGTGCACTCATAGACATTCCTTATCAATAATCAATCAGTGTCCTAAGATATACAATTCAAATTTGAGATAATTATCATCATCGTTAAATGGAGTCTGAGTGCTAAGATGCTGCGGGCTGAATTTACAGAGACCTATGTGCTGTCTATTTACTTACTGCATGTGTTGAATAGTTTCATTTTAGCTCTCATTAATACCCAACATTTCTCTATTAAATAAGCACCTTTTAGTTTATTTAAAATAATTTATTAATACCTAACACTATGGTTTTATTTCAGGCTCTTTGGATACAAGTTCAACTCAAAGTTCAACGCATGTAACTTCAGTTATAAAGAAACTCTTCCATGGAGCAATTCGTGATTTTGCGAAATAAAATCACCGTATCGCAAATTCAGTTATTTTCATAGTAAAGGTTCATATTTATGAGTAATTTCACTCCTTTGGTCATTACTGTATCTCATAAATACTGGTTAGTGTTTTGAAATTTTAAAAGTTTGTCATTTTAGTTCTAAGATTGTCTAATAATTGATAATTATAATGTACTGTATTATTATATATTTGCATGCCATTATAAATGGCGGAATGTGTCTGCACTAAAATATGATTTATTGTACGATCTTTTATACCGTATTTTACGCAAATAAATTGATTTGATTTGATTTGATTACTATTACTACCTACCTACTACTGCTACTACTACTTGAGTTTAGCGGTAGGTAATTCTGGGAAACATGATTTTATGGAATGGAGAAAGGGAATGTATCAAAATCGTAGACGGAGAAAACAATTTTGATACACTTCCCTTTCTCCATTCCATAAAATCATGTTTCCCAGAATTACCTACCTATCGCTAACCGTCTACGATCAAAATAAATATTTTTTCAAATTTCCCGCCAAAGCGGCTAATACACTTGATACTAAAAAAACATAAGCCAAAAGCTATGTTTGCAACGGTATAGTGCCGATGTATGGGACATGACCGTCTGATACGTAGTATCTCTCAGTAGTCTGTGCTGAAGTAGCCAAAAGCAACTCGAAGTAACATCAAAAACATAGCCTTTAGAATTAATTAATTTATAATTTTGTGTTGCAAAAGAAATCAAAACAATTGGATTGTTTGGTTAGTAATCTATTGTAGCAATGGATAGAAGAATTTATTCCAGTATTCATTTCATCATCATGTTATTTTCAAATCTACCGCTACATCCTATGCTAAAGATTGTAGGTAGTATCTCTAAGTAGTCTGTGGATTGTAGTTTGCACTAAGTTTACGTGCCTACTCTATGCTGAACATTCTAAAATAAATAAATTGATTGTGTAACAAGTAGGTACCTACGTTGGAGGCAGTTCAGCTGCTATCAAATTATAATAAAAAGTTATTAGATTCTTACTCTCAAAATGTACATTGTGTCGAATTTGGTGAAAGTTACCATTCCCAACTATTTGGCCGGCTTGCCCATTCCTGACTCTTTCGGGGGTTGGTTTCGTCTTGGAGGTAAGAAAAACCATGTGTAATAAACATTCTCATTTCATTAAAGTTACAAATTGAATCCTTGATTGCTACCCATAACTAGCAGAAATAAAATTAGATGAATGTATTTTTTCAAATTGTTCCAGTTTGCTTGTTGCAGTAGTACCTACCTAACTGTACCCTTGTTTTTTACAAAAAGAACATGGTTATAATTTATAATACACGCGATTTTGAACTTTGTGTAGTTACAATAAAATGCTTACTTGTATAAAATATTTTAGAACAGTTTTTGTGGTGTTCCCTTGAATATAATTTCAAATGACATACTTTCAAAGCATTATTCATTATCATTACCTTAGTTGAACATGAACATGAATTAATTAATTCTTTATTCTTATGATTATTTATTTATATGTACACACAAGGAAACATGGTAATAAAAATGTTACAGACAAATGAGCACAATGGAACTACTTATTTCTAAAGAAATTTCTTCCAGTAGTCCCGTGATTGGAAATAAGGATGATAGACACGTACTGACAACATGCTATACTTATCATCGTAGTTGATTTTAATTTATGCATTGTGATCGTTTTTGTAGGTAGATGAAATTGACCAATTTATTTATTATATTTCAGTAAAGGATTGGCTTGCTTTAATCCCGCCCACAGCTGTTGTTGGAGGGATTTCTTATTACTCATACTTAACAATTAAGAAGGCTCGTGAAGCTGGTAATGGGCATGTAAACCCTGCTATCAGGAAGGATATCAACAAAGTGGTTGACTTCATAGATATTGAAGACATTACAGAGAAGGCATCACTGTGTCGCTGTTGGAGGAGCAAAAATGTAAGTGTTGATGCCACATAGCATATTATTCTACCCACTTTATTCTGCTAACTATATTCTGCCCAAATCACATGATTGCTTGAGACAAATGTTTGACAAAATGTCTTCTCTCAAGACATGATGATCATTTTGTTTAAAATAATACATTTTAATTTGTTCAACCTCAGTTGAATGTCAATAGATTAATGTTTGCAGTTGCCTTGTTCTTACCATTTCATAAATAACATTGAATTAAATGTGTCAGTTAAGATAAATGCAGTATTGTAGTCTTTTATTTGCATATCATGTGTCCTACATAATTCATTATCAGTTTTTCTGTTGACATAATTTATGAAATTATCAGATTAGAAAGTATGTCTCTTATACCTTATAATATAATCAGACAAGATACTGGCTTACGTCTCGCAAATTCGAGGCTTTATCGCTGTGTGGCAGGGTTGATAAAAATCATGATATAAAAAAAAAATATAGATATTTATTATAGACTTTTGTGATTTAAATCAGACTTGTTTGATTTTAATAGTGATCATTTCATATTTCGTTTTCGTCGTATAGCTTAAAAAAATAGTTATTAACAGAAAATCAATGTAATATTAAGAAAAGAAAGCTTAACCAGTTGGGTTTTGTGTAATAGGTAGTAACAGAGACAACAGATAACACCAACACAATTGACTGTTATAATAACCCATAGCTACCGCAAATGGAATGGATGGTTGAAAGAAATCTTGAAAACTGATGATTTTGAATTTTGTGTAGACCCTAGACATTTTGTGCTGGTTTCTGTTTTTGTTGCAGTGAAAATGACGTAATTGATTTAAACCTGTTTTTAATCGTTTTATTTTAATAATTATTTAAATCACTGATTTAAATCAAGTGATTTAAATCATCTCAATCCTGATGTGTGGCACTGTATATTAATTTGCTATTAGACTTCCTACTATATCTTTTTATAATAAGGTCCATTTTTAAGTACTTCATGAGAACCTTTTTATTGTTTTAGTGGCCGTATTGTGACGGTGCCCATGGCGCCCATAATAAGGAGACTGGCGACAACATCGGCCCCGTCGTTGTCAGACACAAGGAAAACAAGTGAGCAGTAATAACCATATATATAGACAAGGTGATAAACAAATTGTGATTCTATTTATTGCATAATATTAAAAATATGTATTGATGTAATTCACAGTAAGAAAAATAGCAAAATATGTTCATAATAAACTGTAAGAACAAATTTTTAATCATAAGTTTATATCTGTTACTTTTTTATGCTTTTAATGTTTTTGCTTGGCCATGTCTATTGTAGCCATTGTAATAAATATCACACATTTATTTTCTATTTTAAGATTTTGAATACAATGAAATCAATAAAATTTTGGACTGTTATGGAAATGGGTTTTTAATTTTATGTAATTATTATAATGTTAAAAAAAATGTCAGGTAGTGGCACAAAATCTTTATAAAAAATAGAATATTCTTCTTCACAGATTGCCTTAATTAAAACATCACAGACATGTTCTGACTTTAAATTATAAATAAATATTTAAACATGCCAATAGTTTGCTTAAACCACATTAAATAACTAATATGACTATTAATAACACTGTTCCTTTGAGTATCTAGATAAGTGTTATGGCACAATTAATATTTTTTCTTATGAAAATATTAAAATTATTTTATACAATGCTTTTTTTCCAGGCGAGATATTCTTTATTATTGTAACATCGCAGAAGAACAGTAAATATATAAATTTAAACTGTGGCAGAAGGGTTGACATACTGATACAAAAATAAATGGTGTTGAAGGGCGACGAAGGGCGTTTGTCTCTTTCTGTTTCAATAGAAAAAGAAAGTGATAGATGCGTTTAGTCTAGTTTAGTACCTACTGTCGTATAGTATTATATTATTTCTAGTACTGTCAAAATACGAACATATCAACGGTTGGAATATTTTTTTGTATCTTTATTTTATTTTTCAATTCTTTTTCGAAAACTATTTTTTTTTTAAAAGTCGCTTATAACAAATAACCTTTCAACCGTCGATATAATTTAGTAATTAAGTTTTAATTCATTTTACAAAATATTATGTTCTTTTATTTTCTAGGTCAAATAAGTAAATTTATACTTTCAGACCCTTGCCGAGACTAGAATTAGTGAAGTCTGATTACCTGATTACGAGATTATCAAAACAATAACAAGAGTACAATGCATTTTCTTGCCTACTTGCAATTAAGAAACAATTTACTTTATAGGTAGGTAGATGGAATTGTACCAAAAGATATTCTGATAACATGATAAAATTACTTTATCATTATAAGAATTATGTAACATTCAAGGTTTAGAGCTTATGATATTATTAATTTCACTTCATAAAAGTGCATGATCAGTATCGACATATTGAATGGATAATTCTTACTCTAGAAAGTCTACTTAGTACCTAATGATGTTTAATTCTAGGGCATTTTAGATATATTCAGTCTTGAAGCTTCTCAGAAGATATCGCCACCGAAACTGATAATCAGGAGAAATCAAGTAACTAATATTACTTAGATGCGTTCAGGAGGCTCTTCCAATGAAAATGTTCACAGCTGGAATAAAAAATGTACCTAATGAGTAAATAAATAAAGTCCACAAAAAAAGGTTCAATCTAAGCAGATTGAATCATTTTTTGTGGATAAGTATTCCTCGAAAGTCCTCATAACCGATGCACAAATTCATGCCAATGAAAATTTCTGTTTATAAAACCCAGAAATACTAACCTGGGAATCGAACCCAGGACCTCACGGTTCAGTTACGCTTGCAAACACCACCAACGACGCGGTATACTCTCCTAGATAAGAGGAAGGAAGAGTACCTATCGATGAAAAGAAAAATTATTTAACCAGCCATTCTTGTCAAATCAAATCGTGAAAACCTTTTATGTAAGTCAGGTCCTATAATATTAGATAGATTGTTGTTTCAGGTGTGGTATGGTAGGTAGGTATACCTACTAAAAATACACTTGTATTAGATTTATCCTTGACTTAATTGTCTTGGATACCTATATAATTATGATGATTTTCATATCAACTCACTTCTATCCTAGTCTCGGCAACATTCTCCTCGTTTCTTAGAAGCTCGTGCTTGAGGCCGTTTCGTTTTCTGGAAAAAGTAAATTCTATTTTAGTTCAAATTGCTTCCAACATCGCGTATAGGTATAGAGGGATTTCGAAGTTCTTGGGTATCGAAATGCAATAAAATGAACATTAAACCGCTGTGAAGTCTTTGTTCGGTGTTTGTATCCAGAGGTCATATATTCACTTGGCATAACGCGGTTTCCGTCCCTGTTGACCGCTTCCTACGCACCGGGTCTCGGGAAGGCGCATATCATGTTACTGTTGAAAAGTAATTGAACGTATGTTCATATATTTTATAATCTGCATATTGGGAATGTTTGTTTTGATACTCTATGCTACTGTCACTGTCACAAAAAAACTCTGTCTATGCTCTTGTACTGAATTGTACTGCTTGCCCGTTCAGTTTAATAGTTAATCACATTTTATATTTATGATCGCTGTATTTTTACCCAGTATTTATAAATAAATATATGGAGAGTAATCCAGTTGTTTTTAATCAATAAGGATCGTCGATCCACGCGCACCTCCCAACAGGTTATGTGCCCAGGAGAAAACACGCTGTGAGTACTGCGCAAATTTCAATAATTAAAACGATTAAAACATATTACCAAGTGATTTACAATGTCGAGCGAGGGCGCGCAAGGGCCTCATGCCGCCTACTCATTCGACAAGCTGGACGGTGTGGCGAGCTACCACAATTGGAAATTCCAAATGAAAATGGCTCTAATTATGGAAGGGCTCTGGCCATGTATTGAGAGAACTGAGGGAGAGGTAATAACTCCTGCCAAAGACCAAAAAGCGTTGGCACGAATCTGCCTATCTGTGAGAAGCAACTGCATACAGTACCTCAGGTCAGTCACCACCGCAAAACAGGCATGGGACAAGCTGAAGGACGTTTTCGAGGACAAAGGGTTGTACCGAAGGGTCCTGCTGCTCCGGAAGCTACACAGATCGAATTACAACGACTACAGTTCCATGGGAGAATATATCGACGGGGTGATGACACTTGTACAGCAGCTTGCTGACATCGGCCGTGTCATCGAAGACAAGGAAGTAGCAGAATTACTACTGAGTGGGCTGCCGCAGGAGTTTGATGTGCTTGTTTCGAGTCTGGAGACCGCAAATATCCTGGAAAATCTGACAAGCGAAGCAGTGCGAGCGCGTCTTCTACAGGAGGAGTTCCGTAAGCAGAGCGACAACGGAGTCTCCGTACCCAGCGAGTCGTCCTTCGTGGTTTGTCACTACTGCAAGAAGCCGGGCCACATAAAATCGAAGTGTTTTAAGCTTAAGCGTGATAACAAAAATAAAGGCAATAAAAAGCCAGTGCAAGCCTCCGAGCAAAGTGAAACATTTTTGGTGTGTGCCTTAGCTGAGTGTATAAATAGTGCAAACTGGCTAATTGACTCAGGTTGCACATCACATATGTGTAATAACAAGAACCTCTTTACGTCTATGGACACTAGTTTCACAAGTGAGGTTACTGTGGCTGATAATAATGCATTGCAATGCAAAGGGAAAGGTCATGTAACTGTTTCTCTTAATAAGTGTTCTAGAACCATAGAAAATGTCCTCTATGTTCCTAATCTCTCGGCCAATTTATTGTCTGTAAGCAAATTAACTGATAAAGGATATTCTGTGATATTTAACAATGATAAATGTCATATTAAGAACAAAAACAAAGTATTAGCCTCTGCATCGCATAAAGATGGTCTTTATAGGTTAGATTGTTCTGTGCCTAACTCTTCTTATTCTCAGAGTAGTTTTGCGTCCTCATGCACCCTGCCAGGAAATGAACAGGAGCAGGAGAGTGCTTTAGCAGCTGGTTCGGTGCCAGTGGATGTCTGGCACAAGCGGCTGGGACACCTGAGTCTTCGTGGTATGTGTGCACTTCGTGATAATCTTGCTGAAGGTGTAAAATTTCACAGCAATCAGCTTGGAGATTGTATTCCGTGCATTATGGGAAAGCAAACAGTGAAGACCTTTCCTAAGGGTAGTACCAAGCGAGCTCAACGACTGTTGGAGTTAGTACACTCTGACGTCTTTGGTCCCATGTCCGAGCCTAGTTGGGGAGGAGCACGTTATCTGGTGACGTTCACCGATGACTACTCGCGGAAGACATATGGTTTCTTAATGAAGAACAAAGATGAGGTAATATCCTGTTTTATCAAGTTTAAGTTTTTAGTGGAGAGACAGACTGAATGTTTGATTAAATGTTTACGGTCAGACAATGGCGGTGAATATTGCAGTGCAAAATTCACCAATTATTTATCTAGTCAAGGGATAGTCCACCAAACCACCATACCGTACAGTCCGCAGCAAAATGGTGTTGCAGAGCGATTAAATAGGACTTTAGTTGAAAAGGCAAGGACAATGCTTTCTGACTCTGGCCTAGGACCGCGCTATTGGGGTGAAGCTGTAATTACAGCGATTTATTTGAAAAATAGGTCCCCTACTGCTGCGTTGCCTGGCTCCACCCCTGAGGAAGTTTGGACTGGTTCCAAAGTGAACCTTAGTCACTTAAGGGTGTTTGGATGTCGAGTATTTTCTCTTGTACCTAAAAGTAAACGTAGTGGTAAATTTAGTGAAAAATCTAAAGAATTTATTTTTGTAGGCTATTGTGATTATTCGAAAGGCTACAGATTGGTGGACCCCTGCAATCCTAAAAGGATAATTAAATCTAGAAATGTTTATTTTATTGAATTGACAAATAATGATAATTCTAATTTAAAATATAATAATAATTTTATTAATTTGGACATGAATAATAATTCTAGTAGAAATAATGATAATATTGTTGAAATTAATCAGATTTTTTCTCAAATTTCAGACACTCCAGTGCAGGAACCCTCTGTTGGTATTGAGGCCACCAGTCAGAGTGATTCTCTTGCTGAGGAGAGAAGCGAGTCTCCAAGTGTGGGAAAGAGCCGGTCTCCAGTTGAGGAGGAAGGTCAGTCTCCTGCTGTGGAGAGAAGCCAGCTTTCTGATGAGTCTGACAGCTCGTTGGAGTTGGACAGGTGCCCCTCGTTGTGCAGTGACACAGAGGACACCGAGTTTGTTCCTGAGATGGCTGCCAGTGATCGTCCAGTGAGGACTACAAGAGGTATTCGACCAAAGAGGTATGATGACTATATTTCTGATACTTCTTTTCTCTCTCATACACCATGTTTTGATGAGCCCCAGACTTATGATGATGCAATGGCTGGTACTAATAAGACTGAATGGGAATCCGCAATGAAAGAGGAATATAATTCTTTGATTAAGAACGGGGTTTGGACGCTTGTAGACAGACCATTGAATAGAAATGTTATAAAGTCGAAGTGGGTTTTCAAGGTCAAACAAGACGCGTCAGGAAATTTTGATAAATTTAAGGCACGTTTAGTTGCACGAGGATTTAGTCAGAAACCTGGTGTGGACTTCGATAAGACGTTTTCACCCGTAGTTCGACATTCAACTTTGCGTATTTTATTCAATTTGGCTAATGAAAAAGATATGGACATTGACCATATAGACGTCACTACCGCGTTTCTGAATGGATCCCTACAGGAGGAAATCTATATGGAGCAGCCTTCTGGATTTGAAATTGATGATAACAAAGTATGTATGCTACACAAAAGCATCTATGGTTTGAAACAAGCAGGTAGAATATGGAATGAGACTGTACACAATTTGTTAACTAATCATGGATATTCACAAACACGTTGTGAACCATGTGTTTATGTAAAAAGTAATAATACTAAGTCTACAATTTTGGCATTATATGTAGATGATTTTTATATATTTAGTAACTGTAATTTAGAAAAAGAAGCTCTCATTTCATTGTTAAAGAATAATTTTGAGATTAAAAACTTGGGATCTATCAAAAACTGTCTTGGCATCAGTGTGCATAGAGATAGAGATAGGGGTACAATTATTTTAAAACAATCAGAGTACATTAAAAGGCTCCTTGTTCGTTTTGGCATGTTAGAATGTAAAGGTGTCTCTACACCAATGTCTGTAAATGATAAATTTGAAAAACCTATTGAAAACAATGAGTGTAAATTCAATTATAGAGAACTGATTGGAGGCCTTATGTACTTAAGTGTATGCACTAGACCTGATATTACATTCAGTGTGAGTATGTTGAGCCAATTTAATAATAATTATAATCAAAGTCATTGGTTGGCTGCCAAGAGGGTCCTTCGTTATTTGAAAAATACTTTAAATTATGGTTTGATTTTTACTAAATGTAAAAATGATAATTTAGAGGTGTTTGCTGATGCTGACTGGGCGAATGATCCTATTGACAGAAGATCTTATTCAGGATTTGTAATTAAGATTGGTAACAATACTGTAAATTGGGAAAGCAGAAAACAACGTTGTGTTGCATTATCTAGCACTGAAGCCGAATACTTGGCTATTGGCGATGCATGTAAAGATGTTTTATTCATAAAAGGTTTTTGGCATGAAATAACAGGTTGTAAAATTAAATGTAAGGTGCGTAATGATAATTTAAGTGCAATTAAGCTCTTGGAGAGTAGAGAATGTCATAAGAAAACAAAACACATTGATGTTCGTTATCATTTTGTGAAGGATTTAGTGTGCAATGGTTGTATCCATGTAACTTATCTTCCTACAGACAGAATGACAGCAGATATTCTGACTAAAGCTCTACCATGTAGTAAACATAAAGGTTTTATGTATGACTTAAATGTAAGAAATGTTTGATAGAGTTGAGCATGTATCTCTGTTCTATGTAAGTGTGTTTATATTTAAATGTTTTTTGTTTTAATGATAATATGCAGCTTAAGGGGAAGTGTTGAAAAGTAATTGAACGTATGTTCATATATTTTATAATCTGCATATTGGGAATGTTTGTTTTGATACTCTATGCTACTGTCACTGTCACAAAAAAACTCTGTCTATGCTCTTGTACTGAATTGTACTGCTTGCCCGTTCAGTTTAATAGTTAATCACATTTTATATTTATGATCGCTGTATTTTTACCCAGTATTTATAAATAAATATATGGAGAGTAATCCAGTTGTTTTTAATCAATAAGGATCGTCGATCCACGCGCACCTCCCAACAGTTACACCACACAATAGGCGCTTATGGAAACATGGAACGTAGTACAAATAAATATAATTTTAGACGCGGCAATCTTTTATTTGTAATTTAGGTGGGACTGGACGTTAATTTGTTTTATTTTGGTGTGCCCCACAGCATGTTGTTCCTTTGGCTTTCAATAACAAGCTGTACTTACAAGTATATCCTCCTCCATACGATGAGCGCTGTGTAGGCGAGGCAAACGATGCTGCAGGTCACCACGACCATTATGCCAGCGGCGGCACCTATCTGCTCCCCTCGGACACCCGCGTAACGCACTTTCTGGGAATCTTTCCGAACCGTTTCGCCAGGAACTGTGAATTAAGAGAATCTTATCTCAAGTAAACGGACACTGATTTAATTTTTTGTAGGATGGAACCATTAATTTAATCATTTTCTCTAATGTACCTAAACGGTAAACCTTTTTGATATTAACGTAAATAAATCATGTCATACTTTCTTACAGAGCCCAATTATTTTATATTTTTTTATATAACAGTGCCCCTAACTATAATGTTTTCTCCTGTATCGAGGGTAGTACAGTTTACTAGCATACATGTCACATGCACCCACATCCCGACCCGAAACCACTATCACATAGGTACACAAATTTACATAGCTTTATATGGCGCAGAAAGTATTTTTACCTTGCAAGAACTCCGCTTGAGCGTCAGGCACTGAGGGCACCTCCGCGCGAGCATCCTCTGCGTCTTCAGGGAAAGTGGGCAGGTCCAAGTGTTTCTCATTGTCATCCCGAGAGTGCAGCATGTCGAACACCTCCGATCTGAAAAAGTGTCGTTTCAATTAATTTCCAGTGGGTACATCTCGTCTAATTTATTCTAAAATCTCTCGAATATTAATTTTTGCGATTGGTATTTTAGTGCTTCCGTGTACGTTTCCACATTTGATGAATTTCTAGTAGGTAGGTGCTCTGCTTAATTTACCATTCATAAACATTTCGTACCTGCTGACACCATTTTTGTCGTCAACCAAAAGCTTGAGAACGGTTGCGTTAGCTTCCAGAGTCTTGTAACGACTGTTATCTTCCACCTCCTTAGCAAGATCTGGCAAAGTACTTTCTTGCTCCTTCAACGTGACCGAGTTCTCGCCGAAACATGTTCTTATATCTGGAATATGATAATAAATGCTGTACACAGATTTTACTTGTAGATAAATTAAACGAAAGGCTATGTAACACAAATCAATTAACACGGCCGATGTGAAAGTTATTTGAAAATGTCGAAAAACCGTTATCACCATGTTCCAAGTGTGCATCTAAGTATAGCTAGTGTTAAGTTGTTAGCTAACAGAGAATGAACTGCAGTTGATTCTAAACTTATCTAAATGCAAACATTCTTGTCGCCCGCGCCGCGCCGGCCGGGCCGGCCAGCCGAACACTTCAATTAGTGGGTCAGGCGCAGCTTTAACTTAATGTATACTTAACGGTGTAAAAATCCGGTTTCCTGGGTAACAACGTCTGAGCTCATATTTTAGTATGTTATTTCTGAATGATACAGTAATTGATGAAGTGACTCATAGCTGTCCCATTGTTCAAAGTAACCTCGTATCTCGAAGTGAAAGTATTTATCGGAGCAAATCGGCTAGATGTTATTGGTAGGTACATTGGTTGAGCTTGAGGCGTTGTTAGATATAAATATCTACATATTAGTTGAAAGTAAGGTTTCTTCTCGTAACATTATGAAAAAAAGTATTTAGGTACATTGTGAAGTTATTCAATGTAGGTATTTAAAAATATTTGCACATAGACGATGTGTCGTAGGGAAATAAGTTAATATCAAGGAAACTTGATAAATGTATCTATAGGTGTGGCCCATTAATTCTGGTTAAAATTGTTCAATATTTTTTTCTGATGGGATTCCTATTTGCATCTTATAAAAAAAATAATGCTATTATGAACAAGAACTGTAATCAATCATCTTTATAATTATTATGAATGAAACTTTATTAAAATTAAATATTTCCTCAACTCCCTATAACCCGTGCTGGGCCAATAATAGAGATCAGCATTTTCTTAGTAAATTGATAGCGTAGTGCGTCATTAGAACTAATTTCAGACCGAGCAATTAAGTTATCTTGATCTGTAATGGTCGTAGCCATTGTGGTTGTTTCCGTCAGTAATAGATTACCGAGCACGGGTACTTATTGAATATTGAATCCATAGTGTTTCAACAGAACTAAAATGGTATTATTGCAGCCATTCTCACGGCCCTTGCCGGAAGAATGGTAAACGCTTCCGCGTATAATCAATGATCACTCACGAGGAGCTCACATGAAAACTACTGATTGATTCTAAACCACGCTTAGTATGATATACCTATCAATAATTTATACTGCTACCGCATAGTCTAATTGCCAGGACTTGTGTAACAACAATCCACTATATTATATAGAATGATGATAAACAAAGAAAAATACCTGTAAACTGAATTTTGAGATCAAGGTTAAAATATTTTAGAATCCAACAAAGATATAACAGCAAATTAAATATTCTTAACTTAATAACCTAATACAAATATTATTTATTGTGTATTTAGGTAATTTTAGAGAGGTAGATACTATTATGCAATGCTCCCTAGTGTCGCTAAAGTCGGAGGTACCAGAAATTTTACTTTAGTAGGTAATCTATAGATTAGCAAGATAATAACTGAGGTTCATCTTTATTAATAACACGAACAACAACAATACTCAAGCTCTAGAAAGTTCGGTTTTCTCTGCCTATTACACAATTGAGTGTCAACACAACTAGATAAGATTCGAGTCTTCCTCTAGCCCGACCGTAAATTGGTTAAGTGCTCTGTTATCTAAATCTTCGTGGCATGCCATTGCCCATATATCAACAAGCATCGGTAGGTACCGATATTTAGTTCGTTTCATATAGCTTTACAGGCTTCTAGTCTTTCGTCACCTAGTTACTTTTGCTTCAGGAATGTTCTAGTACTTACCTGTACTTAACTTAAATAAAAGCGGGTTCTTCATCCGAGACCTATAATAAGTTTATGATTTCTTCATTGTAATTACGTTTTATCAGATTTTATATTAGAACGTTCCGAGTCGATTCCTTCTTTTTGACTCCTGACAAAAAAGAGGGGTGTTATAAGTTTGTAGTGTGTATCTGTCTGTGGCATCGTAGCTCCAAAACCAATGAACCGATTTCAATGCAGTTTTTTTTATCTGAAAGATACTTTAATCGGGTATCATCTTGTTTCATGAAAATCTGTTGAGGCATTCAAAAGTTACAGCTCTTTTTCTAGTTGGAGTCGGGGATTTTTGACGGTTAGGTTATTTTGTATTAGGTTTCCGAGTTACTGTTTTTTTTTTTTTTTTCTCTAAGTTGTTTGTACTGTAAGACGATTGATTATAAAAATCCACGTTGAAACAACTTCACTGCTTTTATTGGGTCTAGTAACCGAGGCTGCAGATTTTGATGGTTTGGATTCGGTCAAATACCAAATATAAATTCAATTCTCAATTCTCAATTCAATTCTCAATTCTTTATTGCAATCCATAATGTACACAGTCATACAGGTGGTAAGTATAAAATAAAGAAACAATTATGGACCCTGTCGGGCACAGCAAAAGTTTAAATAAGTAGGGGAGAGGAGGAGCGCTTTAATAATTTTTCATAATATGAAAAATTGAAAATGGTTTCTCTTGTGAAAATATAATATAATATAATTATATATTATCACTTATCATCTATATTATTTGTTTATTCTCTATTTTCTCTATTATTTATTTATTTATTATAATATGTGTAAGCCTATCTATTTATTTACTAATTTGTTATATTAAATTATATATTATTATTATTTATTTATTATTCGCTTAAATATTTTTTATTGCAATTAGTAGTTGTATGTAATATAATTAAATGTTTAAATCAATACTGATAATGCTCTTAATTATATTTAACCTATTTATTTTTGATATTTTGCATAACAGATAAACTAATATATTCTATTTATCATTGAATTTATCCATTAGATATTCGTCTATTGTGTAATAGCTTTTATCGATTAGGAATTGTTTTAATTTATTTAAAAATATATTAGTTTTGTTTGCTTGTTTTATGTTTACCGGTAATTTATTATAAATTTTTATAGACATAGAATAAGGACTAGAAGAGTGCATTTTAAGGCGGGAGGGAGGCAAATTTAATCTGGTTTTATGGCGTAAAGAATATTTTGTTTGTATGTCTTCTCGTGTGTTATAAGAATCTGGGTATTTGCGAACTAGTTTACATAATTCCAAGATATAAATACTAACCAAGGTAAGAACTTTGTGCTTCTGGAAGTAAGGCTTGCAACTATCTGTTTGTTCTATGTTGGCTAATATTCGTATCAGCTTTTTTTGTAGGGTGAATAGGAAGGGAGCATCTGTGCTATTTCCCCATAAGATAATGCCGTAGCTAAACCAAGCATGGGCATACGCATAATATGTGACTAGTGCGGTTTGTAGGTTGGTAGTCTTTTTAATTTCGCGGAGGGCATATGAAAATTTTGAAATTTTTGATTTAACTTTCTGTATGTGTGTTTTCCAGTTTATATGTGTGTCTATTGTCAAACCTAGGAGAGTGAAATCATTAACTACTTCTAATTTTTGTTGATTGTATGTAAAGTTTATATTTATTTGGCTTTTTTGCCGAGGATAAAAAGTTATTAATTTGGTTTTGGTATAATTAATTTCGAGATTATGCTCGCTCATCCAATTTATTGTTTTATTAAGAGTAGTGGTAAGCTTTTCATTTAAGTTAGCATTTGTTTGGCATGAGGTGAGGAGAGAGATATCATCTGCGAACAGAACACATGGCCCGTCTATGGTTTTGGTAGTAATTCTTAGTGCCTAGTTAACCCCTCGGATTACTTAGAATTATCTATGATCAAAATACCGCATCTCATTCCTTTCTAGCTTAAAATTATTGGACAATATGATAAGCAGCTATTATTCCAAGTGGCTGGCTTTCAGGTCAATGCATTTACAATATTTACATGTATGGACTTAAAGGTCAGTTATAATAAAAACAAAACTTCCATTCCACTATAAAATTGCTATGCATGTACCTACCTACATTGAACTGGTGACCTATGAGCTTCGCCGGGAAAGGGAATAATCGGCTCGGTCCCTTCTCCAACAGCCTGGTCACGTTTTGTCCACTCCATGTACCGTGCGTAGGTAGGTTACGATTCGATTCAAACATTTTGCAATATGTTTCCTTACTAGCTATTGGAATAATTTTATATCTGTGCCTAAATAATAATCGCAAATTTCTTAAGTTTTGTTACTTGAAGCTAGATAAACTTATTAATTAGATAAAGTATCTATAAATTAACATAGTTTTTTTTTTTTTTTTTTTTTATCGTGGTAAAATCATCAAATGAGTCCTCCCACCCCGGGCAGGGCGGGAGGGACTGTCAGACTTGTACTGACTAAAATCCACGGTGTTCCTTCAATAGCCCTTTACGTTCCGGAAATTAACATAGTTGCAGAAATATTTTAAATGAATCTGTAGGTAGGTACTTGTGTGTCATAAAAGTAGGGTTACCTACGTTGGCCTTTGGCATATTATAATTATGTACATCTGTTCACATTATTTTATGTTGGACGATTTCTTTTTGCTATATATCTTGACATGTGGTTTAACTTCATTGCCAATAGCTTTAAAAACTCTCCGAGTAGAAAGGCCATGATGAGGTAAATGTAAGTATGTACCTAGCTAGCTATAAGATTCGAACTCATTCATTCACGGCCACCTGAGAAACCAACTATGAATCACTATGTACCTATGTAAATGATTTTACGCTACTTACTACAGACGATACCTACCTATAGTATATTTTGTATCTGTGATCTCACGTATAAGGTATATTTACATAATTATAAGAATGGGTTTCCTTATGAGTCGCTTCATTTATAAGTGTTTAACTAATCATCGAACTCGTGAATCACTACCACGTAAATGACTTACTTCTTAGAATTTGGAAGAAACAAATTGTATATAATTAACTCCATTAGTTCTGCGATAATGAGTCTGTATTCTAGTAAAGTGGCTCCTGACTACTGTGATAGAGTTAGGTATCGAGTTTGCGCTTAACAGTTCAATTTCTTACGTGGGGCTTCATCCATCATTCAGCTTCATAGCTCGTGTATTATTAGATATGAATTGTAAGTTATTTTTAGTCAAAAATACTCCAATAAATGGAATAATTATCTACTTCTTCTATCGTGGCTGCAGCTCGTAGCAAGATACGTAACAAGGCGGCCTGTCCAGGGTGCGCCTACTTAGGTGGTGATCCACTAGGGGAGGCTCTTTCAATTTGTGAAGCAGCTCATTTGTTATTATTATACTTCAATGACATTAAGAGAACAATCAAAATTCTGGAACAGAGACAGTACAAGAGGATACCTCGATGTTTCTTAATTGTTCCAGACTAACAAAGTAACAAGGCGTAGAGCCGTGATGTTATATCAAGTAGTCATATTCGTGATCTAAAACCTGAGTACACTTTGTTTATCATTGAGCATGAACTTGTTCTACTGCTTATAACCAGTACATAGAAAGTTTTCGTAGTGAAAAGTTGCTTAACTTCCCTTTGCAAACTTTCGTCTTTGATAAACATTAATTAAGAATACACAAACTTAACACACAAGATTTAAAGCGACTTTAACGTGTAGTTAGGTATAGATATCCTGAATATCTTAAGCTGTTATTATGTATTCATGCCAATGTGCCACAAGACGAGGCTGAATGTGATGATTTCTGTGCCAAGTTCCTGATCAATGAAAACTTTGAGAACCTTTATGTGTTTAATTTATATTCTAGATAATTGCCAATAACATACCAATCGCTGCGACGAAGATAAAGCACAGGAGTTGGTAGCGCGCCATTTCATTACACACCCTGCGAACAGATAGCTGATAGTATTATTTATGTTAATGTCGCTACTTGCGCTAATGCGCTTATCTGCAGTGGTCACACATAGTTACGTAGGAAGCAGTGATAAGCGGACAATGGAAGTGATCATTGTTACAAATTCCCGTCTAATTATTCACACTTCCAGGAGCCTTCATACACTCAACTCTATTTTTATTTTGATACTTTACTATGTTTATACAATATGGAAACGTAAATATAACGCTGACACGATCTGCTTGCTAATTATAGAATGTTGTTTACTGGGGTAGGTACCTACTATGTTCTCTATACTTCTTACCGATAAATAAAAAATAAAATACTGAACCCATGATTTTTGTTTCTTGTATTATACGTAATACTGGTAATGACGAGATATTCGAGTCACTTTCTCGATTTATGCTAGAAAACCCGTTCTGGATGCGAGCACGACTGCTCTAAAAATACCTGGGAGTCGTCGCAAGGGATCCGGCCTCCGGTGGGAAGTATACCACTTTTCACGATCAACTTAATTTTATATTCACTGGTTTTTCTCACTTTTTCGATGTCATGCGTGCGCGGGTGCCGGTGGTTGGCGGTGCGAACGTTCGCCTGTGCGCGAGTCGTGCGGTATTCTGCGCAAGACTCAAGAGTGCCGCGCGACGGGAGCCTGCCTGAGACGCTGACCTCACTGATGCAGGAAATACAATAAACTCACAAATCGCGTGGATATGGCAAAGGTGAAAAGTTGTAAGGGTATTGTAATCCCTTTTACTTTGATTAGCCTGTATCATTTGAATAGTGGTAGGATTTGAATAGCGTTTAATTCTGTCTTTAAAGTAATGTGTCATCTCTATCACTATCGCTACATACCTTTTAATCTCAGAAAGTAGGTACCTATGACCACGTCTCCAACTTCCGCAAAACTCTCAAGTGGCTCCCAATCCGACTTCGCAGGAACATTCGGATATTGTGTCTACTTTTTAATATCCTACATAACCCGACAGCTCCTTCCTACCTGCGGGAACGCTTTTCTTACGCTCGTTCGTCTGACTCGTCCTGCAGGTCTCACCTCCGTACTCTGCTTACATTCCCATCCCACAAAACTGACTTCTATTCCTATTCCCTTTCTGTGCACGGGGTTAGGTTGTGGAACTCACTCCCACCTGAGATAAGGAACTGTGAAACTATCTCAAGCTTTAAAAAACGTGTCAAAGAGCATTATCTCTCCCCGTCATAGCTAGGGGTTTCGAATACCGGATTTTTTCAATACCGGTATTAACCCTTCGGCTCGACAAGATTGTGACATTCCATATACCCGCTGAATCGACGAGCTGTCACAAATTACGTCATGAATTCTATCAACTACACTGTATTTGCACGTAAATATTATTCAGTGAATATAAATGAAAAATAGGTTATCTCATCGAATTAAAAGCCGAAGTTTCTAGGAAATTTCTTTAGTTATATGTTAGTGTTGGTAAAACTGCATCCTTACATTGCGTTATTTGTAATAAATGCTAATTTCTTAACCTATCTCGATTTCGAGTCACTTTAACTTAGCATAAAAAATGCACCTAAGGAAGGCGCTTACCCGCAGAAATTCTATAATATGGAATAATTAAATATATTATCTTCCTACTTATTACTTAACTTTTACCATTATTCATACTTATACACCAATAAGCACATAAATAATCACAGCTAAATTATCTGAAATTTGAATCACAGACTACTGAGAGATACTACGTATATTTGAATGGAACCGTAATTCGATATTAGTGATGACCATCCAGCTCAAATTGTTATAGCAATGGAAACCTCGCATTCATCCTAATCGATTCGGCAAAACGATTAGAAAAAAAATTAAGTAGGAAAAACTTTTTAAACGGTTTTATGTAGATAGTTGTTATTATAATATATTAGATTGTACTAAGAGCTATAAAATAAGTGAGTAAACTATGGGATTTAAAATAAAATCGTGGGACTCATCTGATCTAATAGATAACTTTATTATCATGAAAAGGATTTTGAAATCCAAAAAGTTGTATAGTATTGCCGGCTTTATTTGAAAAAGCAACCTTTTGTAATAATTTTATCATGGTACAGTTATACCATACCATACCATACTGTATACACCATAATAAACACAAAATAGTTTAATTATTATAACCGGCTCGTAGCTACATAGGTATCGCGCAGATCAGTCGATCAGCGTGGTCAAGCAGCGCTTGCCGCGGTCAGTCCTTGGATGAGCGACCGTTTCTTTAAACCTGTCCGTGCCTCGGTAAGCCGGTTAAGCAGTTTGTCCCGGTGTCATACGAATACCTATGACAATAGTTATGGGAGTCAACAGCCCTAAAATTAGGTATCACTCTCCCAATAATGGTGGCGGAGGTCATTAGGTCAGTGTAAAATACTGATATTCAGCCGCAAATGGCTAGGCCGGGAACCGACCCCAACGTAATTGAGAAAAAGGCTAGACAGATGAGTTTCAGTATCAAGGTAATTTAGCAAATTTTGAATTTTCAAAGATCCACTTGCGGAGCCCCCTTTTTCTTTAGTTACAAGAAACATAACACGAAGAGCAATAGTCAGGGTGCCCTGAACTACTAGTTCGATTCATTCGCCCCTCCCATCTATTTGGTCTATCTCCGGCGCGGCGGTCTGTATGTGTTAGTAAATTGTTAGGTAATTCTTGTATAATATGTTTATAGTACCTATAATCCAAGTTTTGAAAGCTATTCTAAGGCTTACATTCAGAGACGACAGAAACGAGTCTAAGCGTGAACTTACGCTTCCATCTGTCAAAATTTGTTCGTAAGTTTGACAGATGGAAGCGTAAGTTCACGCTTAGACTCGTTTCTGTCGGCGCAGCACGCAGCGCAGCGGCGCGGCACGGTACGTCCACCAAGGACACGTATTCCTTGCAAAAGCCGCGTTGCTGACCATCGGACAAACAAAACATGCATCACATTGCTTTACGCGCTGTGCCGTTCTGCCCAGACAGGACAAGAGCCTTATGCCAAGGTATATATCGAGAAAATATTTTTGAATTAAGAATACTAATGACAAGCGCATTCCAGAGTAAAATAAATTTCCTGAGCTCAAAACATGTCTATTCAGATGAATTACCTACTATTTTTGAAATTAGAATCTAAAAAAAAACTACTCATAAAAGTTAGTTTACAGATATTATATACTTCAATGTCCATTTATTTAAATCATTTGGAATACCATCGCGCACGCGCGTTATACAGAAAAGAACAAATTTAAATATAGAACAGTGCGCCCAAAAATTAAATCATTTGTTATTTTGGTGCAGACTTAATTTACATCGAAATACATTATTATAATATGTCATATTACGTTTATATTAATTCATTTTAGTTATAATAATAATTATAATACATTAATAATATTTATTTTAATTTTATTAGTATCGATTTCTAGTTACTTATTATGATTAATCGATTACGATTAAAGTTCGCAAAAATAATCGATTAAAAAAAAGTGTATGGACATCTCAATAAAAAAAATTAAAAAAATGGTGGCAGAATAAAAAACCCGAATTGAGTAGTGATAACAAAGATTACGCAATATTTAACTTGTGGAGTGATATTTACGTTGAAAAATGGACTTTTACGTGTACTACATATATTTTTAATCCACAATGTAGCATATTTTAAATAAGTCATTTGTGAAATATGTGCTATTAGTGAAAAACAAACAATAACAAAGGCATAATTCGCGGGAAATTTTTACTTCCAACATCAAAATCTTTGTTATCACTGCTATATTGATCAAACCTATGGATGATTTCAGCAATCTAATAAATAAGGCGTTATTTACTTAGCTATGTTATGGAGTTTGGTGATCCAAAATCCACATTTTCATGTTTTTTAGCAACACGGCCGGTGGTCTCAGAATGGCCGATATTTTATAGGTAAATTTTGTTATTTAATCATGAAATACGGAAGATTTGCGTGCTTGTACAAACTAAATGTTTATAAAACTCTTTTAATTAACACACAATATCATGATTCGATTGTTTATTTATCGTAACGACTGACAATGATTTGAAATGACAGTTGGGCCCATTTGTGTGCCCGTTTCGAGTTTACGGTACCCTGCGTGTCGGGCCCATTTGTGTGCCCTCTACGGATTATAAGGTTAATACCATCAAGAAAATTTCCAATACCGGGATCCCGGGATCCCGGTATTAACCTCAATTTTTTTACAAAATATTTTTTTTGTTTAAAATTGGTACCTAATAAGTTTCATTATTAAAAAAAAAACACCGTTTTTATATAAAATCACTTTTTTAATATAATAACTATAAGTTTCAAACAAAATCTCTTTACAAATTATTTTTTTAATGATAAACCGTACAATGCTTCTGATCTGAGGGCTAATTCACGTAATTTTAAGACGCGCCGATCGTATTGCAGTGACTCTCGAACTTGACGCGAGCGTATCTCATTGAAGCTCAGAGGATACCAAATGGCAGAATAGTCGACATCGGCTCAATTGCCATAACGAAAGAAGAAGAAGAGGATTACCAAATGTGTTGTTTTGATCAATATTTTATTGCAACTGCCCGGCAACTGCACTTCTTTAGTTACGTGAATTAGCCTACAGGTCACGACAATTTCCATTGAGTCAGAACTTTTAAAATAATCTGTAAGTTTGGCTTTCTTAAATGGCGGATCCTTTTGTGTTTGAGACACAGTTGACGTAGAAGCTTCGCCTGAAGTTGATTTTGTATCAATACGATGCGCAGTGAAGTCCACTTGTTGATCCGCCATGAGTTTTTATAATCTTTTCACACAATTTGCATTTTAATATTTCAAATAAGATTGCATATGCATCTGATGCACCTCTTTTGTGCTTTAAAAATGTCATGTTTTACGTAGGAATCTGCCCAAAAAGTGACTCCGTAACGTAACGTAATATGGAGTCTACCTAGTTATAATACGCAGTTACGACAGCTGTCTGACTAACTATTTTCCTAAGTTTATAAAGAGCAAAGGCAAACCTACTCAATTTTGTAATTAGGCTTGATGCATGTTCGTTCCAAGTCAGTTTAGAGTGGTTTAGAGTCAATTGTCAAGCCTAGAAACTTTTGTTTTGCTTCTTCAATTATATTATCATCGAATGTTAGATTAACACTAGGAGTCGTAGCTCTTTGTCGTAACTGCATAATGTTAGTTTTATTTAAATTAAATATAAATTATTTTGTTCAAGCCAGTCAATTGATTGTTGCAATGCATCTTGGATATCACGCTCATAATTTCTATTTTTATCATGTCTTATAATTAAGGTACTGTGACCAGCAAAGAACCACGAGATAATTAAAAAAATCGGTGTTTAAAACTCACGCAGATAAAAAAAATGTTTGGAAATATAATTTGCAATAGAACAAGATTGTCACTGTGTAGATTCTACTGAAAATAAAATAAAATCACCAATACCGGGATCCCGGTATTGGGCATTTCAATACCGGTATTGAAAAATTACCAAAAATGTCCGGGATCCCGGTATTGGTCAATACCGGGATCCCGGTATTGGAAGCCCTAGTCATAGCATCTTCCGTTTGCAATTTATGTATAGGTATATGTGTTTGTATTTATTTAGGTATGTATGTTTTTATATTTAAGTTATATTGGTATTTTACATAAGTTTATATTATTGTATTTAATTTGAAGTTTTAGTCTATTCTTGTACATCGCTGTCTACATTTCGTGTTTTAAATTCTCCTCTCGCAGGTCTGCTGGAAGAGATTTCTTTAATGAAATAAGCAGTACCTTTGTACTTTGTTCTCCTATTTAATGTTTTCTGTGTTATTTTTCATGTGTGTACATAAATTCATAAATAAAATAAAATAAAGTCGCCCGCCACGTCTGTTCGCTATATACAATGGATTTTTATGCGGTTTTCATCATTATTTTGAGTCTTTTGAGTATTTCTTCCGGAAGGTTTATGTAGGTACATAGATACATGGTACAATAATACTTTCATAATTATTTAATGTAATGATGGAAGCACCCGTGCGAAGCTGGGGGGCGCGGGCGCGGGCGTGTCGCTAAGTTGAACATAAACAATTTGCTTGGAAAAGTAAAAAATTGCATAATTATATCATTGGATTTGTAGATGTCTATAAAAGGTTGTTATTATTATGAGGTGATCATTTTTGTTATTTATTCGTCAATCCCTTCCTGTCCTACAGTCTTATCTATCCTTGTAGTCAAATCAAAATAAACAATATAAGTTTGTAATTTGTATCTACTTAGCAGGTATACATAGTTCTTTACTAAGAAATTCAAATTGGTAAGAAGTAGAGTTATAATTTACTGACTAAGCGGAAAAGACTAATTTTCTCAATTAACTAAGGGTCAAAGACATAAATATCCACTTCATTGTTACAGCAACTTACTTAACAGCTATATTACTGAGTGTTTGTAATGTAAGGAGCTTGTTTCAAATAGATTCAGATAAAAAGTTTTCTTTGTTCGTCAAACAGCGGCTGGGTGCGCGTGAGACATTCGCAGGGAATTTGCGCTGGGCCGCGCATGCGCTCCCGTCACGACGAGATGCCGATGCCGATGCCCCGGTGCGGTGACCCCCAAGCCACGTAATGTGTGTTACACTTAGGATTGCTAACATTTTTTCGGGGAAATATAGTATTTTTCATAATAAGCTATAAAAAAATATAGTACCTTCCATAAAGTTATTATTACTAGTGGTAATAGTAATAATAACTTTATGGTACCTTCACTACAAAAAATATAGTATTTTATGGAAAAAGCAAAAAACTAAACTAAGATATTATTTGCTACTTATTTATTTTTGTAAAAACTATATTACATGTCACTTCTTGCACTTTTCAACTATTTTTTGTCTAAAATAAAAGTTTCATAATTATGCTTTATCACATTACATTTTTAAAATTTAACATTTTACATTTTGTAAATCAATAGCTCATTTTTAAAATGAAGATTTTTTTTATTTGGGTTTCGGTTTTGAAAATATAGTATTTTTGCATACCTACTTACTATTATCATAAAGTTATTATTAGTTACCACTAGTAGAATAGAATAGAATAGAATAGATCTTTATTTCATGTAAACCAGATACAGGCACTTATGAAATGTCGAGACTCCAGGTGCACGGTTCCAAATAGTAGATCCTATGGAGAAGAACCGGCAAGAAACTCCATGGAAACTCTTTTCAATTATATAATAGATCTTGACAATCTTTATCAGTACAATGTTGTGGTAAGATCTGCGAGAATAATGCAATTCAATGCGAATATAAATAAAACTAGGATAATAATGAATTGCCTCTGAATAAGATTGCCATGGCAGTTACGAGCTGACCAGTTCCGACAGACGGCACCCGTTCACGAGCATGACGCATGTGTCAGCCTCGCCAAGCTCGACCACAATGAAGGGAACTCAACGACCCGACACACAACGCCACCATCAGCGAGACATTTTAGTGAGCATGACAGACTCATAGTACCAGACAACATGTATGTAGGTATTTAGTAAATATATCTATAACATTATTACTTACATCATGCTCACAGTTTACAAGTTTTTGTATGCATTTGAATTTACAATTATATAAGATTAGGTATTAAAATAAAACATTTGGTACACCAAAAATAATTTCAAAATATAAAAATTAATAGGGACATTATACACAATGTCACAAAATAAGTTTGTAAACCAATTAAATACTCAACTTAATCACCAATATAAATAAATTACTCCATCGTATTAGTAAAGATTAATGCGATTAATCGCATTTTAATTATGTAAATACCTACATACAAAATTTCAGACAGTGCCAGAGGGTCGCAGTGTGCAGGACGGAATCGTACGCCAGACATCTATCTTCGATGTACTGATTTATGGTGTAATAGGCTTTGGACAATAATAACTATACTAATGCTACTAATTACTAATTACTATACGAGTAATAATAACTTTATGACTATTATATAATATGTCTCCAACAGTATCGTAGACTCATACAATACATTATAGTACGGTTGGCAACCCTAGTTACACGATACTATTATTGAAATAAAACCGTTTTTGTCAAAACCAATTAAAATAATTTTCGGGTATTAGGTACCTAATAGGTAGGTAGGTAAGTTGTATTCACTAATAATTATTATTAATAATTATTCGCTAATAATTATTCAATGGCTAGATAACACACGTATAAGCCATGAACTCTGACTATTAAAGTCCATTGGACTCGCAAAGGAACTTAGTGTTGTGGCGCATCTTGGGAGACCCTGGCACAGCACACTGCACTTCGCAGCACTCGAGTCCTCGACTCACTGTGAACTACGCGGCACTCAGTTCCAACTCACTGGAACCAGCACTGGCCCTGGCAAGCAACCTCAAGACTCATCAGTATTGACCTCCGGTCTGGGGGAGGGGGAGTGATGTAGCGACACCTATCAAGCACCTAGCAAGCTAACTACAGTGGCGCGTAAATATGAATTCGACCAATCGGATTACGAGGCCTGCATCGCACAAGGAAAAGAACCAACACACATACAACTGTCCAACATCAACCGTCGGGCTTCGGCTCGCCAGGCAATATCATGGTCGGAGGATCTTCTCGTTCCTCCAGTCTTATATTCCAATTGTGTTTAGCTTGCTACGTTGCTAGGTAGTTGTTTCATATAGGTAGCACTAGACGTCATTACGATATTTTTTATTGTTAGGCTCGCTTAGATTTTCAAGAAATTTTTAATATTGAAGTGTATCGCATCGAGATAGCATCTCCATGCCTCTACTCGCACGATGCGAGTCGAGCGTCCGGCGGTCGTATGCCGCCACGATACCGTGTGGCACCTTATGTATATCTCTCTCTAATGCTGAGATCAGCCAGTTTAGCCAGCTTGTAACTGCCATGGCAATTTTATTCAGAGGCATATCTTATTTTTTCACATTAAATTACATTATTCTCGCAGCTCTTAGCCTCTTACCTCAACATTGTACCTACTAATCAAGATTGTAGTCTATTATTTCAAGTACAGTCACGAGCTTTAATTTGGGACCCACCTAAGGTTGAATATCGTGTAGCAAACTTTCGCCATTTAGAGCTATTATGTTAACGCTGTCACTGCACAAACAATAAACGTCATAATGTTTACCATCGACAACTTTACGTTTCTAGGGGCTAACGTCAACTGGAGCGAGGGCAAACGATCATTATCGATTTCCGAGTAATAATTACTTTTTGGTCCTGTGGTCCCATAAGAAAAAAGAAACAAATAAAAAAGAACAAAATTATATTGTCAATATATGATAGCTAGTCAACTAACCCGCTTATTCTTCAAACCTATATTAGTTTAAAAGTTTTGTCTCTTTCTCAAACATAAATATCAAAGTGACGGACCAAAACAACATATTTAAAATAAAATAGGTTTAAAGGCCGTTTATGATTATGGGGGCTTAGAAGATTTCAGCTAAAATATTGATTAATAAAATCTTTAGAAAAACAAAGTTTTTATTCTTTATATTTATTAAGACATTTATGACGCAAACCTCAATCTTAACACAATTATATAGAAAGCATGGTTAGCGGTGCACAAAATAAACACTTATGACCGAAGGCTACGACTAAATTAATTTAAATCTCTCCAGTAATTTTTTTATCATAAATATTCAAAACCGCGTATATCCACCTTCATTGTCAATCACAGCCTGGAGCCGGTTACGCATGGATCCAATCAATTTGTCACATATGTCAGTACCCCTAAAACTTTCCCAGACTGTGAGGCAGTGATCCATAAGTGCTTCTCTAGTTCTTTCGTTTCTATTTGACCATTTTTGAACCATTAAGCCCCATATATTTTCTATAGGATTTAAATCGGCACACTTTGCAGGCCACGGAATACGATTTAAATTTGCTCTATTATTGTCGAACCAAGTTCTAACGATTCTTGCCGTATGAATTGTTGCGTTATCTTGAACAAAGTTCATTGGAGCAACATCTTCTTGTGGATAATATAGTTGCAATGTTGGAAGGACACTCTCGTCTAATAAATCGACATAATCTTGAGCAGTGGCCCTGGGTGGTAAATTTATTAGTTCTCCAATGCCGGCTGAACTAATCCAGCCAGACATGTTAACTGTAATGCGACCAGACGCGTTGTTAGCTATGACGTGGTCTTCCGTGTATCGCGTCCTGTCAATTCGCCACAAATGTAGTCTGCCCGTTTGGGAAGATTGAAAAGTCTTTTCATCGATGAAAGCCGTCGTCGTCCAATCAAAATTTAGATACTGACGTGCGAAAATAAGTCGAGCAGCTTTATGGGCATCCGTCAACGCAATTTTTTTTGCAGGCCGCCTGTGATGCAGTCCCATAGCTTTAAGATGCCTTCTAACTGTTGAAGGGTGGACTTCAAACGCTTCCGCAAAATGCCTCGTTGGCGTAAATCCATTCATCAGGTATTGCCTTTGCATCAAGCGGCTCTGCTCTTGTGTTATAACTTGCGGGTGATGGTTGTTTCGTCGTAAGTCAATAATATTTTCTTCGTTCCCGTGGCGTCGAACCCAGCGGCGAGACTGTACCTCATAGTTGCGACGAACAAATGACCGACTAACGTTGTTGCGACAGCACGTAGTTGCGACGCACGTAGTCGCGACAGATCGTTGTTGCGACACACGTCACTCCGACAGCACGTGGTTGCGACTCATGGAGTCGCGACAGATTGTTGTTGCGACACACGTCACTCCGACAGAACGTGGTTGCGACTCACGTAGTCGCGACAGATCACTGTAGCGACACACGTTGCATCGACACCACGTAGTTGCGACGCACGGGGTCGCGACAGAATTTTATCACGTTAAGACCCTCGCCAAGGTTCAACATCCATACCCTGCAGTTTTTTCAAGTAGGTGTTTCAGGGTCGGCTTTCAGTCCAACCACACTCGGTTGAATATCAGTATTTTACTCCGCAACGCTATTACTGGCGGTTACTCTGGTGGACAGACTTTCGGGGTATTTGTATGAAAACCCTCACCAGTAAATAATGTGCGACCTGAGACATTGGGGGTTCACGGTTTTCACATTAATTACCTGGTGAGGGTTTTCATACAAATACCCCGAAAGTCTGTCCACCAGAGTAACCGCCAGTAATAGCGTTGCGGAGTAAAATACTGATATTCAACCGAGTGTGGTTGGACTGAAAGCCGACCCTGAAACACCTACTTGAAAAAACTGCAGGGTATGGATGTTGAACCTTGGCGAGGGTCTTAACGTGATAAAATTCTGTCGCGACCCCGTGCGTCGCAACTACGTGGTGTCGATGCAACGTGTGTCGCTACAGTGATCTGTCGCGACTACGTGAGTCGCAACCACGTTCTGTCGGAGTGACGTGTGTCGCAACAACAATCTGTCGCGACTCCATGAGTCGCAACCACGTGCTGTCGGAGTGACGTGTGTCGCAACAACGATCTGTCGCGACTACGTGCGTCGCAACTACGTGCTGTCGCAACAACGTTAGTCGGTCATTTGTTCGTCGCAACTATGAGGTACAGTCCAGCGGCGAACTGTGTTTCTTGTCACATTTATTCGTCGCGATATCTCGTGAATGCCTACTCCTTGTTCGTGCAAATCAATAATTTGGAGCCTTATTTGGTCACGATTAGCCGCAAGCATTTTATTAATTGGCAAATTATATTTTGTGAAAATATCACATTAAACTATTTTCTTAAATGACACTGACACGACACATGGCAATTAGAAAATCGTAATGATAGCTTTTTGCAACGAGGTTATCATTTCATAGGTCGATTAGATAAGACATTTTATGTCTTAACTTGACATTCAACATTATTACACTAAAGTTTCGACCTTATTGCATTATGATTGTTCTAACAACATTTAACGGAAATGGGTCCCAAATTAAAGCTCGTGACTGTACCTAATGTACCTACCTATCCATGGAGATTTTTGCCGGTTCTTCTCATAAAGTTATTATTACTATTACCACTAGTAATAATAACTTTATGGTTCTTCTACATAGCACCTACTATTTGGCCCCGCGCACCTAGAGTCTCGACATTTCATAAGTACATGTATCGGGTTTACACTTATTTAACACGGTTTACATGAAATAAAGATCTATTAGATTCTTTGAGTATATTCCATTTATCCCTGGATTTTTATGGGATTTTTGGGAGATAGGTACTAGTTGTGTAGAGAGTTGATACTTCTTTGCACACTTCTTTGATTGAAAGTACCTAATTATAAACTTCATAATTATTCACACTTGCTTTGTCATACATTGTCATACAGACAACTGGGAACAACAGCAGATTGTTGTAAAATGGGCAGAATAAGTTTTCCAGTATTTTTGTAAGTAAATAGAATAAAATGGTAAAAAAATGTAAAAAGCAGTAAGTAATTATTACTGTATAAAATACAAAAAAATATACTTATGTATGTATATATCTACGTCTTTTTTTAAAATAAGCAAACAGCTTTTCCTATAACTTTCATTACTTACATCGAATCGTGTCGTGAACACGTCGCCGCATCGTGCCCAAAATAAGCCAGGAATTACCTACGTAGCATCTACCTAAATATTCAATAATCTGTAATATAAGAGAATTAATTAGTCTTTGAAAAATGGGACCTTTACCGGTGAATGGTTGGGAGGCAGAGCTTATGAGAAAGGAACGTGAATTGGATTTAAAAGCAAAAGAATTATTAAAAAAGCAGAAAATATTAGAAAAAAAAGTTACTGAATATAAGAAAAAACGTAACACTAAAGCAAAAGCAGATTTAAAAGCTGCGAAGAAATTAAATCGAGCCCGAAAAAGGCTACAACTAGCTGTTGATGCGAGGGATAAGGTAGAGAAACATCGGAGCAGAAAAGATAAATGTGCTGAATGTGAACCTCCACAATGCAAGTGGTTCGACAGAATAAATTCAATATTGCAAAAATTTCACAATTATGATCGTTCATGTTTCTGTCAGAGAAGGCCTGAATTATATAATATATGCGAGTTATATTGCAAGAAAATTATACGTAAGACTACGACTTGTCCTTGCGAAAAAGTATCAAGTCCTTGCGGGACTAGGAGCAGTCCTTGTCATGAACCGCCTTGCAGACCTAGAGGACACAGATCTCTGGAATTGGATGCTGGAGATTGTTATGAGATGGCAATGAGAAGAACTCCTAACACGTGGGGTTACCATCCATGGCCAGTATTCTATCCCAAACGTTTAGATTTTCGGACGCAGTGTCATAATCTAAGGCTTTGTATGTTATTAGTAGCCAGCTTCCTTTTTTGGACACCGTGTTTATTGTGTTTGTTGTTATGCAAGTGCCTTTGTTGTTCCAATTGCTCTGATTGATAATGAATTATGATTTTTATAGTAATAAAAGGTTGTGTTGCTGTTTTATGAGTACATTTTTTTAAATAGGAGCAGCCTTTCTTAGGATTTTTGACGATCAGAACTAGAAGGAGCATGATTTGTCAGTTAGTAGAAGTTCAGCTATGCAGGCAGAGCAGCTGAATGTAGGACAGTGGCCTCCAAGCCAAGCGTGATCGGGAGAAGGCTGCCGATCCTGCTTGCATGGAGACGAAGGAGCCGACGCACTTTGGTGCCTGGCCCTTGCTTCACGCCGCACCCCTTGTCTGTCACTGTAGCGTACGTACTTTATATCGTAACGGTCACACCGTCACGATATAAAGTCTACATTTCACAACTTGTATTATATCCCTTCTAATAAGGAAAGAGGAACCATTAACCCATCACTGAGAATGTTTAATAAATAAAGAATACAAAAAAAAATCTTATCTTGACCACCAGGTTTTTTTGATTTGATGACCACGACGATCCCTCAAAATAGTAAGAAATTTATATGAGTCAGTCATTCAGTGCTTGGATGAACTAGTTAAACCAGCTGTGAAATGAAAAGAAATCATCGAAAAATGTTCTGCATCCAAAATATGTATCGCCATAATAGTGCGGGGCTTCTGTGGCCACAGGAGATAAGATAAAAACATAATTTTAATATTTCTTCCTATGCTGGTGAAATAATCACGTCCGTAGTACAGTGGTAGCCCAGTCGTCGTTGCCCCGACTTACGAGTCGTAGGGGTTGTGGTTGTGGGTTCGAATCCCCAGGCTGATGAATTATGTGTACATCAATAAAAATACCAAAAATATCTCTTACGACGAAGGAAACCATCGTGAGGGTACCTACCTATGACTTAGAATCACAACTTCGAAGACTTATATGACATCTATCCATTCGTACTGGGCTCGCGTACTGTATAACGCTCCGGTCCCTCACGCAGAAAATAGGATCTCAGAGAACTGAACAGAAAACTCCAACTGTGGACCCTATATTTGATTGATAATTTTTATTTACCTTTTATTTCTTGATACAAACAGTCTGAGTAAATTAATAAAATGAGCTAGAGTAAGGCGCTCCATCCACTGCACCGCACCCCGTCGCGTAGCGCGGGATGGCAGATTTTTACCATTGTATGGCGGGGCGCCTTCCCGCGCATTTCTGCGTCGGCAGTGTGTTGTGCTAGGTGTGATTTCTATATAAATTGAGATACTTGCATACAATGGTAAAATCTGCCATCCCGCGCTACGCGACGGGGCGCGGTGCAGTGGGTGGAGCGCCTAAGTACTCTAGACATTAGACATTAGTCTATGACTCTAGACTACTTACTCTAGCTCATTTTATTAATTTACCCAGACTGTTTGAATCTCTCTAATAAATTCGTAAGCTCGATTTGTAACGAGCAGTCACCCATTCAATACCCGACCGCGGTCAAGTCTTAGTGTAGGTCAAACAATCTCGATGGGCAAAAAACGGTCACCCATCTAAGAATTGACAGGATTACAGTTACTAATTATTATAAAGAATGTATATGTAGAGCTTAGTGCCCATGTAGGTGGTAAAAAGGACTGTGATCTTGATAGACTTATTCTTTTTAACCCCCGAAAAAAAGAGGGGTGTTTTTATTTATTTATTGCATTCATGTTGTATACAGGTGTTACATGGGTAGTATAGAGTTTCTGACATGAACCCTGCTAGGGCACAGCAAAATATTTTTATTAGGTATGACATTAGGTACATATTATCATTCAAATTAAAATTATAATTAATTATTTCATGTCATGCATTTGATTACAATTAATTAAGTTATACATTAAATAGATATTACATTTTTTTGAAAATTTACATTACTCACTACAATTAATTATTTTATATAATTATCTAGTCACAATCACTTCACAGTATGCTGCAAATGCAGATAATAATTCAATTAGTTAGGAACTCTTGTATACTATAGGTAATAGCACTTCCGTATTAAATAGTTTTTTAGTGCGTTTACAAATTTATTTTCATACTTTATATCCTTAATATCGTTTGGTAATTTATTGTATACCTTTATGCACATTACAAAAGGCCCTGAGTGATACAGAGTTAGTTTTGAACTTGGCAGAGCTAGTTTGTTTTGGAATCTAAGGTTGCGTTGCTGCTGGGATGGGTGGGATGGGTGTTATAAGCAAGTTATAAGTTTGTAGTGTATCTGTGTATGCATAGACTTATAACTATGTGTGTATGCAATATGCATCTATGGCTCTATGGTATCGTAGCTTTAAAATGGATGGACCGACTTCAATGCTTTTTAATTGAAAGCTAGTTTAATCGGGATCATCTTAGCTGTGTTTCATGAAAATCTGTTCAGCCGTCCAAAAGTTACAGCTTGTTTTCTAGTTGGAGTCGGGGGTTAGCCTTTAGCGGTTAAGCTATTTTTTATTTAAACTCGTCAGATTGATTTAATACCGGTTTTGATCTTCTTTGTTGAATTTGAACAGAAAAGAAAAAAACAAATATATTTTTTTAACATCTTTCGACTGTCAATTTTGATAGTTCGTATAATTTTAGCAATTTTTATAAGATATATTTACAATTTTATATATAATAATGATATGATTAAGATTTTATTGAATATACGACTCATTTTTCATTCTCGTGATCAAAAAATTATGTATATCCATCAAATGTCTGAAGAAGCATTTGTCATATGAGAGCATGGATTTGCATAGATTGCGAGTTGTGGAATTCGATACGTTAGTAAGTGAAGAAGAAGGCGAGAAGAAAAGCATTGCAGAGCTTGTAGAGAGTAAACAAGAAGAATGTAAAGTCATTCGTTCTGATAATAAAAAGGGTAAAACAAATGAACTTAAAAGCGATAAAAATTATGTAGATGACAATATAAATTCGTCAGAATCATCGAAGAAAACAAGTTTTGTCAATCGTAAATCAAAGAGTGAAATTTTTAGAATTCCTTCAAAAAGTAAGTGTATCTACTTATTTTACGTAAACTTTGATATAATTGAATAGAATCCTTTTTATTGCAAATTTAATAAGTAAGTACAAAGTTCTAGCAGCGTACAGGGGGCTACGAGCCCTTAGACATCGATGCCCTAATAGCAAGGCAGAAATTGAACTGCCCAGACATTTCCAGTATAAGCTGATCTTTCATTGTACGAAAAGCTTATACAATGCGAGGTCAGCTCATACTGGAGAGTTCGTAGTAAGCCCCCAGTATAGCAAACACAATGGAAAATATAAATATTGTTTGCGGCTCTCAGGGGTGTCCCAGGAGCTTGTAGGTACTTATGTAATAACTGAAAAATTTTTAAGTAGGCACACATCCACAGTGCAATTTTTTAATCTAAAAAGTATATGTAACACTCCTAATTTTTTCCAGACAAATTAAAGAAACGCGAGCTCAAAATTAATTCAAGCTTTGAAGATCTTTCAACACCGGTTAATGATAGCGCACATTCAAATGCAAAGAAAATAACCCTTAATTTGTTTACCAGAAAATCTGCAGGTGACCAAAAACGAGGAGATATAAAGTCAAACAAAGAGGGGCGTAAAAAGAAGGAAGATATACATTTTTTGTTTGCTCGTGAAACACCCAGTTTTATAAGATATTCTAGAAAACGCGCAAGGAATGAAGGGACGAGAGATAATCACGATTTCAAATTACCTTATGATATCTTCGGTTTTCATAAAAATAATCGATCTGTTCATCCACATCTATATCAAATGTCTTGCAATTACTTGAACTTAGATAAATTCCCATTTAAAAATATTAAAAAAGGATTTCGACGTAATGAAACACCACCTGTGCCATTAAAAGATTGCTTTTGTAAACATCACGCAATGAGGGTTTTAAACTCAAGAAATGAAACCTCTGTGGATGACTGCGAAACCCGATCAATGTATTATAATTTAAGTGCCCATTCCCATCCGCCTAAGGCACGTCGTAGACACGATCAATTACGTCATGAAGAAGGCTGGAGAAAGAAAAGTTCATATTATATGGCTAAAGATGAAACTGTTTCAGTGACGCCTTCATCTCTCGTACCCATAAAAAAATGTTGTTGTGATGCTTGTGTCGGCCCTAGTAAATCCGGGCTTGCCTCACACTCGCAACGCCGCCCGCCTACGCACCGCGATCCGTCTTCATCGCACCATAAGCCTTCATGCCATTGCCATCATAAGCCGGGCCCATCACAACATAGTACTCCGGGCCCGCAACAACATACTACACCGGGCCCGCAACAAAATAGTACTCCGGACCCGCAACAACATAGTACACCGGGCCCGCAACAACATAGTACTACGGGCCCGCAACAACATAGTACTTCGGGCCCGCAACAACATAGTACACCGGGCCCGCAACAACATAGTACTACGGGCCCGCAACAACATAGTACTTCGGGCCCGCAACAACATAGTACACCGAGTCCAAGTCGCACTAGTAATGTCCCCGCACAAAATAAACCTCATGTAGCCCCGTGTAACAAGAAAAAACCGGGTTGTATCTCAAACAAACAACGTAACCGATTATTTGCAGGATTATTACAAAACGTTACTACTTTCCATTCAAAAAATTGGCCTACAGGAAAAAAAATCATAAAGTATGGCCTCTTTGGCCTACTTGTTGTAGTGTGGTCTCCATGTCTGCTGGCGGTAATTCTGGCATGGGTAATAATGTGTCCTGTGAAATTAACAAACATCTTAGCTAACGATAAAAACAAAAATCCGATTCCCTTATTGAAGTCTTTCATGAATAGATTTTGTAAAAAAGGCCCAGGAAGTGAATATCAGCGAATGCGCTGTGGAAAATATTCATGTCAAAAAAATAAGAGTTTTATGACATCAGTGGTGAGTTGGTACGCACGTGCTGCTGGAACTGTTGTTAATTCTTTTCGTGCAATGGTATCTATGCTCAAAGTTAGCAATAACGCGCCAACATGTTGTGGTGCTGGGTCTTCATTCTTGACATCAAGTCATCCGAATCCGAAAAGGAGGTACACTTTGTTCTATACAGACAATAGAGGGTGGATGATGAAACCAGCACGTCGTGGTCATATGCAATCATGCGCTAGTACTCGAGTAGTGCAAAGTATGCGATGTGAATTTAGACCAAAATTTTGGCAGAAATCCACACATGGCCAAAAGTATAGTCAAACAAAGATGGGAAAGTCAAGTAGAAATGTGAACTATGGACATCCAGACGTTAAAAGCAAAACGACAAGGCAACGATTGTCGCCAGCGGGAGACGCTACATGTCCTTGTCCGGGTATGATTTCGTATTCGGGCAACAGATTTTCGCCTTCCAGGCTTAAAATCGCACGAAGAAATAGAACAGACTCTGCAATGCTCATGCCAGTACCATCACATCGTCTTTCAAGACAACAGGTAAATATTTCACCGAAAAATATTTTAGAAACGTCCGGTATTGCTTCCAATTCATCGAAGTATCCAAGAGTTAAAATTAAACCTAAAACCTTTAATTCAAGTCAAATTGCAGAAAATTCACAAAAATATTATTCAAAATACCATCTCACTCAAAGGAAAAATGGAACACTACCTTATGGAATAATTTTTGATTGTTCCTGTGGGACAAAGCACCCACTAATAACAAATAGGGAAATTTATCGAAATCACAACTTTGGTTTAGCAGGTAAAACACTTAACATGACAACAAAATACACTCCTAGATATAAACAAAAGGGCGTACAAGGGCAGTTTACTAAGTACGGACCTTTAGGTTGCGTTTGTCCCAAGCATGGACCCAATACAACTAAGAGAAAATCACCTGGTACCAATAGAACAGGACTTACGGATAAAACAAAGAGCTTGCGAACAAAAAACACTCCCAGCCATGAATCAAATGGGTCACAAGGACAATCTATTAAGTACAGAATAGCTTTAAATTGCCCTTGTGGGACTAAACATAAGCCGAGCATACCTGACAGGAAATTACATCGTACTCTCAAATCCGATTATACAGATAAAACAAGAAAACAAATCACAACTGACCGGGAAACTCGAACCCGAAATAAAACGACTTTAGCAAATTTATCTAAGTCTGCGTTAATTAAACATGCGGCAACCAGTACTTACAAAATTGATTTAACAGACAAAATAACAAGCATTGATGCACTAGGATCATCTGCTGCTAATGTTGAATGTCCTTGCAAATGTAAACTAAGCACAAAAAAAGATCTTCTAAAAAAATCGTCTTCGCCGAAGAAAAGTGCAATTGTTTGTGGTTGTGACACAGAAAAGCAACCTGCATCTAATATAGAAACTGTCCGCCCGGAACAACCTGTATCGGATAAATCTGCGATAGATTGTGGCTGTGGTACTGAAAAGCATCCAAGTATAACTGCGGCAAAACGTCCTGCAAATAAAAAAACAAATAACCTCAAGAAGAAGTCTCCACGGACCGAAAAAGCGTCCCAGTGTGCTTGTTATGAATCTGATACAACTCATGCCAAAACGGTCCGGGCTAAAAAATCTGCATCGGACAAAAAACTGATTGAATGTGGTTGTGGGACTGAAAGCATAACTGCAGCAGCATCTCCTACTACAAACCAAGAGAATATAGCTCGGAAACAAGTGTCATCGGTCCAACAAGCGACTGAATGTGCTTGCAAATCCGAACAGAAAGAGACTATTGATCGTAGCTCTGGAACTGAAACGCAATCAAGCACAGCTGTGGCAAAAACACCTTCAAAACAACAAGCAGATCGAGGGATCGAAAAAGCGTCCCAATACGAACAAAGTGCAACTCGTAAAGATACGATGCTTTCAAAACAATCTGTATCGAATAAGAATAAGATTGGGACGAATACGATTGGGACTAAATCCGTTGAATATGGAATCGCTTTAAATTGCCCCTGTGCATCCAAAAAATTGTTGAAACAACAATCAAGCACAGTTTTCAAGGATAGAGTTCATTCTTTAGCAAATGAAACAGTCAGTAACACATCGATAAAATTCAGTCAGGAGCTAAAAATCTCAGACGAGCAGTCTTATAAGTCTAGAATAGCTTTAAATTGCCCTTGTGGTAAGAAACACAAAGCCACAGACCCTTTAAAACATCCGCCGCCTTCCATCGACAGGCAAACAAGCACAATTGAAGCAGCACTTCCTTCAACACTCGAAAAGACTGTCGTAGAAAAAAAAGTACCATCGGTCCAACGAGTGTCTAAATCTGAACAAAAAAAATCGATTGAGTGTGGTTGTGGGACAGAAACCCAACCTAGCACAGCCGCAGCAAAAAAACCGTCTAAAAAACAAGTAGATAAACTTAAAAAACAGTCTCTGCGGATTGAAAAAGCATCCCAATGCGCTTGCTATAACGAACCAAGTAAAGCTAATATAGAAACGAAGCAACCAAAACCAACATCAAATAAAAAAGCAGTAGAATGTGGCTGTGAAACTGAAACGCAACCAAGCACAGTTGCAGCTGCACAAAATTCCAAAGATCAAGAGAATACTACTAAAAAAACACAAAATAAAGCAGTTCTTACAAAGCAATCAGCATCAGTTGAAAAGGCAATTGTTTGTGGCTGTGGAACCGAAAAGCAATCTGCATCAGTTGAAAAGGCAATTGTTTGTGGCTGTGGAACCGAAAGTCAAAGTGTAGCTGTACGTTACACTGATCCATCGGCTTTAAAAGAGTTAACTACTGCAGGCAAGGAACCTCTCCACAAGACTGGTTTAACAGACAAACCAAAACACCATTTAAGTCAACAAGCAATAGGTCCACACGCACAACCGGCAAGTACACTTGATAGGAAAATACTTCCTAGCAACAGAAGTGTTTATGCTGATATCCCTCAACCTGAGTTATCAAAACAAGTTCGAAGTCAACAGTCTACATCGATTGGAATAGCTTCCGATTGTGTTTGTGAAAAGAATCAATACATTGCAGTTGATAATAAAAGTCTTTATACTCGTAAAACTAGTTTTGCCGAACATGGCACCAACCCCAGTCAAGGGCCAAAGTTTTCACAAGCACAGTCTCAGACTTCACAACAGTTTCCTACTCCAGTGTTTGGAATAGCTTCTGACTGTACTTGTAAAATCTATAAATCAGCATACCCTCCTGATCAAAAGATGAAGCACTCAAAGGAGCAATCCCAGTCGTTGGGAATAGCTTCTGACTGTGCTTGTGAGGCGTTCCAGCCAATTACAATAGAGAAGAAAAGTTCGTATACCGATAAAAGTGGTTTAACGGAATACCCTATCAGTCAACAAATAAAGTCCACACAAAAGCAACCTCCGACGATCGGAATAGCTGCCGACTGTGCTTGTCAGACTGACAATCTATTTGCAACTGATAAAAGCACCAGTTTAACAGGACAACCGCCCAGGCATCTAGTAAAGCCCTCCCAACCACATACTCACACCTCACAAACACATACCCACTCCTCACAAACACAGAAGCCCTCCCAACCACATACTCACACCTCACAACCACATACTCACACCTCACAAACACAAAAGCCCTCACAACCACATACCCACACCTCACAAACAAAGAAGCGCTCACAACCACATACTCACACCTCACACACACAGAAGCCTTCACAACCACATACCCATACCTCACAAACACAGGCTCCGTCATTTGCAATAGCTTCTGACTGTGCTTGTCCGACGTATGATTCAATCGCAACCGATGAGACGACTACTACTGATATAACTAGTTTGGCAGATCAGCAGCTCAGCAAACAGACAAAGTTTTCACAAACGCCATCTACACAAAAAAAGTCTCGTGTAATTGCAGGTCGTCGTAAGACTGATTTAGGGAAACATACCTCTCGTCGACACACAAAGTCCAAATCCTCCCAAACATCACAAAAACGGTCTTCGATCAAGATAGGTACTGAAATGTATAAGAAAAAACACTATACTCGTCAAACTAGTTCAAAGGAACGCTCCCGCAGTCAAACGGTAAAGGCATCACAGACCAAGTATCACTCGTCTCATCAAGCGACCCAATATGAACAAAATATAAAATCGTGTAAAAAACGAGCAATTGACTGCATTAATCGGACAAAGAAACACCTGATCATGAGCAGGCAAAGTCCAAGTTGTAAATATCATTCAGGACAAGTAAAATCCCCACATAAACACTCGCACAAAAAATGTTCAGATTTAAGCAAAACTAATATGAAAAGTCACCAGCATACCAGAAAACCTCGTTTAGCAGAACGTCCTCCTAGTCCGAAAATATATGCCCCAAAAAATCGAATTCGATCTCTCGAGCGAACGTCGAAATGTTGTACCGGTTATAAATCCAAAATAAAGCAGTCATCGTCATTTAAAACACCGCACGATTGTACTTGTTCTTCAATTCGCCCGAGCAAAGCTGTATTGTTTCGACCAGCAACTGTACCAAAACCACCCAAAGGATTATCATCTCAAAATTCTTCATGTCGCCGCATGCAATGTACTTGTTCAGTCAAATTAATTCAGTTCCCTTCAGTTAAAACATCTTATTATGCACTAGCAGATAAATCAAGCTCTCGGTTAATACCAACTGTACCAAAATCATCATCTCAAAATTCTTCATGTAACCCCATGGATTGTACTTGTTCGGTCAAATTAATTCAGTTTCCTCCAGTTGAAACATCTCATCGTGCACCAGCTGATAAATCATGCTCTCGGTTATTAGGGCATAATATAAAGAAACAACCACAAGTATCAAAACTTCAGTCTTTGCAGCGACATCCGCTTAGCATTTCAAATGGTTGTTGTTGCTCACATGAAGCAAAATCGCCTTACTCAGCCAAAATTGACAAATCAGACAATAAAGATTCTTCTGCCGCACAGCAGTCTTCTATAAGGTCATTAGATACAACCGAGTGTCTCAGCTCAGTTAACCCACCGTCTTCTTCACAGCTTCCACCTAGTAATATATCGCGTAATTCGAGTAAGGTTAGTAGACTAGTGATGAAATTGCATTCTAAGTTATTTAGCCGTAAGATATGTAAGCAAACCAATATACCAGCACAATCGCCTATTCCAATGTATTCAAGTCCTAGTAAGAGTCTTTGTGATAATACTTCTTCACATCTTGAATCTATACAAGAAGATCAAGAATCACATCACAGTCCTTCACGACGTAGTATAAGTCAACCAGTAAATTCAAGTCACTCGAAGTGCTCTTGCCTGATTAATAAACCTTCATCAGCACGACTTACCCCTCAAAAAACATCAACATCAATTCGTAGTCGTAAATCTACATTAATTGACAAGTCATACCAAAGTCTTTCTCGACGTAGTCAGATATCAAACAAATCCCAACGTCCGACTTTCCGAAAATATTCCAACGACAGCATGTGCCACAACAAATGTTTCTGCACGCATCATAAGACTTCTTCTAAGTTTTCCTTAGATAAAAATTCGCCTTATATACGTAAGCCTATACAAGTGGATAAATCATACTCACGTAGTTCTAAACGCAGTATAAGTAGGCAATCAAAAACTTCTCAACGTTCATCTTTGCCATCATATTCAAGTCCCATGGAGTGCCTTTGCATGGTTAATGACACTTCGCAACATTCCAGTAAAACATCACGTTATTCATGCAAATCTATGGTAGATAAATTTTACTCCGGACTTTCTCAGCTTAGTTTAAGTCAGCAATCAAAACCATCTCATCTTTCATCCATTGTAATGGCCATGACTCCCATTAAGTGTACTTGTTCAAGTAATGAAACATCTTCATCACCGAATGACGAAAAAATGGACCATTTAGGAAAAAAGTCACAGCTAAAACCAAATCAACGCAATAAAATGTCTCAATTTTCATCTCTATTTCGTCGATCTAAGCCGAAACATTCGGCTCAGAAGTTCTCAAATAATTCTCAACCAACACCTTCAGTTGACAAACAACGACTTATTTCCGATCCAGTTTCACATCTTCCGCGTAAAACTACAATAGGAAGTAATGCACCGCCTGCACATTCCCAGCATCAACCAAATCAGCATCAAGATATTTCTAAATATTCGCATCACTTGAGTTCTGAACCTGCACCATTTGTCGCAGAGCGACGATTTATTTCGGATCCTGGTTCGCAAGGCCCACATAAAACAACGACAGGAACTGATGCACTAGCTGGATTCCCCCATCACTTTTCAAGTCAGCAACCTGAAATTTCCAAATATTCTCGTCACTTTAGCTCTCAACAAACACCTTTATCCAAAAAACAACGGCGTACATCAAATCAACACCCGCATCACCCACATAAAACAACGATAGGAACTGACGCACTAGCTGGATTCCCCCATCACTTTTCAAGTCAGCAACCTGAAATTTCCAAATATTCACGTGACTTTAGTTCTCAACCTTTAGCCGAAAAACAACGGCATACAGCAGATCTGCATCACCCACGTCAAACAACAGTAGGAACCGAGGAACTACCGATTCTTAAACAGCTTCACCCAAGTCAGCAACCTGAAATTTCTAAATATTCACGTCACTTTAGTTCTCAACTGACACCTTCAGCCGAAAACCAACAAATTCTATCAGATCCAATAGTGCACCACCCACGTAAAATTCCTATGGCAACTGAGGAACAATCGGGATCTTCACAGAATGTACCAAGACAGGAACCTCAAATCTCTAAACGTTCATCTTTATTACAACGCTCTCAATCAAAACCTTTAGCCGAGAAATTACGGGTTCTCAGTGATAAAATATCGCTCCACTCACGTAAAAATGGGCAGCAAAAAAAATCGTCTTCGCAATATGTTCAAACGGCACCTACAATTCCATGCAAGTGTACTTGCTTATCTGAAAAACTACATAAATTATCAGAGAGAATATCCCAGTATTCACATAGACCAATATCAGAAAAGAAATCACCGCCTGGCTTATCGGCTCACGTAGATAGTCCTCAACCAAAACCTTCAACCGAAAAACAACGGCTAGAATCAGATCCAGTTTCGTATTTACCACTTAAAACTACAATAGGACCCGAGGGATTACCAGCACATTCGCAACACCCTCCAAGTCAGCAACATGATATTTCTAATTACTCGCCTCAACCAACGCCAACCGCAGCAGAGCGACGATTTATATTAGATACCGGTTCGCAAGACCCACGTAAAATAACGTTAGAAACGGACGCGCTAGCTGGATTCCCCCATCATCTTAGCCAGCAACCTGAAAATTCTAAATATTCACGTCACTTTAGTTCGCAAACAACACCTTCATCCGAAAAACAACGGCTTACATCAGATCCACATCCGCATCACCCACGTAAAACTACGATAGGAACCGAGGGACCACCGGCACCTTCGCAGCATCACCCAAGTCAGCATCCTGACGTTTCTAAAAGGTTATCTCGTGATCGACATTCTCAACCGAAACGCTTTACTGAAAAGCTACGGAAACTGTCCGATATAATGTCAGAACAGCCACCCCAACCTGAACAAGAAACAATTTATTATCATCAAAAACTGATGCAATATAATCCTAGCCTTCCACATGAAAATTCGAAACACACATATCCCTTAGATCCTTTCCGACCTATAATACCGATAATTCCAGGAAGTTGCACTTGCGGAGCAAAACGACGCCATCAATTAGAACATACACGTAAAACTGCACTAGACAATAAGTCACAACAAAATATCGATTTGAAACATATTCCGAACGACCAGCATGATACACCTCATTTACATAGTAACCAACCATCATCTTCAGCCGAAAAGCTACGGCTTCTATCCGATTCAGTATCACAACACCCTCGTAAAACAACGTCAGGTAATGAGGCAGTACCTGGATTGCCATATCATCTACAAAGTCAGGACCCTGAAATTTCCAAATCCTCACATCACATAAGCTATCAGCCAACAGCATCGGCCGAGAAGCTTCGACTCCTATCTGATTCAGTACCGCAACACCCTCGTAAAACAATGTTAGGGAATGGTCCAGTACCTGGATTGCTATATCATTTACCAAATCAAGACCCTGAAATTTCCAAATCCTCATATGATATAAGCTCTCAGCCAACGGCATCGGCCGAAAAGCTACGACTCCTATCTGATTCAGTACCGCAACACCCTCGTAAAACAACGTTAGGGAATGAGGCATTACCTGGATTTCCCCATCATCATTCCAGTGAGCATCCGGAAAATTCTGAATATTCGCATCACCAACTAACACCCTTGGCAGCAAAGGAACACGTTGACCTCGATTCCGTATGGCATTTCCCACGTAAAACTGCAAAGGGAACTGAGCGACCGCCTGCATACTCGCAGCATCTTTCAAGTCAGCATCGTGAAATCTCAGAATATTCGCCTCAGTTACACAGTTCTCAACGAACACCCTCAGTCGATAAGCAACAGCTTCTTTCTGAACCAGTATCGCATCTCCCACATAAAACTACCATGGAAACCGAGAGACAGCCTGAATTCCCGCAGCATCTTCCAAGCCAACACCATGACATTTCTAAACGATCATTACTCTCCCATCGGTCTCAATCAAAACGAGTGACAGAAAAACTACAGAATAGGTCTGATAGTCTCTTAGATATGTCTCAACAGATACCTAAGTCTGAACAAGAAAAATTATCACACAAAGAACTGTCCCCACATTATCCAAGCCACGAAGCTTCTAAACATCCACATCCCTTACAAACAATACCGATAATTCCAGGAAAGTGCACCTGTACAGAGAAACAACGACATCAATCAGACATTTCGCGTAAAACAATATTAGACAAAAAATCACACCAACACATTGATTTACAGGATATCCCAGGTCATCAGCCTGATACACTTGAAAATTCACATCATTTACACAATTTGCAACTAATAGCCTCGGCCAATAAACAACGACGCCTATCTGATGCAGTAACGCAACACCCGCACAAATCTACAGTCGGAACCGAGGAACAATCTGAGGTCCTGCAGCATCTCGCACATCAGCAACCTGAGAGTTCCAAATATACAGTTCATTTGAGCTTCCAATCAACTTCCTCAGCTGACAAGCAACAACTCCCATCAGATCCAGTATCGCACCATCCGCGAAAAACTATGATAGGAACTAAAGCTCTTGCTAAATTCCCTGATCGTCTTCCAAGTCTGGAACCTAAAATTTGTAAACATTCGCGTCACTATAGTTCAATCGACGAACAGGGACTTCCGTCAGATCCAGCATCGCACATGCCACTTAAAACTACTCTACGAACTGAGGGACAATCTAGATTTTCACAGCATTTTCAACGATCAGAAGTAGGTCACACTTCGCCTCCTTTACATAATTCCCAACCGACACGTATAATTTCAGACGCGTGCACTTGCTCCATCAGTAAATATCGGATCCCACAAGAAATAGTCCTATGTAACTTACAAAATGCCTCATCAGAATGTAAGTCATCTGAAATGTCTAATTGTCCGCCTTCTTCGCATCATTTTCAACAATCGCATAGTATAATTTCAGATATGTGTACTTGTTTCACTAATAAAAATCATTCACCCGATAAAGTATCTGACTACTCATATAAAAAAGGTCAGGTCAAAAAATTACTTGGACTATCTCAGCATATTACAGTCCAACGATCTGAAATAGAACCACCCCATTCAAAAATAATGTCTGCTGTGTTCTCCCCACATGCGTGCGCATGTACGAATAATCAACTACAAGCTTTCAAAAAGAAATTATCTCATGTTTCACGTGTACAACCCGTAACTGCAACTGTAGACAAACCACCTCCTGGATTGTTACAGCGACTTTCATCGGGACAAGTACGAAAAGGTTCAGCTGACAAAGGACAACAACAATTACCCCAGCCTGCAATACCACCAAACCAGTCGCCATATCCAGATTTTAATCGTGTATCAATGCGCTATCCTGGTCGTATATCTGAACCTAAACGATCGGAACAAATTCCTGGACCTATACAATCAGAACCTATTCCTGCACGTAAACGATCAGAACATATTCCTGCTCCTGCCAATTATTATTACCCACCAGCAGTTGGAGTTTCACCTCCTCCAAATTACGCACGCTTTCCGTGTTTTATTAATCCAGCAAATAAATGTGGACCGAAAACATGTTATGATGAATCCGCGCTTAGACGTGCTTATAAACGTCGACCACTACGATATATTCCACCTAAACAACAGTTAATACCAAGGAAAAGCCAAAAGCCAAAGCAAAAAAAAAAGGAGAAGAAAGCAGAGGTAAAGAAAAAAAAAAAAAAAAGACAAAAAAAAAAGCAATCTGGAAGCAAATTAGCCCAATGCTGTCGGTGTGTACGAGACCTAGTCTACGAAGCTGAGAAGGAAGCATGGCCAGCCGGCGTTACTTGTAGTCCAATGTATATCCACGCTTTGAAACGTAGGCCTTGTTTCTGGATATTTGAACGTTGTCCATCTATGTACCCAGCTTTCTTAAATTGTTTCAAATTTCAGGAAAATATTTGTCAGATGTGCAAGTACCTTCTTGCTATATGTTTTTGGTGCCCACTTATTTTATGTGTTTATTTTTGTTGCGACGTAATATGCGGAAGTGGAAAATAAAAAATGTTCACTAAGTACATATTTATCTGTAGCATTTTATTAAAAACGTCTAAACGTGGTTTAGTTCTGTCTGCCAGTTATAATGCTGCGTCTAGTCGGAGGATCCTCTATCTTGAATGGGAAAGAAATACCGTAATAACTCACGGTAGTCACGGGTTCTTCATCTGAGGGTCAAATCAATATTTTTTCTTAAAGCTGCGCTCAAAGGCTCAAACCCGCGGGTCTACCGCGTAACTAAAATTGTAATGAACATCGACATTGGTATTAAACTTCAATACGAACGTGAGAGCCTAAACTTTGAGCGAAAGTACTCTAAATACTGAAGACAGCAAATTTTACTCAAAGGAAACATTCCTTTATTTTTAAAAAGAAACAAAACTGCATTTAAAGATTTTTGAAAATACGCTTGCCACTCCCGGGAATAGAACCGACTAAAATCCGAAAAATTGGCATCCTATACTTTTACGGCACAAATCGATAGGGTCAATCATAAGGATCAAATCTAGCAGATCTCACACGTTTAGATTTTTTTTTATTTGATTTTTTACATATCCCGATATGTAAAAAATCAAATTTACCAAAAGTCGTATACAATGTAAACGAGGTAAAAACTGAGGTTCACAATACAATTTTCAATATTCACTACAACACGCTACTAAAAGTTACTCAAACTGAATTCCTTAAAAGAATTTTGTGCATCCAAGAAAATGGAGCTCATTTCGAGGAATTTATTAATTAACTTTATTTTATTTTTTGTTCGAATAAAATAACTTTAGATTAATTTCATGGTTTTTGTTTAATTTAATTTACCATGTTTGCTAGAGAGATTTGATCCTTATGATTGACCCATAGACTTATTATCTAAGTAACGGGAGCCCGGGAGCCCTACTTATTATTTCTATGCTTTGATGTCATTTTCGCGCATTTTTGTTCCGTAGCGACGCGACGTTAATTCCAATTACGGTCACCGGGTCAGTTATATAATCTAAGGGGTCAGATAAGTTTGTGGCATTATAATAGTGCCACAAACTTATCCTATAGGTCTATGTCTGACCCCATAGAAATTTAACAAGCCTAGAAGTAGGGATGATCGATATTCATCGATGTTCGATAAACATCGATATTTAGCGGAAAAGCATCGATGTTTTTACATCGACGTTATGTCCTCGAAAACATCGACACATCGATGTTACGAGAATAATATCGGCTAGATTTGAATCCGATATCATGTCACATGTATAAATCATCGATATTTTAAAATCATTAATTCATCATACAGTGACAACGACAAAATCATCAATGCCTAAAATCATAACTCGGTAATGACCATGACTGAATGAACGTGAATTTCGGCTCCGGATGAGACATGACATGACAAATTGACAACATGCAATGTGTGAATGCGGTGACAGTTAGAGAAAAATCATTGATGATTTTGTCATTGTTCCCATCATCGATATTTTTATGTTATTGTCATGTAGTCATTGATATTCAAAAAGCATCACTCGGCCCATTTCTAATATCGGCCTATCGATATACTCTAAGTCATCTAACGAGAATTGGGTGTATGTACTAGATTTCGCTATGTTGAATATCCAAACTTAGCTAAGAAAGTAGCCATTAAACATTGCACAGCTACTTCAACAGCTTTGGAGACTTTTTTAAGTTACTTTTTTTGCAGAGTGTACCAAAAAAATACTGGGAAAGTTATTATTTTTTTCAAGTTTGCGTAGTAAATACTTTTAAAATATATAAAATATTATATTGTTCATTTTGCTACCTAAAACATCGATATTTTCCTACCGATTTTTATCGTACATCGATACTATTGCATCGATGTTAACATCGATGGCAACATCGATGTTTTTCTAATATCGATCATCCCTACCTAGAAGAGTAACAATTTTTTGACATATATATTTGAACTGTAACGCGCTAGCGTGACTTTTCTATCTTATGGCTACGTTCAGTAATTCAGTTTTCGGTGCGAAAGTCACTCGGGCGAATGTCGCTCGCTCATCGGGAATAATTGAACGATCTACAACTGCGTTACGCGAGTGACCAATCCGGACCAATCGAACGATTTCAAATTATCTGCTGCTGTATACTATGACTACAGTCATTGGTCGGTTGATAGCAGTGCGATCGAGTGCGACTTTCACCCTACTATTTCACGGAGTGACCAGAGCCAGAGCGATCCTCCGACGACGCTCGCTCAAATAACTGAACGGTTTAGTGTGATCGCCCGCGTCGTCGAGCGTCGTCCGGCGTAATAACTGAACACACCCAATGGCTACGTTCCGTAATTCAGTTTTCGGTGCGAAAGTCACTCGGGCGAATGTCGCTCGCTCATCGGGAACAATTGAACGATCCACAACTGCGTTACGCGAGTGACCAATTCGGACCAATCGAACGATCTCAAATTATCTGCTGCTGTATCCTACTATGACTACAGTCATTGGCTACGTTCAGTAATTCAGTTTTCGGTGCGAAAGTCACTCGGGCAAATGTCGCTCGCTCATCGGGAATAATTGAACGATCCACAACTGCGTTACGCGAGTGACCAATCCGGACCAATCGAACGATCTCAAATTATCTGCAGCTGTATCCTATGACTACAGTCATTGGTCGGTTGTTAGCAGTGCGACCGACTGCGACTTTCACCCTACTATTTCACGGAGTGACCGGAGCGATGATCCGACGACGCTCGCTCAAATAACTGAACGGTTTAGTGTGATCGCCCGCGTCGTCGAGCGTCGTCCGGCGTAATAACTGAACACACCCAGTGGTCAGCTATTGAGTTCCGTTCAGTAGTTTGGTTTTTTTGACGGGGTTAGAAAAACAGCCACCGGCCTATGAACGCAACCTTGCAATCTGTCTGTTTGACACGTGACAGCTAGCAACTTTGAGTTTGAAGCACTAGTCTGTGGTTTGAAGCGTAGGTTTGAAGCGTGTTTGAAGCTAGGAACAAGCATGCTTGTTCCTAGGCTTGTTCCTAGGTTTGAAGCATTGAAGTCGTTTGAAGTTTTTGATTTTGACAGTAAAGTGGCAAGACACTCAGGTCAAAAATGTTTGGTTGAGTTAGTTCGATGTTCGTCTGGCTGTTTATAAATAAAATTTAACAAATTTTATTTATTTCACAGTTTTGTGTTAGAGGAATATAATAAATAGTTTTCAACGTTGTAAATATTTACGTTAAGAATTAGCGTTTTACACAAGTAAATACTGGGTTATCATTACAATGCAGGCGGAAGAAAAACGGTCGAAACCTACAGTCGATTTGGCTTCGTTAGATCCTACAGCAAGGGTCAAGCAATTGGCTAATTACGGCGCCATGGTAGACGTAGACCCAAACGTTCCACCGAGGAGGTAACTTTAAACAAACCTATTCAATTATAATTCTTTATGACATCATCACTCAATTATTCAAATCTTACAGGGTAGGATTAAGTGTAAAACCAGGAATACGTTTTATAATTAAATGTGTATTACATTACCTACATACAGTTGAGCTCTGCTGTTTTTGTTTTTATAGGCTGTTCTGTATACATCATAATTTGATTTTCTGAGGAATAGGTAACTGCCCTAGCAGATTATAATAAAATGATTCTAGTAGTGATTGCCTAGCGGTTGAACGATTGCTTTCTGTGCAGATGGGTCTGAATGTGATCTTGACCTGAAAGGCATTGTGAGGAAACCTGGACACTTGACAGGGCTGTAAAAGAGAAAATGTGTAGTATGAATGTTGTGTGTGGTCTCTCAAGGCTCAAGGCCTAAGCCATCCTCGTTCTGAGAAGAGGCCTGAGCTCAGCAGTGGGACAGTGGTACCTATTTCAGATCTAGTCAAATTATCTGGTCTGCCACCCTGCCAGCCTGCTAATTTTTGCTTCAATCATATCAGAATGGTCTTGTAATATTGTTCTTCTTTGCAGTGTTGTTCGACCTATTTCGACTTCTATTGAGCAGGTAATAGAAGTAAAAGTCATTAAATGGCAATTATTTTTACTACTGTTACTTACGCAATAGAAGTCAAAATCGATTGAACAACATTTTAAAAACCATCAATTACGAGACCATTCTGACACGATTGAGACACAATTGAAATAGCAGAATTAGGGCCCTGTTTGACTGTCTGAAGGTTGCAATATCATAAGTTTGTAACATCACAGGTATGTATGTCTTCCTGCTTAGCTTACAATATTAATATACTTATTATCGACTTCTATCAGAGGGTCAGATGTCTCGAAGGAAGCCAGTTTCGCCAAGCTGGTCTAAATTGGCGGTCAGTCAGATGTACTTAGCCCGAAAGGGCGGTAAATTGTCTAATTCAGGATCCGATTATCTTCTCATTGAGTCTCCTCGGAAGCTTCATAAGATTGCCATTTTAGTATAAGTCTTTCTAAAACTGTAGTTTTTTTAAGTATCCCTGCCATTATCATGAAACCTGCACAAATTTTGTTGATTGGATGATAATTATAAATTGATTACTATGAAAAAAAATCTGCTGTTCCATAAAAATTATTCAATATTACTCTATATCACTCTAATACATGTATTGAACAGCAAATTTTTCATTCGCTATTTCTGGGTTGGTTCCTTACTAAAAGATTTTCTTAATGGTGAGTATAATAAACTTATAAAGGAATTGGGACTTGAAATGGGAGACTTTGTATATCACTAGATACAGTCAGTGATAAAATTGACATTACTCCAAAAACTTAAGTGGGCTCAATCAAATCTATTTCCCAACAGGAATGTTTCCTCCAAACGACCAACAAAATCATACTTACTGAATTTGAGAAAAATACAAAAATCTATTTCCATACATTTTCTATGAACACACCTTTGTATGAACTTAGTCTAAAATCACTATATCTTACACTGATCGACTAAGTTTATTGTTATACATACATACAGATACAATTATTATAATAATTGGCTTAAAATTGTACTTAAGCAAAAATAAATAATTTCAGGTATTATCGGTCAGGTTTGGAGATGGTCAGGATGGCAAATGTGTATTTAGCAGAGAGTAGCCTTGAAAATGCATACATACTGTACATGAAATTTATGACATTATTTTTGGAGAAGATTCGTAAGCATCCTGAGTATGCATCAGTGCCGGCTCAAGTGAAGGCTGTTAATCAGGCCAAGCTGAAGGAGGTGATGCCTAAAGCAGAGAAACTCAAACAGAAGCTTCTGGACCAGTATGCTAAAGAACATGTTGCCTATCAGGCAAATGAGGTACATTTGGTTATATTTTCAAGCCATCTTCAATTAATTAACCCATCAAGCAGTAAAAAAAATAGAAAATCTATTGCTTCGGCAACCCTTACCCCTAGACGAGTTAATAAAGATGATTTCCCTAACAGAAATAATCTTCCTGGTAATTTTGAGAACAAATATTAAAAAAAATATGGAGACTATTTGATGCAAAGACTCTATTTAAAAGTAAGACAATATCATAATAATGTTGTTATTTTATTAGGAGAAGAGGCGCATTGCAGAGGAAGAAAGAAGAAAGCAAGAGAGAGAAGATGCAAAACTAGCTGAACGTCTTCAAGCTGACGAGAATAAGAGAGATGCACACTCAACCACACCACATCTACTACATGCTGTGAGTCTATCTCTACATATTAATATTGTAGAACTTATTAAATTTTAGATTTGACTCATGGTCTTGTTAACATGTGAAATTTATTTTATTTTATTTCTTTGGTAAGTACTATCGCACAATGCAATCAATCCATATCTTGTATGACTAACAGTCCTTTCTACTTAGAGAACACTGCCTCGGAAATAATCTTAACCCATCAATTATCACAGGTAGTCAGTAGCCTGAAATATGTCTGTTATCTAGTTTGAGTTTAGATTCCCTGTAGGTCTCTTCTTTCTCCCAACCAACATAACTGTTGCACAAGACATGAGCTCATGGGATTGCAATCACTCTGTTAAACTGATATTAAGTTGCATATTTGTGCTGGGAGCCTCTCATACCGAAAAGGTCTATCATGAACACTAAATCCCATTTAAGTTCTTTTCATACTACTGGTACACTAGCTGAGCTCCTAATGAACTCATTAGCAGTGCTTAAACTGGCCAGAAATAATTGTTACTGATAAGCCTCTTTGACGACGATGATGATCAACATAGCTACATTATACAGGATCAGTGGGCCGTGACGCCATCGGCGCCGCCGGTGGACGGCGTGCTGTACCCGGACGACTTCGCGAACGAACCGCCGCGCGCGCCTTCGCACCAGTACCAGCCCGTGCCGCCGCTCATACCGCCCTCGCGGCCACATGCGTGAGTATTGTACGACTTTCAGCCTGGTAATGTTTGTGTTATTATGTTATGGAGACATCAGTGATGACGATGCGATAAAAATATTACCTGTTCTAATCTATACTAGATAAAAATCTCGAAATTGTCTGCACCCAGAAAATTTCCGCCATAGCCTTACTGCTTTGAGAATCTGTTAATCGCTTTTGGAGAATGTAACTTTGAACTTGAATGTATCTTGAGTTGTGTTGACTGCAGTCTGGCTGCAGTTACCCATGTCAACACCCGGGAAGCACCGTAACTTGATTGACTGTTTGAATCTCCGTAGTGGCAGTGCGAGTGTAGAGTCGTTATATGGTTCAACGCGCCTGCGCACGGTGGTGGTGCCAGCGGCGCTGCTCGCGCACTTCTTGCGCCTCGCCGCGAAGAACACGTCGCGAAATGTGGAGACTTGCGGTATACTCGCTGGGATACTTGTAAGTTATTAGTGTAGCGTGCAGTGGATAGACGAGCCCGGTGCGCCCGCGCACTGTGATGGTACTGGCGAGTTGCCCACGCACAACGAGCTACTTGTGAATATGCTATTTTTGAGTCATTTAAGTAAATCAATCCTATAGTAGTCCTGATCAAAAAGAGGTATTGCCCATAATATTACACGATTAATTATTATAATAAGGCTCATCTTAAGATTCTCAACTTAACATAAAATGTCTTGTCCAGTGCATTATAAATGCAAATGAAGTTACTAGATAATTAGAAGTACATATTATCAATAAACCACTGTCATTAGAAAGTGAACCTTAACACCATAACTTAACATAACCTTGGTAAAATATTGTGTCTTGACATATTTTGACATCATCGAGAAATATTTTGCAGGAGCGTGACCAGTTGAAGATCACACACGTGGTGGTTCCCAAGCAGACCGGCACGGCCAACTCGTGCAGCACCAACAACGAGGAGGAGATCTTCCACTACCAGGACCAGCACAACCTGATCACTCTCGGATGGATTCATGTGAGATGCAAAAAATTTAAAGTATTGGAAAATTTAATGGAATATTTCTTTTTTCATGTTAGCTGTTATGATAAGTTGGCCAATCGTCATATTATGCGAGCATTTGACATGAAATTTGATGGCTAGTTAGATTGGGGCTTACTACGAACTCTTATAACTAACCTGACATTTTCAGTATGAGCTGACCTCGCACTTTATAGGCTTTTCGTACAGTGAAAGGTCAGCTTATTCTGGAAATTTCTGGGTAGTTCAATTTCAGCCCTGCTCTAAGAGCTCGTAGAAACAGAACTGTCTTTTAGAAACCGGGTGACAGCCTGCTCACTCTCACATAAATATTACCTGTAAGTCAAATTAACGGCCAAGTGCGAGTCGGACTCGCGCACCGAGGGTTCCATACAAACTTGTAGGTATGTAAATAGTTCGTCTATCAACTATGAAAGCACCGAACATTACTCTAACGAAAAGATACTCGATTGAGGGATTAACATAACTTTGCCGTTGGAAAACTGTTGTCCCCGTACATCGATATAGGTCGCGGTCAGTTTACCAACTGCAAATGGGTTAATAATGGATTTTTTTGGGATGGAACTACAAATTTACGGTTTTCCGATTTTTTACTTTACTTGTTCTATAAGACATTGCTTCTTGCCAAAATGATTTTAGGTCAACGAGAAGTACCCTATAGGTTGTGATACCAAACATTGTCATGTCATGTCGTTTATTTATTGTCGTTACGTCCTCACCACACTGTATACCTTCTGGAATAAATGCCCAAAATGATGATAAAAACCGCATCAAAGTCCGTTGTATTGTTAAGAAGTAGTTAGCGAACAGACAGACGCGGTGGGCGACTTTATTTTATAGTATGTAGTGGTAGTGATGTAACATAACACGTTTCAGACTCATCCATCGCAGACGGCGTTCTTATCGTCTGTGGACCTACACACGCAGTGCTCCTACCAGCTGATGATGCCGGAGGCTATAGCTATAGTGTGCTCGCCCAAATTTAATGAGTAAGTTGCATAAACTATGGTTTCTGGCAGTTGAAAGCTTGTATAACTTTTGTTCCTCCTTAGAATATGCGAATTCATCTCGAACATCAATTTTTATTAAAAAAAATATAAGATACACATTGTGTGTAAAAATTTATTTGTGAAACTGTATATTTTCAGATTTGCTTTTAAGGCAGAATGTACAAGGATTCACTAACAAAATGTAAAATCTAATTTTTGTACTTACATTAATTGCAAATAAATAGAATACAGTGACAATAGCTTTTCAAAAATTTATCACCTATTATAGTAAACTTCCTAATCTTCGATCTCAAATTCAGCCACTAGTTAATTTCTTAACAATAATTATGAATAGAATAGAATACATAATATCTATTCTATTCATAATAAATTAACTAGTGGCTGAATTTGAGATTGAAGATTAGGAAGTTTATTATATAGTTGATTAATTTTTGAAAAGCGATTGTCACTGTATTCTGCGATACGTCGACATACTTTCAATTACATAAATATTAAAACATTTTCAATAATCTGAGTCCTTGTGGCAGAACTTATGAGATAGCAAGTACCTAACTGGGGTAATGTCAGTCGCAGATTGAATTTCAGATATATTTTATCAATTTCCACTAAATAAAAGTCAATAGTTCCACGAGTCTGAATTGGGCTGTGAGGCTAAAGATTTTTGTATCATATTCATGTACCAGTCGGCAATCGGTAATTTCTGAATGTTGCATTTTCAGAACTGGTTACTTTGCATTGACGCCTGACTACGGGATGCAGTTCATCACAAATTGTAGGCAGACCGGGTTTCATCCACATCCTGAGGATCCTCCGCTATTTCACGTAAGTATTCTTTTACAAATTAGCCAAAGGTATAAAAAGAAAAAAACTTAATAATGTGACAGTTTGACAAAATCCTTTAACATTGCTTACGTTAAACAAAACGATATGTAAATAAAGGACAGCTCAGTGTTAAGTGGACATCCAACCCAAATTCTCTATTGAGTTATTGTTAATCAATCAACTCAGCCTATCGCAATCCACTGCTGGACAAAGGCCCCTCCTTAGTTGTGCCATAACACCCGGTTCTCCGCCGTCCGCATCCTGTCTGACCCAACTACTTTCCTCAGGTTGTAAAGTATTTAGTTACCACATAAATATATGAGTAATCAATAAATTAATAATCATTAGAAAAATATAAACTATTTTTCCCGTGATTAAGACTTTAAAGACGTTTAGTACGTAAAGGAGCTTCATTTTAATAATTATTTCCTTTCAGACTGTCACACACATACGCATGGACGAATCAGCGCCGGTAGAAGTCGTAGACCTTAGGAGATGAACTTCACTACTCAAGCAATTTGTTCACTATCTTCCACCACGACGCTTTCGTTCACTGGTAGTGCATTTACTAGCTCGCTTTATTTTTGTACGTATCCTATTAAATATTGTTCAATACCAAGTATTATTCGGAATAGTCAATAATGATTGTAATTTATTGTAATTATACCGTGCGTAGTTACTGTTTGTATTGTTCGTTTAAAACATAGAGTAATTAGTAAATGGATTGTTTTTATGCGGCGTATCGTGTGCATCCAACATCACTGCATATGTCGTCACAAACCAATCAATTTACCAGAAATCGCAACAAAATAGCAGGAAAAAGACAGCGATGGTCCATAGATATCTCGCCCTCACACACCTTGCAAGTCGGGTAAGTTGATTCTAGAAATAGATATTCTAACCGTGTGGTTCGGTCAAGGAATAGTGAGAAATTATCAAAAATAAATTTGCCAAGTTTAATAGTTATGCCTGCCGGGGTCGCGGGACCTATCTCATTACCGTGACCCCGGAACGTAAAGGGTTATTGAAGGAACACCGTTGATTTTAGTCAGTACAAGTCTGACAGTCCCTCCCGCCCTGCCCGGGGTGGGAGGAATCATTTGATGGTTTTACCACGCTAAAAAAAAAAAAAAAAAAGTTTAATAGTTATGACATAGCACAATCTGTCGTAGTCGTTAAGCGTTCAATACGTCAACGGCGCGTTTGATGATGAATAGAAATAAATATCCCGATTGGCATTCCATTTGTTAACTACTCCGTGGTTCAAAGCTGCCGCGCAGTAACAATGTGTTCAGTATGCATAATATTAACATGCCTTAACTTTTTTATAGCAAGAGTGAATAGTTGCGTATACGCATAAGAGATGAGAGGTGTTTTTACATATTGCATTAACACTAAGGTTGACACTGACCGAGTTCATTAGCGTATTCAATTAGTGTTCACCTTTAGGGTAGAACTTCATTGATGTAGAGCAGAGAGGATACAATAAAAATACGAATACCTAATAGTTTTGTCGTTCATCAAAGTGACGTGAAATAAGTATTCTCCTTCGAAGTCTCCGCTCCGCGCCATCTCAGTGTAGTTTCACCCTTAAAACCAGATCGAAACAACGGATCGAGGGTGTATCGTAATATTATCATTAACGAATTTTTGAACACTGGATCCAATCAGATTGAAACAACGTATCGTAGTTGTTTTGTATAGGTTTTTAACACTTCCCTTAGATTTGTGTAGGTATGTTACACGATGTGAAAAAATATAGATTTTTTCTTAGATTGCAATGTGATATAAATCTTCGTAGATGCTTTAAACTATAGTGTTTTACACTTTCGTAACAAAAAGTATTGTTCTCTTTGAGATTTTATTTTGTGTGACATTATATCTTGAATGATTATAAATTATAATATTATTTGTTGAAGCACTAGGTAATATTTTGCTAGGAGTAATAAGAAATTTTTATAACACAAATAAATAATTGCACAGCATAAAATGTTTCGTTTGTTGTAGAAGAGTATTTACTAACTATTTAATTGATGCCAATAAGAATATCTGCTTGATTCATACTACATATAATCAAAGTCAGATATAATTGTAATGCATTTCTAGAAAAAAGATGTTGAATAATGTTACTATTTAATACTTAGCCAGCGAATTCAAACAGAATCGAAAAGACAATTAAAGCTAGCCCCGAGATAAGTTGATAAACTACAATTTCCAAAGTAGGTATCTAATAATGATTTGCCTAGCGTTTTTGCCAACTACGGTGGGTCGTCTCGTCTCTCAGTCTAACCAGTTTCGGCTGAATATCAGTATTTTACACGGAGCGACTGCCACTAAAACTCCACATTGAGTACCTAATCCATCTATGAATCTCCATAATTAATGTCAAATTGATGATTGCCTATGATTGCTGAATATGAATTTGACGCGAATGATAATATTAATAGTGGTCAACTGAGTGGATATTGTGACATTTCTTCTTTGCAATTGTAGTTTGTCAGCTTGTTTTTAGAGCTCAAGTATAATGATTGATAGAACACTTTTAATATATTATTATTCTTATGATTGTGTAATAAATAAGACGCAGCCTGAAGACTGAAGCTTAAAGTTTATACTATAGATATAAAATATTTATATATACCTATCATTGGAATTATCGAAATCGTTTTTAATGTTGAATTAAACAAGAAATATTTTATTTTAAGCATAATCTCATGTAGGTACCTACCTATTAATTTTGTTTGGTGTAATCATTCAAAATTTCGTAAGGCTTTAAGATTTCTATAAATTAAAAAGAAAATAGTGACAAATTGGAGCTTGTATATGTTATGTTTTAGATATAGATATAGAATAACACAGAGTGTATGTAATATTATTTCGTTTGTAAATTAATCTAAATTGAAACTATATTATTTACACTATTATCACATGCGATAGTGTTTGATTGCACTAATTTTAATTTCAGCACAGTCGTGTCAATTTTCCGGGTGATGGATGTTATTCGTGCCATGCTGTGTATCAAAGTGTACCGATAGGGATTGCAATGTGTGCCTGAAATAAGGCAGCACCCCTCGTAGTTAGATTGTGTCTACCACATGTTTTACAAGGACTTTTAACATTAGCCGATCTGTCAGATCTGGGTGGCGCAAAATTCTGAGGCGTTAAGAGCTACCTTTTCTGTTAAAGTAAGCGAATTCTGGTGTTAGGAATATAGGTGAATTTTGAAGACAAAAAACCCCAATATTAGATTTTTGACAGTCATTGCGAAAATTGCCATTTCTTAAAAAACTTAAATGGGGCTCCATCAACTCCATTTCCCAACAGGAATGACTGACGAAATCGTACTTGCCGTAATTGAGAAAAATACACAAATGTATTTCTAATACATTTTCTATGAAAACATACCTTCGTATATACGTACTATTACGTACCTAATCTAAAATCACTGTAGGTAACTACCTTACACTGATCCATTAAGTTTATTGTTCTGCAAAGTGCAAACAGATTCAAACTCTCATAAAATAATTAAAACATTTTTTAAATTATTTTTTTGGCCTGTTTTATTCCAACTTGCAAACGGTCTGTCGACCATAAACAGATATTATGATAGAAAACCTTCCAAAACATGGGGTATGCAGAATCTAGCTACAGGGGTGGTGCCTCAGTGCTGACATACATAAGTTGCATTAGTAAAAATTGCGTTATGAATCTTATTTTAATGGAATTTAACACTTTAACTGTCCCAAGCATATTTCCGTGCCGATCACCAAATGTCCAATAATTATATTACATTTTAAGTTAATACGAGGTCACGTAATACATTTTAGGTAAGCGAAGTTTCGTCTACAGACTCCTAGGTAGCTACCCGATAATTTTTTTAAATTGCATTAAATGTAATGCACGGACGTCTGAGCACGGACTACCTAACAAATAGTGTTGTTCAAAAACGGTGAAACACTCGAGAAATCATGGTTTATTATTTTTTTGGTTTAATTATTTGTTTGTTAAATAATACCAAATGGATACTACGGAACCCTATTTAGGGCAATGTGTTTTTTATTTTAAGTTCAGTAACTATGTAGAATGTTTTTAGTGTCATGCTTTTAAGTTTGATTTTTGTGATTTAATTAATTAATTATATGTAAGTTGAATGTTTCGAATTTTTTAAAACAGGTTTTTATGTCTTCGACGTGCGGCCTCCGTACTTCACGGGACTTAGTATCGATTTGATTAAAACAGACAGCAATGAACAACACTTAGTCGTACATTACACTAGTGCATTATATGTAATGCACGGACGTATCAAGCAAGGTTTTCAGTGCATTACATGTAATGCATGGACAGTTAAAGTGTTAAATTTGGAAGAAGTTGGCGTAAAGGAAGATTTTCTTTATTTGTATAATATTTTTATTGTAGAAGGCTTGTGAAGCTATTTGATAGGTTCATGCGTGTATGTTTTAACTGAAACATTATTCTCCTATCCAGTTATTTAATGCAGGGGTGGTTCATCAATGTTAAATTATCGTAAACCAGCTATTGCAATGTATGAAATGAATGTGCAATTAAAGTCATGTAGTATATAAGCGCAGTCTTATGTATGTGTGATTCTAACACGGACCAATGTGAATAAAAAGTTTATTAAACTCATAGTAACTTTTATTTATTGCACAATATTATATGGATATGACATGCATTATTGGCAGTGAAGCGAAACTATACGTACATCGTACTTCACAAACACCTACATAACATTAAGGCCGTGTTATTTGTTGGGCGACAATATTGTTGAACCTAGTCTAGACCTGCGCGCAGGTAAATTCATTCAGCTGAATTATTTTGCATGTGCACAAGTACCGGGACTTGCGAATAAAGCTTTAGGGCTTTAGGTAACAGGTGACTTGCAACATGCTACATGGTCACATATCGCACATGATATTTTTAATTTGAATACTTGATTTTTTGAGGCTGCCATTGAGGATAATCCTTTGTCGCCTAGTCAATACACGGCTTACATAATAATAATGATCATATAACAACTAGGTACTATTACAAAGAATAAATTAATGTTACTTTATAAGTATACAATGTGCATTTGATAAATAAGAAAATACATTTTATAAGTATTTCTAAAAATTTTAGTAATTATTTTTTCGTCGTAAAGACAGACAACACAAATAGCTAGTGATTATGATATTAAAAAAAAACTTTATTTACATAGATACTTAAAATTAATATTCGCCTAAGTACATAGTTAGTTATATTACTAAGCATTTTTACACACTACATTTTGATAAGGCACTCGGTGCTTGTTTTAAGTTCATAATTTTAGAATATAAATGTACAAACATAATTTTAAAAATTAATGCTCTACATACAGTAGGCATAATCACTTCTACGTATTCATTACCAATAATTTACGTAGGTAGGTACAACCAATCATAATTATGTGTAGTTTCAAAAACAAATGCTAACGTTCAATTGTTAACATTATCTTAGTTATGGAGACCTTTCAAAACGTATTCGCCTTTAAACATACAAATTACACAGGAATCGGGAGATATAGTTGAAACCAATCTTCTTGGCGGTTCTGAATGTAGCCGTTTACCGCCCCGACTCGCTCCTCAACAACGTACGAGTACGTACGTCCCGCTCATGTCATACGCGTTCTGCGTATCGGGTACGCGCAAGGTACGCGTCTATATTCAGAGCCGCCAAGATATTTTGTTTTCACTACCTATAAATTGAATTTGGTTTATTTTTATTTTTTTATTTCTGGCATCTTATTACCTAAGTAGTGTGTTTTTGTTATTGTTTTTGATATTTATCCAGCACGGATATGACACTGCCGCTCACTGTCTATATGCACTCAGCATTAAATATATAAGAGTGTATATAGAATAATTGCTACAATAATATTAATAAACAGTAGGTATAAACACATCCACATTAATAACAAATCAGTAGATAGCACATCACGTACAATCAGGAACATTGCTTATAAAATTGCGTAAATTTATGGCACCATATCGGATAAATGACATTCGTACTCATAAAGGCACTCTATGTAACGTTAATTCATCAATATAATTCTAAGATATGAAAAGAAATTCCTACCTATCTAGTCTACTCTACAATATTCGCTACGTAGTTAATAAATACCATAGTTCTTAATAATATTCTTATTTTAGAAACATTGATACTAGCTGAAAATATTAGAAAATGCGTAGTACTTACTGACACATATTATACATTGTTTATCGCTAGTAATTTTAAGACATCAAGTTGGTTAACATCGTTCATAATATAAAGGTTCCGTTATAATAATTAATTTCATACCACAGCATGAATGACGGTCATAGCGAGAACTACAGTCGTCATCTTCTGGACCACCTTACAAGGTTCGGCGGAGCTACTGGTCTGCTTCTTGGCTTTTGACGGCAGTTCCATGGGCACCGTCTTGTTCATCATCCAGTAGAACACGTCGGTGAGGCCTCGCGCTTTCAGTTCAGGTCCGACCTCCTTCCTTATTCGGTCATTGTATCCGTTTAACCACAATATCTGGAAACATCGAAAGTAGGTAATAGGGGAGTGTGCAATTAAAAGATGCTATTTATTGTATTGACTTGTTTAGTTGACTTGTTTAGCGGATGGACAGTAGCATCTTCCAGAGTAGATACTATAATAACAACATACTGTTTGTGATTGAAAATCTGTCTGCGAAGGACAATAGGTATTCCCTAAGACCGGTTTGATGATGATATCACATAGTTAAGTAGGTACCTTACCAACTATGTATGTACCTACATGTTATGTTATACTTTACCTCATACTCTGTAAGCATACTCTTTTCGATCAACTTTGGCTCGTAAGGCAGTAGAGTTGCCTCGCGAAATCCTAAGTAGCCGTTAGGTCTGGATACCACTTCGAGTATGTTACCCAAGCGGACGCCGTACTTGCCCGTCTCGTACCAGCCGGGCTCTACAAACCAATTGAGATTAGGTTGATTAACATAAGATAACATTTATGTAAGTAGATACAGAAGAGATTTTTTTCAAATGTTGATTATTCTAATTTGTCGGTTCGGTTGCTCCGAGGTTTTTATATATTTTTCCAGCTGGTGACATTCAAATTTACACATTACTTACTGAAACAGAATACAAAAATACAATACAAAAAAAAAATGGATTGTTTCGTCATAATTGGTTTATTCCAATACATTAATAATAACACGTTTTTATCATTTCCTAATAAACAGCAAAAGTGGATTAATAAACTTTTGAAAGGAATTTGTGTTGATAATTTAGAATCACAACATACCGGCTGTGATGAAGTATCCTTCCCTGAGTGTATGCAGGTTGGTATCCTGCCTGTAGTCAATTACGACTGGATCTGAAAACCGAAAAATAAAATAGGATTGTGCTTGTTACAGCTTTTACGTAGAGTAAAGCGGTAAGATTAACTTGGCCGGTTGAAACACTAGTGAGGCGTAGGAAAAAGAGATGCTCAAAGGCTCAACGCCACTTCTTAAGTAGGTAGTATCACCAAAGTAGGTACCCATCAATCAACTTACCCTGCGGTCCGAATTGCGCTAAAAGTGATAATATCGCGAATCCGACCAAATTTAATAGTCACAAAATATAAGGGCTATTGAGTAATAATAATACTTGTGACTTTGGTCGGATTCGCGATATTATAATTTTTAGCGCAATTTGGACCGCAGGGCATGTCAGTCTAGGCCTCTAGGGCTCGATGGGCAACCATGCATGCCGCATGCGATAAAGTTACTGCTGACTACAAGTCTGGCAAGTTCGATTGTTGACTGTCGGTTAGTTGGAGAATGCTTAATGTTTCGATAAAAAGCTGGCCGTTGTCCGATTTTTCTTATACAAAGTCCCTTTCAAAGTAATGGAGGGCTGTTGTTACCTTCTCTTCGTCCTAGCGCAGCACCAACCCCATGTCCAGTAGGATGCGGGTAGTCCTGCTTGGCAGCCCACAGTGGAGCGCGGGCGATCGGATCTGCATGAGCAGCGGGCAATGCGGCAGGCGTTCGCAATCCTGCTAATGCTGCCAGCGCACGCATCACCGTTGTATAAGCGCGTTTTTCGTCGCGCGATGCAGAGCCATAGTGCACTGTGCGGGTGACAACTGTGGTACCTTCTGTGAATGGCATTCCGATTTAGAATTAATCACATTTCTGCTGGTTATAGACACAGTGGGTATATACCTACCTATATTAGACCGGCGCGTCTACCACGTAACTAAGTTTCCCGTCCGAACTTCATAATCAGTAATATTTTTACTAGGTAGTTCGAAGTTTAGTCTCACGATCGTATTTTTTTTTACTAGATTTCATGTTCATTATTTTAGTTAGGTATGCGATAGACCCGCGGGAATGCCTAAGTACTTAATGAAATAATAGGTAAAGAATGTGCGGTAAGCTAATAACGAAACATACAGTGGGGTCCGAATTATAAAACAAAAAAAAAGTTTGGTCACGGGGTGCACCCAGGAGACAGCTTATGTCGGATTCTGATGGTCGGATCAGGTTGTTACAAGACATTGCAACATTTCCAACAGCACAAGCTGATTGGATCAAAGATATCCAGGATTGTTGAATCAATGTAAAACCAGTTGGTTCTGAAAATTTAATACATTAAATTACCATCGTATTGTCCTCCAGACCGTATAACCAGCGTAGCATTCTTGAAGATGAGTTTGTTGGAGGCGTTGGTGGCGCGGTAGTCGGGGTCCGCGGCGTTGGCTGCGTACGCGACGCGCGTCTTCATGGAGGGGCCCACGTACCCCGCCTGCGTGTCGCGGGTTATGTCCACTGTCCGCTCCACCGACATCTCGCTTAGAGCCGATTTACTCTGAGGTGACATCATTATTCTATGTTACCAAGTATTTTATCTTGTGTGGCGTAGACAACGGGATGTATCGTGTAATTTAGTAGGCGTAAGTAACAATGAAGTAATTGAATGTGGACAGCAATAAGTTTCTCATGAGTCATTCATTGTTGGAATATCCTTTGGTTTGGATTAACCCTACAGGATCGCCCGCCCGTTGAATATTTTTATAGTAGAGACTCATGTTAAGCGGCTATTTAGGGGTCTCCACATTGCTATTTGATCATTTTCAAGCAAAAGTTACAAAACATAAATCACTCATATTATATCATATTCAAATTCACCTCTAGATAGCTCAGCAAGGTGCACATAGCAACGGCATCACGCAGATGCGCCTTCTTCATCCCTTTAACTTCAGCCTCATTCTTCTGCGCCTTCAGGTATATGATAGGGGAGAGCAAGAACATGCGCTTGGCGGGTGGCACGCTCTGCGCGATGGCCGCGGAGGCTCCCCGCTGGAACGTACCCGCTGCTGGGATCAGGATCTTAGATTCTGGTGCGCGCCGTAGCTCCGTGTAAATGCTGGTGTAGTCGTTAACCCTTTGGAAATGGAATTTAGTCATGGCATTGATTCTGGGCTATAGAAGATGCCTATTGTACTTAGAGATCTATGGCCTAGTTTTACCTACCTAGAATAAAAATATATTATTGATAACACATATTATAAGTACCTACTAACTGAATTTCTTATAAGAATTGCCAGAATTTATAAGGGGATAGGCATCGGCATCGAACTAATAACCCTTGTTATTAGTTGGATGCCGATAACTCTTGGTAATCATCAACTTATCAAGTGGTAATTGATCTTTATTTTCTGAAAAGCACGTGTGAAGTGGCTTTCACATTGACCTAACTACCAAGTAGGTACAATTTTGTAAGCTGCAGTGCGGTCTAGTCTTGGCAAAAGATTGCATGGTCGTTCCCTATGTCGTATGTAAAGGATATATTTTAGTCACCTAGTACAGTTGTTATTGAAGCAGTTAGTATATACGGAGAGTGCGTCTCGCACATGCACGGAGAGCTTGCCCGGCGGCACAAACACCTTCACTTCGCGGAGGCTGAGCACCACGAAGGCCTTTAACAGCCTTGCGTAAGGTAGGTCTCTTCCTCGCACGTTCAGTAGCCAGGCGACTTCGTCCAGAGCTGTGACTATCATGACGTCTGCTCCAGCCGCGCGCAACTCGTTTCGTACCGCGGTCACCTTGTCGCGCCAACTTTCGCCTGAAATGTGAGAAGTCCAGTATTGATTTTCTTGGCTTCATCATCAGAAGTTCAAACGGGTAGCTTTGACCTCCATCTTATTGTAACTACAGTATAATTGAAATGGAAATACTAGGTACTCTAAGCCCATATTTATAACAGAGAAATAAGTAAGTAGATATAAATAAAATATTCAATGAAAAAATAACCAGCAAATTCAATTTCATAATTCTTGGCCACAGTTTTGGGGAAGTCTGGTCGCCTGCGCTCGGGGTCTGGTTCTTCGTTCCAGAGCTGGTCCAGTAGCGTTGGGATGTGCACTAGCTGCAGCCCGTCGCGCTGCAGGTTGGTAGAGAGCACCTGCCACTCGCCCACCGACGTAAGGCGCGCGTCGCCTCCCACACGACCGTTCCGTGATAGCCTCTCCTAGGGACAAAGGGCATAATGTGAGTGAATAAGTAGAGTCACTATTAGCATTATGTCTACATCGATAAGTGAATAACGAAGCCATTTGCCTACACCGGAGCTCCAGGACATTTACCATACGTCCATATCCTGAAAGATCTCTCACCGATATCCATTCAGGGATGGTGGGCTGGCTAGGATCGTCGGCATCGATGACAAGCCACGCGCAGGTGAGAGTGAGGCGGGCTCGGCGCACGTCACCGGATGGCACCCATACAGCAGCGCCGCCGTCTGCCAGTACGGCGCCCGTACCTGATCCGTCCCATCCGCTGATGTATTCTAGACGTCGCTCGGGCTTCAAGGGCTCCTCACTCTGAAATACAAAAAAATGTTACCAAAAGAGATTAAGTACAAGTTTAAACAAGGCGAGTTATGAAGAAGAAGCATAATATTATGCTGCCATGTAGACTTGAGGACTGACAGTGAGCTCCATACTACAGGGGATGGTATACATTCAGCAACTTCTGACAAAAAAATTATAAATAGATAGTAAGTAGTCGTCAGCACTAGGTACAGTTGCAAAGAAAAATGACAATATACTTACACTTTTGAACATTGACTTGATTGAATATTTGAAACCATAGAACATTCCCAACGGCAAACGTATGTTTAAGTGAAAATTTATTTATTTTAAGCAGTAAAAATATGAAAGTTCTTGGGTTCATTTTAAAACTGCTTGGAATGGCCCGGTTGAAATAAAAAACCTTGATTTTGACTTTGGGTAGTATGTAATCTTACCAAATGCTCATCGCTATAGAATATGAGGAAAGCATCAAAGTAGGCGTTCATTTGTGTGTAAGCAGAGTTTCTCATGGCACTGCGGAGTCTTCCGAGTGGGTTATTGACGTCAGTAGCGTCGGCACAGACGGGCGGTGACGGTGCAGTCGGCTGGTCTTGGATTATGGTAAGCGGTACTGGTGATCGCGCCATCATGGATGTTAATGGTGGCGGGAGAGTCGATGTCGTTGTCTGTAGTGACTGGTGTGATAAACGCGCGCCTCGACATACTGGAATTAAAATGACACGTAAATAAAGTGTGTAGTACACAAGCACAATGGATTCCCCAGCTCTAATTAGGTAGTTGCTGTGGCTATTGTCTGCTATATTTAATATCTAAAATTAACACAGCATTATTAATAGTGGCTTGAAACTCATGGTACCTATGTAGAATTCCACAATGTATTCAGCGATAGAACGAGATAGATAGATACTATTTTAATATTACCTATTATGTCCCTTTCTAAACGCATGATAACTAAAAAAGTTCATCAGAAGGAGAAAGCGGCTAGCGACAGTGGCGTTTGTGGCGCGGGAATGTACCAAGGCATCATATGGACTAAGGAGATTGAACAGACGGAAAGCTTTCGAAAGCTTACGGGTGCGACAAGGACGACAAGGGGCGCATACCACCCTCCCGTTCTAGCTTTGTTCCCGAACGCGGGGTCCTTTTATTGGTTGGGGGCGTGCCTTTCCACACAACGACATGGAATCCTGTAGCTATTACGCTACGATATGAAAAAGCTTATATTGTAGGCGCACAATAACTGAACTGTAGGGTATAGATTTATTAATAGTTTGTTAACATTTTTGTCAATGATGATACTTGGTCCAATAAAAAAATCTATAGGTGTATGGAAGAACGGACGAAATTGTAACACTGACTTTTATATTTTATATACATATACAGTGTGCTTATATCTGGGGAGAGAATCCGCGTCGAAAGCTCCAACAAAGGTCAATGTTCGAGGGGTACTCAAGGGATGTGGATTCTATTGGAATGACGTCAACAACTAGCAGGACTTCAGAAATAACGAAGATGTACTTTGTCCTTTCCCTTTCATACAGCGTTTAGGGGGTGGAGATTCCTCCAAGCGTTAAAATGAAGTATGTAATTTGTTACACCGAAATGGTTAAAATGACGTCCGTGAAAGCCAGGGAGGCATGATTCTGAAGAGATTGTTAAGGATTCAATAAATGATTTTGTAGTTTTTATTTTATTTAGGTTGGGTATTACGTAGGTGAACACCTACGGAAGAATTAAGTATAGGTATATCCCGTGTAAATGTGTACCTACTTGATTCCTTTAAAATTTTCTTTGTTTTTCTGTTTATCAATTTTGCTAAACGATACCTCCCTATGTTATTTTCCGGAAAAAATTACTACAACGCATATAATATACCGAATCGTACCTGTTACCTACTAATTACCAAATTGTAGAAAACGTAGTTATTGCAAAATTATTGCAATAAATAGCAAGCATTTAATTTTTTGTGATACAGCCGAGAGTAAGAGCTCTCGGCTCGTTTTTGCGGTATACGGATCATTTTTGTACTGTAAGACTACGATTACGTGTATGTCCCTTAAGGATGGTCCGTTGTATTTCCCAAAGGGACGAAATATCCTGCGAGCTACTAGGGTGGCATAAGATATAAGAGGTTTAAGATTGACGCGTCGTCCTGTTCAAGGATACTCAAGGATAAGGCAACGACCGCGCGTCGTCGACCGCTGCAGCTACTGCGGCGCGGCGGCCATTCACTCGGCTACTTAGTAACTACATTGATAATGATAATGCACGTCAATGAGCGATAAACACCGCTACATACACATTACGTTTGTATTGTGTGAATAAACAATTTTATTTTACATAAGTTTTTAGCAAACAAACATCACCGCTCGTCAAATATCTAAGTAGCGTTGTAGTTTTGGTTAACAAAACAAAATATTTAAAATACGTACTAGGTACATTTGAAGCGAATTCAATTATTATGATGGCGAATCTCTTATTATCTATTTTATTCGTATTATATAAAATAAAGTCGTTTTCCGCGTCTGTCTGTATATTCCATGTCCGGATTTTGATGCGGTTTTCACCATCAGGTAGATAATTTTTACGGAATGTTTATATGTTTAATACTTTGACAGTAGACAAATTGCACCCATGCGAAGCCGGGGACGGGTCGCTAGTAGTAAATAAATAAATCCAGTCCATTACTGTCCCAATGCTGGGCACGGGCCTCGGGTTGGCGGACTACTCACCTCATAGAGGAGTATTAAATAAGAGGCCCTATCAGAACAGCAGGCTTACCCACGATGTTTTCAAAAAATAAAATCCATGCAAAAGCTCATACTCACAAACAGGGTTATTTTTACTCCTAATTATTTTACGTAATATGAAAATCCGTGGAAAAAACTTTTCTTACTTTTCTTTAGCTAATAATATGGTATCTAAACAAAAGTAATACGTACTTATTTAATAACAAATCAGTAGATCAGCTGGAAAGTGGAATGTGCCCTCTGCTCTACATTTCTATCTCTCGAGATGTTTCAAGTATTCATTGTATTTCGTTCTTTCGGTTAATCTCTTCGGTAAATAAATGTTATATGTGTCCCTCTCTCTTGCTTCGGGCCGAACAAACCGAAAACAAACGAGTTAATACGAACGATTTTCCCATCTTTTCTATTAGGGAAGCATGAACATGAAGATGTAATTTTGTATGAGACGTTTACAAGTTCAAGTTCCTATATAAATGAGAATATTTTAATACATTTTCGGATTACACTCCATAGTACAAAAGATAGACCCTATTGCATAACACAGAAATTATCGTTTTAATTTTTATTAAGCACCTAATTTTTGCTCTATGACAACAAAGCTGTGACATATTTTCAGTTTCACGAATTATTAGATTAGCAGCAATCTAAAAAAATGCGTGTGCGTAAGAACAATGGTTTGCCCCCTTTTTATACCAGGATAATATGGGTTGCAGAGAGATATCAGCTTCCAAAAGGACCGCCATAGTTATGTGGGGTTGTTGTAGGCGGGGATTCGACAAACTTTTTCAATGTTGGGGGCATGTCGACGTGTGCGTGTGCCGAGCATCGATGGTGCCGAGTACATTCACGAAAAAAAAAAGAAGATTTATTTTATCCTTGTCCGCCCCATGATTAAGTACCTACAGTTAGTTATAATATAATAATACTTACAACACAAAACAATAAAACATGATATTTAGGTAAATAAAGCTGCTTTACCATAAAACCAATATGATAAGTACCTACCTAACCTAGCCCTTTTTAACTAAACGAGGCCGTTAATTGCAATTTCGAACAAGATTTGTTTATCAAAGAAATCATAAACAAATTAATTTCAGGAAACATAAAAGTTTAATTCATATTAAAAGTTACATATTAAACAACTTTATATTGTGAGAAACTTATGAAAACATCCATAATACCGTACCTACCTACCTATCTAATTTTCATTCGCGCCAATACGAGCACGGTGGTTGTTTTTTTGCTTAAAATGATATGAAATGCGCATTCTTGGAAATAATAAATTTCGTGTCTTAAAGACACCTAATTTATGTGGACTTAAAAAACCTAGGACTGTGGACTTAACTGTCCACCAATTTCTATGTCGTGTTAGAAATTGCTGGCGTGTTATTTCGTTGCATACCAAAAGAGCCGATTGATGTATTGTTTTTTTAAATAAAGTCGCTATTTCCGATCTTATCGGAGAAAATACTTTTATTCTCGTCTTATGACGTCAACTTCAACTAGGTTGTCATAGCATGGTAGGAGTAATGTGCAAGAGTTACGTATCGCGGGACTAGGATATTATTTTATTGATAAGGTTTAAATAATGTCTCCTGCTACGTCAGGCTACGATATTGCTACGTCATTTTGTAGATGTAACCTAACAGGGATATTTTACGTAATTTTAATGATTCATTGAATAAATATTGTATATAATATCAAGGCAATTATGTACATTTTATACCAGCACTCGCAGCTGTACGTCCTTTAAAAATCGAAAGTTTTTAACAAATGCTTGAATTTTCTTAATCAATGCTCAAGTAATGCAAGAAGTAGGGAAAGTAACGGTTTACGTAACCCGTTCGCGTTGGAGGTGGATCGTTTACTAGGAGCGCCTAACTCGTCAGAAGGTGGCCGATATTCGGACTGAGTAATAGGTGCTTATTGCACACGAGAAGGTATACCTATAATGAAACTCACTTGTTTATTTAACTTATTTTATGTGTGCCGCATAGCATAAAGTCAATGTTACTGGGAAAAGTCTGAAAAGGCATTGGAAATCAGAGTTTTTCTTCCTTCTATATATAGGTAGGATTATTGTTTTGAAAAAACATTTGTAAAAAATCCTAATGTAGCGCCCTTATAACCACCGTACAAAAATAAATAATGAATGTAAAGCAGCTACCAATACAAATTTATGAAGAATATGCTAAATTAATGACTTACAATAACTTATGTTTTTGCATAACTCACGAAAGTGAATGAATAATGACTAAATAAATACAAACATTCATTTTCATGATCCTATGTATAATTTACGTAACATTTTTTTCAACTCAGACTTCTGTATTGGTCTGAGTTGTTCAAGTAAACAATTTTTATAAACTTCTTACTCAATACAAATTGTGTTTTAATTTATTACTTACTAACTATACACGTTTTTTCTGTAAACAAATGAAATAAAAAAATGCATAGATACCCGATACGGCATAGCAGGGTGACATGAAGCTCAAGCGATATTTTTTTTACTTTTATTTATCGTGAAAATATTTATGTTGCAATTTGTATATATTTACAATTACAATGCATCATTTATTGTAAATATTCATAAAATATGTTGGCATATACAATTAAATTGCCATGAAAGTTCTACAGAGATCAGGAATAAGAAGTGGACTCTATAATTTGCCTTATTTTTCTATTTAATGAATGTTTTGCTTGAAAGAAATGTCTCAGTCGTAGCTCTAGTCTCGCTAGTCGTAGCTCTAATGAACCTTAAATTGATGCCTGTAGAATATTGGCAAGCCCAAATCAAACAAGATATTATAGGGCGTGCGTTGCGTGTATTGCGAAATTGTCAAAAAAATATTTTAGAACGTGAAAGTGCTTATAGCACTATACTTAGGCAAGTATAATATTAACTTCGGTCAATGTTTTCAATTAACATTATGAATGAAGTTCATCACAAAATACTAGCATGAAGAAAATTTCTTTATTAGTACAACTTGTGTGAATACTAGAGTAAAAATAATATCTGTGTGTTGGTAACACACAGGCGCGATGTCAATGCTTACACCAACAATGTGAAAGACAGAGATCGAGTTGTGAAGTACTTTATGAGCCCTCCACAGCCAAGAGGTCTCTTTCTCCCCGCGCGTTTCCCTGCCATTGCGACAAACGTTAGTTGGAGGGAAACAGAGGTAGGTCCGTGTGCATTTAACAGCGGGTCTTGCTACGTTGGCTGGTGGTGTAATGAAGGGCAATGCACTTCTTCGGCCGTCTGCGGGCCTGGTGCACTAGTCGGTGTTGACGCATGTCACTGCGTCACGGGGCGTGTGGCGACGACGCGGACTGCTTCGCTCACTACTTGTGTTGTGGTTTCGAAGATACCCCGCTAACACATTTGATAATGCTCGTGGTAACTGGTAGTGTAGGTACACGGTGTACACAAACACAACAACATAACGTGATCATGTGATACAGTAAACTCGTCTGTAGTAAGTAGAGCTAAGTAGAGTTTACATGTGTGCATTACTTGCGCTCAATTTTCTTAATTCGGTAAATATTTAACTGTTATAAGAATTTATAAACGTATGTTTTATTGGGTAAATTAAGCAGTCATAATAAGATAATGATCTAATTAAAAATACTAGTCTAGTAATTCACCGGACTACTTGCATACTTTTTCAATTCATTTGAGTTCATGCCAAACAAAATAAATAGACACTCAGTAGTGTGTGGGTCACGTCACGCATGACCACGTGTCGGAAAGGGTTGCACATGTGGGCTATAAGTACCAGAGTAGCAGAAACAGGGTGGAGACGAAAATCACATGTGCTTCGTCAGTGTGATCAGCAGACCTGTTCATGTGAGTGACGTAAGGGGTGTGGATATGTGCGTGGAAGGGGCGAGTGTGCGATGTGATATTAGGAAATATGCTTATAATAAGTAACAGACAAGTCTTTGCTCTGCACTACACTGTCTTTAAGCCCACGATGACATCATTCAGGACGATTCTCAGATGAAGAACCCGCTTAGGGACGATTAAAGTTTTTCGTAGCGGTTGCTACGAGACGTAGATATCTTATTTGATGACTTCAGTCAGTACAACTTAGGAAATAATTTTTGAAACTATTATACTATTATTTTATTATTACTATTTTATATTATAACTCGGTAAAAATAATTAAATTATTGCATATTCAAATAGATTTTAGTTCTTACGATGAAACAATAATTGATAGAACTCTACCCTCAAAAAAGTGGACTGTAGACGCGTAAACCTTTACATTTTGCAATTAAGAACTAATGGATGATATAAATAATGTGTACCTAAACAAAAATATTTTAATAAATTACCGTAATGTGATAAAAAGATAGAAAAGAACAACTAAATAAGTTTTAAAATATAGACATTTTACATTATTTTCAGCGAGAGTCGGCATTGCGTAGAGTAGTACGTTAGTGGATAATTTGTTCTAATTAATTAATTAATGCTCTATTTTATAGCAAAACTTAATAAACATTATTATATAATTTAAAATAAATTGAATATGATTTTTATTTGTACCTTTCCCAAAATATTTAATGGAATATTTTCAAGAAGAGTAGCAATTTTTTCCTCTTTTCCCTTTCACGTTTTTACAAGTTCTGTTTTCGTTGGCATTCCATTAGCTGCTGTTGCGTTATGCGCGCCTGGTAATTGGGATTCAAGTGAGGCCATCTTTGTCGGAATTCTTGCAAAGACTTCGAGGCTCTGAAGAATTTATGTTACTTCGGTGAGGTTCTTCTATAATGTAGAACTGTCTTGTCTATTCAAAAATATTTATAATTACATAAATTATGTGGTGTACATAGACGTAATATAGGTACTACTGTGGTGTATAATAGTATTATTAGATAGTTTATTCTGAGCTGTCTTGTACATTAGCTTTTTCAGTTATGGTGAAAGTTTCAGGGCGGGAAATGCAATATTTTTGCAGTATTTTGCTTGTTTATCTACTTAGATAAACAAGCAAAATACTGCAAAAATATTGCATTATATTATTATTTCATTATATTATTATATATATTATTGCATTATATATTGCATTATATATGTTAACTTTAACATTAGATTACAAATAATTTGACACGCGGCAGCGTGTTAAGCCAAGTCAACATGTATATTATTGTAACGAATAACCAATTGACTTCTAAAACTTTCTCTAGATTACTTATGCAAAATAGCAAAAATCTGGATAAAAATTGCATTTCCTCCACAAACTGAAGCACCTTAGGGAGTCGTCCTTTAATCACGTGAGGTTCGAACAGGGGGGGAGGGAGTTAGAATAACATCACAATTGATCACGATGGGTGATGTGAAAATCACGTGGATATTTTTCGTGCGACCATGTGAAATCCCGAGCGAACGAATTTGTACCTAAAAAGCAACATAACAAAAATATTTAGCTCTCAGCTGGCTCGCCGCGCGCGGTTATCTCAATTTTATTAATATTATGGCTTTCAGAAACTGATCTGATAATTTTACATTAAAACAGAAAAAAAAAATATAAAGAAATGTGGCTTAAAAAACGTCACATGATTAAAGGAATATCTCAGATCATTTAATTAAAAAAAAAATTACTAACGTTATTTACAATAAAATATTTTTTGGATCACAGGAATACTAATTTCTGCGTTTCGTCACTTTATGAATTAAATCAAACTAGAGGTAAATTTTAGCTTTCTGCACTTCTTTTCCATATTATTATTTATTATAAACTTTAACGATGCCAAATCTCACACTCCACCCGTGCGCGCAATATGCTCAAAACGGGGTACAAAGTTTTATCTTCACGTATTAATATAATATACTATACTGACATAACTAAGTTTCATTACAATTTAAGTAATAGTACCAGAATACGTTTCAACTAGTGCGGTCCTTTCCAAAATAAAATATAATTATCTAAAAGAAAGAACAACTACAACAACAACTCGCTCCGATCAAGTGCTACAGCCATAAATAAAGTTATTAAAACACTTCGCTATTAGGTTAATTAATATCCATAAGTGAATAATTAAAACTTTACAAATTATAAAAATAGGTACCTACTTACAAGTTACACTACTTACTTAGACTCAACTACTCTACTTCATCTCGTGTGACATTCGATGAAACTTTTTACAACAAAAGAGGAACAAAAAAATACCTCGAGTCTCACTCAAAAGCCCTTTCTTGGTAGAATTCCTACGGACTTATGCGATCCTGGTACACAAAGTCATTGGGAGTGACATGCCCATTATTTCTTACTTCAAAGAAATCCCTACTATCATTTGCACCTTCTTCAAGGGCTCTGGGCGTCTCGTTTTAATAATTTACATATTATTATTTAATTATTGTTAATTATGTTATTTTGTAAGATTTTCTAATTGTTTGAGTAGGAGTTGGCTTTTGCAGGGCATTGAGATTGGTGTGGATTTGACAAAAAACCTTATGAAAGAAACAAGACTTTAATTATTCGTGCATCTTTTTGATTACAAGTAATTCAGTTGTTTGTTGTCAAATATAATATTATTAGGAGCCCTTTAAATTATTTATAATATAACACAGATTACTAGGAACGCAAAGAGTATAAGAAGTTCGAAAGGGCCGTGTAAGGGCCTGTCGAATTTCATGGTTTGGTTTACGCATTGGGCGTGGCTTCGTCGACCAATCAGAACAGAGCTCGTCACGCAAGACGTTACGCACGTTGGCTAAGAAAGACCCTTTTCAACGTACCTACGGTTTTTTATGTCTCTTTTTTATATTTTTAACGAAAAGAGAGGCAACAGTTTATTTGTACAAGTGTATTTGAAAGATTTGTAGAGCATTCAATAACGGCAATAGACAACAAGTATCATACGACTCTACATTAAATAAAATACAGAATATTTCAATAATTAATTCAAAATATAAGTACTTGTTTCTCAAAATATTTTTAGGTTGTTCTTCGGCTGACGTTGTGGCTTAATAGATTCTGTTTCAAAGAAATCATAAAATTTTCCTCAGAAGGCATTCTTTATTCATCAATAAAAATTATGACGAATGTTCGATTTTATACTGCGCCGTAAGTACCTACCTAATTATGGCACAGATGTTACGTATAATTAATGATATAAATACTTTCTGTGTCTTAAGTATCTGAAAGGAAATTAGGCTTACATTCAGAGACGACAGAAACGAGTCTAAGCGTGAACTTACGCTTCCATATGTCAATTTTACGTACAAATTTTGACAGATGGAAGCGTAAGTTCACGCTTAGACTCGTTTCTGTCGTCTCTGAATGTCAGCCTCAGTGTTCTTCCAATAGGTGTCTGCTCCGGACAGACCGTAAACTTATTAGGTACCTATGCTAGACTATAATAGGTTTTTGGGACAGACAGATGCTACTAAACACATTTTTTTGCTTATTTTATTTATTAGATATATTATATTATTATTATTGCTTTATTTTTCAGTACGCCTTGTGACTAATTTTGGGCATAAAAGTATAAATTATATCGCATCTATTGTGCGATATGGTTAATATTTGATGAATTTTCATACGATAACATAATAACGTAACTGTGATCATGCTCTAGTCATATTCACAGTTCCTTAATAAGTTACACGTTTATTACCGCATGTCAATTCGTCAAAATCAACCGACAATAAGAGTGACATTCGAATCGAGATGCGAGATCTTCGTACAGAATAACTCCCTGGGATCATAAGTAACTATCGAATTTTTACACAAACAGAGGGCCAAGCACGAATAGTTTGACGTATAGTAACGTAAACGTAAGCAAATTTTGATTATAAAATACAATGAATCTATCGCATTTTTGTTGAATTTTATGCAACATACACACTTGTTTCATGAAAATGTAAAAATACTGCATGTATTTTCAAAAAATATCATGGATTAAACGAGTATTTTTTATTCAAAATTTGCTTACGGTTACTTTACCAGACTTCAAAATATTCGTGCTTGGCCCATGACAAGAATCGTGAGGTCACGTGATCCTTAAATATCATTTACAAGAATCGAGGTTTCTATTCCATGTCGATTCTCATCTTGTCTAAAGAGGGCAGCAAACCGATCGCTAAGACCTGATATTGAAGTAAACCATAACTCATGGAAAAAACTTGAGCGTTGCAGTATTACAATTTATGCGATATTGGGATATAAGGAAAGAGCCTCTGCGAGTGACGGAACATGAGATCGCCTGGCGCACCCTGGGCAGTCAGCCTCGATACCACCATTGCTGACTGGCTAATCTATCCACTACGGCATGAGCGATGCCAATGTGAAAGCTCGTGCCGACTCGACAGAAGGAGAAGAATTTATTCTCGACAGAAGAATAAATATACCTATTGGTAATCTGAGTCTATATAGCTTAGCAGATAGATAATTTTTGGACCCTCTTTAATCATTTTGATTTTATCTGTATAGTAGGTACTTACCTACCTCTGTATAGTATCTGCTGTTAGGGGTCATCCTTTACTCACATGAGGTTTTTTAAGCTACTTTTTACCCCCTCCACCTTGGGGATACGTCGTGAGGTTTTAGGCTACCTCCCAACATCACATGTATTTTATTATTGAAAAATATCTTAAATTTATTTTCAGAATCTGTTTATTAATGAAAAATTATCTTAAGATCAGATTCTGTAGACCATAATATTAACAAAATTGTGTAGGTATTTAGTTTTACTGGTTTTCAGGCAGACATGAAGGACAAAAATTGGTTGTTTAGAAGCTTTTTAAATTCACTGGCTCAGGATTTCACATGGTCGCACGAAAAATACACGTGATTCGAATTGTGATGTTATTCTAACTCCCTCCCTCTGTTCGAACCTCACGTAGTCACGTGATTAAAGGATGACCCCCATAACTTCAGTTCGATTTTAGAAAAATCGATTATTATGCAAATTCGGTTTTCACTTTGAATTCTATTTTTTTTATACCACTAAGGTGTCGAACTACTCGTAGCATACGGCCCGCCTGATAGTACGCGGTTACGGTAACCTATTATTTGGATCTTACCTGTCGGATAGAATAATTTCTGACTCTAACAAAGTACCTAATGTGTAGATAATATAGTATCAAAATTTTTAACATCTCCAGATTTTAAAAATTGTTAGTTGTTAGTCGTAGAGATATTAGTAAATAGGGAAAAGGTAGATACGAGTATCTATAATTAGATTTTGTTGAGACTATAATAGCAAAATGAATTTCTACATTTTGGTAAACTAATTCAAACTCAAAAATTTAGCTTGATTTAGTAAAAAAAAAAAAAAAAAAGTCATTTTTAATTGTATAAACTTGTAGGTAAGCCTTTCTGAATGACTTGATTTAAAGGTCCACAGGCCACGTTATAAATACCATGTAAAAGCAGTGTGTATAGAGCATAATATTGAACCCATAGATTGAAAATCCATAATATATAAAACCTACACAAACAAGCATGCTGTTTCTAAGTGTGCGAATACGCGTTAGTAAAATGGTAAAACGGCGGCCATGACAGCTTGCAAGGGGTGCAAGGCACACGGAAGTCAGGAATTACGAGAGGTGTTCCAACCCCCTGATACGATCATCTATTACTAGTTTTTAGATAGTTTCTGTTATAATAATTCTATAAGCAATTTTCTATCGCTATGTATTGATATGAAAGCTCAAATGAACATGTTCTAAGCCAAGTTTAGCATTAAAGGTGTTTGCCCACCCACCATCCGTAGGTAACTAGGTACCATACTAATGGGCATTTCCTCGTACAAAATCTATACGATGAATATTTGTTTTGCCTGATACGCTCCTATTACGTTATAGTATGGTACGGATCAGGGTTGTTGCGAACATCAGCATACGCATCACATCAGCATCCGCGGAACTTCAGCATCCGCGGAACTTCAGCATCCGCGGAACTTCAGCATCCGCGGAACTTCAGCATCCGCGGAACTTCAGCATCCGCGGAACTTCAGCATCCTTTTCAACATCAGCATCCGCATTGATCGATGCTGATTATTAATGCTGAAGTTCAAGTCATGACATGACCGCAGATGGGGTTGGGCTTATAGCACATGTTGTTGTCTCCGAGTTTTCACCAATCCACAGGTCGACCGCGGTGACAGACTTGAAGCCGAATAACCAGCACAGCTACTTTTTTAAATTACAACTTACCTTTAAATATACGAAAGATAGATAGCAGGTTATGCACTAGATAGGTAGTCTAGGTACCTGTTCTAATAATTAATAATAAACTACTTAGTTTGATTCTATTTTTTATTAAAAGTCACAAAATTATTGAAATAATCTTTAATTTCAATACCAAGGAAAACTACGCAACTTTTAAATATAAATTCATAATGGTCACTACCATTTCCCTGCTTTTACGAAAATAATTAAAATCAGCATCAGCATCCGCTGATGTGAAAAAAATATGCATTAGCAACAAGCCTAGTACGGAAAGTGGGCTCCAATCCTAATACCTACTCAAATATGTAGTAGTCAAACCACTGAATTCTTTAACAAGTCTATGGATTGAACAGATATAGGACATTCTATTCATTTTTTAAATTTGGAATTACACTTACCAGCTTTTTAAACTTAATGGTTGGTCTGATTGCGATTTTCAAGAAAATTGTAAATAATATACAAACTAACAATAAGTTATACAAGAAGTACTTATTAATTCTATGCGTTTAATATACATTATTAGATACCTATGACACTATGACATACATATCTAAGTTTAAGAAGAAAACTCAGAAAAGGTCCGAGTTCTTCTATATTTAATAAAAAAGATCTGTAAAAGTGATTGGAAAATTCGAATTGCAAAATAAACAATTTCATTTCATTTCATGCAATGTGCATCAAAGTATGGTCTAAACAAAGTTTGGTCATCCACATGCTCCTGCCCTTATCTCATTTTTAATTGGGGTCGCTATAATAATGATATTTTTCATTCATCTCTATCGTTTATCATCTCAGAGGAGTTAACTTTCTTTTCATTCGTGTCATGTTTCACACAATCAAATCTTTTCACAGGCATGGCATCAACTCAACTCTTACATATTTATGGGCGAGCAGAAAATACAACTCGGTGATCAGAGTGTTGATATCATGGAGCACAACAACCAGGTTGATATTGACTTATTTTCCATCAATCTCCCTAAAGTGAAAATTGTGATTGTTTTTATTTTGTAATTGGCCTTCCTTCACTAATAGTTTTACTATTGTATCCTAGCTGAAAGAATTCAGATGAATAAAATAATAATTTATACATAAAACTCGTAACATGCTTCTCATGGGCTGCATCACATCACATGTCTAGATGTGTAGGTACTAATTTAATACATGTAGTAGATAAAAACCCTTAATTTTTTGAAGAATGTCCCCAATATCCCTAATTAAACTGAAGTAGTTAATTTTTGGAGCTCTAAACAGCTACGATCTCCGCGTGATCTCTTGCTCGGGTCTGCGAGCCTAGTGCACTTGTGCGCGTTGTAGCTGCGGATCCGACTCCCGGCAACCAAGATGGACGCCACCGGGTAACTAACGGTTATACAATAATTAACTTTACAATTTTAGTATATAATATTCGTTGGTATTTATTTACGTTTATTTTCATAAAATTCATAGCTTGTAATTTTCTTCGTCCTACGTTCTCGCGTCATTAATTTATTAATAGATATGATACCTACCTCGGACGGAAACCAGTCGTGAAAATTATTTTCTTTTTAGAATTATTAAAGATGTGAAATCCGGAAGTGGACGGATTCAAACCGGAAATTCCTTCAGTAGATGCTAGGGTAGCAGGAAGTCAGAGCGGTTGCGTTATCTAGCGCTGAAAATCAATATCCGGTTGGGGTCGGGGTGAAAATCTAAATATTATAGACCGTATACCAATAAAACCCAGTATATTAAAGTACATTATGGGAGAAATATAAAAACTTTTCTATTCACAATAGGCTCATAAAAATTAAATGTTCTTTAGTTGATACTACATAATTTAACTGTATATCACTATTATTTTATAATCAACACCCAATTAGCTGGATAGGTAAGGGTGTTCCTTTGCCGGTACGTTTGTCGATATTTCCTCCGGTTTCAGCTATTGGAAATGTATCGGCGATTGCCGATAATGTCGAACCGTTCGGAAAATACCAAGGCTGCATAGGCTTCAAGAAGTGAAGCTGACCAGAAATCGATATCCCATTAATACGTGTTCGAAGCTATAGAGCACAGTATATTGGTTTGGGAGCAGGTGAAAGGGAACGTGAGGGATGAATGCATTTGGGGAAGAGGCGGGACCTAAATGATAGCGGAAACGCGCTTGCGTGTAACTGTAACTACTAACGGTTGCTAGGGGAGTGTCAAACAAACTTCAGAAATCTTACTTGTGTGTTAACTTGCAAAAGTTAACTTTTCAAAGTAGCTTGGAGCCAAGTACTTAATTAATGATCAAGATCTAAACGGAATTTGAGCACTTTTCGTTATTGTTGATCTAATAAAATTATTCTTCAAATCATACCAGTGTGCAGTGTATTATTGTTGAAAAATATGAGTAACCCTCAACCCAATACTCAAACACATCTCAAGTTGCCATTAACTCTCGTGCTGTCGCTGTCATTTTTAAGGTAGCAGTAGCGACAGAATGACATAATTATAAAATAAGTACTTAGCTCTGAATTAATATTTTTCAGACATGTGTTTGAGTTAGTAAAAGTCATACCTATTCACCGACAATATAACAGATGTTTGAAATGAAACGGTCGCATAATTAATAAGTTCCTTTCAAACGGCAGATTTGTGTCTTATCCGTCTGTTATATTGTCGGTGAAATTTGAAACAATAATAAAATATTCTACATAATTTTAGATAAATCTACATGAACAAAAATATTGATAACTTAATCTTTACCAATAATGTATGTAACACTATTAACAGTTACAAACAATGTTGAACTACAATTATTTGTGAATGACTCTGTGTAACCGGTACAACTAAAAATAAAAGGGGAGTGACATAATGATATGCGTAATTAGATCAAAGAAGTATCAGGAAAACATATACTGTTGGTAGAAGCGTTGCGCGTTAAAGGACCAAGAACACGAAGGACTGCTCAGAGTGCGGGACGAAGGGCTTCCTCGTGTTAGTTCGTCGCCATGGCAAGTGTGCGACGCCGCAGCGCCGCAGATTGCTACGTTATTTCCCTTCCTGAAAGCTCGCAATCTGCTCCTACCAGGACGGCAGAAACGAGAGCGGGTGTTTGAACTAGCGAATGGTTTCATCCCCCAAGGTAGGCGGAGAAATGCGCGCGCGTGGGTGTTGTTATGGAAACGGTGTTGCCCACCTACTGGTATCTCATAGAAATGTAGGAGGTGTTGTCGAAATGAAAGAGAAAACTTGAAACTTTCAACTTGGTTGGCTTTTTGAAAGTTCAGTGAACCAGTTGCGAACTTTCCTGTTGAACTTACCTACGGTGCAACTGGTGCACAAAGATGTCGCCTTTGATACGCGGTTATAATTGTATTAATATTATGTCTTGTTATTATTTATTTAAGTACGATCATCAGCAAGTTTATTTATAAGCTTTATTGATTCCTTTAAACTATAATGTATTAAATAAAGAAATAGGTGTGTTAATAGTATGGTTAGTATCACTTCTATGGGTATAATGTAAATTCCTAATCTACGGTGTGTTAAGCATCGGTTTGAATGTAAGGACCGCCAGCCTGTGGCGGTGTAATCCTCCTCCAATTGCTTCCATTAGTCGTTGTTCCTTGCGCTTCTTGTCCAAAGTTTATCCACTACTTTCGCAATGTCATCACTTCATCTCTCGGGTCTGCCTCGGCTACGTCTGTTGCCTAGCGGTATCCAGTTCCTCGCGATTTTAGCCCATCTTTCGTCTTAGACTCTCTGTAGGTGGGCTGCCCACTTCCTTTATAATTTTTCTGATCATTTTGTCACTCGGTCTTTTAATTTTATATTTGTGTAACTTCGTTCAATAGATCTTTGACAAATTCCAAGCATGTACAGTGCGTTTTTTAATAGTGGCGAAGTTTGACAGGCGTAAGTCAAAGAAGGTAGTTTTAGGCATAATTGCATCGGAGCCCATACATCTTAAATTTGAATTGAATTAAATTTAGCTTTGTCGGTATTATATACTCTCAATTATTTCCTTCATAACTCAGTAAGTGCTTGTTCAAGGTACTTTTAATCCTTCTATTTATTTATTTTAAATGAGATTAGATGTCCCATGTTATCTTCAATATATTATAGAGGTAGTGTGTTGACTGATATGTATTGATGTTTTGATTTTGTTGGTCATGGTGATCTTGGTGTTCTCGTAGTTTATCTCCAAGTCTAATTCCCTGCTGTGTGTGAGTCTTCTGAGAGCAAAACATGCCATTAGGCCATAGCCATTTACATTTAATCAGGTTTGCAATACTAACAACAATAACAATTAAATGAATTTTAATAGAACGTTGTTTTCACTAACGTCAAAACAGAATTCAACATTATCAGTTATCATGAGTTAATTTATAATAGAGCCTAGTCAAATCGTCAAGAAGATAAGGTAAAAGTGAAACATTATTGAGTTCATTAGTACGTAATATGTAATTATTGCGAGAGGGCCGGAGGCAGAGGCAGGCGGAGTGGTCAGCGCGGTATTTGTGCCATGGTCGTGTCTGTTTGTCTGTCTGGTTGCCAAGTGGCCGGCGTGGTGGGCTGAGTCGCGCGGCCATGCCACTAGGCGCGCAGTCGGTCGAGGCGGTGCGTGCTGCAACTGCACAAGTGCATTCACCGTTCATCGCACTGTGACTGCACTTGGTAAAGTTTTATTGAACTCGCATATCGTGTCCCAGCTGTTTTTAGCGCACGCCCATATTTAGAAGTGCATGCACGACAATTAACCTGATATAAAAAAAATGTGCTTGAAACAAAAGAATATTTTATTCGACTGTTCACATTTGTTCAGTAATTGTATTCTTATACCTACCTACTTTATATTATGTAGGTACCTACATTTAAAATATTTCTGAAGCCAGGTTGTAATATCATACTTAAATATTTAATAAAATTTTAATTTAAGTACTTTAGTTTAATACCTGCAGTGAACAGTCCGATAGAGATATTTTTGTATGCTGCTAGAGCCTAGAGCATGCCAGCCTACTAATATTGCTTACGACCTTTCAATACATTTAGGTAGGTGGGTCATTCTCCGAGAGGTCGATTTTGGTGGTCACACAGCAATATCTCCGTAGTTATTAAAGATACAGTATTGATTTTTTTTTATATATTACTTCACTTATTACTGCAACTAAAAAATATACTTTAATCCAAATCATTTAAAAAGAAATTGCCATAAACTAAATCAAAATACTAAAAACGGGGCTCATTTCGCAATTCTTGGCGTGTCACACTGCCCGCTTGCTTCAAACAATCGTGTATATATTCTCAATGTTATAATGAACACCTATGTATTGTATATCAGAATACTTGTTATTAGTTGTAGAATTCGTAAAATAAATATATTTCATATTCCATAAGTTGTTTAAAAGTTATGAGACAAAATGTATCGGTCACACGATGTGTAGGTAAGTTTCGTGGACACTAAGTTTTACCTATTAATAGATTTTTTAAACAATTAAGGTTGGCTATAAGTTAGCATAAATAATCGAGATTTTGATAAGGTACCTGGAGTTGCAATTATGTCTTTAATTACGTAGTTATTTTAGATTATTGTGAAAATTCATCAGTTACGTGGCATTGGTGGTGTCCATGAAAATGACTTATCAACCCATAAAATAGATTTTCTACTTTTAACATGCTTTTCATTATTTATTTTGTTAATAACGTTGAAAACTAATTGGTTTTTTATTTTCTTAGCTTTCATTAACATTATTTTACTGCTAAATAAGTTGGTTTGAGATTTCCTGTATGTGGAAAACGATTATCGAGGATAAATAACTCATAGTGTTTTTTGTTTAGAATGGTGACGTCTTTGTGATATTTGGTTAGTTATTACGTAACTAACAGTGTTTTTGGGTCGATCTAGGTGGTTTTTTGGGTATTTTAAATTGTTAACAAACCTTTTATCCAGTTGTATTTTAATACTAATAGGTACCTACTATTAGAAAATGTATAAAATTGAAGTAAACATGATTGTATAAAATATTCTACTAAGAAGTTCTTAAATGACTACTAAGTATTTAAGGTTTTTTTTACAAAGATGAAAAGTTCTATTGGACGTGACTATTAATTAAAATTAAAAAAACCCTCATAATTCGCTTAAGGTGATGATAAACTTGAGAGTACACTTGTAATTAGCAACCTAACTAATGTTACATTACATTACAGGTATCTGTGGAGCATTTCCTCGAGCGTTCGCTAGAATGCTTGACAAAAGATCATACCGACGTTTGGTTCTATTCGTCGCCGATATGCGACTCGCGGTTACTTTGAGTTAGAAAGGTTGGCATATACGTAAGGGATCTGTGCTGTTATAGTACAATATGCATTATTTGGCGTACTGGTAATACATTACAACTTTCATACAATACGCGTGTAGGAAAAAGGAATGGACTTCAGGATTGCTCTTTGGGTTCATTCAATAGTTAGCATTAAGGTTTTTGGGGCACCTCCCCAAGAAGTAATGTAGTATTGGACCTGTTTAATTAATTTGTTATCCGCAATATAGCACAGGTTTTTCAAGATGAATGTTAACTTACGTATTCTATTCGCTGAAGTGGCAATATTCTGTTTAAAGGAAATAGTTTCGTCGTATAAAATACCAAGTTATTTAATAGAGCTAGTGTTTTTAATAATAGGATAAGTGAAAACAACTACCAGGGGGGTTGTGACAAATGTTAGATACATAGTTTGAGCTACTACATAATGCGTAATTAGATAATTATTAAGTCGGTAGACAATATTATAAAAATGTAAGTCTTGCTTCGTCTAAAAGCAGGGATTGTTTAGCGACTTTTAGTATCGATATTACCATCATATGTTACTGTATCATTTTCGTGGTTTGCTCCGTCATTTTGGTGGAATCAAAATTTTCTAAATTGAATTCTATCTTTATTTTTTATCTAATTTTGTTGTTATACATATCAATGAACTTGTATTATTGTAAATTTTAATATTTTGAAGTTAGTTACATAAAAATATTAGAAATGAAAATTGCCATGAATATGACGCCGAGAATCCTGCTCGGAGAATGACCCAGGTACATTGAAACGAAAAGCATAGTTTCTGTCAATTATTTTATATACAATTTTGCTTATTTTCTTGTCGCTAGTCAAATTGGCTATCTTAGAAAAATAAAATCTGGCCCCACAATGCATAAAAGGTATACCTACCCCACATAGCCAATAGCCATAATGATGAATATTACCATAAGAGTGTTGTTCGGTCAATTTACCGCAGCGGGTGTGGCATTTCGGTGGGGTGAACACACGACCCTTTAAATAATTTGTGCAACTATTATATGTTATTATCATACTCATTTATTTTCCAGTAAGTATAATAATAATTAGGTACTTTAAAAAACAGGTGGCATAGCTGTTTTCTAAAGTTTTAATAGTAAGTAAGTACCTACTATTAAAACTTTAGAAAACTGCTATGGCCACCTGTGACTTTTTACAATTAATATTGTGCCTACGTTTGAGTAAAGCTACGAAGACGTAGCTTTACTACACACATATTAATTGTAAAAACTCAAGGTATATTATTAATAGGTATTATGACTTTTACACAATGAGAAATACAAATACAGAATCCAAAATCTTAATGTAAGCTGCAACTATATATAGTAGTATAATTATATAGTTATATTATTTATCCGTGTTTGTTTGTTATTATTTCTTATTATTATTTTAGTTTCTTTCTGATCTCTGTGTTTATTTTATTTTATTTCTGTACTGACGATGTGTCCTTTATCGAATAAATATTTTCTATTCTATTCTATTCAACTACCTATTTCTATTGAATCCGTACCAAAAGACCAGTAAAAAATACAGAATGTTCAGATTTAACACAAATACCATTTCAAAAACAGCGAAATTTAATTACAAGCAATCTTGCCAGCTATTTTGTGGGTCATCAAAATTGAGGCAACGCAACCCTCCAGTAATAAAGAAAGACAATGGGCATCATTTGTCACCGCCCCCGCCTCGCAACCCTCCGGGCCGAAGGACTGAATGCGACCCCTATATATGTCACCAGTCCACTACCCTGCAATTTAGCCTGATTCCCTAAATCCCATACAGACTTAATTACCGATGTTTGATCGTTCATTATCACCTTTTATCTTCCAAAAGTAGGCGAGTAGGTAATATTCACCATTACTGTTCAGTTTAGTTCTACGCAGTGACACCTTTGTGAAGGGCAAAGCTGGCAATATTATGTACCTACGAGTAGGTTGTATGGTAAGAGTTGGATAGATCAATCTTAGACCCAGACTTTTTTGATTTCCAATTATTATTATGTTTTTATCTGTCTGAAAATCGAAATCTTCCGACAGTCGCCCAGATTAAAATTTCCATTTTGGGGGGTAAAATAAAAGCTAATAATTGAAAGATAATGAAAAAAAATAACTGTGCAAATATTTAGACTGAACAAACTTGGAGCGCCGCAAGTCGATGTCAGCAAGGAACTCTTTGGCCTAGGGCTAGGCTGCAATGATTGATGAGGCAACACTATTCGCGCACCGTGTTATTTAGAAGGAAAGTTTTAAAAGTTACATAAATTTTTCACTCTTTTTCCGACATAAGTACCTAAATTTGTAATACTTTTACAGGTACCTACTTTACTATTAAAACGACTGTTGTTCTACAACTTTTGGAAATAAGACGGAAATCTTCTTCCCATACTTGCAAACTTTTTTTTTCTAAATTCTGTAATTCGTAGAATACTTAAAAAGTACATTTAAGTTATTTATTGTAAACTTATGCAGTCAAAGTGTCATAGAACAACGAATAAATAATAAATAAAATAAAATAAATCTTTAAAAATACAATTTTCAGATGTGTGCCAAGTTTATCTAAATTAGCTTATTTTTAGAAACTGGTCTCTTTAATTAAATAGTCATTTAATATATCCTCCAGGCTGTTTGATAAGATACGTTAACATTTATTTAAAGCGCTATCAGCCAAAGAGGCAGCGCTAAACAGGTTAGTGGGGCGTTGTTACAGCGGAACGAGTTTATGGGGCGCGGCGAGGCCTTTGCGAAGCGAGCCTCGGCGTGTGATGCTACCCTGGTAGATATTTCTTTTTATGGTCTACGGATAAAATGTCAGGGGAGTGCCCGGGGCGCGCCTAGCTAAGAACCCCCGTGCGTTATGACTTTCAGCTTTACGCGCCTTCTATAAAAAGAATGGGGATATTTCTTCCAATAGTTAAAGCCTGTCTATAACCATGGAAAAGTATGACAAGTTTATTACGTACCTGACCTTTGGAAAATTAATTCAGTTTCATAGCTCAACAAATTAGGAATATTGTGTCGAATAAAGCCTCATTTCAATATTTATCTTCAAATGATAAATAAGCACCTATAATGTAATAAGACAATATACCTATATTACGAATCGAAAAAAATATAAGTTTCTCAGGACTTGAAAGTTTTCAAATAATTCCCGCCAGGATTCCTTGTGTTTTCTCCATATCTTGCGATGTCATGTTCTCCTAATGAAAAGGACACGTCAGCATCCCGTATTTCTCACGCTCGCACCTGAACAGCCTCCAGCCTCCCTGTTTTGTCTCTTTCCATTCCCTGGGACACGCCACTCTCGCATGTTGCCGTATCGTGGGAATAACAGACGAGAACGACACTGTTCCTTTTTGAATTCGTATATGAAGGATGTTCATATGTGATAGTTCCGTTACTAACATAGTTAAATTATATAAAACGGCTTAGATAATGTGTGAAAATTTTCGTAACCCTAACGAAAAGGCCGATAGCAGGGAAGAATCTTTAATTCGTTACTACCTAATGATAGAGATAACAAGGCGAGCGCCTCAACACTCAAATAAAATAGTTAAGTACATTAAACTATTTTTGTACGAACTTTAAATAGCTTTATTTCCAGCATAAAATATAAAAAATAAAAATATTATAGTTTAAATAAAAAGTAATGAAAACGCTTTTGTGATCCGAACTAAACGTGTACCTATGCAAAATTTCAGCTCAATCGGAAACCGGGAAGTGGTTCAAATTTAACTTCCAAGACTTTTTTACTTAGTTAGTTAGTCTTTACAGGTGAAGCTAATAAAAGCGTGTTAAAAAGTAAAGATTTCTTTATAAATAAAGTCCTTTAAATTGAACGATTTCAGAAACAATTTTTTTCAAATTTGTTTCTAACCAGCTAAGAAACCTTGTTGAAAACGCACACGATCTAAAAAATAATAGTTAAAGTTATAGGTACCATCAATCTAATGGTCACAAAATGCGAATGAATGCGAAAACGCGCGATTCTGCTGTTAAAAGGAGCTAGTGTGCTAAGGCACAAAGTCTGTATTCCAAGTAGCAGTAACTAGATTCTAGTGGTAGAGCACTATAGTGCCAAAACTATCTATTTACTCATTATATCAGTAAGGCCTTTTTCCAACTTAATCATCATGTTGGTGTCATCTTTCAGACTAACTAGACGCTACTGAATACAGTCCCAGCCATTTGGCCCCTGCTACCTAATTACTGGGGGTTTTACTTTCGGAATTCTGATGGCCCGTTAATTACTGTCATGCCTAGGCCCATGGCCTAGGCCCATGGCCTAGGCCCAAATTCACCGACAATATAATAGACGTTCAGGGCAAAATAATTTATGGATAAACGGTAATTTTTTAGTATGTTATCAGTGAAATATGACCCTTAAATATTTGTATTATGACAACCAGGACCGATGGTTCGATCTTCAAAGTTCAAGGCACGGGAATGTCTTTATGTGTACCTAAAGTATTCATCCATCCAAGACCAAGTCATAGATCAATCGATTTGAGCTGGAGTCAAGCTGGTCAAGACCTATCCCTATTGAATTCGAGTTCAGTTTATAAAGCGGGCACTAAAATGTCGTAACAAGAAAATACTTATGCACTTTGCCTAACCAGGGAATCGAACCTAAGTCACACATTCGGCAGCCGTGCTCGCATCCACAACATAAACGGTGGCGAAAGGTACTTACATTACTTTTCTAAAAATAAGTACCTAATGATACCTAATATTTTTGTAAATGTGACTTATATTTGTCTTGATTCCTTAGTTTAGCCTGCAACTAGAGCCTGACATAAACCGGAACTTGTCACCGGAAGTGACCCAAAAGGCTGCACGAGTCTGACACGCGTCACTTTCGATATCGGATACTTTTCACAAAATTTTACGTCATGGTTCGTATGATTTTCTGAGATAATCAATCATAACTTCATACATCAGTAAGTGTTCACGCATCAACTTAAAACTACGAACAGAAGAAAAATAGATTTTTCTGCTTTGTGTAAACTATTATAGTACTAACTATTGTACTTACATGTAAAAACTTGAAAATTAGGAACTATACATAATTAACACACATAAAAGAAATAGAAAAAGTTAAAAAAATCTCAAAGTATTATTTCTCTTTCATCTAAGAAATTCCCAAGTAAGTAGGTACTACTTTGGAAACGTTAAGGCGCATTTGCGGCGACCGACGCGGACGCCGATGTTTAGCTACCTTTTTTGGGTTTTTTATATACCTAATATAGTAGCAATAACTTACTGCAGTAAGTCGACGAATGCACTCGGAGCACTGCTATTTTTTTAACATTAAGATGAAAGTTCTCCAATTAACATTGAATCTTTCGAAATCACTCACGTACACAGATTATTTTTTCGACTTCGCATGCTTTTACTGATTCAAAAATAGCTGGGTACTTGTTATAATGGACTCAACGAAATACTGTTTTCCAATGGGTTCATTTTGTAGTCTGCAGCAGACAAAACGCCTAGTTATTGGACAGTACTGCAAGTTTACATCGCTGAAGTATTATCAAAATTGAGAAAAATATTCTTACCTGAAACGAGAGTAGCCACTGCAGCAAACTGCAAAATATTAACTCTCCACATGACTATTCAGTCAATTATTTGTAAAAACACTAAGTTAAGGAAAACTCATACGCAAATCATATTGAAACAAATTATCGCGTTGAGGTCAATAATTATCAAGTCAAATATAAAGAAATAGATAGTAAATTAATACTTTTACGTCATTTAAGTCGCTAACATTAAATAACAAAATAAGTAATTTAAAAACAAAAACGGAAAATGTGAAAATCTGTTTCGATTGAAAATGTAGTCGGTATGTTTCACGGAGCACGTTCGTCACTTTGCCAGTCGTCCAACTATTTCAGCAGTCCTGAAAGCTTGCCTTCGCCCCTCGCAACCCCACCACCCTTTACGTGGTGGTGCAGAATGGGGACAGGGAGCGTCCCATAGCCATAAAGAAAACCGTCTTCACTGCGCTGATTGAAACAATATTTGTTAGCTGGGGAAGGTGTCGCGCAGGTTTCATAGCTGTCTCGTTAACTGGGCTGTGGAGGTATGTGATTCATGTGTAACTAAATAATATAACGGTAAGTATAGCTGATCTCGTGGGTTAAACAGCGCGTATATTCTTGTTTAGGATTTAGGTACTATTAAGTACAACAAGAAAGGTCATCATTAATACCCTCATCATCACCTTTCGTCCGTCCGTTCGACCCAGCAATGTGTCCGCCACACCCTCTCCGCACCTTATTTTCAAAATCGGTAATATTAACTGGAATTTGATTAGAACGGTTTAAATTATTTTATTTTCATAATTTGTCCTCTAAAGTCTAATGTTCGGATACAATAGGTACTTTAAGAAGTTTCTTAGCTCACTTAGTTGACTGCTTATGCTTAAACTTAAATGCTGAAATTTTGAGACGGAGAAATACCGCGGCGACTACCTTATTAACCGTTGTTACAGGAAAACTCATGGACAATCTACTAAAAATGTTTTTTTGTAGCTACAACAGGTTGTTGAATCCAGGCAGGCCAAGCATCAATGGGTCAGTTATATTCATACACGACTTGCACATAATTATGTCGAATGCATGAATCAATCTGCCCTGTAGGTGTGCCCTGCCTGGATTCGAACCCTAGACCTATGACGACTCGTAAGATGGGCTGACGACCACTGGGTCACCGCTGGATTTTTTGATCACGCTAAGAAACGGAAGATTAAGATTCCTAGTAAAAAATAATCCCTAGATCTGTAATACATGTTATTGAATAAAACCTTGTAACCAAAAGGAGTTAGCGGCTTAGAGCTTTAAAGTTTCCTTCGAAAAGAAGAACTGATATTGTTTACACTAAGAAAACGAATGTAAACATTGTCAAAATATTTTGTGTTCATAGTTTCCTCAAATCTTTTCAGTAATCTGTGCCAATCAATATAGCATAAATACCAAAGGTCATTACGAACGTCAAACTACTAACGACATAAGCACATAGCTTAGTTTTGCCTACAAAAAAGTGTGCTTAATATGAGCTAGCTTTTTAAAACTCGCATAACAGACTGTAATTAATCACATGAGTAAGCAGTTATCAGAGATCATTACCAGCAGAATCAAAAAAGTTATCATAAAACGCGTGACCTTTGACTAGGAGGTAGGTAGAGTCGCCCGACGCTTCGACAAGGTTATGTCGCCAGCTATACAAACAACCCCCTAATTGGATGGCTACATAAATGTTATCCCAGAGACAATCATGCCGCGGCATTTACGGAGCTTATGGCTTCGTTACCTTTCGCCACCCTGTTTATAGGCCGGCGGCGTCATTTCGAACAGGCGAAAGCAATAATGATCCTATTTGCACAATATTATTTTGCTGGTAGGTGTAATATGCGATGCTCTTTTGTTTAGGCGTAGGTACTATTTACCTACTTATGATTTTGGCAGTTGGTACTTTTTGTAGGATTAGCAATATTTAAAATAGGTATGTTAAAGACTAGTAGGTAACTAGGTACTATTTGAATAAGCGTGCTATTGATAAATTATTTTGGGGGATGTTCAACAGTGGACGTGTTACGGTTGGTATGATGATTATAGACAGAATGGCGAAAAATGTTCGGGCAATAGCGCTACACCCTTTCTGTTATAGTTAGAAGAATTTTGGTATTAGGAAACTAGGTCAAGATATTAAAATATTTTTTTTCAAAAAGTTGCTGTTATCTGGAAAGTTTTCATTTCTCGAAAAACTTAAGTGGCAATTGTTAAAATCCTTAACGAAGAACAGAACTACCCAGAATGATTATGCTTTCGTTGTTAACGATTAGAGTGCAAATAAACCTAAGGGTACGTCCAGATCTGAAGAATGCGCGAACGGCGCATTCGACAGATCTGGACGTACCCTTACGAATCTGTCAGTAATTAATAGTATAGCAATTAGTCAGGTGGTACCTATGTAGAGCACCTAGGTACCACGAAGCTAGGTACTAACTGTTAAGTCAGTCACACCCCTGGGCTATCCTCCTTTCTCCCAGGCGGAGGATAGCCCAAGATGGGTTCTTACCACGCTAATAAAAAAAAGATACTATCTGTTGCCCGCGGTATTACTCGCATCCTAGGGGAACTACTTCTACTAGGTATATATTATTCTCTTTAGTACCCGGGTAAAAAGTACGCGTCAATCCAGAACATGGTTTGTCTGTATGCCAAATTTGGCCAAATCTGTTCAGTCGTTTATGCGTGACAATCCAAAGTCCAAAGATCTTTACAAACTATCACATTTATAATACTAGTGTGATAGTCGCCTCTTTGATGTATTCGTTATAAGCGAGATTACAGAGTCTAAGGTCCAAAGTTCGGGCAGTCGGAATCCCGAAAGATTGGGCAATCGCTCCGTTAACGCTGAATCTGGGAAACTTTGCTGGAAGACGATCGAAGATAGTTGGGAAAAGGCTGGGCTCATGATGAGTTATATGGGTTGACAGGATCTGAATTATTTCATATTTGATGGTGCGGTTCGCGCAGTGGTTAAGCGATTGGCTTACTGCGCTACGTGTCGCGGGTTCGATTCCCGCACGGAACAAATATTTGTATGACCTGCAGATGGTCTAGTGTTGTGGTATATTATGTGAATGTGACATTTATGTCTGTAAACTATACTCACGACACCGGAGCAGTCATAGAAATCGGAGGTGGATCTACTATTGCCCAGGTTAGGCGGTGTTTCTGTTAGAAAATTCTCAGAAGTAACCAGAGATTTAAAATGTGCCCGGTAGATGACATCGGCTCGTCGTCTATTACAAGGGATTTAATAAGGCATCGGCGAAATGTGGATGTACGCTTCTACCTAACCTTTCGGGAACTGCAGGCGTGATTCTGATGTATTTATATTTTTTGTCCATAATAAATAAGACGATAAGTAATTTAATGTTTTTGTGTTATGGTTTTATAAAACCCGATCAAACTCCGAGCAGAAGAGCTGACCAGTGTCGTTATACGTGTAAATGTAAGTGGACTTTGGGCGCCATTTATGAATGCACCGCTTCTCGTTATGGTTTTAAACTGTACCTCTCGTGTTTATCAAGACAAGTAGATATTATAAGAATCAACAGCGCACAGCTGTTGCTACAGACAGGAAGGGAGGACAAAACAAAACACACCTTATAATGTTTATAAACATGTTTTTATTAATAACCGAAAAATGTACATTATTATTTTAAATACTACAACTTCATACATACATAACCATAACAGGCAGTACATACAGAACAATTACTATATCAAAGATGAGCTTTGAACATCTATCGCACGCCTTATAACCGACATTTATATTATTAGGACAACATACATGAGAGGCAGTATAAATTGATTTTATTTTTTACATACAAGTTTGTATAACGTTGAGCCCAATCTCACACGAGGCTGCTCAAAATAAATTAAACCACTTAGAAATTAAATCACTACTGAAACAAATTATCAGTGCGTTACGAACTGATACCATAGCGCTGGATGCGAGTATCAAAAGTGATTGATCCAAGTGGTTCGTTTCGAGTAGCGAGTGTGAGAATGGGCTAACAGGTATATGACGAAGGCTAGACTTCATGACTTATTGAAGGGTATTTAAAACCAGCTCTAAATTAAAATAGACACGTAATAAGGAGTTAGGTCTAAAAAATATTATGCCATTTTGCAAGTGGAGTGCATTAGAATAATTAGACAAAACCACAAAAAAATAATATAGTGGAGTTATGGATTCCTGAATAAAAATACGAAATTAAAATTGTTTTTACTCTGAAAGAAGAAAGAACAAGGTTAAATAATTTATTAAGGTAAATTTTTAATTCAAGCTATGTTATACCCCGGACCCGAAAACAATAGATTCTCATTGTGTCTACTTTACGCTGCTTGAAGGGTCAATTTCATCATAACAATGTTATTTTGTAAGTAGATCTCGACTAAATTACTTGAACATAGTCGTAAGAATGTTTTGCATTGTTAAATTTGTATAATTGTCTACTATAAGGGCTACGAAGGAAGGATGGTTTATTATAACATAAAAGGCTTCTTCGTATCGCCACAGATTCAGTGAAGACATTTAAAGCACATTGAGCACTAAACATGGGGAATATTTTGCTAGAACCTTACGCGCCATTTTGATAGGATTATCCATCTAAGATATTTCGTAATATAATCTGCTGTAGAAGCAAGAAGTTATCACAACACAATTTTTAATAGATTGTATTGTGGAAGGAAAATAAATGATGGAAGATTTTCTAGGTGTTCTCACAAATTCAGCGCATCGCAAGATGTTTGTATGAATGATACGCTGTGGTAGGCAGCGGCCGCGTAACATGGCGTTATACAAAATAAATTACATAAATATTATAAATATAAATTATGTACATCAACAGACGCACACCCATATCTCTTAATTTAAAAAATAACAATGTAAACCTACACACAGAACCCTAAAACTAAAATATTTTATCGTCTATGACTATTATATACACAATTTACATTTATTTCAACTACGTCGTCTAATATCAGTGAGTGATCTAATGTTCAGTGGAGTTCGCTTTTGGATTTATTTATAACAAACATAATATACCCAACAAAATAATTACAAAGAACGATTATTTATTTTTAATGCTTTATTAACAGGTGCAGAAAATTATAATAAAATATATTATGTAACTTTGTATATTAAATCACAAATAACTGATAAAGCAACTCGGCTTTATTTGTAAACTGAAAAGTTGAGATGTAACATAAAAACAGATGGTTACGGTAATCAGCGTTTATCTACTCAGGTGTACATACAATGCTTCGAACATGAATTATAATGATATCAACTAAATCACTCCAAAGTGTACTGATCAACTAAAACGGTAGGCCGGTCATGTTTGTATTAGGTATGTGTGTCTTTGATGCCTTTACATTATTTATTACATACTAAAATGTTTTACACACACTACAAATTTCATTCACAGATATGTAAGTTTGTTATAAACCGAATTATTATGATATAAAGTTAAAAAAAAGCACATAGAAAATATATTTCAAGTTTATAAATACGAGATCCGACACAAATCAAACTATTATAAATAGAGATAGTAAAGAGTATATAATTAGGTTTCAATAAATAAAAAATAATTTCTTATTTAAGTTATCAGTTACATTTAATTAGATATTTCTATTAAAATACACCCGTGACGTGATAAAAACTAGCTAGAAACACGTTACTGTTTTGAGTAGAAAGTGGCACAGATTTCATTAATCAAAAAAATAAAATAATTCAGGATTGAGCCACATAACAACGGTTTCCGATTGACTTAGAAAGCGCCACAAGGCATCACAACACGACACAAAACAATAATGTGGCTTCGGCTTTAGTTCAATGTCTATGGTGAAGTGCGACTGTTGCATATGGATGAATGTCGTATAGTGCCACAAATTTATCTGACCCGGTCATGGCGTCGCTGCCGTCGCTTTTACCAATGTCATCTCCCTACAGAAATGACATTTTGAAGTCATTAATGTTCTGTAGCGACGTTAGTACCAATTGTGGTCACCGGGTCAGATAAGTTTGTGGCACTGTACGTACGGCACGGGTGTAGAGTGATTCCTTGACGACGATAACATTAGTTAAGCATAGTGTGTAAGAGAGTATAGGTCGCGGCTACGAAGACACCTTGGTTGGTACCTAAACTTATGTAGATCTGGCCTAAATTACACCACAAAAGTATAACAAGACAAGTTCAATAAACGAAGGGATATTTATAAATAGCGTTTAAATGTTTCTCTTGGAATAACACGTTGTGTCCTTCACATAATACAATAAACGTTTTTGGATTTGAACCTTGTCTCACTACATAATATATAATTGGATAATTTGACCCTACAACAAAATATATAGCTCAACATATTCAATAATAAATCTAAGTAACACGGAGATATCGTCGAAGCCACGACCGATAAAGTTTAAATAAAAGTTATATTTGTGCATATTACTTAGTAATGCCCGCAATAAGTTAACATTGGTCGTATTACTAAGCCCTTTTAGTTAAAATCAGATCTTTATTCTTAATACATTTGATATCAATATCTAATCTCAATCGAATTACATTTTAATAAATCAAATCAATTTTGGTACATCAGCGTAATATTTGACCTATTACTATAAACAGTATTCATTAATAATGCTCATTGAAATAAATAATATATTTTTATAGAAATGTGAATAGTTTAGAAAAATGCGACACAACGTTTAGTTGAAAAAAAAATATTTATGCGAGAGATTTGTTTCTCGCGAATTTTTGATATTTTTTTAACCTGAGACAAAATTATTCTTTGTCTAAGGTACGATTGAGATCACGGACATTTGAACTGCGGGTTGATTAATATTGTTATATTTACACTACGAATGTGTCGCTATCTCCCTTCACTAATTGACTTGAGCAACATCACCTACTTGTTACAGTGTTACGGACGCGGCGATCCTTGCAATGTTGGGAGTAAGAGTAATCACACCATTATCTTGTTACAAGTCAAGTTACAAATGAGATATTTAAATGCTAATAATCGATATGAATAATTTTATATGGGTAATTTATCCCAAACTTTTGAGACTCGGTTTGAATCCCATTTTTTATTCTCAATTGCCGCTTATTAAGTGTAACATGTACGCGCATTTAATAATGATTTTAATGAATCAACTACGCCTTAATATTATTTTATTACTACGTACCAAAATCAGAGACGAATATATACGTAGGATATACTTCATAAGAGCGTGTAGTGGTTAACAAATAATTTAGATATTAGGATTATAATAAAGTTATGTGACGATAAGTTTAAGAATTGATAATTTAAAAATGTTTGTATACAGGAGTTATAAAGCCAGTATAGATAGCTTCCCAAAAAAATATCAAAATGAGTTACTTTGTAATGTATTTCTAATAATTTGGAAAAGTAAAATTTATTGAAAGGTACATAATAGACCATTTTTTGGTATTTGGATGGCATTTGAAAATTGGTACCAAAATCAATTTCACCTTCAAATAGTAGAAGATGACTTTACCGAGTAATTTGGTCTTTAGAAATCAATTTATTTTATTCCAACAGTATAGTACCCCGCATATAATGTTACCTTACTTGTGATACTTTAACAATCCTACTGTATTTCTAATTTCACAAGTATGGGACGGTTAAAAAACCGTCCAATAAACGCGATACGAAAACCTTCGCAAACGCGATAGTTACGTGCTCAAGATCGCACTTCTGTTCCACGTTGTACTGGTGAACAAGACAGTATGATCCTGTCATCTAACAAAACGAAATATGAAAACAAAGTACTTGTCAATGTCGGCTGTCCTTATATCCTGTTATCATCGTCGACGATGACGCTCGGTAAGGGCTGCTTTGCTTCGCGGTACAGTGGGTTCTTGCCCTTGATGGGGAACGGGTGTGCTTCCGTGTTGAACACCCACTCCTCGAGCGGGAGGAACGAGTCGTCGGCGAACAGCAGGTATAAGTACTGGAATGTAACAAAAATAGCTTAGTATTAATAAGATTACGGCCCCTTTTCAACAAGAAGTGACGACATGTGACGCTTAATAGATTTTTCAAACGTTGGTGAGTTAATTTTGGTATAAAAAGATTGCATATCAAATAAACTACCATTTTAAATTTGACTATCCCTTGACGTTAAGAACTTGTTGGTATTTGACGCATCAGTCACTAACACATACTAATATGAGGAGCGACGGAACAAACATACTAAGTACCAAATGTACATATTAAACCAAGTTGGTGTAAATACGTAAAACTAATTTTGTTTCGTTTGATACCAGCATTGAGAAGAATTTAAAAAATTAAGATCTAATCATGTAGCATCGAATTTTTAGTCTATTATTTATATATTCTTTATTGTACACGAGTAAAACAAATATACAGATAAAACTTGCACGAACATGAGTAAATTGTACAATGGGCCGCCTTATCGCACACGGTTAGGTAGTTAACCATTTTAACTTGTATAACTTGTATGTGTAGATTTACTGTTAACTAATAAGTTGGTAAATAAATAAAAAAAATGTTGTTCTGTCGCTCCTCAAATAAGGACGGTTTTGTTTTGTAGGTAGTACCAAATATTGTATGTATCAAATCGCTGGAACAAAAACCTCGCAAGTCTTAAATACAACTGTGTACTGCTATTTTGTGCAATTTCCGACCTTATATGTCGATATTAGGTCGTTAGTACCAGTATGACCCAGATTGTTTTATTAGGGTCAGTCGCTTATTGATGGACTTGAGCCTAATAATTAACGTACACAGGAGGTGGAGCGAGGCTACGCATCTAAAACATTGGCTCGTACTTTTGTAACATTCAATCTCTATGAATAAATCGAGCAAGGTTATATCAAAGGAAAATGGCGGTTCCTATTTTATCTGATCTGTGATCGATCGACAATTTTAACAAAAGTTATCAAATAAGCGTCAACGGTATGTATATAATATTGCTAATATGACGGTAAGTATTGTGACAATCTTCGCCCTTAGCTAATAATCCTAGGCTTTGATCAATTGTGTGACTTAAGCAGGATTCAAAACAGACTCGACGGACATGTTTTATCTGACGGTAAGGTTGGCACTTGGCTTTCTGTGCTAGGTGTCGCTGGTTCGATCCTCGCACGGAACGAATATTTGTATGGCCTACAAATAGTTGTTCCGGATCTGGGTGTGTATACATAATATGAAATGTGTGTTTGTAAACTGTATCCACAATACCGGAGATATCCTCGAGTCCCAACGAGTACATAACAAAATAGGTTCATTCATGTCGGTCACACATTTCGATATTTTCATCATCATATTATAAAATTTTACTATCATCTAACTTTTTATTGCGCATGGCATGCCACTACCTATCTATACATTTTGTGATCTTAGACATACCTTGAGTGTCTCAGCGAGGAAGAAGCTCTGCTGCACGTCGTCGCCCTGTGGATTCTGATGGTACACGTTCACCAGTCCGGTGTAGCCGCCTTCTACGCGACAATGTTTCTCCAACGCCTGTAATAGAGAACAATGTTCTGTATATTGTGTTAACAGATTTGATAAAATTGGTTATGTCTAGGCAGTAGGAAAGCCGAAGACAAAGGTGTCATGGAGCAATCTGAAATAGACAGACGTCTCGCTAGTGTGTATTACGCATAAGATATTGACTGAAACTTTAATACCGATGGTTATAGTCAGACTTTTGAGATATGGAAATTGGGTCAAGAGATCACAAAAGACGTTTCAGCTGGTATCAAGGAAAAAATACCGCGCATAGCACATCTTTTTCCTGATTCTTGGTACGGGGCAAGAATCTTATAGTTCTATCTATAAGATTCTTGGTACGGGGCTTGGCCAGATAAATGTATTATGTTATGAACGTAGGTTATGAACCGCTTTTTTTTAATGCAAGTTTTCTAATAACGCCATCTTAATTGGTGAAAACTGACCGGGTTTCTTACTCATACAGTTAGAGGGCATTACTAATAGCTTATCTAAAGACGTGACAATTTATTTTAAAACTAGTTTTTACGACTTGCGATAAGAAAGTAGTTAGTAGGTAGGGTCACGCTTCGTCCTTTATTTACTGTATAAAATTTTAATGTTTCATACAACAGTGAGACTGCAGTCAACTGCAATGATTTAAAAGTAATAAAACTGATTCTTCAGTATTGTTCCATTACTTAATAGTTTGATGGGGCTTTGGTATTCAAGGTGGCCCAGTGGATTATAAATCTTATTGACTATAGAGATTATTATACAGACAAGAGAGCTCCATTAAAAAAAAAATCATACGGGGAAATAAACTTACATTGACAAACGGTGCTAGCCCAATGAAATATTTATGTACCTAATTTAAATAGGATGGTACCGCTGCCCCAACAAACTTTTTTGCCTAAACGATAAGTAAAATGTCATAAGGTGCACATTACCTGAATGCCCTCCCATCCCCAGTCCCGGTATCGCTGCTGCTTGGTAAGTCTCCACATGATGAAGTAGCTCTCGAACGTCTCTGGTCTCAGCAGGAAAACCTTCTCGTTACTCTTTTGCGCTCGCGCCTCTACCGCACCGGAGAATCTGAACATGCCATATTCAAAATTATAATACCATCCAAGTTGTTGAGACTCGGTCGAGTAGTTGTTCACAAGCGAAACAATAAAATTTATCCTTATTTTCAAACTCGCTTTCAGGCGCACTAACTTCACCCCGAAGTATAGGGCTGCAACGCAAATTTTTAAATATTCAAACTCAAGCTCAATATTTTAATGCGTTCCATAATGTATTACAAAGGTGGACTATAAAATATAAAATTGATCATTATGGACCCTGTCGGGCACAGCAAAAATTAGGAGAGAGGAAGAGGGCTACGTTGCAAAAATTAGATTACCTACTTATGTATAGAATTATATTATTATATTTAAGTGTATTTGTATGTAAGTTGTGAATTGTAAGTGTAATTTAATTTTTTATTTTACAATTTTTTTGTCATCTAAGTATTCCTTTATTGTGTAGTAGCATTTTGTCAGTGTGATACGTATGCTTGTAAAGTAACGTTCACCTATTTGAAAAGTTATTAATTTTCCAGGAAAAAAAGTAGATAGTCTATTCTCAAATGACCGGGATGCTACTATCAAAACCAGTTTAGCAGGTTATCCACCAAGGCGTATAAAACAGACAGACAAACAAACTCACTTTCTTATGCATTGTAAGTAATATTAGTGAAAATTGCTATGAATATTCATTGGTCTCGCTCTAGTGGTAATAAGAGCGTTATGTAATTTAATCTTCAGTTGTGTTATTAACTTACGCAATTGCCTCCACGTTAGCGGGATTTTTATTGCTTCATGCATTTAAAATTAAATACAGTAAACTACTTATACAGGGTGGCGCAGATGTATCATATTAAATGAAACCACGTATTTGGTATCATGATCTGAAGCCGTACACAAAAATACTGCGATTTTTTCGCAAGTTTTTTTTTTTTTTGCATCATATTTCACTCTGCTATCATTCGACTAGGTGAAGAAACATCGAAGTAGAAATTTATGTCCCATTTATCTGCTCTACACGTGTAAATAAAAATAATTTTGGTTAGAATAGATTGGAGACTTCATAAACTTTGCCTAAAGATCGTAATAAGTTAAAATTATGAAATTTTATGTAGTTCCTGCGGTTAAACTACAGATTGGATTTGATTGATTGTTTTGGTACGGTCACAGAGCGTGATTCTAAATACGTGGTATTTATATTATTTATTTAGGTACCCTGTATTTTACGTTGACCATTGAGAACTGTACAGATTAACAGAAATATTGTTTTGTTTAACTTTGGGCTATGGTCTCCCTCATATCTTTCCACATTTCTCGTTATACATAATATATTGAGGCATAAGAACAATAAATAATAGCGTAATGAAGTGTGCAAAGAGACTCTTAAAAATATATTTTTTATAACTTCATTATCTTTCGAAAACAAAATTGTCAACAATATCGCTTGCTATCTATTTATTACAATATTAATTTACTATTGTATTTAATCTGATCGTAATATGTATTGATGTTTCAATTACTGATAAGATACACACAATCTACAATCACGGTGGTAGTGATGTCTTTGAACAGATAACAGAACGACAATACATAGACAATGCCATGAATTTTGTAATTAGCGAGTCATTTTAACTAACATAAGCGATGCAGAGCTTGTCTGGGTCAGGCAAGGTTTGACTCGCGTTTGTTCTTACTTTATATATCGCATGACTATTGGCCGCACCAATGGCAGCAGTAGTATTTTAGTATCAGGGAGCGAATTTGAAGGAGAGGAGCCGATCTAGAATCTAGTTGCGTTCCTTTAGTAGGTATAGCACAATCGATGTGTAATAGAAACGAGTATACTAGACAGAGTAGAGTAGACTAGAAATTGAATTATCCAGAATTTCCAGTATGAGTTGACCTCGCATTGTATAGGGTTTTCGTTCAATGAAAGGTCAGCTTATACTGGAAATTTCTGGGCAGTTCAATTTCTACCCTGCTATAAGAGCTGTAGGCTAATTCACGTAACTAAAGTAGTGCAGTTGCCGCGCAATTGTAATAAAATATTGATCAAAATAACACATTTGGTAATCTTCTGCTTCTTCTTTCGTTATGGCAATTGAGCCGATGTCGACTATTCTGCTATTTGGTAACCTCTGAGCTTCAGTGAGATACGCTCGCGTCAAGTTCCAGCGTCACTGCAATACGATCGGCGCGTCTTAAAATTACGTGAATTAGCCCTCTGGTAGTAAGCCCCCTGTGAGTTCGTAGGCGATGGTATAGTACAATACCTGAAAGCCTCGGGTCCCAGCTTGGTCTCAGATCGTGCGTAGCTCTCGTGGCAGGTGTTCGTCAGTTTGTGCGCCACGTCCATGTATCGCTCCGACAAAGAGTTGTCCAGGGTCGTCGATGCCAACGCGAACATACCGCCTGGTTAAAAAAGTTACATTAAAAGCTGTAACGTTTGTGAGTTTGATGTAATCTCTCGAAATACATAAAGGATTTTGGAAAAAATAAAAAACTTTTTTATAGGTCCCCCATTGTAACATTGGGGTACATTTTGTTTCGAAAATCAACTCCTACATGCAATGCGGTATTGACAAAATCACAGGCAAAAGCTAACATTTCAGTAAGTCAAATAAAATTAATATCAAGTGAGTATAGAAATTTAATGACACATTTTCGTTACTAAGGTATGTTAATGCTAATCTAAATTCCAGCTGAGAAGTGAACTAGTAAACGCCATCTACGGCTAACTATCTATGATATGTACAGTTAATTAGAAATAAAATTATAATGGGCGAAGAAAAATTTGTACATATTAATGATATTGAAAATTTTGCCTTTTTTTAACATTTGCTACGAGATAACAACCTAACCGTCAAAAAACCAAAAAAAAAGAGAGAAAGAAAAGGACCTGTACTTTTTGAACGGTTGAACAGATTTTCATGAAAGATAGCCAAGATGATACCCGAATAAACTGGCTTTCAATTAAAAAAAACTGTATTGAAATCGGTCCATCCGTTTTGGAGCTACGACGCCATACACACTACTACAAACTTATAAGTCTTTTTTGTTCGGGGGTTAAAAATATGAGGGACAAACTGACGATGGAAAACTGGGTATTGCGGCGCGATTTGGGAAGTTGGGAGAGGCATATGTTCAGAGGTGAAATGTTATAGACCAAGTTGATGGATCTAAGATAACAGTTAAATAACTTACCAGCGAAGCACGACAAGTGGTCCATCTTCTCTTCAATAATCCTGCCGTACTTGAGCTCTGCCAAGTACGCGAGTCCCGAGGGTGACACCCTAAGCATCTTGTCTAAGGCGGCCTGCATCGCTGTGTCGAACATGATGCGAGCTTGCTCGTCACTGCCTCCCGACACCAGCCAGGCCTTCAGCAGGTACTCGTAGAACGAGTCGCCCAGAGCGCCCAGAGACATGTGCCCTGAGAAACGGACCAAATTAGTATGAGCATGGAGTTGTCGTGTGGTGAAGTGATTTGTGAATGTTCTTTCGTAGTGCCGTATCAAATCAAATCAAAAATATTTATTTGCTAGAATATGGTAGGTACATAAGGTGTTACAGTAAATTTGTTTCAGCATATCCTGTCATAACATGACGTGCAAATGTATTCACAATTAGCTCAATTAATCTAACTTACAAATTATAGATTCTACTGATTTGTCTTCTAAATAGTCCTTAATGGTATAATATCTTTTAAATAATAATAGATTGAAAAGTATTTTTCGTACCACTTGCTCAAAAAAGTGACATTCTATGCCACAAAAAGCGAACATAACAATAGTCATTTTTAATCTGTTAAAAACAGGGAAAGAAAATTGTACTGAATTTCATTCATCCTCTAGGGGGAGAATGTGATTTAAATTTGGAATACTTACCGAAATTTATACTGAACTACATCCTGTGTTTACACCATTGAGTTTGTATATAAAGCATTATACATCTTTTTGAAAAAGGAATTAAGGAATACGCATTTATTATGCAGTTATGATTATTAAATAAAATTACGAAAACCGACGAGGCCGTATGAGCTTGATGCCTTTGCTTTTCCGACAAAATACTCAAATCAACTCATCAACATTATATGAACCAAACAAAAATGTAACTCAGAGAGAGTTCAATCATCAATAATTGGACCAATGTTTCGAATGTTAACTTTTACTTTTAATTGTCATTATTTTTAATAAATGCTTATCTCATATTATTATTGTGTTAATTTTTTCGCAAATGGTACGAAAAGTAGAGTATTTTCCTCAGTGATAAAGCTGTCTTAGTCTTGGGTGAACTTAAATCCCTCGCTACACTCAGGACTCGTCTTAAATCCCTCGCTTCGCTCGTGATTTAAGTTTTTAACACCCTCGCTACGCTCGGGAGTAAACCTCGAGTCCTTCGTTACGCTCGCGATTTAAATCGTCACCCGCGACAGAAGACACTGCTTTATCCCCTTGGTTAATAATCTACTATTTTTAAACATTCTCAGTGGTAAGTCTTGATAACTATTTGGTAAATGAATCTGTTTGGCTCGACAAAACTGGCGAGACTTTAAGAGCCTCCAGCCGCGTGGGACGATAATCAGAGTCAACCCAGACTGAGATTGGCGCACCGCAGCGAATATTTCGTTTAAACTAAATAAATAACTGTATTATAATTGCCTGAAAGTGCGAAATTAAATGAACACCAGCAGCAGGCCGAACGGAATATTCTTCGCACAGCCGCGTCTTTATTAGAATGTTCGGGACTTGTATATCGTGGCATAGTTAATCCCTATCAATTTTGTAGTCTAAAACCAGAAAATTACGACATTTTCAATACAAATTTCTCAATAACCATAAGATGTTTGTTTAGGGACTAACTCTTTAAACTCAGAATCCTCGATTAAGATTTAAGTCAGTTTAGTATTACCGTGCTTGTTGTGTTGTTCCACGCTAAGAACAGGCTATGCTTACCTCTGAAAGTTTTAAATATTCATTTACATATGCCCCTATAATTTCCCTACGGTATTATTGCCTCTGCCTCCGACTAACGGTCAGCATCGAGCTATATCTATAGGTACCATATTCGTTTAAGGGTCTAATGTATTGAACAAGTTGTTCACGAATCAACGGATCTTCCAAAATCTATTCGACCTTCATTAATACAGTTCAATACTAAACTACATTACGCGTGATCGATTATATCAATTTGGTCTAATTTAATCAATTGGTTTTGCTAACGGAACAAGAAGACAAACTAGATTATGGGTCGGACGAATTCTATGGAGGCCGGAGGCCGTCTATCTTAGATTTTGTTGAGAGATCTCTCAAAAATGTTATCGATCAAGACAAAGACAATTTTTGCAGACACTGTATAAAAGTGTTCTTACAAATTTATTTACCAATAGGTAATTTTTTTTTTCTTTTTTTTTAAATTGTAGTAGTAGTTTTATTTAGTTAGATGATCTTTGCTAAAAAATACGCGGAGTAGCGAGTTCATTGCGGCATTTCTGTGACGTCATTGGCGTACAGCAAGCAATACTGCATTGAGCCTTACATACTTATAATCACCTTATAATTATTAATTTCCTTATTCAGTGTTATGCGATCCTTTGCAATGGTAATTTTATATTCACATTGGTTCATAAATTGTCAATAATAAAGATGTCACTAACACATATTTAGATACCTACTGATAATAAATGTATGTTTCACATTTAACTACTATCTACAATTCAAACGTGCTACAACAATTTTATATCTATACTGTACTTGTTTTTAAGCGTGTTAACGGGTGACATAGAATAGAGATATCGCGTGTTATCCATTGGTGTAATTATCTGTGAACTGTAAACATCAGCTGGAAAAACCTATCAATCTGTAAATAATTTAGGAACATGCTTGCGGTCTGCTATGTCCAATAGGCTGAACTAACAATTTGCCTTCAAAATGATTGAAAATCCAAATTGTAAAAGATCGTCGTTCGAGTCGGTTATAAGAATCGGAACCAAAATTCTGAAGTCCGACTAAAAAGTCAGCGAAAGCTATAACCCCTTACTAATAAAAACGTATAATTTTTAAACACTGATTAAATTACACCTGTCCTTGTCATTTGTATGATGTATCCCAATGAATAGAAATGGCCATGACTTAAGAGCTAGTTTAGTTAAATAACGTTTAATAATCGTTTAGTACTAATAAACGATTATTGAAGGGGGGATAGAACATAGAAAATAATAAGTGTACTCACTCTGTCCCCACTGTCCGGTTCGCGGGTTGATGAAGTTCGGGTACAGGTCACCTGGCTTGTCGATGTTGTTCAGCACTTCACGGATGCGGCTCACCTTCTGCCTGTAGACTGGATAATACAACTCGTTATTTAAATACAAGTCTTATATTAACTCGATGGCAGTATGAAAGTATTAACGCAGTCAAGATTTTTGTGGCGCTACTTGGGAGATACTACAATATGGCAGTATGATATAAGTAACGCAGTACACTGCTGAACATAGGCATTTCCCCAGTAGCGCCACAACTCTCGATTAAATCGAACTTCGCAGTCAAGTTTTTTGTGGCGCTACTTGGGAGATTTGGAATTTTTGTGCCACACGGTGTCATGTCAGTATGAAATAAGTAACGCAGCCAATCAATAGTTGTGGTGCTACTTGGGAGTTGCCTATATCAAACAGTGAACTGCTGAATCTGTGGTTAGTATAATAAATAATTACTTATTAGTCATTGTGCCAAATTCTTAAATCGATGTTTCGTCTTCATGAACAATAATACAAGGTCCTACCTTTCTAGTCCGGGTCCCTTTAAGGGGTTCTCATCATTGTGGGACAATCATGAAATCGCAAAAAACATCTGCTATTTCATAAATTTAGTAGAATAATATTGAATTACTTGTATAGGACAGTAGATATTATTTCGCAATTTCAGTGTTGGTCGCAAAGTAAAAGTTGTTCATAATGATGAGTACAATAATCCCTTAAAAGGACGAGGACTAGAAATGTAGGACTTGTATATTATTGACAAAAATATACTCCAACTTTATTTCTGGAAACAAATCGTAGTAATCTTTTAACCTTCGTCTAGTAGCGTGTCGATGGAAAATTAATTATGTTTTACCAGTATCGTTAGTAACCATTTAATTATGAAGTGCGTATCTGCGTATTAGGTTTGAAATGACGTCTCTGTTCGGTCCCAAGGTTACTTTAAAAATATCCTTAACAAAAGGAAAAACCTAAAACGCAACGCAAGCCGGTCGCTTGAAGAGGGAATGATGAATGGCTGTTAATAATATTGGAGTATGACAAATGTGCTTACCATCACGTCCCGTGACGTCACTGAGGTACGTGAACTCCAGATGAAGGGTCCCCAGTTCGGACAGGATGCTGTTCGGCCCCGCCCAGTGGTACTGTCGACTTACCTGAAAACCACAGATTATAGTAATACTTGTTAGATTTGATGGAGATGGTCTTTTGGGTAGGAAAAGACGCGGGTATGGTGAAGAGACAGGGTATTTTGAGCGCAACTTCTGAATAGATTCGTCAGCAAGCTACGTAGGGTCCCAGCCAGGACTCGCAAATAATAGATTTTCTACTATGTCTACGGTGCTTGAAGGGCTACTACGAATTGTATTTTTTATAGGTACTTATGTAACAGAATAAATTAATAGAATCGCTACTTAAAAAAAAAAAAAAAATGGTACCATGTTAAGATGTGTGGACATTTTTAAACTTTATCCTGTGATTTCTCCTGTATCATGATTACCTACAGTTTACAAACGTACATCACAAAATGCGAATTGCAAACGCACCCAGACCCGGAACAAATATCTGTAGGTCACACAAATATTTGTTTCGTGCGGGAATCGAACCCGCGATACATAGTGCAGAAAACCAATGGATTGCTCAAAAAACTTATGAGTACGATAATCAATGCACGATGCGCGGTCTTACCAATTTTATCGATCTTTTTTAGACAACTTTTGGATGGACAAAAATTTATGCATAAAATGGAATGGGGTAGTCTGTGGTGTAAGCATTTAAAATATACTGTATGTATGTATGCACATACATTATAATACGATAAAAATATATTTAAAATAATAATAATATTAAGAGGCTCGCGTTGGGCAGCTGGGTCGGGGGCTCGATACTGAGGGCGATACTCTTCGACACGGCGCATATTGTTAGAAGGTTCCTCTCTCTGCGGCCCTGACCACCGGTAGCTTGGAAAGATCCAGAACAAGGGTCCCGATACCGGTGGCTACCACATTTTTATGTTTTTTTTTATGATTATGTGAAAAGGTACAGGACATTGCTAGATTTGGCCCTTACATTGACAAAAATGAACTATACTACTATTAGAAGTGTATTTTATTAGTACTTTTAATTTATCTTATTTTATGCGGACAGTACTTAAATCATTTTTCATTTTAATTTTAAAAACTTATCAGTACAATAATGACGTGGTCGGAAATGACAGAACTTCCATATTTCAAACCGATACCTGTAGGTACTCTTTAATAAAAAATTTATGGATACATTAATTATTTCATTTCAAGCCCAGTAAACAAAGCCAGGTAGATCGTGTGACGCAGCTCAGTCCGGAGCAATACAATTAAGCCAGGTCAAATATAAGGATAAAAACAAAATCTGAATCAAAGAGAAGAAAAAAAAGTTAGTTATTATAAAAAAAAATTGCTTCAAGGAAAACTAACCCAAACACCATTTTTTTTGTACACCTACCAAATCCTCTTTTTTTTAGACACGCAAATGGAACACACATTCAAGTTTTGTTTGACACATTTTCGCAATCCAAATATCTAATAATATCTCATACAAACATTTTGGAGCCGTTCAAGCTTATTTTTCCTCAGTTAAATCGAGATAGCTGACACCAGCGTAGTCGAGGATTAAGCAAGCGCGGTTGGGAGAAAATTTTGTAGTCTCCTCAAGGAACCCGCTGACGTAAAAATCTCTCTTCGGATGTTCAACTCCAAGAATGAAGCCGCAAAAGCTTCATTCTTGGAGTTGAATATCCCAAGAGAGATTTTTACATGGCGTCTTTCCATGTAGGTGGAATGAGGCCACAGGTTACAGAGTAAATAAGTATGTAGCTTAATCATTGTTCAGCTAACACAGTCACTTCTAACTGCGTTGGAAGTAATAGATACTATGCTCTTCTTAACATCACAATCGGAAAATTGTTGATGAGAGATAATTGATTGTATTTGCTTTAATAGTCCTGTTACAGCGGGGCGAAGAAGAGAGATGTTGGTGTAGCAACTCAATATTTACTTGCTAGATGACTAGCTGGATCGCTATTTTGGACGGATTAATGTATTTTTTTTGTTTATACTTACATAGTATCTTGCGAGTAATTTGCTCACATTCACACACTTTCTGGTTTTAATTATTAGAACAAACTTCCAATCTACAAAGCTTTCATATAGTGACGATATTAAATCCAATCACAAACCGAACTTATTAAGACTCGGTCTCCGTGTCAATTAATCAGGAAATATCAAAGCTCTGCTGCGTGACGGAATACGATGCCCAAAGGATCTCTGTTGGACACGCAATTTTTTTTAATAAAAAAACTCCAAGTCCAGTTCTACGCAGGCGAACCCATGGGAAAATCTAGTAATCAAATTATCGTAGCCAATCTCCGTTTATGTGACAGTAGGTAGACAAAATATGAATGTAATCTATAAATTAGCTAGTTCCACGAAGGACGGCCGTTCCTACGATAATTATGTTATGGACGTTTATTTCACGCACGTTCATAAACTGTCGGCTTGCTATTTAAGATTCTTCGAGACAATTAATCATTTAATGAACCTAATTACTGATAAAGTTCCGTCTAATTGCCTGTAATATATTACGTGTTGGGTTTAATAAGGGGTTCGAATTATGCACAGTAAATTTATTTGACATGGGACAGAATGTGGCAGAGATACGGCTATTTTGAGCTGAACACAATTTAGGAAGGTTATTTTGCGGACTGGCACGGTTCTGGAAGTTGCTATAGGCACTCGAGCCTATTTGTGGTCCTACCTTTCTAAATGTTTTTTATCAAACGAAAATATAAATAAATATTTTTTTATTACATATTTTTTTCTGTTGAGGGGCTGGGCTCTCATTCTAACTCTAGCTTGATGTACTTAATGATATTCACGCGCACAAATGATGAATTAATATTATTTTATAGATTACCTTTTGCTTCCGACATTCATTGAGACCACAATTTTTTGGCACCGATTGATCACGTAAGTGGTCCAGTGGAGATGATTTAACGAAGTCCATTTTTAATTGAAGTTCATATCATAGACAGAGGTCCAATTTAAAGAAAACATGAAAAATAAAAATACCTTGTACCAACAGCTGAGCAGAGCTGGGTAAACGGGTCTGAGATCAAAATGTATTCTATGTTACTTTATTTTATTTAATTATTATTTTAAAATGATAATAAATAAAAAAATATATTAAACAGTTCAAAGCAAAATTTTTAATAGTGATATTTCGTGTTTTGATCGTCAAGTTATTAAATTCAATAAAAAAGAAATCTACGAGTAAAGTTCATTCAATTTCGTCAAATTCAATTTTTTTTGTCAAATTTTTTATCTTCCAATCGAACTATAAATTGTTCAATAATGTGCCACAATCACCACATTTACGGAAAATATGTCTATAATTTAGAAATACGAGATTTCGCTTTTGTTGCTAGTGTCTTTTTGTGAAGATCACATTGATGTAAAATATATAATATCTGCAAAAGCAAAACGCGGCATTAGACGGGTAACACACAGCTTTACGTGTTTCGACGACATATCCTAGGATCAGCGTAAACGCCTTGTCGCACGACCAACCGAGACTTATATCAAGTTGTATCTCCTTACCTTCGTTGATGGGTTGATGAGCGCATACGGCAGTCCAGTCGGCGTGTCGAAGGCAGGCAGCAAGGCATCCGCCACCTCGACGGCTTTGTCTCTGAACATGGTGTCGCCGGTGAGAGCGTAGCACGACAACAGCCCGCCCACGAACCGGATTGTCGTCTCAAACACGGACAGATCGGCATCCTGGGTAAAACACAATATTAAAGTCAAACTTTTGTACACGTCATCAAATCAGTCCGTTAAGTTTTACTGCTCATGAACTCAGAGGCGTGCATACCATAAAGACAAAAAGAAACTGCCGACCCTAATAAATTAAGTATTCAGTAATACAAACTTTAATATGTGTCTGTAATATGAGCTAATTTAAGGATAATGCACCCATATACAGATAATGCATCCTTAAATTAACCAATATTACAGACATTTTAACGTTTGCCACCTCACCACTATTCACCAGGTGGCCAATCACAAACTTAATTTAACTTGTCAAAACAATACTCAGTGCTTTTTGTCTACCGTGTGACAAACGTTTGTGCACACCACAACATAAACTGGACATGACTGTCCTAACAGCTACAAGGAGGACGCTGCTGCCATCGACATGATTCCTTATTTGTTTTTCGCGATACCACCTGGAGAAGGGGGAGGCGACGTATTTTTGCCAGGAACCACACAGCTAGTAAAGCAATAATACTCTACAGTCAACGTTTGTTACACTATGGCTTTAAATAAAAAATAGATCATCGATTCCCACGGGTGTCGTCATACCTACGCGACTACAGGGATTCCTTTTTAATTGCCTTACAAAAGCCACCGGCCAACTCTCATATTGAGGGAGCATGGCAGAGGAAAGCAAAAGAGACGTCAGTGTGACCTACGGGTCTCAATCGATATTTTTCATTTTTCCCTGGATAAATACAAATTGATTGCCTGTCGCGAATTTTCGGTTCTCAGCATCAGACATTGAGACCGTAAAACAATATGTTATTGTCAAAGTGCGACAATAACATATTGTTTATTACTTTCGACTCTTAATACCAGTGATTGTGGGAAAACCAACACCATTGTTTAAAATTTCAGTCCTAACATAACATAAGCTCAACCACGTTGGAGAGCTGTTTATTCTTTCTAATATCTAAATAATTCAAACAATCTGTATTAATTCCATAATAATGCAAATCTTCATTTATATTCTTGCGTGGCAAGCGTAACTCAATGAAAATACGCTTACTGATTCACTCTCGACGTTGCATTTATACTATATAGACTATAGTTAACAAATGTATCTCATGAATATTATTGTTTCCTCATTGACACGGATACCTAAATATTTCAAGTGCCCTACATACAAATGAAATGAAGCAATCTAGCTCCCTTGGCCTTTGTTATCTCATCGCCGCACAATTCTCAGATCAAACTAGAGGCCTGACAGGCGTTCATTAATAGACTTGTTATCCATTTAGCTACGGCTAATTTAGCATTTCGATGCACTCTTGACTGAAGTCGACGAGTCAACTCAAAACACAGATAAAAGCCATTTCTTTCTAATTTAATAACAGCAATGGCGTTAAGGATTTTAAATTCGTTTCGGTACAGCGAAGTGATTCTAATTAATAAAGTGGTTGTAGATAAAGGTATATGCGATGACTTTATTTTGATTTTTCTTTAAAATAAATACCTAACTATTAAAATTAAAATGATATGCAAGAGGTTCATTGCGTAGTTTAAAAGGAATATATTGTAATTTTTCCTCAAAGCTGCATTTATACCTGCTTATTAGCATTGAGGAAAAACATGATTTTATCATCCTGACTGACAAATATTGTAGAACGGTTGTTAATTTCTACATTTTATGATAAAACTTGTTTCAATTTTGGATCCGCTAAGACTTATAAGATTCAATTTGTTAATATGCTACAAACATAGGTAAACATTAAGTTAATGCTAAACTATGTTGTTATATTGGTATTTACATACATATTGGTATTGTAAGTATATTTTATTTTGTTATTAAATCAATAATATATTATTAATATTTTGCTTTTTTCATTCAACATACAGTGCTTTTAAGCTATCATGAATGCAAGTACTTCTATGACGGAGCAAAATGTAGATTGGGAATATTGTAAAAGTTATCTCTAACAAATACAAGCACAGTGAATATGAAATGATGTAGATAAATTAAAATCGACTTCGAAATTATTTGCAAGTGACAGGTTTTGTTAGACTTACGATTTCATTAATATGCAAGTGTTCGGCGACCCAGTCTCTTCCCTCTCTGAATTCGTCGTTGAGCCCCATGAGGTACAGCGTGTCGAGTCCGTCGACGATGGTGGCGCCGAGCTCGCCTGCGCCGAACACACTCGATAGGTGAGCTCGCTTCGACATCGGCTTCAGCTCGTTCTTGCCCCAAGCATACAGCTTGTAGTTGTTCCAAGCGTGCAGCATCATCTAAGAAAGAGGAATCATGTTAACTCAATGAAAATATGGTTTATTGTTACGAAATAGTCACGATCAATATTAGCTCAGCTCAGTCTATAGCTAGACATAGCCCTGTCTCATAAAGGAGGTATTGCCGGATCTCACAAAACCATGGTACTTTTGCCCATCATCAGCATGGGTATTGAAGCTGGCGCTGTCGTTCGACAGAGCCTCGTCGCGTCGCGTCGTTCAGAGACAGTATGTAAAGACTAGTTGTGCAAGATATACCCGTTGCAAATAAGGTTCACGTTTTCGAAAGCTGGATCTTCTTGAATCGTTAGCGGGAATCGGTCGCCTTTACGGGAAATTCAAAATATTTTCCGGATCATATGAACAAATATTTTTTCATCAAGCTGCGACCACATTTCACATTTCAAAGGCGAGCCGTGAACGAGGTCTTTTCAAAAAGTGTGCTTGCAAAGCTCTCATTCTGAACAAGTTTTAATCTCGACCGCTCCGTGCGGAGACGGGACACTAATGAAAGGATATCGGACTTTCGTCGGGGCCATTAATTATTATTAGGTACCGGGAAACTTCCACAGTCCCTAGTGACTTGGAAAAACTGAGCAACTGAACCAATTACACTTTAAACAGAGCTTAGTGAGATGAAAATTTAAATTATTGAATGTCAGACTACTCAAGCAATGCTGAACATGGATAATGACGTTAACAATGAGAAAGACGTTTTGACATACCTCAGAGTTTACTTGGAAGGGATTCTGAACTAAAATATTATTTGTTACGGTCACGTACACCTACCTAATTTTGCGAAACTAGAGGGTCAATAATAATTATTATATACGTGTACCGAAAACTGTAAATAAAGTGTCCCAGAGAAATGTTCACATGGTAACGAGAAATAACTCACACCTGAACAACATGTCGAAGTTTTTGGTTTGTTAAATTCCTGTTTTCGGGTCCCGAAGGGTCCTGCAGCTGAATTTCAGGTCCATCAGCCACATGGCGAGACACGCGTGACATACGCCCACGTCTGCCTGCTGGATGGCCGGATCCTCCCGAATCGAAGTCGGATAGGTGCACTAATAGTACCATGGTACCGATAAAGGCTATCCCGACGAGCACTAAACGCAAGACTATACGCATTGTTAAAGATTATTGCACGCGTTTGAATTTTATACGCAAGGCTAACAAAAATCCAGAAATACTTCTTTAGCTACAGCAATTGTAACAATTTACAGTCAAAAAATCTAGCGCATTTCATGTGCTTCACTTTTTTATTCCAGTAAATATAAAAAAAAATACAAAATGACCCAGGATCTTTTGTGACACACGTGAAGTAATAACGATCTACGGAATGATGAATATTAATTAATAAATACGTGACAATAGGTCCACCAAATAATGTGTACACATGCGCGTGAGTCGGCGCCGCGCGAGAGATTGAAGATGCGCGGTCACTAACTCAGAATCACGATGTTGATGTTTGGTGATCTCTCAGATATCGGTGACAACATACAAACACTATTTGTTATCGTAACACATTCCGCCATTTACACACATATACAATTAGGATTCGTACGCTTATTCACTTCAAATAATTTTACAATTATCTTTTTTGCTCCGATTGTCAGTCCTATTTAGAAGCACGTCCATAAGTTACTACGAATATGAAGTTATAACGAAAATGAATAAACAAGGAAAATGTACACTTTGTACCTACCTAAATGTTGAGTAACGGGAACGATAACCTAAGAGTTCCCAGAACTATCCGTTAAAATTAACAAAATAATTAAGTATTGCGAAAACAAAATTTTGTAACAAACAGACATAACAACCAGAGACTTTATAAATTAAGATGAAAGAAATAATTTAACATCTTTAGATTAGAGAAAGACGTACTGCTTTCAGAGGCAGTCGAGATAAAGAGAGATATTAATGGTGCCGAATACAGTTTGTGTCAGCGAAATAAAAAATGATGAAGGTGACCAAATACTTTGGCAAAGATTAAATTAGATCGATGTGGAATATCATTCATGGTTAGAAGTTTACTTACAACGAGCATTATATACCTTCTTATGGCGTCATTTAACTCTTTCGTAATTATAATTTACTTTTTCAATAAAGTTACTAGTTACTTTTATTTTTAAGGCTTCACTTTCCTCTTTTTTTATTTCCTTCACTTCAAAGGAAACCGTAAAAAGCTAGAGATTTGAGTCGAATAAATTTGTCGTTTAGCTGTGGGCAAAAACAAGTGTAGAAATTGTCTAGAGAATAATCGGGAGCCGTTCAGAGGTACTGGATGATGGTGAAAAGTAGTCGGGTGGCAAGGGGCGGGGCATATGTGCCGACGCCACCGCAGCGGGAACTAATCTCGGCGGGCGGTAATTAAGTGCGGGCGCGGCCTCCAGTGCACTGCGGCCCGGCGTAAATCCGAGCCTCCTCCAGATTTACTGTTATAGCCCGCGCAGACACCATAAGACCTCTTCCTCCGCACACGTCTTCACACTGACTTATTGCCCGTGCGGCTCTCCGAACTATCACTTTAACTGCCGCCCGCGACGCCACTAAACCTTTATCCCCGGAAATCCACTGCGCAGTCAAGTTTATTTGTCAATACTTTGTACCTCAACTGTCTTATTGCGAATAACTGTATGGCACTACATATTCGGGCTCATGCGTAATGAAAAGAGATTTATTTACTGATGGATGCTGACATACAGGATCTACTGTCGGAGAAAATGACATAGATCAATCTGTATGCCTTCAACATTATCATAAAAGTGTTCTGCTTATAAATGTTTATTGTTGAGAACTTATTTAAATGCCGTGTCGTCGACAAGAGCCTCTTTGATACAGGTTATCAAAGAGATTGTAGTTGTCGCGCTTTATACTGAATAGCTGATTTGGTTTTATGACCTTTATTGTAGATTTATGTTCCATCTTAACTTAATGTGAAAATGATATTTAGATATAACACAGTTTCATGGACCGGTCCTCTTTGGCTAATATTATTCCAAATTGATTGCTTTAAATATGAAAGATAATTTTAAAAAAAAGTCTTTTATATTCTCAGTTGTTATAAAATTGTCTAGACGAATATTTAACGACCTTCATATTTGCAAAATTATAATGATAATCGTAAAAGTGTACTCTGTTTTCTGAAGCGACAGACAGCCTTATAAAAGTACTTTACAGAAATTCGTGGTGTATTCAAGTTCTCTCAATAACGCACTGGACTTTGATAACTAATGAGCGTTTTCGATGAAAAATTGTTTCATGTTTTTGACAAAGCTTACTGCTTAATTTTTCGGCAAAGATAAGTATGAGGAAATCGATTTAAACGTAGATAATAAATAATTAGGTGCTTACAGCAAGGCAGAGTCAAGCTTTTACAAAATATTTAAGTATATGAAAACCAGTGATTACCAGTTTCCTTTTTTTAATATGTTATCTGGAGTGGACTATAATTACAAAGGTGGCCCCTTTTACGGACGGAAGGAGAGATTTTGAGACATATTTATAAAGTCGTATATAATAAATAAATGCGTTCATAGCACGGTTGTCGTAAACACGGATAATGGGCAAACCTTTATTCATAAAACTGTTTCTAAATTAAAGCAATCTCTATTTATCTCTTTATTTGTTACTTAGAATAGAAAACAACAAATGAAATAAAATAGAACTGATAGGGAAGAATTATAAAAGAAAAGCATCCCCTGCGATTCCCAGAGAAATGAAACAACATTAGAAATTGCCGAGAAAAACAAACGACTCAATGATAAAAAAATAACGTTTGTTTTGCCATCTTGTGAACGGATTTCCCACCCTATTGCAAAGAGAAGCGTAATTTCTGGAATTCCGAACTTAAAAATTATGCGAGGATTTTTTCTATTGAGTTGCATATTGCATAACCATCGCTTCCTTTCATACTCCGTTTAATAACCGCAATAGACCAATTACATAATAACGACCCCGAAAAATCACGTAAAAGCAACGCATCATTATTCTGTCCGTTTTATCGTGTTAAATTCAGCTAAGCGAACGAACGAGTGTGTAACGAGTAGCCTCCCATCCCTTGGCACGTTTTGAGGTGTCAAATTGACGGCTGTCATTGATCGATTGTCCCGTCCTGAACAACGTTTGTCTATTTCGCTTTCAGTCACCAACAAACATACGTTTGGTCTGATTAACGTGATGTCGGCAGCCCAAAATGCGAGTCAGCTACCCGTAAAATTAAAAAGAACGTACGGATGTTTGAGGCTCTATACAGACGGGGCATTTTCTGATATGCAAAGAAAATGGTTTTATTTCTGAAAGTAATTGGTTAGTAACTAGCAAACTAACTGTAACTAGGAATTTTTGTGTACTAGCTATCTGTATCTCTGTATATGTATGTAGTTATTGCATAGTAATCAAGATCATAACTAAATGATACATGATAAAAATAAATTATTATGAATTTAGTCGTCAGGCTCGAGTGCGACAGACGATCAACGGCGCTCACAGCTAAGGATTGACGGCTCTACGTCATGATAACGCGCAGAATGACGCAACTAAAGGACGGGGCCACTGTTTGAGTTTTTCTCTAATGGAAAATCTGCATAATGGCTCGCTCCCTCGTGATTCGATTTGCACGGAACACGTTATCGTGGAGGCGCGCGCGCCGTCACCCGCGCTCCCTCTAATGGACCACTGCTATTTACTCGCCGAAGGAAGACGACAGTTTTTGTAGATCTCCTTTTGCAAAGTGAACTTGTAAGTGGGCCGCCTTTGTGACTTAACTGCCTTTCACGAGGATAAAACGAGCGATCGACGGCGCCTGTCTCACCGACAAACATGGGAACCCTTGTAAGCGATATCCAATAATGCCGGGCCCTTGAGCTCACTCGTGTTTTATGTCCATTATAAGGGCACGCCTAACCAAAAGATTTGCAAGCTTCACTCCGTCTGACCCGCAACGTGACAGCAGTGAAATAAATCATCATTCACACAGAAATATTAAAAAATATGACGAAGCACAACCAATTAATTACTGTAAGCGAGCGCTAACGTCGGTTATAAGAATTCTTAAAAATTGTTTGTATTATATTATGGTATTTACTGGATTTGTATTATTACTGAAACAATAAAAATCCGTTTTTATTTAGATTCACGAGCGGGCAAGGGTCGGATTCGAAAAATATTTTTGATAGGGGTTAGCTCAGCCCACATTTATCATTATCACGTTGTCGACGTGGCAGGTCACCGCACCTTTGCTTTGGCTACTAAATCATAAAAGTTGCAAGTCGGAATCATATTTTACCCAGCTGTATATAGTACTCACGAAAACTTATAGAATATCCATCAAGTAATGATAAATTCTTACGTGATGTCCTCCATGTAACATAACACTTAGTATGTCAACCTTAAGTCAACGTTGAGCAATCAGGGGGGATACTAACTACTACTTAACGATCTTTTAGACTAATCACTATTGAGATTATTACGAACGTGTCCTACGTTTGTAATATTCTCAGTAGTAATTAGTATACCTAATTACTCGCACACAACTTTAGATCAAATATATTTAGGCAAAGTAGGGGATATATTTCTGAATACATAATACATTACCTTTGTAAGTAGCAGGAAAATAAAAGAACAATAATACGGAGAAAATGTTTCAGTCGAGTAGAAAAAGAAAATGTAACTGGAGGGCATTTATATACGTGTGAGCCGACAGGTGTGGGAGGAAATATTTTTACAGTGCTCTTAGTTCATCCGACACGCTCCCAAGGAAAAGGCACGAAAATATAAGACAAAACAACTAGACACGCGGAATCCTTTTAAAGGATGTATAGATAGGATGACATGTCATCATTTATTTATCAACTGCTGAAGCTAAATCCAGATCAGATAGAAAAATAAATTCTGTAGAGGTAGAGACTGGAAAAAGTTTAACTACTTTAATAATGGACAATATCCAGTGTGTTTAATGGAAAATCAATGGAATACATTAAATAATTTAATAAGACATCAATGGAACTAATAAAATATTTGCTCAGTGTGCTAAAGGTGAAAGAGCTCTTGTCTATATTTGGAACAACAAAACGGAAAGCTGACACGTGCTTTTATTGGGTTAGTGGTAATCAAATATCGACCGGCGAGACCTGATACGCACCGGGCCACACTTGCGTATATTGTGTTCGCCGTGTTCATTTGAATTTATAAATGGTTGCATGTAAGCGTGGCCAATGAAACGCCCATTCGCAGGACTGCAGTAACAGTACCGCTCTATTTGTTCAGGACAGCGTAGACGGAAGTTCGTGTAGGCGCGGATCGCAAACACCGGCGCGTTTCCGCTTTTGCGGTGTACTGTGCAGCGTTCAATAAAGCAATACTGGTTTATACTTCAATGCGGAATACGAAATGGACATTTTATATACAATATACAACATCGTGGCGGTTCATGGCCGAAATACAATTTAATTAGGGGAAGCACAGAACCAGTTCCGTTTATTACCTCTATAACTGCTATAATAACAAAAGTTTGCCTATTGAGACGGTAATTTTCACTCAATTCAATAAAAAGGCTATTCGAAGACCGACGACATTTCTATGGTGTAAGGAAAGTTACGAGTGTCCTATTACATACGGGTCGAAGGCGCGCATTTCCTTCGAGTTGTTATTTTTACTGCAACACCTGCGCAGTTCGTAAGTTACTGCCAGAAAACCTTAACCTAGGCTATATAACTGAACAATCGGGCTAAAATAAACATGCAATAAAACGCTTACAAATTTTTACACAACAAGACTTCACAGTATGAATTATTTCAATAAATGGGGCATGACGATGCGTGACGAGTTCTGCGACTTAACTGCCTAAATTATAAACAAATGGAAATAAAACTGGTTCGATAAGGGGATTCAGTTGTTAACGATGTCAAAATAACGCTTGATAAATTTATATCTTTCGAACAAATGACAATATTAACCAATAGGCCTTGTTAATAAGGTATCTATAGAAAGCCGTGGCAGGTTGGAGCTAAGAAGTAGACCATTGACCTGACTAGAGTATCAAGAAGTTCTTTGAAGTCTTATAACACTTCAAGCCCACCGGATTGGAATTGGTGCAAATATAATTTGTGATAGGCTCATCTCCTATTAGAGAATTCATTGGCTAACTGTAGTTATCATAATTTAACAGTGACTATTTATCTAGTACCGTAATATTTATTCGATGTTTATTTTGTTGCGGGCTAACAAATAATTAAGGAAGTCCTTTTTTATACTGCTAAGGTCGTAAACAAGTACATAAATCTGCAGAAGTACAGATGTTTCAGACGTGTGTACAGATGTTGATGTGTAAGATGATGTTTGTGTGTGCCAAATAAACATCATCATGCATGGGAGTGGTTGTCAACTTACCGGTAGTTAAGCTAGTTCAGTGGAGACACCTGCGGCCTCTGATTTGTATATGACACGGGTCGTAAGTATCTATTTGAAATATTGAAGAGGAATTATTACTTGAATTGTAATATTTAGATGTAGGTAGTTTGTGATTGTGCGATGTTGTTTCCGTATAATAAAAAATATGTACTAAACATAAAGCCTTATCATAAATTATCATTCGTAAATTGATGTTAATTTCCATTAAGCGAGAGAGCTATAGACGATGACGTGTAACTGGGAAAATACGACTTCTTTGCAAGTTTATGATTCAAAGTCAAGGTGCGGTCACCCGCCACGTCACTTTTATCAGACTCGTCTGTCATCTATACAAATAAATAAAATTGAAGTATCTGTTTGTTATGTCAAAATAAAAGCTTTTTACTAAATGCATATGAAAGCATACAAGGAACTTAAAGAGTTAAACGATTTGAAAAATGAAAAAAATTGTCTGGCTATCTGTCTGTTTGTTCCGGCTAATCTCCGGAATGGCTAGACCGATTTTGACTGGACTTTCACTGGCAGATAACTGATGTTATAAGGAGTAACTAAGGCTACCTTTACAGGGTGGCCAAATAAGAACTTATACAACTTAAATTTTAAGTTAATTTTATATCAAATGAATAATACCAAATATTTCTCCAAAAATACTTTATTTAGGCTTGGCAATTACGTATGGAATATAAGACCTCCCAAAAATCCATCTCTCGCAGCATAACATGAACTCTTTTCATTTCACATTTTCGCACATTTCCGACAGAACCGTTCCCACTGACCGTAACCGTGAGATGGTGAACGATTTTTTGTTACAATGAATGTTCCAATAAGACGGGGGGCCAAATGTAAACACGGCACGAGGCGCAAGAAAAACATTAAGATGGATGTTTTCAGGTCAATTCATCTCAAGAAATTGTGATACCAAACTGTTGGCGCCCAAGATGTTCTGATTTGACAGCTCCTAACATTTTTCTGTAAGGCTATCTAAAGGGACATGTCTATGCTAACAAGCTCATATATCGTCAACACTTAAAACAGTATGTTCGAGATGCTGTCAGTGGGATACCGCCGCAATAATGCGAAAATGTGATGACAAACACGATGAAAAGAACTCGTATTTTTATGCTGTGAGAGGTGCCGTGGACATTCAGCAGATGTTATATTCAATACGTAATTGCCAAGCTTATATAATGTAGGTATTTTTGGAAAAATATTTGGTATTTTTCATTTGATATAAAATTAATTTTAAATTAATATTAATAAAATTAATTTATTCAGGCACCAGTCTCAATAAAAAAATGACAATAAGATACATAAAATACTTTTAAATTAAAACTATGTACATTAAAATTATGATTAAACATAATTATAATTATAGTTGTATAGTTCTTATTTGGCCACCCTGTATTTTATCTATACAATAAAATAAAATTGAAGGGTCTGTTTGTAATGTCAAAATAACAGCTTTTTACTAAATGCATAAGAAAGACTAGGGTATTTATAAAAAAAACAACTATTATATTATATAACCCACATAATTAAAACGTTTTTCTTATTGTTTTGGCCCAATTATAAAAACCAAGTTATTAATTGAGTCACGGATAAGTTTTCAGCGGGCTAGATAATATCTAACAGATAGTATTCTCTGTCAAGGGGCGTTCTTCTTGTATGTAAGTAGTCCAGTAACAGAGATGTAGTAGTAGAGATGGGCCCTCAGATCACAGATGTGGGTTACACCGAAGTCTAACTTCGGCCGAATGTTCTATTTGAAATCATACTAAATACTAAGTTCGGCAGGACTTCGGTTTAATTTTATGGCGCTAGAAACGTGTTAGTGCTTGGTTACGCTGCGCTTGCCATTTCTTTTGGTCATTTTTTGTCTTGGTAAATATTTATTACTGTCGATAACTCTAAGTAAGTAGGTAGGTAGATAGTACCTCATTTTTGTTATTAATAATTTGATTTTTTATAAATACATTTTATTGGTAGATATATATAAATGTGAATAAAAAATGCTGGATGGGAGACATCACAATAGGATTAAGATTAATAGTGATACGAAAAGGCTGATTGTTTAAATAAATGGTATTTAGTCAGAATAGTATCATTAGCGTGCTCTATTCTATTTTTAAAGTTACTACTCTTATGTCTAATAATTATGATTGAAGTATCAGTTCTTGTACCTTAATCCCGAGATTTGTATTCCACTGTTTTCATCAGTTCGTTTATTCCACATTGCAAAGTAATATAATTATTGTACCAATATTGTTTTGACTACTCAGCAATTCAGCATTAATAAGATATCAAAGTTCTGTTCAAATTAACAAAAATTAACCGGACTTCGGCTTCGGCCAAACTTCGCTTCGGTAAAACTGAATGTTTGCTGAATATCGGCCCATCCTTACTTTTCTGCCATTTTTCGTAAAGTAACCATACGGATTCCTATCTGTGCCACTGGTTTATATTATTCTAGTAATGGATTCATTGATTACTGATTAGTTGTCACTCTACATTCGTATTACCTACCATTCACTTAACTCTACCAATGCAAACGCGCCTTAAGAAATAGACCATCTGTACTGTATGTACCTTAAGGGGTCGTAAGTTTAAAGTTCGTGTAAGTTCTCACAAAGAGCAAGTACAATTTCTATAAATACATCTTTCTCGATTTTAGATGTTGTAAGAAAAGTCTAAAGTATATTTTATTAGAAAACCGTTGGAACGAAACAATATTCAGGAGTTTTGGGCTTTATAATAAGCTGTCAAGCGTCGACGCACTCTAAATCCCTTTATTTAATTCCTATCTCTTTGTTCATACATAAATAAGCTTATACATCCGTGTCTGTTTATTGATTTTTGTAGCAATTTTCTCTCTACATAATTTATTATGGATACCGAAACATGTTTTATGCCTGATATTAATTCTGGCGGTGCTTAGTTTATTTAGGAGGCATTCCTTATTTTATTGAAAAGCTAGGGGCCAAGTAATTCTAACAGATCTTTTAGAATAGAACGTTCTTACATTAGTTAAGTTTATGTTTTTTATTTTTTTTAAAACATTGCCCCTCACTAGGATTTCTCCTGTGTCGAGGGTACAGTTTACAAACATACATGTCACATGTACACACAACCAGACCCGAAACAACTATCTGTAGATCATACAAATATTTGTTCCGTGCGGAGATCGAACCCGCGGCACGTAGCGCAGAAGGCTAATCGCTTAGCCACTGCGCCAACCGTGTCGTCAAGTTAAGTGATTTTAACATATCGAATGAAACATACTTACTGAAATATCATAAAGTTTTAACAACTTCGAATAACAACTTTTACTGTCTGGTGTTACCAACAGACAGTAAAAGGCACTTTTAGATATAGGTACTACACGACTACATAACATTTTATCTAAACCTAAAACCTATATAGGGTAAACAACGAGGAATGTTTTATTTAAAGGTTATTTTTGGACGATATTTCGTTGGGCGCACTTTAAACGAATAGCTCCAAAACTGATGAAATATCCGGGCGTTACACAGCGTGAAATAGAAAAGCTAATCTGTGGAGTAGTTGCCGCTTGCCGTCGAAGTAGAGGCGAGGCGAGTTTATCTTTTGTGTAAACTTTCATTCGGCGCCGCTAAGCCCAGTTTAAGCCTTAACTGTAAGGTAGCTGCGCATTTCTGAAGAATGCGCTTTAAGCAATCTTTATACTGCACATTTTTTCTGTAGAAATTAAACACGGTTTGTTTTAAAATACATTTCCAAGTGCTTCATAAACCCGTAAACGTTCACTGTTGAACATTTCAACTTGACATCATGGTTATGTACTAACAAATTCGATAGTCTAAGCATAAACACTACTAATAATAATCTGAACATCAGCTGAAATTCTTTTGAAGATATTCACCTCGTTCGATTCGTTCGTTGTATCTACATTTTTAGTTAGTGAGCCGGCGACGTTTTCTTTCAAACAAACCATCATACTAAAAAGCGGAGCAGTGAGAAAAAAATACATTGACTGATGAGCAATAAAATGTAAAGAACATTACGTAAGCTTCAAGCTTATACAGCATTTTATCTAACCGATATGAAAAGCTAAATTTAATACAAAAATGTAAGGTAATAATAATTTATGTATTCAATTAACAGTTTACGAACATATTTTTATTGCAGGATGCATAACTTACAGCGGGAACACTCTGCGGGTAATCTCCAAATTTACGAGAGCTGAGTGCTGACAGCGTCGCGGTCACCGTTGTGCAGCACAAAATATTTGCATACCCGCCAACACGCTCCCACAACTTTAATCAGGGCCGAGTCAAAAATGTAATGAGTAATTTGTATTGTTTTCGTAGACCGCGTACTAATTAAGGCAGTCTACGTACGTCGCCAGTCGCACACGATTGTGCAGTGCTGTGTACCAAATTAATGAAGTTGAAGAAATTACAATTGCGCCAGTGAAGTTTGTTTTGATTTCGTTGAAAGCTCGGGAAGAAAACGAAGAAAAATAAAAGATTAAGGGTATCAATATCATCGTTGGCTGTTACTACTGTAACAATTGATATTCCTGTAGTCAAATAAACGAAAATAGATCTAAAAATATCTAGTCAGAACATTTGATGTGAATTACAGAGAACTAAAATTAACAAATCCTTATTTTATAAACACCCATGAACATGATACAAATATTATAACCGTGAGAAAAACAGTGTTACTATGTATAAACATTGCAGATATCTGGATTATGTAAGATCCGAAGCATATTACGAATAAAATACCAAAATACTGCGAATTACATAATATAGAGTTTAAAAAGTAGAGTCATAAAGCGACAAACGCCTACCCATAGCCATTGAGGGTTAGATAAAGTACGAATGTCCTGATACGTATCTGTAAGAAGGAGCAAAATCACGGATGGACTGGAACACTAGATATTGGCAAAGTTTCGAGGGCTCCGAGCATGGTTTGGCTTTCACGATTCTTAGCTCGCTACTCTATATCAAGAGTTGTATCTTACTATTTTATTGTTATTGCCATTTTACTGCAATTGGTAAAGAGTACGGTGGCCGGCAATACAGCGCGTTACTCTTTATGGCGCGATGTCACGCGTCACTTACCGTTCGATGTCGGGGACCATAAAACATCATAAATTAATATATTTTTTTTACAATACGTTGGTGTTGTTATGGAAAGAAATTACATGAAACGCGATTGATTTTTTCAAAATTTCTCAATTACCAGATCTAATCAGTAGGTTATATTAAGCGTCACGTGTAGCAATCAAAATAATTATTTATTTAATCATGGTTTAATTAATATTATGAATGACCGTGTCGTCTCGTAACTGCCGATTAGAACATCCATCTCCAGTCTACCCTTGTATAGTTGTATAGTATCTATTTTCTGTACGTTCTTCAGATTTGTGAAGCAGGCAGCAGCTCTTACTATACAGTTTTTAATAACTCTTTATCTCATTTTTGCACTTAATATTTAGCTTTTCATAAGTAACTATAGAGTTCATGGATGTATTATTTTATTTATATAATTATAACCTTTATTGCGACAGCGCGGCAGGCCCAAAAGGAGATGGCGGGATGAGCTGGACATTTTCATAAAGGATTGGCCCCAGATCGCAACTGACCGTGAGAAATGGAAAGAGGGAAGGGAGGCCTTTGCCCTGCAGTGGGACATTACGGGCTCATAATAATAATAATAATAATTGTACTGTTGTACACCAATATACACATATGAAACATGCATGAATATAAAAAATTGTACAGGATGCGACAGATTGTGCCTGAACGGTTTCGTAGCTTGACATAGTAAGTACTCGTACCTATATTTATTAATCTGTAAGTTTAAATGTGAAAGTTTTTAGTAAGTCGTAAAACTGTACGTACAATGTAAACGTATAAAAATAATAGTTACGTAGTCCGTGGCAGAGTTAAACCGAACGGCGAACGGCAGTTACAGTAGGCGATAGAGAAAACTCGATTTATCCAGTGGACAGTCCCTAACGAGCGGTCCCCTGTGCAACGACTCTGCAATACCAGGGCGACATGGAAAAGGCGGGATGGGCGACCATGTGTGGACGCAAAAATCTTCCCTTTTTGTTCATGTACCGTGTCTGATAGCATTAATGCTTTTAAATATACATAATATATCTAAGTACCATAATATGTGAACTTTCATTTTATTCTGGGAGTAGATAGATACAAGAAAAAGAGGATTAGAGGATTAAGAGCTAATATTACTTAAAGTAGGTAACTTACGACCACATAGAGCGATATTATAGCAGCATAACAGGGGAGTTGCTGCTAAACTGCTTCACTTGCGGGCGTAAAATGTGATTTTGTGGTCTGGTCTGTACTAATACTAGGTGCCATTTGATAGGATTTTTTTGTTTATAGTAGGCAAACCGTATGTAAATACTTCCTGAATGAAGTTGCGTCATAGTAATCATCATATTTACGATAATGATAGGCAATCACACTTATCAGCATCAATTCACATTTTGTGCGTATTTAAAATTTTGTATCCGTTGTATAGATTCGTATCTTTTAATACCTCTCCTATTTAACCGGCTGATGAATGAATGAATACGTAATAGTGAAAATATCCTTAAATCGGTGAGCAGTAAGCGGTGATTGCATCGCCTCAACTCGACCGGTTTACTATTACTATTTGCATTATTTAACTCCATAAACACACTTATCAACACCGTAACGGCATCGTATTAGAATTATTTAGCGGATTTTTTCATACAATTAAAGTGCGTCTTAGTTAGATATAGAAATCAGTTTGCCAAAAGATAGCAGTTCTCCTAATAACGAGATTATGTGTTTAACAACAACAGTCTCCATCTGGCTTCCGTAACATTCAGGGTAAAACATAATATGATGTTATCCGCGTGCAGGTCTGCTGCAGGTGGACAATTCTTTTGTCACTTCCTACTAGATTTCCACACCACGCAACGGTAATGGCGCCCAACGTCAAGCAAACATTTATCTTGGCTTTTGCTGTGGAAGCAGGCAGAATACGATGATACGATATTGTTTGAAATGTCCGACCTATTTCGTAATATGGCCTCGACTTCGTAAGACTGAGCGTTGCGAAATCAGTATCAGAATACTTGTACAGTATAAGAGGACTCCTTGTCTATTTGTATATTTTATCTATTGATAACTTCTGCGAATAGAAAACGTTTTAAAGCAAAAACATTTTCAAATCACGTGTGTAGCAATCAAGATTGTATCGAAATGCGCGACAGATAAGTCGGCGATGCATGAAAGGAAACGGTGAACAGTACGACTAGCACGTCTTTCCTTAATATTCCCTGTGATGGCAGCCTGCGGTGCACACTACCACCCACCACCATCCGTGCTTCGAATCGAACAACTTTAAAGAAATCTCTTAATTCGAATGCTGAGTGACGCCGGCGCCACCAAGTTTGTAAACGCTCGCTAACTTTACGAAGTATAGAGTCCAGTCGATCTCAAAATATTTCAAATCCACATTAAACATAATATTTGTAAAGTTCAATTACTCATCAAACACGAATTTGCATGATTTAACATATTTAATAGGATAAACAAGATGTAATGTTTACACAAGTGGACTCGTGGATTACAAAAACATTAAACAATACAATCGTTTATAACGAAGCGTTGAACCGAAACAATACACATGCAAACGTAAATAGAGAATGTAAACAGAAGCAGACGGGACATCCGCGTCATGCGGGTGAAGATTAAACTCCAACTCTATTTGTTGAATGTTGGTGGCAGTCAATTACTACCCTCTTAATCTTTGAAATGTAAATTTATTATTATCTACCTATACTATATATTTTTTTAATAGATATGGTAAGTATAATAAAACCCATATAGAGAAACATCAAATCTGGTAAAAACGGAGCTTTTGAAACTTATTAATGTTTTTTCCGAGACAAAGCCTTAGGAAGAGAAAAATACCACAAAGTTACAAGCTTTTCTCGAGACGAAATGTAATTTCAAAGTCGGTGGAGCTAAGTTAACGCCGGCTGTGCGATACTCAACGAAATTGCTGATTTACGTCATGTAAGGGTTCTTTCCTTTGACACAATCCTGTTCATGAACATTATTTAGAAACAACAATTTTAAAAATTCAGGGACTGGTTCGTACCTTACATACTGAGACGGGAGAGTCAAAATTGGTGATCCAGATTCCAGAAAGACATGATTTCACAATTCTCAGAGAGGCGTGTGTATAAGAAACTAATTGTACGTACGGAACGCGACAAAGGCTCCGGCACGTCAGATGTGCATTGTTAACAGACATAATGTTCAGATGATATGTTTTTCCTTGCCGAACAGGTTTTACTCCAAAATGCTTGGAATATCAAATGTTCACATAACAAGACCGATACATATTAAATAAACTGTTTTGCAGTTTGCAGTTAGTGTAAGCGACGACGTCAAGGTTATGTCCCAATTTTTATAAATGAGCGACGGCGTTTTATTGATAATTATTTCATTTGGATGTAGCATCGCCAGACAGCTAGCTAATGATGAGCCACAAATGATTCGACAGCGATTGGCTCAGTTAGCGTTTGGCACGTACATTATCCATTGAGCGGCGATGAGGAAGGACGCCGCGCTCAAGTGAGCGCTATTCAACGACAAATAGTCGCTAGAATTTCTCTCCGAATGTAATTAAAATAAGGCCTGCTTTGTTTACTTACTCTGATGTCGCTAATTGTGTAATTTGCAAACAGAAGCTATATAAACCCGGCTACGATGACAACCATAACAAAGAGCAAAACAGATCAACTATTGCGGACGCTGCGTTGTCGTAGGTAAACACAAACGTTTGATTTCCAACTTGAAGATAATCAAACATTGTATTTCTTGGTTGAACTTACATAAATTACGACTCAGCGGCTAGATTCCACTTTCGTATCGATAATAATAAATACAAGGGAATTTATGTCAGCGTTTAATCTGAAGACAAAATCGCATTGGCAGTCACGAGGCGCATTGTTGTTGGGCAATAAGGTTTTCACACGACCCTCGCGCGTGCTCGCCTCGCTACCAATATCACAAATAACGTACGTATATTTCAATAATTTTCATCTTGATGGAGGGATATGAAAGTCATGATCCTAAGTTATGGCGGCAATCTGGCCAATATCTCAGACATTAAATTTAATTGAATATCATACGATACAATATCTTATCAAATAATTTGAAGCACGTATACTCAATATTCGGTTCCGGGAATTTTCATTTCAAGATGGCAGTTACAATATTCAGGATGACCGAAATAATATGTCTGAGGAAATAATAATTTAAGTAAGTCGAATGACGACATAAAATATTATTATATAAAAGCTATAATCAACTTAATTACGACGACATTGTAATTGTCTTTTGTAGCAATACTCAATACTCAAAGGTGCTGAACAAAGTTCCATAATATTTATTCCTTTTTCTTTATAGTTTTTAGGTAGGTTTCTAAAGGTAATTATTTTGGAAGCTCCAAGGATATTTCAATGTAATGACTCGCTTGTTCTAGTATAACCTACCTATCACAGATTTTAATTTCAAAATCTCAAACAATGATTGCTTTGTGCAAAGGGACTGCATAAAGCAATCGGTATTCAAAGGAATCGATTCATTGGTTCGTCACAGTCTGTTAAAAATGAACAAGCATTGCAGCCGATTCGGAAAAAGACATCTCATTCGAGATCCAATTTACGCCGGAGCGGGAGCAAACCGCATATAATCCTGTTGCGGAGTTGACTCCGCAAACAATTCATTTCAATTTCAATCCAAGTGTGTGCCAGACCCACTGTCCGCGGTCACTGCTCACTATTCCATCTATGTAAACTGTTTGTACAATATAAAACGCGAAAACTGAAGCACATCATTGAAAAACCATCCAATACAGACAAACATTTACCTTTGTTTGGATCATTGGTATCGAGCTTTCATTTGCATTGATTACCGTGATCATAACCATTAAAAAATCTACCGTATCACAGATTTCATCGGATTTCCTTACCGAACAGCTACGGAATTTTTAGTAATGACTGGTGAGGATTCATGATTAACGTTAATATGCCTACGCATATTTACATTATTTATTAATATTTTTAAGATTTATTGTGCAAACCGACACTGGATTACTTAATTTGTTGTGATACGACAATTTCCCAAAAACATTTGATTGCTCCCTTTGAAGTAACATCAAAGTTCGAATTAAGCAATCAAAGTTTATTCAGCACACCCAGGTGGCAAAACATTTGAGAAAATAATATATTTTCAGAGTTTGGATAAGTTCAAACTCTGAAAATATATTTACCCAAAAATGCTATCAGATTCAGTAACAAAGTTTTTAGGGGTATTCACATCAAAATCTACAACACTAATCACTGTAGAAGGATTTATGTGTTGCGCATGGGTGGAACGCAATTTAAACGATTTCATTCAGCCATTGAATTTTTTTTAGTTTTACCGTGACTTTTTGCAATGTCATTGGGTTTGTTTTAAATTATGATCGTAAATCTAGTTTAGCAAAAAAGTGACAACGAGAAAACTGAAGCACGTACTCGTAGTACGATACCTTATAAATTTTTCCAAGTTTGCAGAAACTATAACAAGCACTTCCGCTTGAACAAATCATGTGTAAATTTGAGCTTACATAATAGAAACTCCCGGAGACTTGTTAAATGTAAACTAAAATCTTCCTGACTTCTTACAAGGAGAGAGAATGGAAAACAGGGTGCTCGACCCAGCGCCGCGGGTCCGGGGAGGCGAAGTTGCTCGTTTTATATGCAAATTTTCTACGTCCTTATGAATATGAAAATTTTCTATTAGAACGTGTCGTTGTCAGCATTCCCTTGATGTACTGAGAATGATGCCTTCTTTTTTATAGATTTCGCCTTTCAGCAGTTTACGACGAAGATGCAAATTGAATAAGAAGTCGCTCTGCTGTCACTTGTGAAGTGCAGCTCTTGCATGTTTGCAAACGATGAGCGAAGAGTCTCCAAGATACCAAGTTAGCATACGATTTTAAAGTTATATCAATGTGAATGCTATAATTAAAAAAGGGGCACGTGACTGCAAAACTTGTTTTTATGTACAATTGGCGTTTTTAACTCTCGAGATTAGGTGGTGTATGGTGGCATTTATAGAAAATTCGATGAATAAAATGTAATAAAAGCACAATGATCCACATAAGAAGTTGGTAGTGGAAGACTCACGAGTTTATACCTAAACGGGCAGAGCGGTGTTTGTGAAACGCGCACATGAGGCCTCGGGCGTTGCATACAGGCACGTAACTACTCCCTCAGGACCCAGGACTGCGACATTCACTGAATATCTTTAAAGTTAGCGGCACATGACACGCCAGTTTCAAACTTCGAGGTAGAGAAAACGTATTAAGCCTATTGCTTTAAAATGTATATCCTTTCTCGAATCTAGGGCATTTTTACGCAAGTTCTGTGTTTAAATCAGCACTCATAAAATTGTTTAAATCTTATGTATTGAGTGAATGCGCAATCAACCTCAACTATCATTGTTTAAAATAGCATAATCAACAATAATATTGTATCTATCTGTGAAATTGGCGACGAAAAACTTAATTAGCGAGCAAAAATTAAGTATACATAAGATGACTGAGCTATGTATAATTATAAAGCAATCAATGCTTACTGCAAGTTATATTAATTTAGTCAGCTTATAGGTACTTTAAGATTACGATGCTTTTTTTAAAGACGATAGCAACAGGCAACAGCTTATAAGAAGCAAGTACCTACGTAATAGAAAAAGGTACATGATATTAAAACGATTATATGACTAGGTAGGTACGGAAAAAGTGAATAAACGTTGATTGTGGGAATAGTACGCAATAATGTTTTCTAGAGACGTTAATTCTAGTAAACAACATATTATAATAGAGCACAATTAGAGATACATGACATCGAATAAAATAGTTTGCCGGACTGCAATGAGTGGTCAAGGGACTAATGATAATGACTGACATTGTTATACCAAATTGCATTCATCAAGGGCATGAGTCATCATACTAAGTTTAGAGATATAAGTTCTGTACCTGTTTATTAGGGCTACATAAATAAATATTTATCCTGTGAATGGGAAATCTTTATTAGCCGATTTTAAAGGCATTTAAAAACAATTTACCAACAAATCGTAATCCAGCACAGACCATAAAATTGAAGCAAGATAGGTACCTACTATTGCTGACACATCATTTCGAAATGACGGGCCTAAACACTGCCAAATATATCTATATGGTTCGGAATCCTGCTTTCAACTTTAAGTGACAAACAAAGTTGTTAAGTGAAGTCGTAGGGAATGTTTTAAACGGTGAAGAAAAGTGAGGCGTCGGCAAGAATAAGAAAGCAAGACCAAGTTAAAGTTTGTGAATGCAAGGAAGTCGTGATCGAGAGGGCGCAACTGCATAATACCAACCGTCGCCGTCGACTCGTGGTCCTCTCTCATTTAAATTTAATACTCAATAGAAAGCATGTAGACGAAATCGATATTGGCGAGGCTTTAGTTTAGACTTGATACAGCGTGTGTGGGTGTTTTCGGACAAATTAAGGACAATACTAATAAATCTTTGTATCGTTATTTTGACGTTTATATTAAGTAAATCCGAAAGATCTTAGTAAATTCAAACTAAGAGACGGCCTTTAAGCACACCTGGTAAAGATATTGACGATTTGTTAAAAAATACTGTTAACGTGAACGTGTATAATTATTTGTGTTCATTTTGTTAAGTTGAATAAGTAACTGTAAATGACTAGGGCATGTAACAGATAACCAATTGTAGGTTACAAGAAATAAAACAATGGAAAAGTAACACAAAAGATAGAGAATGTGAATAAGTAGTGTATGCTCGTGACGTTAACTGTGCTAAATTTAGATAAATAATCCCCAGTTGGTGTGTAGGACAGGCGTAGTGAAATGCCGAGGTAGAGGTGCTGTCGCACGCGCGAGGTCGCTCTGAGAGCAACAATTCGTGAAAACAGGCACTCTGCCAACGAATGCAGGCTCGACTGGGAACATTTAAGTGCTTTAAAGCACATACACTTAAAATGCGGATCCAGGCGTAATAGAATTGGAAAACTGTAGTAACCCCATACACAAGCGCTAAGAAAACATTAAAAAGAGAATTTTCAAGTTCTCAAGACACGTATGAAAGAACTTTAGCAATAAAAGGAGAAAAAGGGGCTTTCCGGGCCATAGCTTTTACCGAGTTAAAGTTACTCAAAGTGGCGTACTTTGGTGGAGGCTAACTTGGCGATGGTCAATAAACTTAGCAGCCGCCTCGTCTGGCCGACTCGCACAACAATGAAGCGGAACTTCCGCAACAGTTTATCTCATGAAAATCTTACAAAAAACTTTTAATATTAATCTTCAAAAGTTGAGAGGTGCTTAGGAGACGTCGAGGATAAAAGAACGATTAATGTTCACGTTCATCTTAAAAATTGTTTGGTGTTGGTTACACCGAAGGCTATGTATGAATGGGTCTGTTTGCCAAGAATTCAATCGGGAAAGCGGTGCGGAGCGGAGCTTGCAGGCAATATGCACTCATCTCGGGGGCTGTCGGCGCCACCCGCTCATTAATTGAGCTACCAACATATTACGTATCTACTGCAGTAATCATAGAATCGGCAAACTGCTCTGATTGAAACAACGCGACGCGTTCTTTGATATAATTTTATTCATTGGCGTTCTTTAGCCTAAATCGTCGTTTGGACTTGAATAATTTAATATTTTAGTCATCACATAATTTTCATCGGGGAATTTCGATTCCCGAATATTGGAAACGTATATGACGAATTAAGGTCATCAGATATCATTTTACAAGTAAAAGCTAAATAAACATAGCTTATAAAATAACTAGTTGTCGTACTAAGTAGTACCTACACTTATTAAATAACGTCCGTATAAAGAGAGGAATCATATAAAACAGGTTCATTTCTTCTCTCAATGTTTCGGAACATCAGTTTTACGACGGTTCGTAAATGTCTGCGGGTGGTGGAATAAAATTTTTGTGACTAGCTCTCGTGCAAAAATCTCCGGTGTCACAGAAACAATGTAAAATCCAATTTTCTAGGATCCCTGTACCCGTGACGTAACTACCGCTCCTTTACGACCATCGCGTCTGAATGCGGTCTAACTTGAAGTAATCAATCAGTATTTGAACTAACCGACAACAACGTACTCTAAGAGGATTACAATATCAATTGCTCTGTATTACTAAATCACGAAACAGTCAAGCAATGGCGCGAATTATGTAGAGCCTGGTTGTAGCAATGTCTATTGAATATCACCTGTATGTACAGTGTAAACACTACGTTATTGGTATGTATTCTGTCTTTTGTGCATACGTTGAATAGACATGGGCTTCCAAAGTTATAGTTTGAAAATTCATCATTACAACGTATGTCAAATTCACGTGTAGCATATACTTAGCGATCTCCATAAAATAAAAATCCTAAACAACATACTATGGATTCGCATTTATTAACTGGATTCTTTCCTTTCGAGAGCTCATAATTTTACAAGTCCAAATTAAGCTTTAATTATTGTATTACTTCGTGTGTCGAATGACAAGATCCAATATGCCGCCTGGTGAGACAATGAGACGAGACGTCGGACGGAGGGCAAAAACGTCGGCCGAGCACAGGGTACTCAACTACTCACGCACGCTCTTCATCTCCGTCGGGCACCGACAGAATTATCAAACACGACGGGCTCCGCCGACAACATGCAACATGATTAATGCTCGACGGAACCTCAAATTTGATTTATTTAACGACACGACGAAAACCTTTGCCGTTTAAAAAGATGGACAAAAACCCCGACGAGTTTAATCCGGACAAACCATAACGAGAGCGAACTCGAGCCCTTTTAATACAATGAATACGAAAAGATAAAGGTAAATTAGAAATGCAGAGTTGAAGGTTTGCTCGATAAAGATAATATGATAAACGAAACACGACAGATCACCACGGGGGGTTAATGTTTTATGTAGGATCGCAACAAGTAGCGCATTTCATATGAGACTTTCTTAACATGTAGACGGATGGCACAGTCGAAAGATTGATGAATTATCGATTTTTATACATTATAAATGTGTAGATAAGTTCTAGGAATCATTTTATCCGACGAAAGGAAACTTTCTTAATTACTTATGCAATATTTTAGCATTTTGATTGATCAATTTACATTCTTAATTCATTACTTTAGCATTTGATTGTGTCATCAGTATGGCGTATTCATGCCTGGCTACAACAAGAAACACAATTCTTTTTGTATTCATCAAAATATGTATACTTAGTCAAGTAAGCGAGGATTCATATCCTCCTCCGAGTGATGTACAACTTGGCGTCCGCAAAAAGCTCGGGAAGCATCCGTCGGAGGCGGCATCCGCTTCGATGACGGATCGCGGGCAGCGCGCCGCATCCATCATCGCCGAGTGGACCCACCGGTGTAATGCACCACTCAACTTACAACGTTCTATCATACAAATAATGCGCAATATGAGCTAACATAATAACAGTCGTAAAATTTAACATAAACTAAACACGAAACCGCGCAACATGATGTAACATATGCCGCAACACCACTTAACGCTTCAAGACTACACAGGGATTAGTTACAATACGATGGTTTGATTCATTACCGCAAACTTTCACTTCGCATTTTCCGCATACTTTACTATTTACATAAATTTTCCACTTTTGAGAAGTTTCCTTAGATGTTTCAACATCAATTTTCACAAAGCATGTCTTTTCAATTTCACCGCTACCTAGTTTTTGTACTTTCTTTTTGGGTGTTTGAAAGGAGGTTATAAACCGTGAAACCGATTCGAAAAGTCGAATAATAGCGCAGCTAATATGGGCTAGTTTATGGAATCACAACCAAGTTTCTCTTTGTTGTTATGTCCTCATAAATTTAGGGAATAGCACCACATTTCATGTTAAATCAGAGACAGAAGGTATAATTCATAGCTATCATTATTGCCCATATTGAAACGCTTGCATAAACTGCCTTTCACGTTAATGCGGCTTTATTGAATCATAATAAACGTACTGTAAATTAGCGTACATTTCAGAAACAAGATAATTACGTGACGTTACAGTGAAAACCAAAACCCAATGGTATCTTTATTACAATCTAGGTAGTTTATATAATAGCGAGTGGCAAATTAATTCATCGCACGGCGGTGGCGGCAGCATCGTCGCGGTATCTACCGCAGTCCCACGATAAGTTTCGGACTGGCCCCGGGGTGCTGAACACCAACTATCGTAACGAGATCGGGATTTCTCAGAACGTTACGTTGAATGCTGGAATCGTTACCCCCGACGGATGCGCTTGTACTCTTATCACGATTTTCGCTACATCATTTACGAGCCCAAATGAAAGTTTGAGGAGGTATGAAGATTGAGATAGAGCAAATATGATAAAAAAGGGTCTCAGAAACATGTTAACGTTTTAAAAACTTGAGACGTACGTACAGTTGATGTCCTGACCAAACTAACTTAGGAAGGTGCTAGCTTGACGGAGACGGGCACAGAACATGAATATGAAACGTAATGAGAATGTGTACCTGACCTTCACGGAGCGAGCGAATGTGAACATGAGACAAGACTGTCGAACTGTAGCAAAAGAATAAATACAATACAACCTACACTAGACAACGACCAAGCATCACACACTTGTTCTAATTCCTGTCAAGATTAGGCATCAATTTTATTATTTTTCAAGGATAAAGTTTATTATATTTTTCCTCAAATAGAGACACGACAGCACTTATATATTAAAATGTTCATCTAATGTAATATCTAGTCGAGTTGTACATTAAAGGTCTGCTAAGATTAAGGCTTTTGTGTTTGCCTGGGAGCCGGCCGGCTCTTGTTTGTTCCCGCATATTCTTATTTACTATTCCTGAAAGCAAATAACAACCCGACGAATATCGTAAAGATCTGTGTAGTGTGTCTATATGAAAAATACTCATGCTTCTTGACGATGGCTTGTTGTACGATAGCGTGAGTCTCTACAATATTTTAATCTATCTAAATCTAAATTATACATTTTTAGAACTAATTTGTAATATTATTATTCAAACCTTAATACATAGGTATAGGTAACCTAAACATTTTTCCAAAACAAAAACTATTCACTTTATGAATTAAACATTTCCGCGATTCATTGTAGAATAATATTCTAAATTAAAAAAATCAAAAGATGGACCCCAAGCCTGAACGTTATGTACGATTAGAAATTTAAATTTAAAAAAAATATAGGGTTACTCCGTTGACTTTCTGTTCAAAGTTGACGAATGGCCTCCAATATTTTGTACGAAATTATGGTTTATGATGATTATATCGTGTATTAAAAGATGGTTTCACATATTTTTATTAATCTAGCTCTATATTTTTTGACCTGTTTTTGCATCCTTTACAGACATCCAGGAGCACAATATAATTTTATTTCAGTCGATTGATTCCTACGAAATTATGACCGCACGCATTTTTCAGAAAATTTAACACACATCTTACTTTTTGAGTACGCTAAGCGTATCGACTCAATAAAGAATTATTTGTGTACCGAATGTGGTCGATATTGATGAAATATGAGTTATTTTTTGTGAATTAACATTTGTGGTAAAATAATATATTATTTGGAAAGGGAACTAAGCTATAGATTTCCAACATTGGGGACGGCTATTTGATTGAACACATGTCACAAATAGTCACGATTAGCCACGCAGACTATCGGTAAATGTTAAGATAGAAGCTGACAGATATCAGGTTCGAATCCGGTCACAGCTTTGAGCTTTAGAAATTATAACTTTTGAAGTTCATTTTGGTTTTTTTTTTGTATTTTATAATGTTAATCAATAAAAATAAAATTCAAGCACCCAAACTTTACGCGGACAAAGTCGCGGGCTCAATTAGTATAGAATAAGTTTGCTTGTCATTGGGAATTTTCGGGCAGAACTTAATAAATATTTTATGTTAGTTAAGTTTTCTTTCTATCTTGGGAGAGGTCTATGCCATATGTCCAGATTGCGGTAGGTTAAATTGATATGATGTCAAATTCTACTTAAACTGGCTATTTATTGGATTGTCCTAAAAATGTTAAGTAAAGGAACTGTCCTTTAACATGTTTATGACAAACCCTTAAATAGCCAGTAAACGTAAGCAATAGACTGAGGATAATTATAACTGCTTGTATAATTTATAAATTTTAAATAAATGGACTATAAATCCCCTGAAGATTCAAAAGAATTTTAAGTAACTTCATCAACATTTTAAATGTAAATGCTTAATTCATACAGTGGTCTTGCAAGAGAGATTGAACCAACTGATATTCAGTGGACATTGTATCAGGCGAGGTGCCGGCGGCCGGCGGCGGAGGCGCCCACACGTTGACAGGACAATTGTCGATTTATGCTTCAGGGATCTGCACTGCCCAATTTACGAGCCCCAGTCACCGCCCGGTTAGGTCTGCAAATCAATTGCATATCTGCGAGCACGTAGCGTTACCTACATCATCCCCACGCTGAATTCTAATAACAGTCTTAGTTAAAACAAATGCTAGTACTTTCTGACGGCTCTTTACGATAATGTTACGATAAAATTAATTGAAAACTTTCTTAAATACAAAAGGATCCCCTTGAAATTGGCGGGCCGCATTAAAACTGTCCATTATAATCGGCTCTACACGCCATTAGAGAGTTACGTTTCGTGACCAATTTGGTCCAAAGTTTCCATGATATTGTGGAGAGAAGCTGGGGCGGGTGAATTCGTAAGCTCTCGATTATTTATGTGGACAGACTCCGGGAGCCGTCGCCGCCACTGCCGCCACCCTCCACGTATCGCTAGGTAAAGAGGAGTAATCGCTTGCGGCTGCCAGCTGAGTGAATTTTTCCATTCGGAAAATGGTCGAAGGAATTAGGCATCGTAGTCTAATATTTCAGCGAGAGGCAGCCTTCACTTCGCGCGCCCTTCCTGACGTCAGCACCGTACCTAACATGACGAGTACACAAGTACAAGCGAACCCTGAGTTGTTTTTTATGTTCCTCGTAAAAAGGAACATACGAAAATATTGCCGGAACAACGGAAATCGGGAATTGCCACAATAAAGCAGTTAAGAGAGGGGAAATATAAAAACGAATTAAGTGTACAGTTTAAGGTCTTTCAAATGTTCTTCTTGTGAGATGTAAGGACGTTTTGTGTTTCATGAATGAAATTACCTGAAACAAGAAAATATTATGTTATTAACAATATAACAGTAGTAGTAATATAACAGTAATCAAAGCAATCATAATAAATAAAAAATCAAAATCTTTATACAACATGATGTTATTTTTGCCGGTGACTTTATGTACATTGTTGATTCTGCTAGAAGCAGAATAAACACAGTATGCTATATTTATCCTTATTATTATCACTGAAACGGTTCGACTGGCTATTTAACGAACCAATTAGGCACACAAGTGTCGAGTACCATTGGTATCAGGTTCTAGAAATTAACGTGTGAAATTCTACAACTAAATAACACTGGAGACCTGAGCACCACCAAACGATAGTAATCTAAACTGTTTTCTTTCGTGTGGACTGTGTATTAAAACAATTATGCTTCCAATTTACATTTACGATCAATATTTTTTATGGTATTATTATTGCAATAAAACGAACTCAATAAATAAATAATTGCTCATTCTAAACTATGTGAACATTTGAAACTTACGCTCGAACAAGGGAGTATATTCTGTGGAAAATCTGGCACATTTGAATATAATACCTTAGATTTCTTCGGTCTAATTCGCCTTTTCGTTTCAAGGAACGCAAAGTAAGAAATCTAGCATTTAGATGCCAGATTTAGAGCCCATTTCCCCATCCCTCTAGGATAATATAGTAAGTCTATGAGGCAGCCCTGTAGAAGTAACTTTGTTAGCACACTTAATATCATTTGCAGCCTACTCGCTTGAAGATTGGTCTCGAGGAGTAGGTACGGAAACTACAGTCATAAAGACTTAAAGAGACCGTGAAGCGCTGGAACAAATTGCAGCCCAATTTCGTACGCTGTATGCATGTGATAATAACAGAAAGTGTAAATATGAAACATAATGTAAACAGAAATAACGTGTTACAAAACATTACATTGTTTTCAGTACAACGACCTTACGTACGTTGATCCTTGCTATACGTGTAAAATATGAATGTTTTCCTTAAAATTCATATGCTAGGGGTGTATTTATATGAGAAGCGTGATTTACTCGTAAAGTTGGCGTTGTGAAGCTGAACCGTCGAGGACTAGAACTCCCTGTATCGGGCTAAAGAGCTTTCCGGAGGACAAACGAGCCAGATAAGGCGGGAGCACCGTACTCGCTAAGTATCGCTCGCGTTTAAGATTTACGAATAAATTCTGCTTTGAAACCGTGTGAATAATTACTAATACATGTTGCAGAAAATTTTAAGGAACATCTTAAGTCTAAGTTTGATATGATTCTAAGATAATTTGCAATAGAAAATTATTTTTTTGATTCTTTTGAATGTATATATATCGGTTACTAATGAAATTATTATATTTTAAGCTTTACAAGTGGTGGCAACTCCTGCTACGCATTGGCCGTTGGCAACGTATCACTCGTGTGTAAGAGAGCTCACCATGAGACCATGGTATTACAGAACTCTCAGCACGACCAGTTCCAATAAAAGAAAGATTATCCAGATTGGGACCAACTGACCTAATTATTATTACCTGCTGTCAATTTTACCACAACCGTTTACGATAAATACCTTGTTGTTCTAAAAACACAGCATAGCAAAACGGTTAGTTGACTCTTCTACTGATAGCAAATAAAAGTTATATTTAATATCTTAAGTAATTATTGCACAGGCATTGCATCTTACAATGCATACATTATGATAACTGCTACACAATACGGCATGTTTCAAGTGCTTACCATTGTGGGGTCACTATTGTTGAATGCTATCACTAACAAGATTACAATATCACCCACTTTTTTATCAGAAAATCATAGATTGTTCGATTATAAGTTATCATACATAGCAAATAAACGTTTTTATCGGATAGAAATATAATTCCAAATATCGTATCGAATCAATGTCAATAATACATCAAAGCTATTTGCCTATACCCACATTGATACTTCCTTCTGTTTGTAAACGACTTTATACATATAGTTTCAGATGTCTCAAGGACTTTCATATTAGACTAGCTTTACAATAAAAAAATGGAGATATTATGGGATACTAATACAACCTCAAGGAAAATGCAAACCCCTCAGAATATCGAATAGAAAATCTCTATGCGCGTAAACTAGCAGACAGTGACGCACTACGCTGTCCTTAACATTTGCAAAATAAAAATACGATACGGGATTTAGGAGGGTAGTCCACCCACTCGTATTCAAAGCTTGTATATATGCCTACAGGCCACAACAAAAGACGGCCGCCGAAGTTTTGGCTGTTTTATACCAAACAGTTCTAAAAATACGAAACTTTTTACAGTACGCTTGTAGTTCCTGGTAACCATATACTTAATCATACAATAACGTATAACTATTCATTCAGTTCGCAAATATCCGTTGTTGAACATGGGCGTCCGCGTATACCTTTTATTAACCCTCGGAATAGAATTTCATAATTTTAACGCTTGGCCAACGGATTTGTGATCGTAATAATTACCTCTTTCCTATCCTTTTAAAATAAACTTGTTAGCAACCATAAACAACAGCCATAGTAATGGTTGACTCTATCCCTACGAGAATTTTCTGTTAGAAACAGGGAATTCCACTTGACGAGCTGAATATCAAATACAAGACCTTAGTAGCCGTATTTGTAGATATGAAACACAACTTGGACATTAAGTAGATGAGGTGCCACGTTGAGTAAGAGGCCATGTACAAGAGCAATGAAGTCTAACGATTTCATAAGCAGTATAATCAGGCGGGTGGCCGTGTCAGGCGGGTGATTGAGACGTCGTCATTACCACCCCGATCCCACATTATCGCACATTAGCCGAACATCAAGGGAACAACAAGCGTATTAAGGCAGAAACATATTTTGCTTATGTTGGCGACGCTTACTACAGTATCTGAGAGATGGTGTTAGACGTGAAAAAGGCCGTTTATAGAGCTAAGCATTAGCGTTTTCAGGGGAAGTCTACAAATCTACATCAATGTTATACATAACACACGACAATCTATTTTTAAATTATTTTTACAAATCAAAAGGCAGTACTTAACACCACAGGATAATATAATACTGTTCATTGAACTATAATTACAAGAATCTGCTGTTTTTTACTTGACAAGCACCTTGAACCAAGGAAGAATGCTCTGAAATAGGTGTTACAAAATGTCATGTTACAAAGTCATAGATAATGTAGAGATAATTTTTGGACTGTCACTCTACGTAATATTCTGATATTGTTTTTCTTTTCCCAGTGAAGTGATTATTGATTTGTATAAGCCGAATATACAGCACAAATTAATCAAGCCACAATTTCGGAAATTGAAATTGCAATCTGTAAGTCTATCGTTTCTCGCTACCATAGAATGAACATAAGCTGAATAGGTTTATCCGTGCGGATATTGTGTAACGATACTATCCCCGAAGGGCCAACTAACAAGTAAGAAAAACGAAGTGTCCGGTTTCTTTTCACAGTCCATTAGTCCACGTTCTTTCTCCACGATCATCAATGAATATTGTCGAAACCGTTGCAGAAAAACTGTAATGGGACATAAAATGCCCAAATCTTATACTTGGTAAGTTCTTTTTGTACGTCTCAATGTATATGGCACAATTCGGTATAACTTTTGAGACCAAGTGAGTGTGAAGGAGACGAGGAATGTGTATTAAATGAATCAAATCATAATGTACCGTACCTAACATATTATAAAGGCGTTATGGTAAACTTGTTTAGCAAGTTCGAAAAAATAATATATAAAATTTACATAATTATAATACGTACGGTCACGAATTATAGATATTTATGCAAATATATCCCCGTATTATATTTGTCAAATTTCAAATACACTACCAATACCAATCAATATAAAAATCTCAAATTTTAATGGCAATGTAATCCATAAAATATATTTCAAAATATACAAACCTCAGTTTATGTCAGGATAAACTTTTTGTTTTCGTACAATCTCGATGCAGTTCATTGACACGGATCAAGAACAACTAAGCCAATGGACAAAGGAGGGTCCAACTTGTTGTGGCCAGAAACGGAAGATACTCATTACTTAATATCCTACCGACTACTGCTAAGTAACCACTTTAGATATTGGATCTACGACCATTAAATAAACAATTGAAACTAGAATCACGCAGTTTCGGAAAAAGTTTTTGAAGAAATCTTGAATCTGAAATGTATTCTGGTAGAAAACACATTGTTTTTTATAAAGGCATGTTTTTAAAACTTCCAACGCCAACGTTGTGTGTACAAAGTAAGCAACAAGAGAAAAATTAAGAAAAAACTGATTATATTATAATGTGACATTCGCTTCAAAATATTATATTATATAAAATGTTTGGACATTCAAAACTTTGGTGTTTCCATTAGCAATGCAGGCACCCACTAACGTTTTGATTCACCGGTAAATTTTTAACCTACGCGTACTTGTAATCATAATCACACAAAAACTACAATCGAGCCACAGACGCGAAGTGGCTGCGATGTCCTCCGCCGTTATGTAATCTTACATCATACAGACATCAGACAAAAAATGCACTCCGCGGAGGCCCAACAATGAAAATGCTGTGAGTAATAATGTGTGTTGAAAACAGAGCTGTGCCACTCGACATGAAATTAACATTTTTATGAGGCAATATCGAGTTCATAGTGTGATGGGGTCCCGGCGAGATGTTTGAGCGGACATTAAACGCAATAAAAGTGTTCCGGAGCGTCCTGTGTGCTAATTGCGGCTCGCATTAGGACAGACCGGCGCCTTTCATACGATTAGTTGCAACTAATTTAAACGGTCACACGATTTAAGCCACCGGAAGCTACTATGACATCATTAGTATGTGTAATTTATTTACAACGCTAACACATATGATAACCGTGATGTCTGCGAAAGTCTTTGAACGAAGCTTATTAATTTTATTCGCTAGTCATAACATAAGTAAGTACATAATTATTCCATTCGTATTTTTGTTATTCTTTGAGACATGAAAGAAGAATTAAAACAAAGTAGCGGTTGGAATCGGAAAGAGTTGATAGCAAAGACAGTTTATTATGTGTAAAGATCGCTAATACAAGTTCTCCTAATGGTAGCATTTTGTTAATAGTGATAAAAATAGCTGCATGATTATGATATTCACATACCATATCTGTAAAAAGATAAAGAAAAAAAAACTTTTTGAGTAAATCTGACAATGAAACAAACAACATACTTAATTTTCAGATAAATGATGAGGACCTAAGAGGTACCTATTTATCAATCGGACCAAAATAGAGAAAATCATTTTGGAAGTAGGTACTTCTAGCGAAAGGCAATAAAATCAGCCTGTCACACATAACATTTTTATTTTTTTTCTTAGAAATACGAATCTAAGTACTATCATTAAGTAGGCGATTGGTATTAGTAACGTTTATGAGCTTTCCAGTAAGAAAAACACGATAAAACCTTATAACAAAGTCATATTTCGAAAGAGGAAAGTAGGTGTACAAATCGCTGCAATGGAACCACCTGCATTATTTTACGGGCAACGACAGAGACCGTCGTAACTAATAACATAAAATTCCATTTATATGCTAATATTATAAAGTCCTGAAAGCAATAACGTATTTTTGTAAGTTTGTATATAACTACAAAACTGATTTTGGACATTCTGACACATTGTAACATTATGCTACATTTTGTCCCAAAATCAACCAGGGATGCAGCGGGGAATTGAATTTTGTCTGAGAAAACGCTGACGATGTCACGGGCAACATCTAGTACTTCATATTTTTGATAAACAATATTAAAGGTGGCAGATAAGCTGATATTGTGGTTCCTTCACAAAAATATCCAACGGGCTTCTTTTATGATACTGGTGCGATCGTTCCGATCCGTAACATTTCATTTTTTATTGCAAGAGAATGTTTTTGAGTGCAAATGACCTTAGTCGCGTCATCGATCTCAAGAGAATGTTAGTGTAATCTTGTTACAATAACTGAATGTAAGAATCGTCAACTAAAGAAAAATAAAGGCTTTGTTTGTAAATCGGCGATGTAGGTATCAGGTGTAATAAAAAGGCTGCAAGTATTCACGCATGAATACAGCAGGCAAATCACATTCCAGTCATAAACCAAATACACCCAATACCGGTCTGTCAATCTTGTTTCATATATCGTTTTTAATAATCATGTCCAGTGTCCAGCAAGTCTATAATGCGCACGAACGGAGAAAATGGCCTACTATGGTGTTTAATCCTTCTTATGGGGCCACCGAACAACCTGGGCACAGGTTTAACTTTTAGCGACTAAACACACAGGACCCCAAATCAGCAGAGCTTCGCTCTTGACCGAGTTTCTTTTTTATCACATCCCCTGACGCGATACTGAGGGACGACTAATTGCCCCGGTTTGCTCTCAACAAGCCTTAACTCCGTCGTCAACAACGTTTTGTTTGTTTTGTCGCTAACTTATCGACGCTTTGTCGACGCCGCCCGGATTATCATCTGTTTACTGCCAAATGTTGGATTATTTCCTTGTAATAATGTTTATAACTGTAATTTCGTGAACATTAAGAAAGCAGTTTATTATTGTACACAAGATGGTTCACGTCAGCAGTGCATTATTATGTCTTAGATTAACGGTGCTTCCGTAGTAAGTGGATTCTTATCAGGTCTTCTTCATTTTCGTATTCAATTATGTACCAGGCCTCAGGAGGAAAGCCTTGACACAAAAGCTCTCAATTTCATCCATGTCTTGTGGAATTGGGACCAATTTTAAAAATGATGTGTTAGCTCTCTCCACGAAATACGAAATGGATCGACTGTGACATGCGTGTGGAGTCTTCAATAATATACTATTTAGGACCCGGAAGCACGGTAGGTCGGTCGGGTCAAAACGACGCCGTAATGACGCAATTTGTAGTAATTTATGTAGAATTTGCATCTCCCGGGCAATACCCTCCGCAATTTCTATAGATATTGCGCGTTTACAATGAAACAACCTAAATATTTGAGTCGGCGTGGAAACGAATATTTTAAAACGCATTCCGCGGCGATACGGTACAATTTATATTTGCGAGAAAGTGTCGTTATCGTCAGTTTAGTGTGCAGTGAACGGTGATGTCTTACTGTTTTTGTGGTAAATGTGTGTCTTGGGGTCACCGGTGACGTCTCGTCGCGACCGATTCGTGTGCCGTTACCTTACGTACTTAACACGGCATAGCACTACGACGCTGATACAAGTAAACTGGGTCTGCACGGCATTTGCGGAATGTGCTTTTTAGATCCGCACTGTCTGTGTCATTACGTGCTCTACTCGTATACGTTCTACATCTATTAATACTATTATGTAGGTTAGGTAACTCAACTGAGTTTAATTTACTGTTTTCTAGAAAATAATTTGCTAACATCAATGGTCACTCTTAGGTGAATTCCTAGGATTACATAACACGTAATCTTAATAAACGAACGTATAATGTAATCCAGGACTAAAATATATCGAACATCCAGTTATGACAGCGGTTTCAAGTCTGCTTCATTTAGCATTTTAATGCTCAGAGGTATGACTTTCCCTTTGGCAGCCATAGTGCCGTGAGCATCTGATTAGGATTTAGCTCTTCTTACGTCGTTGCAACAGGCATTTACTTCGTTACGTCAAAATCACTTCCCTGTGCGTTTTCTAATAGTCATAAAAATTGTGTGGCCTAGATAAGTAGCGCAATATCTTTAAGTATTCTAGGTTTTCGGACCATGAAATTCATATCGGTGGAAATACCTAGTTTATTATATTGGCAGTGTGACGTGGTGCGCCATACAATACGTTATCAACGAACAAAGCATTAAAATGAGTATTGACTTTGTGTTGTTGTTGTGGCTGTTCAAATATTATCACAAAAGCAATGCTAGCTGTAATCATACTGATTGGACATTTGTTCAAGCTCAGTATTATGTAAGATGTTCTTATTTTCTTTGTATAATGAAAATACTCTTTGATTTGAGTAATGCCGATTTGAGTAGCCGAATAAGGACTGGGAATTTTTGTGACCTTTAACTATGTGTTGATGGCTGTTGAGATAATATTTGCGGAACCACAAAAATGGCACGACACAAACCGGCTGCTTAACTAACAATCGTGTGAAAAAATTCGATATATACAGTCATTATTCCAATTTATGTTTAATATGACATAACTTTTAGAATTTTATTGGATAATAGAATAAGGATTCATATCATCTACGAATCAAGTGAAGTGAGAACACGATTCAATGAATAGCGTATTCGCTTACTGTATACTGTAGTAATACACGACAGATGAGTAAACCGAGTAAGTCATGCGAGTATAAACAAATGATTTCACTTGTAATGCATGCGTGCGCGCATGGTGCCTTGAGGCACGTTGCGAAGCCGCCGGCGCCTCCGGTACGGTCATCGACCAATACGAAACAGTGTCAAACAGCCCACCATGAAAGTTGGCGAGAAAGCCTAGACTTTTACTGGCACGTACTTGCGGATACATTAGTTATTGTTATCAGATTGAGTTATTAAGGCAACGAATTGAAAATGTTGGCAGCAGGGATCTCAATTTTTCTCAGCAATTACAAAACATTCAGAACGGATATTTGTTTACCTCATTTATCATGTCCTTAGAATGGCTACCGATGGACGGTAGAAGAAGTATTGGAAGACAGGCAGCCAGATGGATAGATGACCTGCAAAGAATCGCAGGAAAGACTTGGACGCGATTAGCACAGACCAGGGAAACATGGCATGGAAAGGAGGAGGCCTATACTCAGCAGTGGGTAGAAACAGGCTGTCAATGATGATGATGATTATCATGTCTTTGTCGTCATTTTTAGTAATTGCTTAACATTTACAGCAGAGAAAAAATATCAAAAACTGCTCTTTAAAAACAGTTTTTATTCTGCAGGGAAATGAGAATGCTAGCCTCAAAATTTTCTGTATAGATTAGTGTAAACACACACTACAAAATAGTAATTAAATTTTATAAAATAAACGATACACTTTATTTTAAACGACTATTACTTAAATACTGTTTTGCCGTAATACGGAGTGGGTGGAGAACGGATCTTTTTGTATGCAGTCGATTTGAGATTACTGTTTACCACTGTGTGACCTTAATTTAATGAAATAAAGTACTGTGCGAATCAATGTGATATACCTACCTTTAAAATCTAACCCTTAATCTCCCGTTAAAGAAGATTTTTCGAGGCTGCTATAAGGAATAAAGGTACCCGGTCTATTGCGCCGACGATGAACTCTCAGAAATACACAGACTTGCTAGAACAAAGATTAGAAGATGAACTAAGAAAATTTGATATCACTGGTCAAGCAATTTTCGAACAAGATTCGGCTCCATCCGACGTGTCGAAGGTCGTCATGAAATATTGCAAGGACAAAAAGATAATGCGTTGAGAGTAAGGAAATTCACCAGACCTTAATCCGATAGAAAATCTGTGGCTAGGCTATTGTAAAAGTTAAACTTCGTAAAATAGATTGCACAACAAAAACAAAACTTATTGAGGCTGTAGTGCCAGTACACACAGTGCAATACAGTGTAGTGTAGTGTATGCGATTTAGAGATCAGCAAATATCAGAACATAACTGTAAAAAATACTATGCCAAACGTGTTGGAGAGGTTAAAAAAGTCAAAAGAGGACATACTCGTAAAAGTTGAAGGACATACATAATATTTCCTATTAAAACTAAATTATTAATTTTAGTATTTTCTCTTCGTTTGTAACTAATACCTAAGTGTTGTTTTTTTCAAATTATCACTGTGTTCACATTAATTCGCACAATAATGTAGGTGTATAGTACATGTTTTACAAGTGGTACGCAAGTGGATGGAACTCGCAAGCGTTATCAACGTAGCATGTAATTTAATACTATGCGTTGGATTTGCAAATTGTAATAGCGCATAAGTATTAAGAAATTACTACTTACCATTGCGTATTAACCATTACGTAGGAGCACTGAATATGATTGTTTTCCTTTATGCTGACTCATAAACCTTCCAGGGGTTAAAGAGCAAATAAGACTCAATGTTTTTAAACATATTTACATTTAAGTTCTCAAAGCTGCTTCTGCATCCTCACGAGGATTTGATCATGTAGGTACAGTGAGTTAAAGAAATATCCAGCTGTTGCTTTAAAAATTGAACATTTGGGTTAACAGGGTTATTGATTGATTTAAATCAAACTTGATTTTATCATAAAAATTCTTTCATCAAGTGACGAAATGTAGACGCAGTAGATTATATTATCTATTGTTCTCTGGCGCCGCGGACCGCGGCTGCGGAATTAATGAACTAACTTCTACTTTTTTCCCTTTTCCGGAAAAACAGGTGTCATGTTATGTGCACGTGTGTGAAGAAACAGAATCTGTTGTCTGTCTTGAAAGCAATGCCTCTCTCGTGCTGCTAGTAAGCAGCACGAAAGAGGCATTGCTTTCAAAACAAAAAAACAAAAGTTAAGTATTACTTTTCTCCGGTGATTGTAATTAACATTAACAATAAAGACACGTGAAAACAATAAGAATATTATAATAAATTGTAACCATGATTTTTGATAATAAAAACAAATAACTTAAATATAAATCTGTCATAATTATAAAAACATCTTGATTTTTACCAACCCTGTGAGATAATAGTTGCTATGCTCAGAACTAGCAACTCTTGCGCTTGCTTTAAAAACAAGCACTGCTAATTCTAACAATGGACCAAAAGAACACTGAATCTGAACATCCCCAAAATCAACGTACGCTTTCATGTCGAAATGAAATGAATATTCGTTTTAATTTTGGAAATAATTTTGAATGAGGTAGTAAACGCAGACATAACCAGTCATATTTTGAACGGGTAGATATTATTATCTTTGAGGATTTCAATTTTAAATCTTATTTACTTTAACCTTCGAACATTTATCGACTGTGATTTAATTAAATGTTACGGCTTTGTGTAATGTATTACATATTTAATGTATCGCTAAGATTCGTTTTACTTATCTTATCGAGTAAGAACTTAAATGACTAATGACGTCCAGCAGAAAGCGATAAAAAAGTAATAATATAATGAATATTCCTGATATAGCCTATTAGGTATAACTTGTTAAAGTTTAATTTGATTTCGTTACAGTATAGCATGAAGGCGATTAAACAAATTGGTTTAACCATTTGATAACAAAGCCCATTTATATTTTGCAATTTCTGCAAGAGAAAAACTGCTGCGTACAATACCTATTTTTGTTCAAACATCGAGTCCTAAAATAACACAGTTAAAATTTGAAGTTGTTATCAAAGCATTACGCATTCAATTTTGCTGATAAGTAGTATACCCATTGACCATCATAACCTGCCATAAGATTAAAATACTTCAGAGAGGTATGTCCAAACACGCTTCCAATGCAGAATAGTGATCGCAGTATCATTTTATTTTTACTTTCATTTAAATACCAAGCACACCAGTGATAGGCGGCTACTTTGGTATTTAGTTCAACCATAAGTGGTTCTTATAAACGTAGTTTTCATGACGGAAACCATACGGCACAGCCATTATAGAACCCGGTACATTTAATGTTTTATATTTTACTAGCTCTTGTCCGCGGTTTCACTCGCATTCTAGGGGAATTACTTCATGTATCCGGATAAAAAGTATTCTATGCGATCCTGTGTTAATCAAGGACATGATCTACCAGTTTGCTAAATTAGATTCAAATCCGTTCAGCCGTTAAGACATGAATGATTGATTAACAAAAATCGAAATTCCCAATCATGTTTAATTGGATCTTAGGAAGTTGCTAACTCTGCACTTGCCAAAAACTAACAAAGGCTCTGAACCTATTACCGAGCAGACCAAGATAAAGATGACCTTGACACCATTTAAACAACCACATGAACTGGTTGAAGAGGTTCATGAAAAGATTAAAGGAAGGCCTGTCGTACAAAGCCAGGAGTTCAAGTCAACATGCACAAATCGACTTTCAGACCTTTGGTTGGATATCGTCATGGTCCGCAGCACTTGATTAACATGTTCGAGCGTTGCCGACTGTGTCATTAGGCACGGCAAATTATCATACGACCGTGAGCACTGGGTTACAGCATTAAATAAATACTAAACTAAGATTGCTGATCATGTACTGTTCTTTCTGCAATAAATATATACATAAAATTATTACCTAGCACGTAATTATTTTTGGTAGACAAATTATTGTAACCATGGGAATATTCTGAGTAATACACTAATCACTAATGATACACAGGAAAGAGGAAGCTGCAATTACCGAACAGATAAAATGAAAATGAGAAGGACAAGATCCTGGGTTGCCAAAAGGCTTATATATCACGTTTAATTAGACCACGTATTCTAAGAAGCCGAGATTACCAGCCAGTTATCTCCAAAACCGACGTAGATGAATGAGATGTACAAGAAAATGGAGGAAATGTTAAGCTTGTAAACAATTCAAGGAAGTATGTATGACCATAGTGCCATATACTTATCGGAAGGTATAGCCAGTGATATTAGCAATCACTGGTAATTGTCGTGGATTGTAGGCCTCCTGATAACTAAAATAATTAAAAACGAGATGACGTCAGACTGCAAATTGTTCGTTCTGGTGTGTGCGTCTGCGTACTATAATAATATCTAAGGCAGCATAATATTCATAATATTAAAGTAACTTTATTTAATCCATAGATCATGAACATTTTTACAAATACACGGCACCGCGTAGCCCGTCTAGGTTTCCAAACTAGCCTGTATCTTGGCAACCTGAGTTACAAAACAGTTTATAGAAAAATTACACAAATCGTAAAAATAAATACAATCAATAGTTAAAACACCGTTATCGTGAACAAACACAAAAAATAAAATACTTAGGTAATAATAATAAGAAAATAAGACATTTAAAATGTTCAGTCTGTATGGTTTTATGCATGTGATATTATGTTGTGATATTTTCTCTGATTCGTCGTAAGTAAGACCTAGAAATATGAATGAATATAAATCAAAAATAGTTTATTACGGTACCGTTGCGACGCCAAAACGGTGAATCTATCTTATTAAAAGAATTATAACTATCTCTATCCTCAATGAGGAGAAATAAATTCAAAGTAAAGACAACATAATAATAAAATCACACTTTATCTAACAGGTAGCATAGCAGGTAGATAACAAGGTATTGATTACACTTTCTCACTTATGTTGTAGAGCTTCTTTGGTGTCAAGGCTAGGCTAGCTAACTAGGACTAAACAGTCAATAACATTCTTTGATTCAAGGTTCTTAATATTTATTTTATTATTTATCATAATACACTAATTCAGTACTAAATTATTAATTTTTTCAGACATTTACCATTTGAAAATTGCTTTTCTGAATGGCAATATTTGGATGAAAATTCATAGACATTGGATTCAAGACTCAATATAAAAGATTGTTGCTATGGTATCCCGAAAATCATTAGTATACTGATAGTTTTTCAATAATTATGTGAGGATCTGAATGCTTAGATCAAAGTCCATTTCTGCAGCCACATTGCCTTAAAAATGATAAAAAATTGTCATAATTATAACAATAATTATAACATAAATAAGGATATCAGCACAGATTACTAAGTAGTTAAGTAGTATACAAGTATTTTGAAGGTTCCATACCTTATGAGGTTGGGATGAGCAATTTTTTGTCATCACTAATAATCTAATTTTAATATTCCCAAATATACAATTCTGTATTATTTATCATAATAATATTATGATGTATAAAAAACAGGTGTTTACTGCACATAACATCACAAAATTAAATTGGAAATACTTTTGACTAGAAGTTTATTTTAATCTGGCTAGCCAATAGTGTTTAAATCAGTAGAGAACTTAGTGCAAAAGCCATTAAAACATTTTTGGCACACATCTGATGTTTAGTGTCTGCTGCACACTTTCTGTATACACTGTTTGATACACTTATAATTTTAGTAATATTTGTTACTCATCTGTAAAATTTTAGATTGAGAATTATATAAAAGTTTAAAATAAAACATTTCCCAGAAGAATTGTTATTAATTATTACCTATAAATAAAAATCAATCACAAATGTTTAAATTACTACAGTACAACATAATTTTTATTGCCTTACTTTGTTTGGCAATGTTTTTTTTAAAAGTAAATAAACTTAGCAAAGTCTAAGTAAAGCCTGAAATATGTCAAAATATTGCACTATATATAGATCTCAACCTAAGATTACAATGATTATCAAGTTAAATTATACCAATCTGTTGCTAAAGTTTGCTATCAATAAGTAGTCAAAATGTACCTAGATTAGTTTTTATCAATACCCAATATTTATTGATAATAGTATTAAGAGGCAATACAACTGATAAGGGAATTTAACAATACCTAAACCCTAATAATGTCCACAATGAGCAGTGATAGTAGTTAAACATCCCTCCTTCATGAATGGGGGTCTGAGTACTGACTTGGCTCGCACCTCTGATTTTTTAAATTCATGTGTGGATCAGAATTTAATTATCCTTTGTTTAACGGTGAGAAAACACATTGTCAGGAAAACTGCACACCTATTGAAATGCAGACATTAGTATTGTTCTCGGCCGCAACCAATTGTGATTAGAAAGGTTAACCTTCAGAAGGTAACAGGGATGACACTAAAATGGTCAAAGAGTCCCACATTTTTTAAATTATCCAGCTTGCTCAGTTGCAAATTAACAGCTACGAGTCGTGGTTTTGATAAAGTATGAGGTATTGTCTCACCCCTGTTACTATTGTTGCATTTTTTTTTACCATTTCCATTTGTCGTTACTGATTAAAATGGCTTTCCATCCAGAAAAAAACATTAAAGCATTCTGTCTGATGAAAGTAATGCTATTGAGTAAGGTAAATCTTTAGAAAGTGAGGATAGTATGGCCATTATCACGAATATATGTGCCATTCTAATCTTGCCTAAAGAGCTTGTTATAGAAGAATTACTGGCTAAATTAAAAATATTATAAACAACTGAAAATCACTTGCATGAAATGTAAAGAACCAGCCCAATGCCCATCCTCAACACAGGATAGAAATTTATATGCAATTTTTTAAAGATTTAATAAAAGTTGAATTATACCAAAAAGTACCTGTTAATATGATCATTACCCCTGTAACCATGGATATCAGAATAAATCATCTTACCATTGAAGGTTAAATAATTACTTTTCTACAAACAATTACTTAGTTATTGTTATTTATGAATAATAAGAAAAAATAAAACAAAACCTCACTTTCATAATAATATCAACTGTATAAATAAGTTCATATTAAATAAACAAATGTAGCATTAATGAGGAGAACATAATGTCTGTGTTTTGTCACTTATACAAATTCACCTTGACAAGGATTCTTAGCAGACTAGTGGGTATGCAAAGATCCTGGACACAGCTGTTGAGAGGTTAATAACTTATATTTATATGTATGCGTATTTGCCGATAATAATTATTATGTAATAATTTACTTTGGTTCAGTGTTAGCCACAATGCACATTCACTTTCTTATAAAAGAAGCAACATTCCTACCACTTTACCAAGAAATCAGTGTCTACAATTTAATACCTATATCAATCATTCAGAAGTGATCTGCACGGGATAAATTGTTGATGATAACTCTCTAGTTTACTTTCTACAGAAATACAAAAACTACAGATAATATGATAATGAGCTTTTTACCTATTTATAGATGATTTAATTTTATAGGAGATCTATGTTGAATAAAATACGTTGTGTGTTTTTAAAACGTTTCAGAGGTGACTTACCTTTTTCACAGTTTCCAGTTTCTTTTTGACATCAGGGTCTGCTCCTGGTGCTAGTGCCACAGCCACAAACTTGTCGGAGCTCTCCGCCTTCGGTCCTGGCGGCGACACATCTTTGCTGGCTGCATTGTTCCCTGCCGCGGGCTCTTCAATCGCATCTACTGGTGGTTTACTCGGCCCCCGCGAAGACGACACAGAAGGTGCTACATCGAATTGCGGCCTCTCTAACACTTTCATGCCCATATCCTCGTCTATCTTAGCTCGCAAACGGTTCCTGTCCTCTACTATGTGAGGATCATCACCCTCCTCGCCATGGTGAACGATCCCCACGACGGGAAAGTCGCCCACGTCGTTGTGTGCGAGCGGAGGGGGCATGAGTAGCTCTGGACCAGCTTTCTGAATTCTTTTATAAACATTGTAAACACTATCGTTGACACTATTGGAACTTTTAAACTCTGGCAAGTAGAATAGTGCCCCTAACCACACGATCCCAAATGTCAAAAGTACAGAAACAATCAAATATTTTTCCCGTAGGCGAAAGGAACGCCGAGATATGGACGGCACAGGAACTCCATTTACAAAACGTTGGTATGTGGGCAGAATCCCCGTCATGTTTACGTAAACACAGTACCTACACTTAAAAATCTAAAATACCTAATAAATATAGTGACAGTTTCCAGACAAACGACCCGTCACCCGTGGTCGCCATTAAAGAACTGCCAACTTGAAGAATCAAGAAGTTACCGATAGGGTTACAAGCTTGAACAAACTAATCTCCCAGTTTTCATTTTCTACATTATGATTCAATAATTATTTTTATTTACGATCGTAAATAAATACCATGATATTAGGCACACTTTAATGTAAACAAGGAACATAATGAGATCAAACTTAGTCGTGATTCACTTACGTTTGGCATTTAGTTTTCGTGTTACATTTTCTTAATTCTTATCCCATTGTTATCAATTTATTGTAATTCCAAATCGTACTTCGACAATAAGTTATTGAGAATACTGTATTTATATTATGTATATTCCTCATTTATGGGGAGATCAGATAAACCTGGTAACATTAAATCAGTGTCTGACCTGGGATACCATTCGTAATATTAGATATTCTACTAAACATTGTTTTTAAAACTTTATTTATGTACAGATATGTACTGGTATTAGTAATTTATTAAAAATAAAATATCTCTGAATTTTGCATTTAATATTTTAGTATCTGGTTCATTTCTAAAATAGTTAATAAGTTAATAATAAGTAGATTTTCCTTTCTACTAATTTAAAACTAAATATCTACGAATCATCCTTTTATAATTATTTTAATTTTCACAGACCTAGCCTAGGCTAGGACAATTAACTAGGATTTAATTAAATAATTTATGCTTACCTACGCCACCTACGCTCAATATAACTACAACGTGTGTGATTACAACTTGTAGCTAGTGACATCTATTTTAGGGGCAATGATGCTGTGTTTTCTTTCAATGACGACCTGTAAGTGACCTGTAAGATGGGAATACAATTCTAATCATAAAACTACGACGGAGTCATAGATTAAGTAATGAGTAGAGTTTAGTAGTTCGTAGTAGGTACCTACGTTGGAAAGTTCATGCTCGCACTTGTTCCACCTATTCAAAAAATCAAAACGATACTGCACACAGCCATGGTCAGTAATTCGATGGGTGACCATTCGTTACCATAATAATATTAGTACTACTCCTTGTCAGCATCGCACAGTCACTAAATCTATAGTTTATTATATACCAGCCTTTAATGCTTCCACTGCTGCAACAGACGCTTCCTCTTCAAAACAGGAGATTCTGTAATCTGAGATGGGCCTTATTTCACTCATACTTACATTTCATATCATGTGCGTTATCGATAATAGATGGCGCAAAATAAGCATTGCGATTGCGACTCATTTCTCCAGAAAAATACCTATCGTTACAATCTTTCTTCTACTTTTCTTTTTAGATATGCCGCTCAGACCAATAATAATTATTAGTTTGAGGTAAGTATGTTGATACTAGCGTTAATAAACAGGAACTATCCAGTCTCGCTAACTGTCGCGAGCATAGATTTAGGATGTACGAAGCGAAAATATTCTAAGTTTATGGTCGTGAGATTTTCATCATCGATATTCGACGGTAGGAATAATTGTTGCATGGATATGGCTGCTATCGAGTTTTTTTTAACTTTTATTACCACAATTGTATCGATTCTGTTGGATAATGGGACCACCTCGGGAGTATACCCTTTCGAACTAAAATTTTTTTTTAAATCGGTTCACAATTGGCGAAAACATCGATGAACATACAAAAAAAAAAAAACATACGCGACGAACATAGTACCTCCTCCTTTTTGGAAGTCGGTAATAAAACTCCAGTAGTAGGTATGCTTAATTGGAAATAATTTATTCATCTTGCGATGTCAAAACAATCATAATCATTATTAAAATTTTACGAGTCTATATAAGGCACTTTTAAGAAATAGTTTTAAATCATACAAATCTTACATTAAACTTCTGCAATGTTTATAAAAATATTTCCCACATGAGATCAGTCAAGCCTTAATACAATAATCTATTTTATAATCTGTTTTCATTACTTAACAATATTAATACATTGAATATCTAACATCCCACATGGGCTGAATCAAAAATACAAAATTAATTGTAATAGTAATTACACCATTGAGTATATTTTTACGCATTTTTCAAAATCTAATCAATGCTATGAGCGAGGTTTGAACCTAGACATGTAAAAATCACAATCTGAACAATACATGGCCGGTGGGTTGACGGTTTTCTTGCGACACAAGTTGCAGACCGCCTTCGCCGTCAGGTTGTCACCAGTCGGGTACGGAAGGTTGCCGTTCATCTGTGGCGGTATGGGGGAGTCCGTCCCTCCTTTCGTGCCCGGCTCAAACGACACAGACTTCTTTTGCAACTGTTTGGGCGGCGGCATGTGTTGATACGGATTGTAACCGTTCTGAACATACTGGTATTGTCCTGTTTGCTCGTTGTTAATATTACTATCTACATTAACGTTTTGGCTATACATGGAGCGTTGCTGCTGCGTGTTAGCGTAGTGCCTCGTGTCCTGAACACGCGGTTGGCCGGACGAGGGGTCTACATAGTAGTTGTTACACATTTTTTGTGGGAAAGTATTATAATTTTCGATAGGTACGTCACCGTGTGGCGGCGGGACCCTCTGGTACGGCGACTGGGTGTAGTGGTTTGTACTGTTGGCCTGGGGGTATCGACTAGAATATTCGGAGCTCGTATAGCTCGTCGGTGGGTTGTGGTAGCTCTGGTAAGCTGGCGAATTGGCGGGCACACTTTGATAAGGCGAATGATTGGAGTTTGGCATGTTGTGTCCGTACTGGCGGTTCGTTGCGTAGTTGTTGTTGGGCATCGCCGAGACGCCCGCGGTCGGCGTAACTCTGTGGTAGTAAGCGTTGTTGACGGGCTGATTGATGGCGTGCAGCGGAGCGGGCGCGGGCGGGAGCGGCGGGTGCGGGGGGTGCGGCGGGCCGCAGGCGGCGGGCGCGGCGCGCGCCAGCCCCGCCGGGTGCTTGGACATGTAGGCGGGGTTGTGTGTAGGCGTCAGTCTGCTCGCAGGGTTTTGGCTAAAGTTCGGTGGGCTAGCGTTGTTGTGATTCGAATAGACTGCCGGTGGCTGATTGTACGGTATCGGGCTTGTGGTGTTCTGTGGTGTATTGGTGGGAAGCGACTGGTAAATCTGATTGCTGTTTACTCCGTTTTGATTCTGCGCAGTTTGTACCGGCGAATTCGTTCCGTAAACACTATTATTCTTTTGTGCGTTGTATTGTTGTTGTAAACGATTTGGCGGCATCTGATATGTTGGGTAATTGTTTTGTAATCTTGCGTACTCGGCGTGCGTGGTCTCGTTGGGCACGAATGAGTTTTGCGATAGCGACGATATCGTCGAACGCGACGACTGACTATCGAAAGAGTCCTGTCGCTGGAGAGACGGTTTATCCGATTGCAGAGGCATAGTCGTCAGTTCAGGTTTATTCATAGCCGATTTTAGAACCCTTTCTAAGATAGGATTCGGTATGTAACTGTCGTCCTCCTGGTCCTCGGCGGTGGACACTAGGATCACTTGGTCGCAGAAGGACACAGATTTTTTCTTAGCTTTGGATCGGTCACCGTAGGTGTTGCTAATTGATTTCTGATCACACTGCTCCTCCTCAATTTGTTTCGGATCAATCGACGATGCCGATGCTCGTCGATTGAGTCCAGCATTTGATTGGTCGGAGCAGTTGATCACGTCTCTATTTCCACTCATACCAACAAAGCCAATATGTGTTCTGTCACCATCTTGTGACGGATTTTGGACGTTGTTTTCGAATCTGGACGCGATATTTCTGACGTTATTGTTAGTCTCATACATACTGTGACCCTCCATAGGACTGGACAGCTGTCCTTCCAAAGAACCAGACCTCTTTAATTTAAAGGTCGCCTGTTTGGCTTGCAGCTCTTTTAGTAAAGATGGATGAACGTTTAATTTTTCAATTTGACTCAATTGGGGGACAAACTCCTCATTTCTTAAAATTTGATTTCTTTTCTCCTGTAGACTAGCCAATAAAGTCCCTTTAGCCACTTCCAGATCAGTTGGCATGCATATTTCACCAACACTTTGAATCCTTTCAAGTTCTTCATGGAGTGGAGTTAAATCAATGGGTGGAGGAGGTGGGGGGAATTCCTCGCTGGGCTGTCGCGAGTGGTTCACAGAGTTCATGGGGCTGGGGTAGGGCGGCAGCTCGAACATTGTGGGGGACCTTCTCAGAGGGAGCGCACAGTCCACCACGTCCACACCGTTGTCGAAAGTGTTCGTGAGGTTCTGTATCGTGTTGTGAGACGGCAGCAGTGGTTGCAACGTGTCTCTCTTCACAGGACTCTGTTCCTGGTGAATCATAGCCTTAGTCACTACTGTGTGGAAGTTTTGTGAGGGCGAAGTGTCTAGCCTATCGTAGTGACTGCCATTTTTGTCGTCGTATGAGTGTAAGAAAGGCAGTGATTGTGGCTCGTCACCGTACTGCTCTGAGAATCCGCCGTCTTCCTCAATTTCTGATGGATATGTACCTTTTCCATGTTCCGTGTATACGTACTTGGAGCCGGTGAGTTGAGAAGTAGTACGTAGTGGTGGTGGCGGTGGTACTTTTGCAGCCGTGAGCATCTTACCGGCGCTTCCGTGGAAGCTCTTTCTCATCAGTTTGCTTCGCTCGAGGTTCGGGTTGGTGCCGCTCGGAACTGAGTATTCCAAATGCCCTTCCGATAAGTAGCCACTCAAATTTGCTTTATCATCATTCGTTCGGCCGACCTCGGTGTCGTCGACGGAAGAGACACGTTTCTCTTTGTTGTTAGTCGTGTCGTTGTTTCCATCCGCACCTTCAGTCAGATCTGGCATCGACCTATTCTTTCTTCGTATCAAACCGCCCATCAATAACTTTCTACGGATTTTGTGTTGTTTTTTATTGGCTTTTTTGTCTTCCGCAGATTCTTCCTTTTTCTCTGTCGCTTTTACAACGGTTACTTCTTTTCGAGCGCGACTCCGGTCTTCACTTCTCGACCGTTTTTCCCTTACTTTGTCGTCATCCCTAGATTTGTGCCTGGGAGGACGCTCGCGAGTTACAGTATCGATATCATCATCAATACATTTAGGAGACTTTTTCGATGAGCCTTTCTTTTTGGGCAGCGTGGCGTAGATTTCAATAGTCATGGGGGAAATTTCTAGGCCACCTTTTGTATTTCTGATCGGGGCAGTCGGTTGAATTTCTGTCACCCTGGTCATTCCAGCCATTCTTCTCTGAAGACTTCGTGCTCGCATCACGCATGTGTTGTGTTTCATGCGTGCGAATGTCACCATGTGCCGGTTATTGTAAGGAGCGTCCATCGCCACTCGAGCTTTAGACGCAGCAGCGTCGCATAGCACTAGAGCCGTTTCATAATCAGCCGAGTCCTCTGCGTTACGAGACTTTTCCAGCAGCCTATCAGCTTCTAGACAGAGAGCCTCACATTCACCACGTGTAGTTATTTCTGGTATTTGTGCCAGTTGTAAGTTGTGACGTAGACCTTGCTGAAGAGGTAGGCTATCCGTAGAGGACAGAGAATACGAGTCGTAACCAGCATCACAGGAGCCGCCACTTGAGAGTTCTCCTTTGCGTGTGGGACTGCCGGGAACGCTGCCTGCACCTCGACCTCTAGAGTACATGTACGGACTCTCGGCTGTCGATGAAGAAGCAGAGGATGCACTGTTACGGTCTCCGCTCCAGTTCCCAGAGTCTCGTCGTGCCCGCGGCCTCTCTTGAGTATCAGAACCGGAGCCAGTGCTCAAACTACGATTTAGTTGTGCGCGACGGTTAGCTTGTACCTCCAGCATGTTTTCTACTGCTTTTCTGCTAACGTAGTCGCTTTCAGTATCGGGTCCTGGAGTGACGGCCCGCCGAGCGAAGCCAGTCGCCGGGCGTTCGGGCGCCGGCGTGACCGCTCGGCGAGGCTCCGGCGCCGGGAATGGAACTACATCTTTAGGAGCATGACGAGTGTCACACGGCGTTCCATCGACCGCAGCGTATAGAAGAAGGAGCGGCTGGAATCGTCCTCGTTGACATTTTTCTACGACGTGTGACCACTCCGGTCCTATTTCTTTGACGTCCGCATCATCGAAGTATATCCACAAGCGGAGTTTGCTATGGAAGAAGAAGGTGGAGTAGTGCTTGCCGTAGTAGGTGACGAGCCCGACCAGGCGGTGCGTGGCGCGCGCGGCCCAGGCGCGGTCGACGCAGGCGTGGAAGGCGTCCGTGGGGCGCAGCTCGGTGCCCAGCGCCGCGTACACGCTCGCCACGTGCTCCGCCGCGGGCCGCTCCGAGTCCCAAACCATGCCTATTGACACCACTTCAGGACGATTCATCAGCGTTCTACATATTTGTATTTTCGCTCCACAGGCATTCTGCAAAAATAAAGAAAATCACATTGTAAAAAACAAGTACACAAAATGAACACATATTTATAGAACGATGCACGTAATATTTCGCAGTTAATTATTGAATACTCACCGGACAGTCTCTAATATCGCCCATTCCTCCTGCCTTCCTTAGCAGAAGACCAAAGCTTTCACCATGTTCACCCAGGGCAGCTTGAGCTGTTAAAGCTGTAGCTGACACGTAATGGACCATCTGTAAAAGAACAAAAATATCTTGCTCATTATCGGACATTAAAAAAAGACAATAGAAGATCAAATAATCGAGAAAACATCTATTCATACATAAAACAGCTAAATACTAAACTCAACAGCGGGTGTTAGAATAAGTTTTATGATGAGGATATGTAAATATCCTACCTGAGTAAAGGGCAATGGCTCCGACGTAGCTTGGCAGGCGCTGCATACAGACTGTTCGACCAGCATCATGGCGAACTTTCGGTGGGGTACACAGTGCGGAGCTCTGCAGGCGTCGTCATCCCTTCGGTCACCAGAGCCGGCGGCCACGTGGGCATGCACGCGCAGGAGCAGGTGCTCGAAGCACTCGCTGGCGTCGGCCATGCAGCCCATTTGGAAGCGAGCGCCGCCACCGCCCAGCGCACGACGGAGACCATCCGCCGCTGGGGCACGCTCTGCTGACCATTGTAGTTGCGTGAATAGTTCCTGTAAACAAGGGAAACTTATATTTAGAACGCAGTTCGGAATAAATCCATTGTTTTAATAATCAGTTTTGATATATTATAGTAGAGATTAAACACGGGGCCGTCCGTCGTAAGGGACACCAGACCCCAAGTATTATCATATAAAGTCAGTATTAAGTACCCAGTTTAATTCTTATTTAATTAATATATTTGACAAAAAACTTTATATTTTGAACCGGTGAACGATTTCTCGTAAAAAAACACGGGGCCATTACAGGCCGTGCATAAAGAAAGTTGTGACCGACTGTCCGCTATGTAAATATAAGTTTTAATATCCATACAATAAGATTGAATATCGCTGTAGCATTAATACGAGACTGGAACAAAACCAGTATGGCACGAATACGAGTTAAGGTATAGGTCACAAACACGGCGTGACCCAGCCGAGGTGATTTGACGTATAAGCGGAGATATATCTCGCTGTTTTACGATTTCGTAACCGTTACTATATACTAAGAGTTATTCAACATTTTAGATCCACGGTTGGATAGCTGTAGCTATACGAAACGCAAGATTTTTAACACGTTTTAGAACGTACTATAGCTAGTATAAACATTAATCAAACCCTAGTTTCTAGAAGATTATTTATATCCATACTCATTAAATCTGTGTCAAATCTCATGTTATCTGATACTATTATGGCTGAATTATTTTTTTATTTCGGTCAATAACAGTTATAATTTCTTTTGTTACCAGATTAACTACAAAGATTTTCATAGAAACTGCCTTAATCATTTTATTGTGCTGATTGATTTCAAAATTGTATCTATCATGTAAGTAGGTACCTAAGTACGAAAATTTTACTGTACACATTCTGTCGTGTTATCAAAATTTGCTACAAGGAACCAACGGAACAAACATATTTGATGAGTATGAAAGCGCAGGATCGCCAACTTGTTTATATTTACTTGGCTCGATAAAGATGAGTGCACAATTAAATGGCGTATTTTCCGGTGCAGGCGGACGCAGCTTGCGCCTGCGCCTTCCGTTAGACAGTTTAATAAACACGGTTCAAACCAGGTACGATGATTCCTGGCTGAAGCATTTACCTAAACAACTTAAATACTGTGTTCATGTTTAACTTGCTAATTCACAATAGCGCTCGTTGCGAGTTGGCCTGTTATGTTATGGGAAATATACACGAACCTATCTAGGTTCATATAAATTTATTTTTTTCATAGCATACAGTAACTGCCCTGTGAAATGGTTTTATTCGCTTAATAATGCATACACACAAAATATAAATATATGAAATATGAAGTATGGAGCATACAGTACATAGGTACTTCTTATTTGTAAAGAAACATACGTTTAGGTGTGTACTACATGCAATACAAAACACCGATTTTTTCAAATATATTATCGAATTTAGAAAAAAGCTTATGAAGTTCTCTAGTGCAACATAAATAAATGCAACTTGTTTCTCCGATTTCGTTTTGTTTATCTAATAAATTGTTCTCACGACTACTTAAAACATAATTTATAGCACACATTTCACTCACAGATTCAAAATTCTAGAACTTGATTAGACAGACAGACCCGTTTACAGGTCAACGCCTTCAAAATTAATAAAGCAACAGAACTTTTTTCCTTGCACAGAAAACTTTTGCATTAGCGCGATAACAGAAACAGATATGCTAATTGGTAACTGATTATGATAACGGCAAACGCATACATTAGGTACATCTTTTGTTAGTTCTACTTTCGTTGCAATTTGTATTGTTAACAAAGAGCTGGCGTCTTACCACAGTTCGGCTGAGAGATGTTTTTATGTAACTTTTTTAACTTCGGCGCGTTAACCAGCAGTTAATTGATGTTTCAATGTAGTTAGGTACAATCAGCAACAACAGTACCTAGATTAACACGTACAGATATTTAATGTACTTTGGCTATGTTAATTACAGTAAAAAAAAAAATTGTTATAAAACTGAGGTGCAGGTTTAACGTCGTGTAAAATCTAACTCCCTATGTAGTATTCTTATTTCAATATTTATAGTAGAAACTCAATTGTTAATCATCTTTTGTTGCTGACCGTACCTAACGTAGAAGTGAAGCGATTTGCTTGAAAGAAGATTGAACGGGTTTACAGATAGATATCTATTTTTAAAACCTATTTAAATCGTTATGTCTGTCTACCAAATATATTAGATTCTCTTCAAAATACTAGTATTTGTGTTCGTAGCACAATAAACTAACTACGCCTTTACAGTATAAAATAATTGGCACATTTGGTACACATGTGTTTACAATAATAACACAATTGTTTGTGCCTATTCAAAGCTTAACAATAAAATCTAACAGATGTTTTGATATGTCGATTGTAGAAACACCTGTCATTAAGTGGTAGTCGTCGTTACCTACAATACATTTTAATTTAAAGAAAAATATATATATTTATTTTCTTACGAAATAAAAATACAAATCCTTTCGCTTACCTACCTAGTACTGTTGTCTTTGCGAAGAAAAACAAACACGTTGATTACGTTTAATAGTTGTTTATCCAGTTTTAATTAACAAAGACATGGAGGATACGAACAAACACGGAACTAATGCATCATACATTTGACATTTGTGGCACAGCACAGCAGCGCGGTGGGTGAGAACGAGGTAAACCGAGGCACACCGAGGCGAACCGAAGCCTATTGTTACGTGAGAATCATGCGGTGAACCTAGCGCCCTGACCCTGCTTCTTGTGCTTTCTGCTCGCCTGGTAGCTGCGACGCTGTTTTCAATACAAGGCGGGAAAAACTAGGAAAATTGTGCCATATATGTACAGCGTGGGATGTTTTCTTTCTATTTCTGATATTCTTATGCGTGCATCTTGACACGGAAATGTTAAGATAAGTACTAAAAACATAAATACGTTTCATAAACAATAAAATACAAAATGTAGGTATTACTGGTATCAATTAATATATATTTATAAATTGGTAAGTACCTATATAAGTAAACCTTTTTTTAATGGCCGTTCATAGTAATAGAAAATGAATATAAAAAAATCAAGTAGGTCGCCTATGAGAGCTGACTCAGGTTTTACAACACATTAGAACCAGCAGCGTACAATGTTATGGTGACTCAAAGTAGTGATTAAATAACATAAGCTTGTCAGTTTGTGACTCATTGATAGTCCACTAAAACATTGACTTTTTATCTAACCTGCTAAAAGCACTTAAAACTTAAGTGAATACCATTTAACCGGCTCTTTAAAAATAACATAACTGATATTTCCTTATTCAAACCAAAGCTCAATACATTCAAATAAGTTAATTTCCTGAACACAAATGCGCTATAAAACTAAGTTTTATATATCTGATGAATATTAATATAAGCTGGCGTGAAGCTTGTGCACGTGTTTAAAATATGAATAATAAAGAATAAGTTCCAATATAATGTTGGCGTATGTCACGAAGAGACAATAGGCAATTCAAGGCGCGAGTTACGCCGGTGGACGGAGGACGGCGACGCTTGCGCATACATACATAAGTGGGCATTTTATGTATTCCCGAGACAAATTGCCTTTGGAGGCATCGACACAATAGCCTTTAGGGGGGTCAGCGACGAGTAACGCATCGACAACTTATTCTCTGTCTGATTATTAAGTAACTGTATTGTACTTGTAGGAAATCTGCATATTTTCCTTCCCTTCAACGAAGGTTCGTATAAATCTTTACTATGGCTAAAAGGGCTCGTCTGACTGAAATTTACTAAATGTTACAATGACGAACGTATTTCCGTTCTGTTCTGTTATTCAGAGATGTATCGTCTGAATTTCAACCAATTTATATGCTGCGTTTCCTTGATTGATTGGCTCTACCTTTAATGTTTTATTGGAATAAATATACAGGCAATTCGATTGAAATCATGAAATTAAACTTGTAAATAGCCAAGTAACCATTACCTAACCATTCAATCTGCAATTCCAATGATTTAAATGCATACTTAGACAGGATTAGTTTAAATATTCATTAAACGTATCGATTCCACAAACAGCACTGGTTGTATTTTAATGATTAATTAATGTGCAATTAGCAACCAATGAGGTAACGACAAGATTACATTTTGTGACTAAATCGTTGATGTCTTTTGTTCACCGGTGTATACGATCAGGGCAGAGATGGATTTAAAATTTAAATAAAGCCAGCACATTGTATAATCTTTGGCAAAATGTTAATGTAGCTGTGAATAGGTACTGGAATAAATAGGCGTTGATTCGACGCAAATTCAAAAATTCCAAATTTTACATAATAAGAATGAAAGAAGATATAATTTCCAAGGCTTTTGAAACATATTTGAATACAAAGCGTCGAAAGGATGTTATGCTGCATACTTTAAAAATAATAAAATGTTTGTGCCGCATGCCAGACTTACACGAAACAGCGAAATAGTTGTTTGGCTGAGCGGAGATTCAGGTGCCTCACGCCTCGCCGCGGAGGAGGGTCGCGAGCGAGGCAGAGTGTTGTTCCTCACTCCGGCCAGCGAGCCGGTCAGCAGCATATCCTTAGGAGGCAGCAGCTCCCGGTCCCGAAGACCTTCGATCTTCTGCTTCTGTATCGCCGTCCCGCTCTTGCCGCCATCGCTCGACTCCTTACGTTTATACCGAAACTTGATCATCGTTTCACTGTAGTCCGCATCGCTCACTCGAATCACACAATTATCCAAACGAATTCAGTTCCTCATTTGGATTCAATCTCCATGCCTAACGCAAACACAATGGCTGCAAACTAAATATACATTTGTCTTCGTGCCCGCAAACAACTCTACATGGCAATAAGTAACCAACACACGTAGGATTGAGAAACTTTTCATTTGAATTCCACTCCGCACATGAACTACGTTGAGATATGCCTATATACTCTAAAGTACTTCAATATTATAATATTACCACGTTGGTACGAAACCTTAAGGTTTCGGCGCGAAAAAGTCAGATGCCTTAGAGCAGCAGGTGGTCACAAAAGTTATTAAACACAACTGTCACGTTGCAACACACAGCTAATGAAGGCACTCAAAGACACTAACACGAATCGTTATTAATTTTGTCTGAACATGCCTTAATTACTGTTTTCAAATTGTAATCATAGTAGATTATGTAGGAACGAACGCTCGACACTACGAAGGCTTTCGTGCAGACTGAGTTGAGACAAGAGGCAGAGGTGGGCGGGGGCGGGCGGGACCCCGGGCGCCTTTACCTTCCAGGTACTTGCGTTTTTTTTCTAATCTATTGTTAACGTAACTCACGTGGGCTCTGCACCATCTCTGTCTTTCCTATTAGCACATTTGTAAGCCTGTCTCAGTATTTTACGACTACGCGAAGCTTTGTTTATATTTCTATGGCGATAAGCTCGAAAAGCTCATAAAATGACAAAATTTTAAGATAGCGCCATAGTTCTAGAGTACACGTGCTTTAAATGTGCTGAACAGAATATAGAAACATTTGAGTTTATGTTATTATTATTAAAAATAAAACAGACAACAACGACAAACACATGCATGTTATTATTAAAAATAAAACAGACATAACACATGCTAGTAAATCTAAAGCTAGACATGATTACCTAAAGTTATTAAGTGTGTGCTCTATCATTTTTTTAATCTCTATTATCAAATCGACTCAAATCATTAATAAGCAATTCAATAAAAGGATTCTCATTACCATAAAATCCTTCTCAATGAGTCATAACTTAAAAATGTTAAGGGTATGAGTGATCCCATTGATAAACGACCCTTTACGCCTAAATTGAGAGTAAAAGAAACAAACATATTTTTTATAGTCAATATTAATAATAATGTAGCACGTTGGAAATTGTATGCGTAATATGAATGAACTTTCACGCCACGTGAGTCAGTCAGTAAGTATGTCGGAGTTGTAAATAAGTAGTCAGTTTTCTCGATGGACGGGTGATACGTAAGCGGGTATGAGTACTTCACACAACTCATAAAATACTTTGGACGTGTAAACTCGTATCCCCCTAGACGTGGTAACTCCTACGAAGGATCTTTTGAAGTTACTAAAGAAACTTTTAGTTTATTTTAGTACGTAAACAACTAACAGCTTTTAAACTATGAGCTACCTACCTTGTAAAAAAATTACCAATCATGAAGTTGAGACACCCAACTTCATGATCGGTAAAAATTGAGAAAATGTTTGTTACCAAAGTTCATTTCATTACCATTTTAGTTACACGGTAGACCAGCAGGTCTCGTAAAGAAAAATAATGTAATTCATTTCCTATTGAGAGAAAATTATGTTTCGATTTATAAAACGAAACACGAGTAGGTATGTTAATTTGATTGCTTCTAAATTACTTGCATTTCCGAAGGCAGTGATTCATTCATGTTACCTACGTATTGTTAAAACAACGAATACTTTTAAAGTTTAAGCTACGGTTTCTCAGAACTGAGTTAAGGTCGCCACACAAGGAAAACCGAAAAACGCCGCCCACGCATGCGAATTTTGGTCGTATTCTAAATTTACTATTAGTGGCGTATGAATGAGTTGAACTTTACTAATAAACTAGTGACATTTAGAAGTGTTGCCTTAATTTAGGTATTTGTATTCTAAAATTGTACAGAAAATTTTTAGTGTTCTACTTAATTCAGATTTCAGTCTATGATTGATTTTGTTTTTATTAAATTAGCAGTACAGTTACTATACACACTAGCGCCCGCGACTCCATCCGCGTGAAATAAGGAAGCTGTGATTCAAAAATAAAGGCCTTTTTTCTCATGATGGAAACGATTTCCTTGTCAAATTTCATCAAAATCGGTTCAGATGTTAAGTCGTGAAAAGGCAAACAAAGAGACAGAGTTACTTTCGCATTTATACTCGTAATGTTAAAGTGTCATTAATTATGATAATAAACATTCCCATGGCAAGTAGTACTTAATTACGGGTTGATAGAAAATAAAATAATTTGTAGACTTGTCGTTGTAACGTGCCAGTAATGCCAGTATTGCGAACATGTATTATGTACTTTGAGTAATAGCTCTAGTTTTAGTTTCAAGAACTACTTATTAGGTTTTGTTTGACGTTGTACTTTTTAAGGGCAATGCTGTGGTAAAGTTACGTTAATCTAGAAGAGAAAACTTTGTAGGTACCCCTTTTTAAGCATATGTCAGAGCAAACGTGAGATTTGGCATAGTTAAAGTTTATATATGGAAAAGGAGTGCAAAAAGCTAAAATTTTTATGTATAATATGTGGTCGAATTTACACCGCTGGGCGACCACTAGTATTCTTTAATATGTTTTTATAGAGATTTTACTGAGGAAATCTTAATACAGTGCAGGTATAAATGAAAACTTTCTTATAGACAGCAGCTTATAAAAAAGTGTGAATAGAAAATTAATATGTATGTTTATTTCAGTATGAAGCTTCAATAAGTCTGTGTGCATCAACCGTGAGAGGTTCTCACATGTGAGGTTGCGATCCAGTTACACCTACCCACTGCTCGTATAGCGGACTGTGAGAAACGATAATCTTTTTATCAAATTAACTACCTACATCCCGCTTAATTAAGATACAAGATTTGCGAGCACAAAATAATTTTGTAGAAATTTATATTTTATGGAAGCTTAATAAACTAATTTTGCACTTAGTAGCAAACGTGTTGGCACACGTGTATACTTAAGATCTTGTAGGATTTATGGACAGAATTCAAATAAAAAGTTGTTGAAATCGTATTCATTCAGTATAGCTTATGTTTCAATATTACCTCTTAAAACATAATAATTGTTGAAGGTTCTATCACAAAACGAATCCGTATCATTTTATTACAAGTTACATGTCTATAAATTGATATTTAGAAGCTCTTTTAGCATTGATAAAAGACTGGTCTAAGTGCGTCCGTCATAGCCGTCATTTCAGCAGTGTTTCGCCACAGTTTCGCCGAATAAGGCTATTCAAGAGGCGGATCTGTCGGCGTATCACACCATCGGTTACTCACACTCTTGCAACATGGGCCTTGTACAATTCGTACAATTTTTTCCTTAAATAACTACAAGAGATTGACTAGATATAATTTTGTATACAACTGCGTTGATATAAATGTAATCATCGTGGTGTTCCAATAAAGATACAATTACTATAAAAAAAACTGATGTGTTAAATATTATAGAAGCATTGAACTAGGCATAATTGCACGTTAACAAAACTAACATATTTCCAAATCATTTCCGTATTAAACATCCATATGGTGTACACATGGCCTAATTCATTGGTAATTACGGTTGCTAAGGTGTGAAGCCACAAACAATCGACGATTGCACCACTAAGCAGGAACCCTCAATTCTGTAGAATCCAACAGTGTATCAATTACCTATTGTAATGCAATCTAATTGATTCTTTGGAATTGTTACAAGGAGATACATTTATCATAAGGTTGTATAGCAGATTATCTCTGAAAATATACGCGTTACATGTAGCAGTTAGGATTGTGTTACTTCCAAATAGGATTTGGTTGGATTGGGTAATTCAATTAAGATGAATTCATGCGTCCATTTATCTACTTTAGTGTTCTTACATTTGAAAGTAATTCCCAGGATAATTTTGAGAGCCAAAACGAAAAGTCATGGAATCCGTAATCATGTGAATTGTGAATCTGGAAGTCAGCCACAAGATAGTTGGGGAAGACTAGGCCGACAATGTTAATAATGGTGAAGTGGAGCACTTGAGTGAAAGGAATGCATTGCGTAGAATTTAAAGAATTTTTACTTTAGATAACAACATAGTCATCTGGGGAAGTAGTAAAAGTTAAAGAAATGAGATCAATCGTTATCACAGCGCAGTGTGATGAACTCCAGCCACGTTCTATTCGATTAGCCGGTGAAGTTATCGGCGCCACAATCGATTCGTTCAACTCGTAACATCTAATTCAATTACCGCTGCAATAAACCATTGTGCAAGTCTCCGATAAACTCTGATGTGTGATTTATCGGTACACAATCGGAGCCCTATGCTAGCATCATGTTCGCAAAGATGATTAATGGAAGTGCAGTAAGAGGTAACGAATTTATATGGAATACTGTTTCAAGTTCGTTGCAAATTTACGCTATGTTCAAAGACAACAGATACTTAATTTAAATTAGATCTAACGCAACTGTAATAATTGTGTCCATTTTAGAATTATAACCATAATGAACCTAATAAGATAATTTGAGTATTCCTCAGCAAGTTAGGACTCATCCTATGTATTAAATTCCGTAGAAACATCTCATGGACCTTCCCATTATTAAACAACCGATATCCGGAGCGCGAGCATCTCTATGCAAATTTTCATGATTTGACCTTTACAAGAAAAATTATACGGGTAGATTCCACATTTAAGGTACCTATGTATATAAATTTGCGTATAGGGCAATAGCAGTTTAAGTGGACCCGTCTGTGGGTGGAATCTGCAATTAATAACAAGGACATCGAGAGCATTTATGATAGTTTGCCTGCGCAGGCGTCTGGTTTGGCGAATATGCTTACATATGCAAGTGTACGAATTTGTCGCGCAGTGTGGGTGAACAGACAATGGGGAATAGGTAATGGACGTAATTAGTAACGCATTATGACAACTGTTCAATATTTTATTATGTACCTACATGACATTAAGCAGATTTTTTTTTTTTTCTTATTCATTCATATGGAAACTCTGATCTTGTTTTGAAGGCTGTAACGTTAATAATTTGAAAGAAAAAATGTATAATTTATTTATTTGATTGTGCTTTTGAAGTTATATTCAAATTAATATATTACTTAATGATGTACGTAGGTACGTATCTCTGGATATACCTATTAATTAATTTTTTGTTACAATAATTTCCCGAGAATAATATTTGTAGAGCTAGAAATAGGTAGATTAGACACGAACCTAGGCGTATTGTATCTATTATTATGGTGTCGTAAGTATAAGCACTATGTGAGGCAATCAATAGAAATATTTTATACCTAGCGATGGCTTTAATTTCTTATTTCAATTAAGCCAATAAAACGCGACCCTGAAACTCGCAATTTCTTATCGCAGCACAGGGTTGTCTCGTCACATTTAAATAAATTAACACTTGTATATTTAGTTTGCAGTAATCGCAGAGCCGTCGCTTACAAGGCTAGCAACTACAAGTAGGTAACCAATAGTCTGCATAAAATCACATCCAATATAGATACAATACCGTTCACTTGATTAGGACACGATTTTATATGATAATGACCTTTAACACTAACATTTCACTTGGGCACACCACTTTCACTTTGTTGTCAAATATTGATAATCCAAGTAATATCCAGGTTTGTGAGGGTATCCTTACGTGTGTATAAAGTGTTTTAGTTCGATTAAATACAAAATAAACACGCGACGTACGCGCTCCGATAGAGAGGCGTCATGTACGACTGTACGTGGAGCAACCGCGCAGTGACAGGCTGCGCGGGCGCACGCGAGCGACAAAGATAAAAGATGAAGGCTTTGGCGCCAAATCTGTGATCACCGGGGCGTGCGAGCGAGACGAGACGAGACGAGACAAGAGGCTTACGCGGGAGTCCGGTTATATATCTTACTTGTTGTAGCCAGGAGATTAAAAGTATGTGGAAACTACAATTTACATTGCAATTAAAATTAAAATTCCGTATAAATGGTCATAATATGTCACAATTAATTTTATGAATACATATGTTTATGTATTACCTATTGTATAAAAATGGTTGTATATTAAAAAAGTATCTCAAAAGTATTATGTTCTTTCAGCATTTATCAAAACGTAGACCCGTTTTGCTAAATGCTAAACCATTTTTTCACCCTATTCGTGTCCGTCTGCGATTTTTTTAAAACATTGGTCAAAATCTAAAAGCTTGCAGTTATTGTTACTACCTACCTTTAGAAAGGACTGACCTGCGCAGGAAATCGCTTTCAAAAGCTTAGGTCAAGGCATCGTTTCATTTTCAAATCAGGAGCTACGATGGGTAAGAAAGTCAAGTAAAAACCGAATTAGTCTGAAATAATCGATTAGTTATTTATTGCTAAACTTTCAGTCAGTCTCCTTGTTGATTTGCCCTACTTTTACAAGCTTTTATCAAGAGAGATCGCACATAAAATACGTATTTGTAAATATTTGATGGATAAAACTTAATATAATAATAAACCCCAGCCCACCGCTCCAGCGTATAATTATTGGCTGTCTAACTTACTGTCTTTATTCCGTATTGTTTAGCTGTATCTAAGTCTTTCATAGTACCTAAATAAATAAATAAATACTGTCAACCAAAAATTGTTTTTACACTCAACATAAATGAAAATGACGTCATCGAGGCAGTCAACTCGGAACAGTCGGAACGGTTCTCCGTAATTAATCCAGTGCGCAGAGCTAAACGCTGGTCTGGTCTGTATTATTATCTAGCTTAGATCATCGACCGCGGTGAGTCTAGTCTCACCCTTCACTGTTTCTACACAATTGCATAGACCTCACTCTAATTTCGGCAAATTAGACTCATTGTAATCATTATAATTCTACATAAGTCAACTACCAAATCTGCAGTTCTGCAGTTTCACGAGGAAAAACCAATTTTGAATCTGAACAAGACCAAATTATATCAATAAACGATCCTGGCAGGATATTGCCATAATCACAAAGTTTCGTAAGCTGATTATTGTTTGTTATACGAGTATATCCGTTCAAATCCAATAATAGTAGTATATCTAATCTCGCTGATATAGTATATCGTGCTTATGCAAAACAAATCTGGTGAGTGCGGGGTCACGCCGCGGTTACTAGTACCGGTTTCAGTAACGCGATACGAAGTAACGACACCTCGTTGTATACATCCATAATATAATAATGATAACAAGGTACTTGAGAAGCCAGCGTAATGTAATGCCTTTCTTATCGTCTCCTGATGAGACTACTGGCGCAATGCACCCTGACGATAAACAAATGAAGACGTTATGCGTTACGACTGTGTTGAATATCTGTAGCTGTCTGTCTACGTCCATAAAAAGAATTGACTATTTTCTGTTCCCAAATAGAGTAGTCGAATAACACTATTTTCAATGAAGTTTAAGAACTCTTCTACCTATCCTAACAAAGCACCGGATTACTTAACGGTGCACCTAACTGGATCCTAACGTGCTTTAAATTTGAAGTTTTTGCAACTCTGTAATTTGATATAAACACCTCAAAAGGTCTTTATTAGATACAAGAGGTTCGTTATATCGGGACTGTAGCGCAATCGGTGTAAATGTCAAAAGTTTAGCTGCATGTAACATTAAAGTCTATTGAATTGAAATCACGCAACAACGTGTTTTCGTGACCGTGAATATGAACGCGTACATGGTTTGAACGGTAATTTATTCGCTTATGATTAATTTATAAGCACCTAGTATTTTATAGTATAGCTAATTTTATAGACTAGGTTTTATATGAACGGAATTATTTAATAGAAGTTCTAAGAAGTCAGACAAGTCGCAAAGCCACAATTAACGAGGCTTGCTATTAAAAGCTACATTTTATTTGTCAATTCGTGTAGATCATCGACATAGGTGTAGATATAGGTTTTTCGAAAGAAATTATAGATTTATATTTGTTATAACGAGCTCTTCTCTATTTTGCTATTACATTTAAAAGTAAAACACTAACAATGATCCAACAATGATGACTCAACATCAATAAGAATTCGAAAATCATAAAAGAAATTTGTCTTTAGACACAGATCGTGAAGTCTACAGTTATTGTAATCAGAAATCGAACATTGCATTCAAACATATACAAGGTACTACGAATAAAAGAATTTGGCAATTATTAGCAATAGCTGAATAAAATTTTGTATGGCAATTTTTAACTACCGTGGATTTGAGTCACGTCATACTCTTTGGAATTCAAAATGTACATTTTACGCGTCTTTATCTTCGAGCGTGTGAATGAACAATAGCAATAATTTTAACTTTAAAACTATAAAAGTAAACTTGTTCAGTACCTACTGGCTTGTTTCAACTAACAATTTAATGGTCAAGTGGTAGTAGATAAATTTTAACTGCAAGAAGAGGTTAGAGTGAATCACGAAAAAATGTTAAGAATCGTCGAATGTATGATGTTAGTAATAAAGTACTTTAGGCTGGTATAAAAAGAGCCAGATAAATAAGAAAATATAAGTTCCGTTACTGCACAGCATGCATCCGAAATGAAATAGAACAGGAACCTATTGAAGAATTACTCCAAATCAAAATACGTGCGTATAAAATAGACGTCTGTGCTTAGTTCGAACTGTGCACTGAACTGAATCTTTTGTTCGTCTCAAACATAGTGTTTTCAATAAAAGAACATTAACCTGCACAATAGAGCCACCTGCATCGGAAGAAGTTCACACGGCAATAAAATATGAGTTAAAGACTGGTGGTGGTCAATGAATAGGTACCTACAGGTTGAAGAGTGCCGTTTTAACAGAAAATATCTTACCTGTTGTTAACTTTTAAATCATTCATTATGAATAAAACATAGATAGAAGTACCTAAAAAGCTTTGATAAATTTTAAACAAACAACTTTTGATAGTTCTGTAAGATATCTCGATCCCTCATTTATACAAAACTTGAACAGAACTGCGTTTATTAGGGCTTTTTCAGATGTAGGTATTATAAAACATTACATTTCTTTTTTAAACAAGTGCCTTCACTGAATTTAATTTTGACACAAAGATTTACGCTCGAGTGATGCCCACTCTCACTGTACTCGGTAGGCACATCCATAATGTGTGCCATCGTCCTAGTTTGTCTCTACACTTGCTCATTTCACTTGCAACCTGTTTGACGCCCAAACATGTCTCCGGGGGGCTTAACTTGATTGCTTTAATATTATAATTATTACTTTTGTGTCATGCTGTGCTGATAATTGGATTGTTTCCGTTGTGATTTCAGAAACTTTGATTAAATATTTGCAAGCCAAATTGACGACTCAAATTAATAAATTGCGTTCAGTTATATTAAATATTTGTCAGTAGCTGTAACTTTATATAAGTAATAGGTGGTAAGTAATGGCGAGTAATTTAGTTTGCCGCTAAGCAATTGCGACGCTGATTGAAGTTACCAGTATGATCATAAGTGTAATCAAGCATCCGTTATAACATATTCTTATATTAATTTAAAACGTGCTCTATTGCATCTCCAGAATATAAACATTTATTAAAGTAAGAGCACAACGTAAAATGTGTTGAGTGCAGTTTTGCCAAACTAACAGTAAAAGTACAGTGCAAATGATTTTTTTTCTCCAGACAGCTAAGGAAAAATTACGTATTGCAATCAATTACTAAAGATAAACTGAAATAGATGCCAATCTCAGATGGATTTCGAAACAAATACTGAGTCCATTTGTAATTACAGTAGATAACACCTAGCTAAGATAATAGACAACGATTTCGCATTCCTCAGTAAGTTGTACCTACTGCCTAGCCACTCTAACCGAGTTGAAGGTTGAAGGTAGAGCCTCTGGCGCAAAGTCGCAATCTCATTGATTGCAGACTTAGGTACTACTTGCTTGTCCAATCAATATTCTTAGATTTAAGTACTGCTAGCTTGTTCAATCAATATGTTTAAAATGTGTTTTCTCAGGAATTGAATTGAAGTAGTCCAATCGTTAGTGAGAATAGAGCCCCCAAAATACAACCCAAATTAGGGGTAGACAAACGAAATTAATTAAATAAACTAGCTATGTCACTCAAAAAATAACAGAATAGGAATATTAAAAGCCCCAGAGTTAAAGTAGATGGGAAGACACATTGTTTTGTTAATAATAAAAGACATCCAATTGGAAAATTCAACGCCATATTCGTGTCGAAAACAATACTTGATATTGACAACGCGGCAACGGCCGGCAGGTTAGCGTAGTCACACACGCATGACAGTTGGCTATGGACATGTGCGTACGATGATTGACATGCACTTGGCTATTGCGCTAACATCCCCATGTACATCACGCATTCGTATTATAAAATACAATAAAAGTGCTTCATGTAACAGGAATAGAGGGCACAATCGTATAAACACGAAGTGCTGGACACCTCATAATGAATACCACACAATACATGCTATTGGTACTTTGCGGTTGATAATTTCTATTGACAGATACCATGAGTTACTTCATCCTTAGTCATATTTTAAAAAAGAAACATCAGTAAATTTAACTGGGCGTTTTTTACAGCTTTAAAACGTCATTAGAAGGTTGTTACTCATTCTGGTGCTCACCTTAACCCTATTAGACATATACAGTTAACCTTTCCCTATCCTTTAAAAAGAAATCGACCTCCCACGTCAAGCGACCGTGAACTCTGACAAGACAGCGGACAGTCCGACAAGCTTAATTATATCATATATCAAATAAAATTAAGTTTACGATGTAATCTTTAGTGATTTGTAGAGCGGAGTAGTTAGGGCGAACGGGAGGGCGCGAGTGCGCGGGCGCCACCAAGTCGGTGTCTTTCGTGACCGGTCGTTAGCGCACGTGGCTGCTTGGCCTGTCCATAAAAGGAACGTTTTCAACACTTTCCAGTTGGCTATAAATCGGTGGCGGCAGTTTTCCCAGACGCTTCAGGATGTTTTTTTAATGTTTGTCAGGTCTAGAAAAAAATCAAAAGCAACCAACGTATATTAAAATTTATTGATCATAAACTGACCATTGGTTGGAGCTGATTCCAGTTATTGGTTGACTGGCTTTTTCAGTTAAGATTGTAATCAAGTTGTCACCATTCGGTGGGCGAAAGCCTTGGTCACTAACGTATAACGTGGGTGTCTAGCGGATTGCAGTTTAACTTTTGTTTTAATTCGGTGTTTTTTTATATCTTAAGATCTTCATTATTTCTTACAGTCATAGTTTGTATACCTTGAAATCATATTCCGTTGTTCTCGGAGTCAAGGAATGCTCCACGAAGAGCTCAAATATTTTATAGCTCTCCAGTCGTACAAAATTGTCTGGTTGGATATCTTAGATTATTTTGCTCCGGGCAATCAAAAGTACTGTTCAATGCAAAAATTGATGATCTCGATGATGCATTGTGTAATGATCTGCAATAAGCCGTAAGGTGCGATAAAGAGGTATAATGTGATTGCATTTCGTAGAACTCACGAGCTGGTGTAGTAAAAATGGTACGTTCATTGTTGCAACTGATACCGATGCACAATGCACCGGATGTGGACTTCGTGGAGCAGGTAAACGTAGTTTTTTCGCAATAACACATAATAGCTAAATAACAATAAGTTAATACTGAAAGGGAGAGACAGATTTCAAAGCTTCAAGCGAGTTTATGCAGCTTTAAAATAAGGTACCATCAAGACCTGCCACTTTATCCGACGATATCTCTAAGGTAGATTGTAAAAAAAAACAGTTGGATTTGTTTGTATGTCCGAGTTAATCTCATAGAAGGCAACGGAAGACTACGAGTATTTTGGCACGGGTTTGCCCACATTTATGGGGCATTTCTAGGAGGCTTTAGTCTACTTTAGCTGCACGGAAGAGTTGTTAGTTAGAAATAAATTATAGCTAAATCAGGCTACAGCTACTGTAGAAAAACCGAGACACACTAACAAGGATAAAAAGGTGACGAAGAACATTAAACGTTATTAGCATTATTGTAGTTTTTTTGCTCAACTAGTAAACTTTTTGCGTGACATTTATGTAAAAACTCTCGTAAATTATGGTTTTGTATAACTTTTTGCAATTCAACTCGTTTGGATTTTAGTCGTACCAAGACTGTTATGTGCGAATCGTTGAAAAAATTCACGTAGCGTCTCTAACTACGATGATATGCTGTGTTAGTTCCACTTCAATTTACTTGGCTCCCATACTAGCCTTATTTTCCTTAGTTGGTCTGGCTATAATAATAATATAATTATCTTACTTTACGGCCGACTTTTCAACAGCTGAATAACAGTCGAATTACCTATTTCTTAAGGTAACTGAAAATCTAAGCGTGGTCTACTATTCTACAATAATAATAGACTAGTGGTCGCCCAGTGGTCATAATTTGACCTTAATTTTAGCTTTCTGCACTCCTTCTTCATATAAACTTTAACTATACCAAATCTCAAACTCCTCCGTGCGCGCAATATGCTTAAAAAGGGGTACAAAGTTTTCTCTTCACGTATTAATATATAAACATTATAAACAACACAAAATACCCTTAAACGCAAATGCAACGACAATGATTCAATCAAATCAACCTTTCTACACAACCACAGCATCCGCATCTTACGTTAGTAGGCTTTTACGTCCATCCCAACACTTAACTGTATAGCTATAAACATCCATAGTAAAGTATGACATGGCAGAACTTGGTGTAAACGAGAAGCCAAAACCGGTCCTGCAGCTGCGCGTGCGCCGCTCCTATACATGGTGTAATGTAGATCTATTATATTACCATGGGCCATGGGCCCAGCAGTGGCGGCCGCGGCACGTTCTCGCGTGATCTACCCCCATGAACCACATTATCAATCTTAAGGTTTTCACGACCTTTTTATTTCGAGAACGAATTAAAATGCACGATTTTGACACGTGGGGGAATTAATATTAATTGAGCTGTTGTTTCTGGCAAATATAACTTATGTTATTGCGTTTTTAATTGCTTCCAGTGAATATATTTATGTCAGTGGCGAATTTACAGATGAGCGTAACAAGTAAGTGCTTGCAGCCTCCAATCAATACGGAAATCCTCTTCAATCCTTGGAAACGAAACCGCTTCGCAAATATTGTCGATGGTTCATGAACTCATGAGTGAAGCTTTAAGTTCTTTGCTAACTTGTGTTTGAACATTTGCATCCCCTTTTTTGTGCATTATGCACAATAGAATAAATATTATATATATAATAGAATATATATAAGAAGCCATGTTTTTCTTGCTGCAAAACTACAACAAGAAAATTGCATAAGAAATAACGCAAAATATGGTAAGGTTCGTCATATCCTAGTAGGTAAACGTTTGCCCTGAGACAACAACAAAGACATTGAATTGCAGATTCGAACAAGACACAAAGTTATATTATTACTGGTTTAAAACGACTATTATTATTGTTTTACAGCATAATACTTTAAAAGAATTGAGTGGGCAGCAGATATTCATAAAGTGCACGAGGAAAAACCGAAGTAGAGCCTTTTAACCTGCAGTGGGCGGATAAATCTCATGATAATGGCTACTATTGCAACAGACTTATTAAATCCCACTAATGTTGACATATTGACCTCACCCACGACAACTCTGTTATCGGATATTTTATAATATATAGCAAAAAAAAAAGTGGACATCTGTAGAGAATAATATTTTACCTGAGACACGATCATAACTTCGTAACGCAAGCCGTTTGGATTTTAATAACATAAAGAGAGATTTGTATTTTTGTTTGTAATGAATAAACTCAAAATCTAATGGACCGATTTTAAATTCTTTCATCAGTAAAATGCTACACTATCTCTGAGTGATATAAGTAGGCTATATTTTATTTTGATAAAAATAAAATGCGCGCGTGAAACCGCGGGCAGCAGCTAGTACCTAATATATTGCATGCTCTGTCAATCATCATGAATTGACTTTTATTTCTTTACCATAACGAAATAGTTTCAAAACCTTTTATTTCGATTGAAAAAACATTACATCAAAAATCTTCCTATCAGGGTAAAATAGACTTCCATTCTATCTTAAAATAGGCAAACTAGTCGTTTAAACTTGTGTATCCTATAGAACTAAAATTAAATTGAACCCCACAAATATTTTAATACAGTATTGTGGTGTAATAATTATCTGGCTGGCCCAGTTAGTGACCAGCTCGGGGCACGTACCACCACGACACACTTCTACAGAACGTGCCTAGATCAGGGCCTAGTCTGTTGCTACATACCGAACTAATATTTGGCGTTATGTTTCACTCATTATGTATCAAAGAGGCAAATTTAAATTGTGCTCTACTTAAGTTACATTAATTTAATTTATATTCTGGAACAGGATATTCTTTTGGGTTTAACTCTAAAGCGGAACGAATCCTGTATTCTGATGCTGGCTTTGCTCTGTTTGCTTCCAGTTTAGAGTAGACTTCAAATTATTATTATAGTTTAAAAAAAAATATTATACCATTATTAAGTTGCAAATAAAAAAAGTATAATAGATACATGTACCTATTGAGAGAAACTGTTACTAATTGTTACTGATTAGTTACAGTGTTTGAAACCCCTATTAAAGTTTTTGTTGTACTTTTATCTTCTGTATCTAATTTGCCTGCCAAAATAGGCTTCTTGTAATTTAAATTCAGTTGAATCATACGAGATGATATTGCTTTAAATTCCAATACTAATTGTTAAAGTGTAACAGCTACTAGGCGAACTATTAATTGTGAATTACCTACATCACACCGTTAGAAGAAAGCCGGAGTAAAAGTTTTAATTGCCGGTTGATATAATAGATAAGCTAGAGTGCGCTTGATCATTGTCTGCTGGGTTTTACTTCATCCATCACTGTTCTAATTCACAGCTCTCACGACACCTGTTGTTCATAAAAACTATATCCGCTTGGTGTAACAAGCCGGTGAATCTAGTTATATTCCAGATGGAAATCAATTGCTTGGTTCTATTGACGATAAAACCTTAACTTTCACCAAGCCTATTAGTAACATAAACATAAAAAGTACTATAATCATAGTAAACTGTTGATTGATTTCATCGGATACTATCTGCTTGATAGAGCAGTCAATTTGCGTTCCAATCTTCCGTAACTTCATCGCTGTTAGGACAAAAATTACTAGAACTTTCGAGACGCCTTTCACTATATTTTTTTCGAATATATGCCTCAATTCTTTGGAATAAAAAGGGTCTTTATAAACTGGTTGATTATTATAGACAACGTTAAGGTTGGATTCGCACAAGTGGTTCCACAAAACAAATCAAATTTTATACGGTTTAGAAGATTATACCCAGGGATTATAATAATAGTTAGTTAAGTGATAAATGTGGGTGCCATTGTTATTTATTTAGTGTAAAATTCAAGCATTGAAATTTCAAGAATATCTACCAATTAAATGTGACGACAAAATGTAGTTCAAGAGGCTTAGCTCAATCATTATAAATACTAGCTATCAGTAAATTATTTTTCTGAGACATTATTAGTATTTGAAGAATTGAAAATCCAAATATTCAGAATAAAACAATTTTATTCAGTACATATTTAGGAAAAAGAAAATCGATTAATTTAATATGTTAATTCAGTTATTAGTTTTTAATATCATCCTATCATAACAATCAATAGAATATTATTATACTTAGATCCATTTACATAGCATGATAATGATAAGAAACTCACTGTGCAAGTTTATAATTAGGCGGAGAATATTAAATTTCACCCACGACATGAGTTTAGAGGCTGCTGTGGGCGAAATAGGTAGCTCATAGATATCAAATTATTAAAAGTTATTAGTGGACATAAAAATATCCAATTGATTAAGTAATGGCCACCATTTTTATAAATCCGATTAAAGAATAGTTCATTTTACAACATTGGTAGAAAACTGATGTTAATAGCAGTTAACTAATGAGGTTAGAGAAAATATCTACTATGTTCGTTTCTTTATTGAAAATCCTTTGATTTTACAGTTAGGTTATACGAGTCAGTTCCAATGCAAATAATCTTTTTACTAACGTTTTCTTTTCCTAATATCCACACTAATCGTACTCGCATCTCAATTATTGCCTGGCTAAGAATCATAATAAATTGTCTTTATTGTTTCTATTCTGAGAAACAGCCTAGGATCCAATCATAAAGGTTTCTTATTAGCATTTGTCGTATTGATAAAAAGAAAGGAGTAAGTATACTTGGCGCCACAACGGCGTCCAATCACGGCTGAGGGTAAGAGTTCTACGAACTTACGCGCGCTGCTCATTGGTTGAAAAGCGCGCCAACTTTAAACAAGTTTGAAAATGGAAACGTAACGGCTGCGCGTGCGCACGCGCTACCTTTGCCGGTACCAAATACATACGTATACGAAATAGAAAGTTGTATTGTAATAAAAAACAACGCGAAGAAGATCATTGTAAGTATATTTAATAATTGTATTCAGTACTTACAATTTTCTAAATTAGCTACATAATAAAACATTTTTCAGTAATATTATCCTGAATTGTTATGTATTTTTTTATTTATTGTCATTTATGGGACTTTTATTCAGTCTATATTTGTTAGCCATGTTCATATCGAAATTTGACACGATTATAAATAGGCTAGACGAGAAGACAAAGGCCCATAAAAGTAGCCCAGGCATAGGATAGGGCCAATCTGCAGTTAACAAATATAAACAGAGTAGCTAAATCAAGGCGCGGGCGGGCGGGACGCAGCCTGGCCCATTCTGCGAAACCAGTCAGCCCAGTCTAGTAGATTAACCCTCAGTGCCCGTGAATCTCGCCTCACCTCGTATACATTAAAGCAGCTATTTTAAGACTAAAACATGCTTCCAGCAAAAGCAGCTTACATGAAAAAGTTGCCCTGTTCAGTGTTCATCTTCATACATTCTCGTAAACTTACACTAATCTGTTGCTATACAAATTATTCGCACTTTTATTACTTCGTATACGTATGTAAAAAGTAACATCGCTCTATAAAGTGCGGCTTCGTTATAAAAACGTCATGTTTCTGCGTCGAAAGCTCAGAGATTTCGTTTTGAATAACGCTATGAACAGATTGTATTGTTCACGAAAAGGTCACAGTCACGTTTGTCTGCCGGGCAGCAGGCGAGGTCACACTGTTGTTCTTTCGCTTTGTTTAAAGTACTTTGTGTCGTTTCGAGTGGTCAACGAATCATGTTTCCAGTTGTTTTAGTGACTCCAGTGGACGGCCGTTGCGCAACTAAAACAAGCCGTTTAAAATCTAAGAACGAGAAAGGCTTTTGCACTATCAGCCAGGGCTTATGTACCTATTGCGTGTGTAGCAAATTGTGTAACTACCGAGAATTGTAAGTACATTGTGGTAGCGGAACAAAAGGTGAACTTTGCAGGAAAATTTCCTATCGTGAGCTTTTGATGTAAAATCTAGTTACCGTCAGTTACTGTTAACTCATTGGTGATTATCTTAATTGCTGCACATTTTGTGTGAAAGTAATCTTCATTAGTACGGTAAGTACTGGCAGATGCTTACGATAAAATAGTGCAGGTAATTATCTTACCTTCAGGGCGCAAAAAATGCACGACGGTCCAAGGCAAGCGTGGCCGGTGAGCTCGCGGAAGCTGCGCCGGAATATATCCAGATGCCACAGCACCTGTGACAGACACAAGGACAAACATTAAAATATATAACACGATACACGACTTTATGACAAACAAGCGACAACCTGGCTGCACGATAACTTCAAAAAGATATCTATCTAGATATCTTTTTAATTTGTTTTATACATGTTTATTATAATAACTTTGCCTGCAAAATTAATTTTGTAATTCCATTATTATTCTTAATTACACCAGCAAATGAAACATTAAACATTTTTCTTTTCAATTACTTTATCAAGCATCTGACTGGCTGCACTTAAAAGTGGCTATATCTATAACCTACAGTTGGGTCCATTAAATTTAAATTTTAACATTAATTCATAGTTTACTTGGGCACATGCGCAAAGCAGGTGCGCCACGTTAACTACGACGTCTAATTAAGTCCATATTGATATAAAAAAATTCAAGCAAGTAAACTAAATTGGTAAGAAATACGACACTTCTCCGTTTAAAGGTATTATGCGATTATAAAATTGCTTATGGTGATGTGGCACACCTTAGTTGGGAGAGGCCTATCCCTATATTCAGCAGTTTGTGATAGACTGGACAACAAAATAGCAGGCCCTACGCCCACTAGAGTAGCACGCAAGAAAATCATTTTGTTTCCTCAAATTCAAAGAAAGAAAATATTTATTCAACGACAATAAAAGACACAGAACATACGAAAAAAAAAGAGAATGAATTGAAAAAAACACCAGTATCCAGTGCTGAATATCTCTGTTACCTATCTAGCATTTCTCTATGATCTTGTTCCAATAAATAAATAAAATGATGCTGTAAAAGTTTAAATGATATCTATCTACTTAATTTGAAATTAATGAATTGTCACTCTGAAACAGTTCGTCAACAAAATTAATGAATTTTTAAATTGATAGCTCGATAGCATCTGGATGCACATGTTATTAAAAAAATATTGAACGTTAGGTGCACGTGGTACGTCAGGTGTAGCGACATGTGTCGCGAAAACACGTGGCTATTAAACAGAGCTCTGGATAATCACCAGCTATATCGTTTATCGTGTCAACGTGGTTTAAGACTATTATTATGGATGTCAATATATTTCAAAGATACGGCTGTTATTAATAACTTTCATAAATGGCGTATAAGCTTTAAGTGACAAAATATTTACCTACTGTTTTGGTAAGCGAATGAATATTTGTAAACTAGCAGTTTGAAAAGCAGAAAACAATAAGAAACGAGAAAACAATAATTACAATACTACGATTAAATTTATGCGCCTCGGCAACCTCCGTTTAATTCCGGAAATACGAACGTACTATGATGATATTTAATATTATAGCGATAAATTAATAATATATAAAATGGATATCTTATGAGTGACCGACGAGACCCGAACCTTCGGACATTGGTTGCATATTCGCATTAATAATTCGAAAACACGAAGATTGCCGAGGCGCATAACTTTAATCGTAGTAGGTCTAGGTACTGTATGTGGTTCGAAAATGTTGGTACTTCTCGTAGGTAGTAAAAACAGTCTCCCATATAATTAACCATAAAATCGATTTCTAAGATAAAAGCTAAGCACGTATTAGTTACATTATAATGGTCACAACGCCAACACATTTCCTGTGCCGCCCACCTTACACATTTTAATGCATAATATGTCATCGTTTGGCTACCTAATTTTTTGTAATGATTTGGAATAACAAGTTGGACTGGTAAGATTAACGTTTCACTCATATTTCAAAAGTATTAATGTAAAAAAAAAATTGGTTCCAGCTGTAACTGGTCGATAATAAGATAAATTCCTGCGTTTATGTCCAATATCTTCAGTAGCTTCAAGAAACAGCATATTTGCATTATGTATGTATGTACTCGTTTATAATGTAGTCAACACTTACCGCCCATACATACAAATACATCAAAAATGTGATGATACAAATTACAGACTTATCTACAAGCTTCGACCACCTTGCGTACTTATAGTAAAAATATTCATCCATGCAAAAAGTGTCATTATTCCAATTACATGCACGTTCGATATAAGAAAATAGTTTACTACAGAATTTATAGTAATGCGTTGTAGGCAATTATCGTATTTATACAGTTAGCAAGCTCCTAGTTTCGCCTTAACATCATCCGTCACCTGTTATTGTAATGAGAGCGATGCCAGGCAGTTTTTCGCGATTGTTTTCGGGTTTGGGCAGGTGGACGCTAACTCGCCCCGAGCAGATGTCGAATGCTCTTAACAATACACTTTTGTTTTATTTTGTATCTTGAAACAGTTCGTGAGTTGATTTCATGTTATTTATATTCGTATCAACATTGCACTTGGCTTATAACCTGCATAAAGAAACTGTATGATAAGAACTATTCTTATCTTTTATATCTGAAACACGTGCTTGGATTTATTAACATTAGACACTTTCAAACCCAAACTTCATATGCAGTGTTAAACCTTTCAAGGTACAGGAACATGAAAAAAATAGGAGGAAGGATGACAGATGCGACGGACAAGAGGCGCATGCGCACCGGTAGCGTGATGTTCTGCGAAATGAGCTTAGTACGCGGGTAGCGGCAGATTAATGCTGATTTCCTCAGTCACGTAACTTAGGTACTGTTACTGGCGACATACCCAGCGCTTATAGACTACATAAGTGGAACTACTACATTCGAACTAGTTTCTAGTAGACGCGCTGGCAGAATAAATTAATGTGGTAAAGACAACACAACTTGATTTCGAATGGGCAAAAATGTTTGCTACGAATAAATAAAATGTGCTCTAGATTTCTTGGTCGAATTCCATAAAAACTTGTATCAATCGTTTATATAACTTTATCTTAAGCTTCAACGTATCTACTTCACGAAAAAGTGCCTGTTTGCACAACGAATTATGACGAACGTGAAGATTTCGTTGTATTTCTATAAAAGCATCTCAAACATACGCAATAAAGGCACTGTCCTTAAACATACAAAGCACTAAAGCTGACTTCACACTAGCCGTACAATAACGATAGAAATCTTTGGGAGAATTATGTTAAGTGATTGACAGAAGACCCGTGTGTATACAGCCTACATTTAGTGGAGCTCGTGACAAATAGATAAATTTCTCGCTAATGGAAGTGGGGACGAATTGTCGCCAGATAACGATTTCGAAACACGATGGTTTCGGGAACAACGGGTCTTGTCAATGTTTACGTTGATAAGACTTTGTTTGAGGTGCTTTTATATTAGTATAAAACTATGATAAAGTAGTTCTAGTAAGAGAGGTAGGGAACACAAGGTAGAAAAAATGCAGTATAATCAATTCTGATAAGACAATTCAATGATTTAAAAGTTGGTAAAACATTATAAACTAAATTATTTAAACCAACAGTAATTATACAATCCTATAATTTGCAAAAGCTACACGTTGTATCATTACAATTCAATCTGGAAGTGTAGTGTATATTTAAACAAAAAATCTAGGTGAACGGTGTTTGCGACTAGGATAGGAACACTATTTGCAACTAAAAATTATATGCCCTGCACGTAACATCAAAACTGAACTGTGCAATTGGCACTAAAATTGTTAAGCTTCTTTAAACTTTATACCTTGGAAGTAAGGTTTAAAATGTAGTAAAATTTCACGATGGTTAAAGACAAAGAAATACACAGAGTAGTGCATTACATTATTTCCTCTAAGAGACCTTAACGAGTTACATACGTCGGCGAATAACGGGACGTTGCGTTTGTACGAACACTACGGGTTCAAAGGACGTAATAATATGAACAACTGGCGAGTGCGTGCTAAATCTTGCGAATATAAAAGGGTAAATTTTCGTTATATTATATAAATACCACTCACTGACTAATCACGAAATATCTAGAACTTTAAAGCCTACAAATTTGAAATATGGCAGGTTGGTTCCTTATGTAAGGGTGTAAGGAAACGCTAAGAAAGGATTATGCTAAGGGCGCGAAAATTTTGAATGAAAAATCTTTCTACGCGGACGGAGTTGCGCACACCGATACATAATTATAAAGGGCGACAAAGAGTTATGTCATGAGGATGGTCAGTTAAGTCCCGGCGAACAGCCATCTGTCTGCCTAGTAGGTGTGAATGCTATAGTCTATAGCTGTCTCTCCATGACCGTTCATTGCTGAGGTTATTGGGAGGCCCGACCAGTCTTGAACGTTTAGATAGATGCTGATAATATTTGAAAGAAAATCAATATTTATATTTACTCCATTGGTTCTACTTTTTCTGATTCTGTTCCGCATTTATCAGCGACAAAGTGCAATGAACCATGAAATGATACCTGAAGCTGCTTCATAATGTTTCATACAACCGATACCAATTGTAGATTGACACCATTATTTAGTACGTAATTTGATCCAGCTGATATTTATGCAAAACAATTTGCTATGCTCCACAGAGCTAAAATATCAATAATTGTTTATAAACAGCTCTATAAAAAGATCTTAATAATGATTCTGGTGAATTTCATATAACCAATTGGAAATGAAATGAGACAGTGAACTGAGAATGTTACGATCACAATAAAATCTGTTTATATAATTATGTAGGTACATCTACATATTTTATCACCATTTTATTAATGTTTGTTTATTTACAGTTCAATGTGTTTATTAATACGCCAGAACAATTGACCTAATTTTTTAATACAGTGACGGGTATAATAATTCCACGCTGTTGGAAATGTAGTGGAAGTTACTTTACAAATAGGTCATATTTTTACGATAACACATGGTCCGGTAAACTCCATAATAGCTTTACGTTTATGTAATCATCTTTGTAGGTTTATAATTGAAATAACGTCTAATTACATCATTGCTAAGATTTCAGTGTGGTTTTTGTTCATCTACACGACGCTAAGTATTTTTTTAAAGAACTGTGAAAGAGAGAGGGTCAATTAGTACACGTTTTTACGTGCAGAGCACACGAGGGGGAGCAGTGATGCGTTGGACATGTATCGAATAATATACAAGTAAAAACCACGATTTGACGCCCCGTGCGCCGCGTGGGAAGCTGACAGCTCGCACCATTTACTCCTACTAACAGTCCTATTCTTAATCGACTAATAATCTATTCATTAGATAACAGGATTTTAGCTAGAATTATTTATCTGGTTCTATTGTTGCTTATTCGATCAATAATCCGTATAATGGGCGTGAGTTAGGATTAGGAATTATTTAATTGTTACTAGGTACAATCTGGGTACAATCCATTCAGAATAAACTATGTTCTGTTATTCAAAGCAAGACGATGCGTGTTATTCAAAAATTACATAGGTAATTACTTTTATCGTTCAAATGCACATTGAACATCAAGTAGAAGTTATCAACGAATCGGTGAGCGGAAGTGTATTTGAATCAAAATATAGCCGGTGCACTTCCCCTACGGAAACGCCTCACCTACACTTGACCGTATTAATAATTTCAACCATTGTATTTGATGCGTCGTTTTGTTAAAGCATCGAAATAAACAACTGGCAAAAAAATCAATATGTAATTAAGATGGGTTATCAAAATATGCACGCTATGTATGGTGATCATAATTTACATACAAAAACAGAATTATAAATTTTCATACGCTTAGATCTAAGAATTAAGAACCTACGCTATTACAAATTACTGTGTTATTTTGCAACGGAACGAATTGAAGTTAATCCTAATGATTGTCCTAAGCAAGTTACGCGCATAATTATGTGGTGCCAAGGAAAAAGGGGGATAAGTCATAATACCAAATTTTTCGCTACAGAGTACAAAAGAAAACAGTTACTGAAGAAAAGTAGAAGTAAACTCACTCTTTATTATGCCACGGAATAAAAATATAGGATATTATTGACTTATCTTCTTAATGCATATCGATGTTGTGAAGCAATTTAGGCAAAAAAAAAACATTTTCAATTTTTTTACTTTATCCCCTTTATCCTTGGTCGCGGGACTTATCTCATTACCGTGACCCCGGAACGTAAAGGGCTATCAAAGGAACACAGTGGATTTTAGTCAGTACAAGTCTGACAGTCCCTCCCGCCCTGCCCGGGGTGGGAGGACTCATTTGATGATTTTACCACGCTAAAAAAAAAAAAAAAAACCCCCTTTATCCTTGGCTCCACAGAATTACCCTCGCGCCTCGGGGAACAACGTATCCACTTCATAAGTTAGGTATCATATACATTACACGCGAATATAATAACACAAAACTAAATAAAGTTGAGACGTAATTACTAGTTGTACCTATTATTTGTATTACCTGTACAGTCAATATTGTTTGAAATACCTATAAAGGTCTAAATTACAATAACACGTCTCTAAGAATACCAAGGCATATTTAGGTATCGTTGAGGTTAATTAAATTTGTTAATACTTGAAGTATCTCAGTTTTGTTAATGCAGCAAAAGATACTCATTACTGTATTGGCAGACATTTCCTGAAGTTGCAAAGACTTTTCAATGTTCGAGGTCAGGGTCGGACCTATGACGAAGATAATGAATGTCGTCATAATGATGATATCCCTTCATCATTAATTAATATGTACCTACATAATTATATGCACAAGTTTTACTCTATTCTGTGAAATTCTGATTACTCCATGTAGTACTAATTTGTTCTACTTGTACAAATTACTTAATCAATCACTAGCCACAGTCATTGTAATTTATCACGAGATCATTCGATTGTCCCAGTTTGGTAATTATTAATTTAATGTTATTCTAGTCATTACAAGTATTTAGGTAATGAACAGGCTTCATTAAAATACGCAAGGTGCTTTTCTAATAAACTGTAACACGCTTATTCCGGCAAATGAACAACGAATTACCATGTTACGGTCTAATTAGGAGTCAATTAGGTGGAATCACAGGTATGCGAGGAACACGTCTAGGCGGTTATTGTAACTTGACATAGAGCTGAGTCACGAATTGTCACTGTGATTACATGTATGTAACTAATCACAACATAGCGCCAGAGAGCAGGTATGTTATAATATAGCTAACAAACGTAAGTACGTGATCTTGTTGCATTCGATGACTACTTCTCAAACAAGAGTCATAACAATCAGTATGGAATTATGAATGTAATGTTCGTATGGATTGTGATATTCTTGCAACCGATGGTTATAAAATACTTTGGATTGTATTTCGTGTTTTATATATTACTTCTGCCCTTTACCCTCGGCCACGAATGGACCATAGTAGTAGGTCGTCGCGGGTTTGTATTAGGATGACATGTGCATTCATGTCTACTTGCACATCACGATACTGGGATCGGCCTGCAGTAAAGATTATAGTATAATATCTAAGCCTTCGTTGAAACTAGCGTGCTATGGACAGATATTCTGACTTAAGATAATACTAGATATGCCCGCGACTTCGTCAGAGTGGAAATAGAAAGATGGGATTTAAAAAAAAAAAATGTCCATCCTCATGATACATACTATTTCATTGTCAAATTTGATCACGATCGGTTCAGCCATTTACTCGTGAGAAGCTAACAAATAAACAGACAGAGAGACTGTACTGAACTGTCCCTCTCTAATTAGGCTCGAGTGTCAGCAGTGGGAACTGGACATTATTTTTCTTGTGTCGATTGCAAATTATATATTATCGTTTTGACCCAACATTGCCACACCCCTGGACATTAATAGGCTGATGATGAATATGGTTTGGTTTCCCATTGCTGCCAATTCGGGCAGTCAGATATCATTGAAGTGAAACGCTCATAATAATTGACAAAGGAAGTGAAACTTACTTTCTATGATTGTTATCGTAAACAGATAAAGTAGGTGATAATTGTATTACCCCCCTATATTGTATTATCCCTGAGCTATACTAGGGGCTTACTACGAACTCTTATAGCAGGGCTGATATTGAACTGCCCAGTCATTTCCAGTATGAGCTGAACTCGCACTGTATAGGCTTTTCGTACAATGAAAGGTCAGATTATTCTGGAAATTTCTGGGCAATTCAATTTCAGCCCTGCTATAAGAGCTCGTAGAAAGCCCCTAGTATAGCTCAGGGAGAAATTAATGTCGATGTGGCGTGTTTTTTTCACAATGTATACAAGCCTTGTTTTCGTCGACGTTAATTGAGTACCGTTTGTAGTGCGGTTCTTCTATAATTTACAGTCGATGATTACCAGGGTAGGCTATTAATATAGAGAGATGATTGAGCAGTAAAAAAATCAAAGTGATATGGTGTAAAGCTTCATAAGAACTCAGCCAGAACCGGTCGGCGAATAGAGTGAAGCGTGTGCTCAATTTCCGAGAACCCACCACATCTCGGCCAATTTACTTTTTTAGATCGCCAGAAATCATGATCTAAGTATTCATTAAATACAAATTGGGTTTTCATAGAATAGTATCCGTTATGAATAATGGTGATTGAGAATAATTCATCTTAATTTTTAATCCTGATTTTTAAACCATAGTCTACTTTAATTTAGATAACAAACTAATTAATACATTCGTTTTAATTTCAGTTTAGTTTGAGAATGTATCTTGCATAATATAAACATGTGGTTGAAAAAATATATATAAACACGTGGTCGAAATATACAAACACGTTACTTAAATAAATGATTATTGTAAAAGTAAACGGTTAATCCAAAATCTAGAGAAGAATAAGTAAAAGGAGTGTTTCATTCACGCATCATTAGCACTCACTATCCGAAACGAACAAGACCCTAAAGTTTAAATGCCAGTACATTTTACATACGGTCAAAATCTGCCCTATTATGGAACATCCCTTTCCTTCTAAAAATGGGGAGATCGGCCATCCGTGCAACGGCCACTACCTGTACCTACAAATATACCTGTATACGAAATCCCAGTCCATAATTATATACAAATAAATAAGTATAAATACAGCTATAGGCAACATCGGTCTCGCTCGCACAACTACAAAAACGCCTTTGAGGTATTACTGTCTCTTTTGTTCATGTGCGTTGATGTCTTTTACTCCAAGCGTAGGACAACAGAACACGGAAATATATCAGATAGTTTTTTGTATACATTTAAAAATTTGAAAGAAAATTTAATTAGCTTTATGTAAATGATTCGATTCAAAAATAAGTACTAAACTCAATAATTAAAAAACTTGGAAGTTTTCATGGCCTTTCGCATATTTCCATAATGTGTAGTTCGGTCTAAACCAAACTAAAGCTATAGGTTCCAATGAAAAACATACTTATCAAATCTAAAACCCTATTCCAAAATAATGTAAGTACCATACCATAAACAAATAACAAAATGAAGAATATTTCATCTTACCAAACAGCTATTACGTACAGACTAGAAAGTCTCAATAGAAATTGAGCGTATTAGTTATCAATGAATAATTTATAAAATACATTTTTGAATGTTCTGGTTCTTTAGGTATACTGTGCGATTCAATCGCTTATATTAAATTGGAAGCGCGGAGGCTTCGAAGGGCAGGCGGGAGAGGAGGGATCGAGATTCACGATGAACGTCCAGAGAACCGGACTCGAAAGAATTACCCCCCATATTATTACTATTAAAACATTTTAAAATATGTAGTACGCATTATCTATGTTACGTACTGATATAATTATGGAAGTGTCGTGGTTTTATTTACAAGTCTGAATGATTGTCGGTTCATTTACATAAATAACACGCTGACTGGCTACATTTAAAAACGGCCTCTAAAAAACTTTGTTTTGGTGGTAAACTCTGGGTCCCCACTATGTACACAGCTAAAGAACATGACTTTAATAGATGATAACATAAAATAACAACAAATTAAAGTAAAAGGGCTCACCTTCGCACTGTGGTATAGAGCACTACTTCGGGTTATCTTGGCTTTAGTCATCGTAAATCCTTGCAATCCGTCCAGTGGTCACATATAACACAGTTCATAACGACACTTCCATACAAACTTTCATGTTTACAAGCCTTTTTAGTCCATAGGAATACGAAAACTTAGCACGCGGCAATCGCGGCTGTGTTTACAATGAGAGATCGTACGTGGGAGTGTAGAGTTGCGGCTACGCCGTCCGTGACGCTAGCGCCGCCAGTGCTCGCAGCGGCGTAGTAGTAGAACTAAGTAGTCAGCGCCGCGCGCGGCTACGGCGGGAAATAAGCCTACGCCTACGGTCAGGATTTTGAGGCTTCGAAGCGGCCATTTTGTTCTATAGAACCTAAGATGCGCATCGCCCGCGGGATCACAAGAATAATGACGACATCAGCAATAATTGTTGTTATTATAAACACGTCAAGGGAAGATTTTTCATCTCATAAAATGTGACATTCCTTATAAATTATTGTTATTACGTTTTTTATTGAAAATACTGTTGAGTATTTGAAACTATCTGTGGAGACTTTTTAATGGCTTTTTGTTAACCATTTCAGTTGATGTTTTTAGGTAATTAGCTGAAAGTTATAAATAAAATAAAATCTTGAATCCTATTGCAATTTTTTGGTCTGGATACTTATTGCTGAACAAACGTAACCTACATAAATCTAAATTTGCCAGTAAAAAATATAGGCTGAGTACATGATCACGTAATAATAATAATAAAACGCGCCAAGCCGTGTTGACTTCAAAAATAATAATAAATATTACCTGTTCTGTTCTGTCTTGTTTTTTTATTCGCTTTAGAGCAGGTGGTCGCAAGAAAAAAGTTTGAACGTGCGAGGGAACAGTTTTCGACTGCGCAGCGGGATGAGGGATTAAAAGGCTATCAAAAAAACTTGATCGATAATAAAGAACACCTTGTGTGTAAAATGCGTAATCGCTCGTAATACCTTATCAATTCCCTAGAATATTTCAAGTCAGTTTTCTTAGTTATTGTCTCTTGATTGCGTGCGTGACTAATGTAATATTGTACGCATAAGAAATCGTATACTATAATAGTAGGATAGTAATACTAATAACGCAACGGATATTGATTGATGATTTTGTAAAGGATAAATTCAAAATTGATTTACTGAATTAGGCCTAAGGCCATGAATACACCTATACACCATTCCTAATCATTTGATACAAAACGGAAAAAGGGCTGTCAAAATTCGAAGACATTATTAACACGCTTTAGTCATCCAAACTGAACGTGTATGCAAAATTTCAGCTCAATCGGATACCGGGAAGTGGGTCAAATTTAACTTCCAAGATTTTCTTACATAGTTAGTTACAGGTGAAGCTAGTAAAAGTGTGTTAATAAAAGAGTTCATCCTGCCCCATACTGATTTTGATGAAATTAGGTACAAAGGTAACATATATGTATATTTTAATGAATAACAGAAATAGATGTAGAGAACTTTCCATCTCGGAAAATTTAAAGCTGTTACACGGTTGGAGCGATAAACACAGATATTTATTTATTTAAAATTGATAGAAATTAGCAACTGCCCATCCTCTCCATATACCATATCTCATAAATATTACTTTGTGGTTTTAAAATCTATGTTACGAACACAGAAACTTAGGAGTTAATAAATACTCATACATAGGTACCTACTCGTATTTGTCAGTGAGCTCGATTTATTTTGTACGATTATAATGGACTACTGTCTACTGTCAATACAATTTGTAAGTACACAGATTGTGGACTCACGCTTACATTCAGAGACGACCGAAACGAGTCTAAGCGTGAACTTACGCTTCCATATCGTCGGTCGAATCACGAAAAGGCGTAACTGATTTTTCTCAACTTTACAGGAGAGCGAAATAAAGAAAACCTATATGAGTTTTATGGACACACCAGGACACACTATATTAATTTATATATTTAGGTAGGATGTTAAGGCTTACTTTGAAAGCGAATTTAATCCCTTAAATAATACTGTAAATAATTTCCCTGTACCTTTATTAGATTAAAATATTTTCGCCATTTTGTTGGTTACGCCTTTTCGTGATTCGACCGACGATATGTCAATTTTACGAACAAATTTTGACAGATGGAAGCGTAAGTTCACGCTTAGACTCGTTTCTGTCGTCTCTGAATGTAAGCCTTAGTTCCATACAACTCAATAACAGTGGCGCAACACCTCAATCTGTGGCGCTGTGTCTCTATGTTATATCAAGCACAAAGGTTTCAAGTTCCCTTTGTCTTTGCGCACGTGCGCCCCATAGTTACTTGCACGGGTACATTAACATATTCTGAACAGTTAAATGAAACCCGAAACCATATTTTCTCCTCTTAGAACGATTGGAGTAAACACACAAATTGAAAGTACCTTACTCCCATAAAAAACCATTTAAAAGGAACGATTCCTCGTCGATACTTTCAAATCGAAGATGTACCTCCTTTTGTATCAGTCACCTTATTATCTTACCTTATGGAGAAAATGGATAAAAAGAAAAAGTTTGGAGCATATAAAGAGACTGCTTTACTACCCAAACGGTAAGCGGCTCGACTGGTCTACGCTACGGGTATTACTTATTCCATTCCATAGTAATTGCGTAGTGGGCTGTTGGCCCAATTATACACTCCCGTCTAGTTAGGTGAGAAATAGAATATCGTCGGCATGACGACGGATAAACTATTATTTTTACTTACAAAATTATGGGTGTAATAGCATGTTGGATTACGAAACTACGACTACGAGAAGTGTTTATTAGTTGCCTGTTATCATCATGATTGTAGATCATAAGATGGGAGAGAATATTTTCAATTTCTGTTCCTATGTTGTTCAATTGTAAAAATAATAACAATATAAATTATATTTGATAATACATGGTAATAATAATATTCTTGAGATTTAATTAACTCGGATATTTAATTTCTCGTATGCTGCGAACACAAAATTCGTAGGCGTAGGCCTTATGACAACCCTAAAGACAATATAAAATGGTGAAAGTTTTATAAAAACACTAATCAATTTCAGGACTTTTTGATGAAAATAAATAAACGTTTTGTAAAAACACTAATCAATTTCAGGACTTTTTGATGAAGACTATTTAAATGAAGAGAAATTAAACTAGTCGTTATTATTAATAAGCGCACTGTGGAGACTACTTTTTCATCTGCAACAGGACTTTATCTGGCATTATCCTTGTAAAGCCAAGAAGCCTTAAGATTATTAAACCATAATAATGCCCATGACGCACACATTCCTTGCACCAAGGAATGCAGAAGGGATTGCGTTAAAAGAAGTCCAGGGCCGTTCAGAGATTACATGAAAGCATTTAACTAGCCTCCTCCAACTGTGTAATTAGCTATGTGTTAACGACCCAATGACAATTAAAATATACAATAATCTTCCAGGTGGACTTAAGGATCTGCCCATAATTATTTTCCGAAAGAAACTGTATACCTGGTTAGTAGATAAGTGTCTGTACAGTATTCAGGAGTATCTGGATAATACCTGATAATTTTTGTATCTCTGTTGTAATGAATTTGTTGAAATATAATTATTTACCTATTCTAATAATAATGAAATTGTTTGTATTCTATATTGTATAATAGTATTATTTGGTTACTTTGTTATTTGTTAATATTCTATGATATAATTGTAATGGTTATGTGTAATGATTCAATAATTGTTCATTAATAATATAAATTGTAATTTATTCTTGATTTAAGTCTCGCATACCAGTGATGGTCAATATGCGGATACTAGTTATTGCTAATAACATGAAATGTACCACCTGTCTACCCATATTAAGCGAGTAAATGATTTGATTTGATTTGACCACGAGAAACGGCTGTAATTTGTCTCTTCTGTATATGAAATCCATATTATTTTAATTTAAAGTGTAATGTGTTTTAACGGGATCATGTTTTATAGATCTTTACTTTTAAATACCTTCTTATGTTTATAAACCAACTGTTCAGAAGTAAGGCACAATGCATAGCAGATTCATTTGTCATTTTAGGCGTAATACCACTTCATTGCAATAATTTTAAACCTGAATCGGTTCAAAATAATGATCTTGTAGGGTTTGATTTTCAGATGATCAGCTAATTTTATAGAAATTATAATATAGCTTATTTTTAGGGCAAATTATTTACAAATTTAGATACTTACCATCTTTGTTTTTTATTCAACTACAAACAACAGATTACAACCTTCCTCTGCCTGCCTTTATTATTCCTAGCTTTTGCCAGGTTCCGCGTACTTACAATACACTCCCCTATTTAAATCCTCGAACATAATAAACCAATCATCTTGCTTAAGAATAAGACGATCAACATAATGGAAATTGGAAGCACGAAAACGTAATTTAAAAACTGGAGATTAGGATCCAATCCTTTGTAAGCTTCTTTTATAATTAGTTAAACGATTTTTTAATTAGCGTAGAGTTATGACTTATTTATAGAAAATAGATTGTGTGGTACCGTAGTAACTCTACATCACGCCGGTACAGGGCAACTTTTGTTTTATAATTTAATTGTAAGAATTTCAATTAAAAATTGCTGATCCGGTTACTTAATTTGAAACTGTCACTATATTATAGGTAATTGTAATTGTTTTTTATTAGATATAGTGTATTGAACATAGTAGAAAATCCACACTGGTTTTAAATGTATATCTAACGTTCAAAAGAAGGAAGCTTCACAGGGCTAAATAGCAGAATAGCGGCTAAGTAGACAGTTCCATCTTGTTCCTTATAAAACACGTAGCATTTAACATTATTTTCAATTCTATGCCTCTACTATATTCTTATTATGCATCAACATTCAACATCAGCTTATAAGTCCATCTCAATAGTTTTCAATTACATTTTTTTTCAAACTAGCTTTTCGATTAATATAAAAAACTCTTCTCGATTAATATCCATATAGTAAAATTACAACACCCCTAACCGGTTTTATCTCGTAGTAGTACTATATAAACGTATACCCATCTCTTTTACTCTGATGGAATCTATTTTCAGATACACCAAATTGACCTCTATAATGACTAAGAGAAGCTCTTAAATCCCATGTAGCGTAATGGATACGTAGTCCACAAACTGTTGATCTTGTAGTAGTAGGTCGTAGTAAGACAAAACGAGTTTTGTGCTAAGAGGAAGTGACCACTTCGCTCAAAAAGATATTTTACCGTTAAAGACACGTTCAAATATAGCAGGACATATAATACATTGTGTCCTTTATTATACTAAATACTATCTATTGAATTATTGTTAGTATAAACACTTAGGATTAAACGAATTAGATACTTCAAATGACAAGTAAAAATCCACATGTAGATTTTTTGATGGACGACCTGGGGCAACTATTGCAAATTAAATAAGAAACAAAACCCACAAATATTTCAATATAATCATTGAATAATAATCAAAGCTATATTCTAAATGCGCAAGCGCATCATGCCTTGCAAAGCGCCTACTAGAATCAAAGAGCAATCATTTGTATAACAACGTAGTGGGCTACTATTATGAACAGGCGCACAACTTCGACCGTATAGATTATCTAACAATTAAAACTCTTATTGCAATTACAAATGATAAATAGAGAAATGTTATAGCTTATTATACGCTATGTATACAATGGATCATAATTAAGATGTTGATAGTCAGTTGCCAATAAACTGCCTGTCTTCACCATTGTTCTTGCAGTAAATATTTCCCAGATTAGTAAACTTTCCAGGAGCTGTCTCAAGCACTAGAGCTAAGTTGCGATACATGCGGGTGTCACTATACTTAAACTGCACGCGATTCCCACGAGACCGCCATTGACAAAACCCGCAACATTTGAAATACTCAGGCGTAGTACGGGTGTTACGAACTATATGTATAAATGTATACACCTACTTGTAAATATTACGTAAAATCTTGTTGAAATAGCAAACGTCAACTGATATTCTGAAGAAAACTTTCTAGACGCTTGTTGATTAATAAATTCAAGAAATACTGTGTTACTTTCATTGAATAAATTCAAGAAATACATACCCGTCTAATTATGTAGGTATGTGGCATTCATATGGATGATACCACGGAATGGCAGATTAGACAGTAATTTGATGACACAATGAATATACTTACATACGAAAAATTGTTTTTAAAGACATTTTACATTTTGGAATATCGCGAAACAAGCGGTTTTTTCCTGACCCTTTGGTTTCGAGAATTAATCGGCTTTATTAAAATACAACAATTCATTAATTGAGTTTTACGGCGTTTGCAAATATAAACAGTTACTTTGAACAGTTATCGGATTATTATCTCCTTTATTATTTATTATTATATTAAATTGTTCAGCAATGAAGATTTGATTTGATTTGATTTATTCATTTTAAATACATATATTACATATTATAAAATAATAATAAAACACACATTTAAAAACATAAAAAATAGGGACCAAGCGAAGGCGGGAATAGGGTCCAAGCTACCACCGGTGGCCATGGCTCCAGAGAGTCACAATCCGTGCCATGTCGAGGAATGCCGCCTTCTGTATCAGGCTCTTGATCCAGCCCTCCAACGAGAACCTCGTAAGATGCTGGTCGAGATTCTTGGCTAACGACTGCTGAGTGCTGAGTACACGGTACATCCCATTAACAATCTCAGATTATTATTTTTAGTATCCGGAAATTACGACACGTTACGACGGAAACAATTTGAAGTTCCTTTGATTCCCTGATCAATGTCAAAATAACATACAAATTGTTTGTAATGTCGACCATTTCTGTTAATCCATGGAGGCATGACAACAGAGATCCAGGATTCCTGGTCTGTTATTCACCATCTCTGCATGTTTTGAGTCACGACAACACTCAGCTTTATGTCCCTCTTTGTCTTAAAACACAACTTAAAAACATTAAACATAACTTTAGATAGCCTCCGCTCCAACAAAGAGTCTTTGTAAGAGCTTTCGTTGTTCGTTGCAGACACATAAATAAACGCCTATCTCTGTAGTATCAATTTACATGAGAGATGAGCACGAAACTGGACCGCACACAATATATCGCACGAGGTTTCTCTAAATCTACGACCGGTTTTCCGACCGTGTCTTATGGATGTTTCCCTTAATTTCAAATGTAACCGACCCACAGACATGGCCCACTCTACCTCAAAAACCGGCAATTTTATATGACCACTCAAGATAGGAAGGTTTACAAATGGCTCTCCGAACTTTAGCTTTATAGTTTCCAATCTTGAGTTTATAGCCAAGCGAGAACAGGTTAACGTCCAAATGATAGTCGTTGAAACAGCTTATTTGCATTTTATTATCAACCCATGCTTAAATGATTATTTTATTTTAAATGTATTCGGTACTATTGTTTTAAAGATTTGTACTGAATTTAAACCAAAAGGTTTAATAAATCCTCCACATTTTATAGATGTTTTATCGCCTTTAATTGGAAATTGAAAAGTTTAAAGACTTTGGTTAGAGTTGTTGACCATTCATTCTTAAATACGTAACTGTATTTTGACCCTAAACACTCCATCTACACTGGCGAGAATAAATTACTTTTGTTTTGGGTCTGGTCATTTGAAAGTATTAACATAACAACGACACGACACCACATGGACCTTCTCAATAGACAAACGAGCTTTGTTGAATGTGAAGTAATAATCACCATACATGGCGCGAAAATTGATGATCGCGATACAATTCGATATCTTGTAACAAATACAATGATAGTTGGGTCCCTCAAAATAGATGGGATACCTTAGGTACATCGCAATTGCAACATATCATATTTCCAAAATTTTATTGACCTCATCGACGAATCGGTAGAGCAATAAACACTGCCCTTAAATAGCGTTTGCCATCACAGTCTTTTATATTTATGTGTTAGAAAAATATAAATAAGAAATCCACCAACCGCGACAAGCCATAATTTCTCACGGCGATCACGCATCGTATTCAGCGCGTGGCTGGGTGCACAGGCGCCTATCCGTGGGAGTCCGAATGATTTGACCGATACTACGTAAGTCTGCGTATTAGGAAACTGTCACCGATATGGTGGCGATGCGACGCGACGTAAGTTCAGTCATAAGAAAACTATTGATATAGTAGGTTTCTAGTACTAAACAAACGCCTATGTCCCGGAAATGGTTTACAAAACATCGTCAATGAGTGTTTGTTTGCTATTTCACAAAATTGGAAAACATCCACATTCCGACAAAAAGCCTACAAGCCACAAGTCACAGAACATTTAATTAAATCGAATGTACCTATGTTCCCTCTGAATTTGGAAATTATGGGAACATGTGAACAACTTCGTGTCAAATATTTTTAGATAAAATAATGTTTGTAAACATTGCAACCGCAACATTGAAATGTTTTTCAGAGCAAGCGGGAAGCTCGAATCAACCGCGGTCCCACAGTTATCCTACTACCATAAATTGAGACAATTGTTGTACGAGACTTTCAATTTCAAACTGAGTATATTGGAAATAAATTGCTTCTTTACCATTTAAGTCTGGATAGAACAAAGGACGGAACATCTTATTTATTGAATTAAGATTGCATAAATTGCTTTTTCCAAGTCCAAGTTCACATGGTAAGTAGAAGCTACTTAAACTGGATCCGATTTGTGTATAGCCCAATAATATGCAGTACTACATAGGACACCGTTTTTTTAATGACCTGTCGTGTGAATGTAATTATACCTATATTTTCTGACAGGAATCTCAAGTACCTTATTTCTAACTTGTGAAACAATAAAATTGCACACTTCATGTCCTTTCCAGTCGCATCCTTTTATAGACTTCCTATTAACACTGGTCCCTTCGCTTCCTCATTGCGGGGTAAGAAATAACCTGTAATTCAAGGTCCAGGTGGGATGTTCAACCTTTGACCGTCCACCTGTCAAGTGATGTAATTAGATCGTTACCCGAAGCATGGCCCGACGGTCAAGCTTGGCTGGGTTTCCCACACGTCTTGGCGGCTAAGGCGGACCCTCGCTATTCTGATGATAAGATTAACCCGCACTTCTTAGATATACCGATATGCAACTGCTTGTGACTGTTTTACGTTAATAACATAATTTTCTTCGGTTGATAACGGCGAAATTATGGAGGAATGAAAGTATTTCATACCTACATAGGTATGTAAGAAGATAAGTCTACAGATGTAAGAAATAGAAATAGAAATAGAAATAGAAATTTATTCGCAGGAACATGTGTTACAAAGTTCTTATAATAGTATGCAGTACAATGTATTCCGCCTTTTCAAAGGCATGCAAATATTCGTTTCGTAAGTTGATTTGTTTATAACAACTACGCATCTCATTTGGTTGTCGTAATAAATTCAGAAGCCTGTTTGACGATTGCACACCTGTTATTAATTATTTATGTGTAACACATTAAAGAAGTCGACTCCGGTAAAACTCGCGTAACATGTCAAATATTATTTATATGCTTATTAACTTCAAAAATAAGCTATCAATAAATTTTATGGTTCCCAAAATTTTGGTGTTGTAAACGTCACTGAAAGAGGCAGACACTCGACGAGTTACGACACCGCATTACAATGGTCTATATTCGAACAATGGAGGTTTTTATCGTGACTTAGTCACAGGAGACATTATCCTTGAAGACGGTCAGGAAGGGTGAGTCATCAAAAGTCGCGGGTCGTGGGGTCGCGGTTCAGTGCGCATAACCGAATTGTGCCAATGTTAAGTACTGCGCTAGCGCACACTTACGTCATTTTAAAAAGTAGTCTGTTATACAGCTGCTGTAGCTGCTTTGTAACGAATTAATTTAGTAACGTGGACAAAGCACCAGGTTTTATAGGTTAAGTATTTTTTGACCACCAATTCTGAGAAATCTATTATGTTTTCAATTTAATCGGACCTTATTCGAGCGAAGAGGTTGAACAAATGTCAACTAATACAGAAGTCTAAGATTGGTTTAAAGGATTTCTTAAGTATATTATATCCTACTTGAGCAAAGCATAACGAAGTAAGAATTAAATTATCATCGTTCGAATCGGCTAGACCAGTTTAGGCTTTATATTATTATGTGGAGGAAGGAGGTATACAAACACTTTATTTATATACTACATATCACACAAACGACTGTGACTAAACAGACAATAGCATAAACTGTAGGCGCAGTGAAGCATAGTGTCGTACGACAAACTCTATTGAGATGCAAGTGTGTCCAAGCGATCAACAGAGCGATTAATGTGTTCTAAGCAGGGGCCAACCGTGAGGTCGATGGGGTATATTACCAAATCAACCGTTACTTAGCACGTCATTGTACCTATCTGTATGGTTAGTCATTTCTTATTTAATCATCCCTTTGCGTAACTTGTATAAATTTAAACTAAAGTAGATAACGATAACAATTTAATTCGGAATCGTGACACAAACAAACTTTCTCACAATTCATTACAAAGGTAATGCCAACAATAAAACTTGTACTATTGTATTATTTTCTAATTATTTTCATATTAGGCATTATTTCCTTTTTATTCTTGAAAGATGGAGCCACTAAAATGATCGGAAGTCGAACATTACAGACTTTAGTTCTGATGCCATTTCCGGACACACACGTTGATAGTTTGTGACCAAAATTGACGTAAAAATTGGGTCTCATGATGTTATTTAAGTTATTTTATTTTGAGAAAATTGTGGCACACGGTTAGTTGTTACTTCATAAATATTTGGAGCGATTAAATCTAAAACCAACCAACGGTACCAACGGTACCTTTCATAACACCTACTCAAATATTGAAAAAGTCATGGTTCTCAATACTTTTACATTTGCGCAAAGAATATAGCAATTTAATATTTTTTAAACCGATAATAATCGACATGTTAAACATGAAGTAGTATCACCAAATGTCACCACAAGCAACGCTCGAATAAAATATTTTTTTAAACCACAGTTGAAGACAATGTATTGTAGTCAACAAAAACAACTAAATCGTGAACCGTGACGGTTGCACTCGTAATACCTTATTAGAAATGCAATAAAAATGAGCCACAATATGGGAGTAATTCAAATGCCCAACCGTGGGATCTGTAAGAAACCGCACATAAATATGATCTGACTTTGTAGTACACTACTTACTTGAATATTCATAGAAAATATCCCTAAACTAGGAAGTTGAACTCATATTTTATAAATTACTTACTCGATTACAAAAAGTAAAATTATTATGACAAATTATTATTAAAAAAATTCAAACGATTTAATGTTTCATGGAAAATAATAATAATCGTTTGTCATGTACAATTAAGATTGTTTTTAATTTAAACTTAATGTATGGTATACGTCGTAAAACGCGACATCATTATAACGACAAGTCAATCGACAATTCTCCGGGCAATTTGGTAAAAATTTTACAGGCAGGCTACATTGAAACAAGTTTGGTCTGCTAACCTTTGTCTAGCTAGTTCAAAAACGGACGTTGCAAAATATACCACTAAATCAGTGTTACTGTTCAGTATCTTATTTTACACAATAATGATTAGAGATATGGGTTGTTAAAGATATTATGATTGTTTTATCATTAACGATAGCAACAAAAGATAAAGAAAACGTGAAACTAATCAATATTGTACAGTGCGGTGACAATGAATGACATACTGTGTTTAACATTATGAATTTTAAAAACAATAGTGTATATTAAGTTACTGGCTTATGGACATGGTACCTGTGGAAAAAAACTGTGTAATTTATTTGAAAATTAACAAAAATAACAATGGCCTCGTCAATGATAATATTTCTACTAGTTGGTTTCTTGGTATGTTTTATTTTTAAACACATCTAAAATATTAAATTTAAGTCTTAATAATAATTATGTTCTCCAGGACCAGTTGAAGTTACTATGTCAGGGACAAGACAGTCAACCGCTGTGTTCTACATTTCACGAAAATCAATTTCTCAAATTTCAGGATATGATGGCAGTTGCATTGCTTTTGCCACATCTCGACATTCACGCGAAAGAATTAGGATGCAATCATATTCAGATTGGACTGGTGGGTGCTGTGTTCTCAGGTTGCCAAATGATATCGTCACCTATTGTCGTGAGTAAATCATAACATACACGATAGCATAATAGCTCATAGAAATAACGTAAACATACGATAACATTCTGTTGTTTTATTTTCAGGGAAGCTTGAGTGACGTACGGGGCCGAAAACCAATATTAATATTATGTTTAATCATTTGCTCTTTCACATACTTCTGGTCGGGAACAACAGCTTCTATTTTCATATTCTTAGCCTTAAGGGCGGTATTAGGTGAGCAATTTTATATTTTATTTCGTTTTGCCATATGATCGTATAGACTTGTAGAGTGACAGTGTCGTCCGAACTGTTTCAGTTTCAATAAATACTTCAATTCCTACTTGTTTTGTTTCAGGAACATTCAAACAAACACAGTTTATAACAAGAGCCTTAGCACCGGACTATATAGAAGATACAAAGAAACTCGCTGTTTTGTATGGCAGATTAATTTCAGTAGGGGGACTGGGGTTGGCTATAGGACCTGTTTTAAGCGGGCACGTCATGGAAGCATATCCCAAAAGTGGTTTTAATATATTATGTTTAACGTTAGCCGCAATTTTTTTAATAAATTCAGGTGAACCAATTTTTTTATTTTATTTTTAAGTAGGTGTAGCGGTACTCATACTATTTACCTATACTTTATGCGCCACTTATACTTAATAAGCAAACGCGCAAGTCTAGTAATATACGACGTTAAGAAACTAAAATTCGATCAAGTCTTTCGAAAACGGAAGGTGCTCTTACCCCTTTAAAAATGTGTTAAATCATGTTCTCATTGTTACAGGTTTGATCAGTTTGTTGTCAGACATTTCAAATGAGGAAAAAGATGCATCAAAAGAAGCGTCGATAGCACCTAAATTATTGGACTCCATTGGAGGTACACTCAAACAATCTCTAAATAAGTTCCACAGCGTCGATTGGATCAAATATTGGGACATATTTTTATTCAAACTTCTAACGTCACTCTCTATGGGATTATATTATAATAGTTTCAGTTTATTTTTAAAGACCCAACACGGCGTGTCTCCTGTAAACCTAGGATACATAATATCTTTCCAAGGAGTTATTGGATCTATAAGTAACTCACTTATTGCATTAGTAAACAGAATATATATTAATGATAAAGACTATAGTCAACGAATCTTTCATATCTTTCTTGTTATGACATTGTCATTAATATGTTTAGCGGTAGTGCCTGGTGTTTATATTTACATAGCACTGTTAATTCCCAAAGCAGTGTCTTTTGCCCTCGCAAGAATTGTAATGCTGGAAGTGTTATCTAATAGAAGTGGGGCTGGTATCAGAGGAACACTTATAGGAACGTCAAATAGCGTCAGATCTGCATCAGGTATTTTGACGCCGATCATAGGCGGTTACATTAATCAGTATTTAGGTGTTTCTTATGTGTTTTACTTCAGCGCATTGTTTGCCACCATAGGTGTTATCATAAGTTACCGAGCGAGATCGAAGTCTATAAAAGAAAAAAGAAAATAAGTTAATATAATTTTACAAATATTTTTTAAATAAATTATTACATTCAATTTCATGAAACCCAATTTTTTATTGAAAATAAAAATAAGGATTAACAATATGTACGGGTCGCTAAGGACCAGTCTACATTGTATGAAAACTAGCGTATTTGTAATAAAAAAATACACTTACAGCTACCGTAAAATTAAAAGGTCTAAGGTACGGTCTAAGGCAAACACAAAAATCTTGTCTATATATAATATATAGACAAGACTTTTATGTTTGCCTGTAATATATTATTATATTATTCGCACCTAAACATACCTACCAAAAAAAATGTTTATTCACGTCTGTGGTCGATTATTTTGACTCTTCTTGATTAGCTGAAAGGCCAGGTAAGCTCTAATATAATTATTTGTTTATAATATAATTATACACTGCTATGGTTAAATATTTTAGCCCTAAGCTAAGTATATTCAAGATTTCGTAATTATTTGAAATCTCTCCCAACCTTTCTCCCAACTATTATTGCATCAAAGATAATAAGATCTAATTGTTTTAACACGTCAGAATTACATCGGTAGATAATGGGTGTGCTCTAATTATCAAAACATTATGCAGGTAAATAATAAGGGAGTGTGGTGTCTTGTGGTCGGTTCTCACGCCACGGTTCCTTCCGAAGGCGGCGACCCGTGACGCTACCGTCTTCGGCGCCCACATCGCGCCTCTCATTGTTTCACCTCTAGTAACTACTGACAGACAGACCTCTTAAAAACGACAAGGGTCAATTTTGTAACGTAAAAATTATATTTATGGAGCTCTATCTAGTCGTACTGTAAGAACGAAATATTCCGCTGGTGAAGCGGAACCAACAGCGGAATCAACAGGGTTACGTATTTTAATTCGAATTTCAGGATTTGATTCTGGTGTACAAGAAAAATATATAAATTATTAATAACAGTAAATGAACTCAACTGTTCATTGCATGACACGTTATCAATATTAATTGTTAGTGGAAAGATGAAAAACTGATGACGGAAATGTCTGGAGCGCCCCGGGAGTCTTGGCACACGACGGAATGTCGTCGCAAGCGCAGCAGGTGCGTTAATGAAAAAAACAACTTTAAGGCTAACCTTCAATTCATCAATTGTGATGCTTTTGATGTATCCTTGTTATTGGATTGTCGTCATAATTTCTATGAAAAATCACGACTGTTATAGTTAGAACTTGAAAGGAAAATTCAAAAACTTAATTAACTTTATACCTTTCGAAAAAACCGAAAGTAATTATAATCATCTTGATCATCGATAGTCGATAACGTAGGTTTATAATTCCCATAACACATCATCTTTACGTATGAGAGAACACCTTTGCTCTATGCACCGCATTATAAATGTTAATTACGACGCTGACATTTAATTACAATATAATTCCTGTGCGAACGCCCATCGCAATAGCTATAGTGAACAACTTTTGTGAATTATTGTATGGAGGTCGACAGGTGGAAACTAAACACAGGTGTTTCAGTGTTATAGGTATAATGACGATTATAGTTTTCGTGTTTGAGACTAGTTATGAAATTAGCTGTCGTCGAGGAACGGCCTGTCTCCTGTGGCGTTAGTATTCTTTCGATGGTGTGTCGATAATAGATATTGTTTAATAGATAAATTGTTTATCAACATGAATGTTTTATAATTTAGATACCTATACCTACTGAAGGAAATATTTTAAAATATTAAACGTCACACTTCATGATGCTATCCATGCCGCTGAAGATAGAGATCTGATATTTGGGATAACATCAAAAGAAGAATGTCATTATCGGGGAGCACAATCCTCAACAGTGAGGAACCGATGCGAGTAGCAATAACTAGGGGCAAGAATAAGCATCACAGGATAATAATTGTTCTTTTTTCATAAGCTTAGTGTCCTGCAACTTGGGAGCGGCCTATGTCAAGTGGACTGCGATAGACTGAATCATAATCTTATTGAAATATTTCGTTTTGTTTTATAATTTAGAAAAATCTCCACTAATAGTTTTATCAACAAAGAAGTAAGTCAAAGAAAGTCACGTTTTATCCTAAAAATAAGAGTTGCCATTTCACGCAATGCCCAGCAAAACCAGCAAGACCTAATTAATAAAATTATTTTATACTTAGGTACATTATTTTGTCCAATAAAGTGTTCCTACATTCCCACCACTGAAATCAACATAAATAAATCACGCCTATGTTTATTAAGTTCAACATGTTCACACATGCTCATTTCATATTCATTGTTGGCAACTCCTCGTCACGGCGTTTATATAGGTACGACATGTTTGACGTGTTCGAAATTAGAATTGAACTAAAATAGGCGTACGTTGTATTTCTGCACTAAGGTTCAACTTATTTTTGAGAATCGTAAACAATTACTTTGGATAGACATAAAATGCAAAATAACAGTTCTTGGAAGCTATGTACAATTGCACACTGTGGGTGTTCCAATAATAAAAGAATAACAATACAGATTAATATTTGGTAAAATATAAATATTTCTAAACATTTTGGTTTCATTGAGATAGCCGGCAGAAAATATGTAAGGCAGCCGGCCGGTTCATAATACCAGTCTTCTCGTCGAAAACAAAAGAATGAAACAAGAAACTATAGCCTTCTGGAGAGGTCAATCTGAACATTAATACTGCGCAAGATGGAATGCCCCAACACGTCCGACCAATCAAACTAACGAGCTTAAGTTTTATCACCTTCCTATTGTTTTTATGATTACTTTTATACCATTTTTGAGTAATGCCCATCATATTCAATTTTCTCTTTTATTCATAAACGGGAACATCTCTTTTGTTTAACTTAGTTCCTGGGCATGTTCGTAGACCCTATGATAATCTGAACACTAGGTTTCCTGATGCTGATTGCCATTCTAAAATCCCTAACTAAAAACAATAGCAATTCAAATCTGGTTTTCATGACATGCCTGAAATTGGAAAACAAGAAAAAGAATTTGAATACATTCCTATTTCTGATACAAGTATGTAGTATTTACTGGTGGAGATAGTGATAACTAATTGTAACAGCTATTACAAGCTAACTTAACTAGAAAACAATTATGAACGTAAGTTTATGACAAAAATATATAGATGGCATTTAGAGCAGGCGCCTAAGTAAACAACCAAGTCTGAGACGTGCGTGGAATCGTCGATACTTAGTAAAATAACTTGTGTAAGCACACATGCACCTGTTCAAAGAGAATTGTTTAGAAAACTAGCAGCACGATCGTTCCCGCTTTATTCCATAACAGGAGCCCGACTATCGCAGAGCTCACTTTCTCCCTCGCACTTACACCGAAATTACTTGAAAGAAAAAGAAAGGTAGTAAAAGCTCGATTAACATTTCTTTAATATACGCTCGTGCTTTAGAACCAGGTGAGGAGTATTTGAATCTTGATATTGTTACAACACTTAGAATTAACGAGAGCATATGTTCACGTGTTGTAAATTGTAATATTAACAGACGTTCCATTAAATTAATATTGTGTTGAAAAGCGTGATCATCTTTATAATGACGACAAATCCCAAGCAGGTGGCTTTTTACATTAAAAACCATTTAGCTTGCCGATACCGTGTCAGTTGCATTGCAGTTGGAAACAATACCTACATTTTCGTTTTGTTTTAAAATTGACCAAGAGCTATCAGTTTTTTTTTTTGGCACTTTGTTAATTTGGCCCCCTTTGCTGATTTGGATAATAGTAAGTTAAAATGAGAAATTGAGAACTATATCGCTCATTGCTACAGTTGGTATACAGGCTGTCCATCAAACTACACACTTACACAGTATTCCATCAGAAGAATTTAAAGTTTGTTTAACAAGGTAGATTGTGTACAAGGGCCATACAGATTTACTAAGTGTACTAATTGATGAAGGTTGTAAACACAATTTAATATGGGTAGTGGCTGTAAATACAATGGATTCAATATTGAAATTAACAAAACATGTGGGTTCAGGATCAAAAAATATTCGTCAACCAATATTTTTTGGTTGCGGTGTATGGATATGTTATTATTCATTACCTATAATATCAGTAAAATACTGAAACATATTTTTTTTATACCCCTGAAGTGGCAAACTAGCATACGGCCCGCCTGATAAGCGGTTACCTATGGACGCTTGCAACACCAGCATCACTAGCGCGTTGCCGACCCTACTACTAGCGCCAACACGACGCTTCCCAAGGAGCACTGGCGACCTAATTTAATAATGTAACATAAACTTAACTGAGCGGAACGGGCAATGACTCAATCCCACACAAAAGAAATAGAATATTGATAGAAACAATAAAATAGTGACTTCATTGCGTAACTAATCTCTGATTTCAGACAAGTGCTTTTCCGCCAATAATAAAAGCATTGTTAAAAACCGTAGGAAATGGGACGTCGATAACGACGCCTTGCAGAAACGATACTTGTTTATATTTCCTTTACAATGAAATCAATAGTTTGTTTTCTTCAATACGTAGTGAGTAAATTAACTAGTTGATAGTGTATGCAAAGGTTCTGATTAGAACACATAAACCCTATAATCAACACTATAATAAACTCGTAATGTTGTTTAAAGACCTAAGGCTTTTGTGTTCTTTATTGCATTTGGCTAGAGGGGAGGGTGTACGATGGTCGAAATCCAAACTAAATGTAGAGCAGAATTTACTGAGACGGTCGAGAGCCTGTATTCGTCATGAAGACTATGGAGAACCCAGGAATGATTGTGATACCGTACAGACAGGAAGTCTGTGTTCAACAGTAGGTAGATATAAGCTGGAATAATGATAATGGTAGGAAGATGGTAGGTATAAGTGTTCATATTGCACAAGTATTGAACTTAAAACTTTAGTTGTATCTTTAGACCACTAAGTACAGAACACCGTACATTTTGGGCCGTTCCATTAAGGAAGAGATAAGAGCAGTAAACAATGAAGAAAGGCTAACACGAGCTTATCGGACTTGATGCTTCCACGAACAGGTGCGCAATAGTATAACGAACTCGGTTTATATTACACTCCACGGCTTATCTCTGAGGTTGAACATTGTAACTTGGGAGTACTAGAAGAAAGGTTTCTTTTCCCCATCATTATTGAGACTTTTAAGGTCGGTTATTATGGCTATATGTAGGCTTCAAGCTCGAATTACTGTTACATGTTGAGCCTCCACGTGGAATACCAACCTGCATTAGCATTTTTTTTAATTTCCCACATATGTACCTACTATACCTACCTACTATATTTATGTACGTCATCAATTTCGCTGCATCCGAAAATTAATGTCATCGACACTGGTTTTGTGACTTTTGGGCACTTGCCCTAATTAAGTTTTTCCGAACATGTTGACGGCTTAAGCCCTGTCCAAGATAACAGACATAACACAAAGATATCGATTTCCGTTCTATCTCGTAGCTACAAAATCTTAACACTTTATTATGATGCGGAAGTTCATCGACCGTATTACTTTAATTCAATCTAGAAGATCTCACATTTAGAAGTATTAGTTTCGAGACAATGAAGTAATTTTTGAATCTATTACTGAGAAAGATTGATAGGGCTATCGCGTGCTCCAATTAAATGTCTACCTTTATGGGAACACGACGGCTATTAGAAAACTCGTGAAGAATATTTCCTCTTCAGGCTAAGTTCACACGATCTTTGTTTCGTTTTGTTAATACTCTTCGCATTAATATCAGTCTACTTCAGCGTTAGAAGTTAGCGGTATTTTTAATTCATTAGAAATGTTTCGTAACTTTTATGTACCTACACTGATTGCTGATTGTTTCTAACTTCAAATTACAGTGTTAAGAAATTCCTAGTTTGGCAGCATTTAATTGTATATAATAAAAGAAATGAAATATTTCCATGGATGTCGGAACAAATCTGAGAATCCTTTAACTACTAATCATTCCACGTAAGTCGTTAAAAAGATTAAGGATTATAACTAATTTTCACATCAAAACAAATTGCCTAGGTTCACTCTCGAGCCATGTCGTATTTTCCTGCAAGTAGCGAGATAATCCATCATAACACAGACGAAGCAATCGTTCCCGCCTCAAGTTGGTTTGACGCGCAAATCCCATGTCACCTTCAACATTTTACTTTTTCTGACATTCCTGGCTCGTGCCAACTATTCATGGTATATTTCTTTAGTTACGCTTTTATGTGGCCTCTGGAATGTTAGATAATAAAATGTGTTTCTACGACTGTTTGATTGGAATTGGAACTAAATATCAAGGTTCGTAAATCTGCGTAAAGGAATGGGTGATGTCTCCTAAATAGGTATCAGTTACAACTTTTTCATTCCAATGCAATTTGTTTCACTGTTTCGGTTTCGCTGTCCGAATTCCAGCTAGGATGATTTTCCTTCTTACAGGCGCGAACTACGCTTTGACTATCTCAAGCACCACTAATCATTGACATAATCAATAATAGTAGCAGCAGCGTCTATACAGGATACGGAGAAATAACACAGCTAAATTTCATGAGATGGCATTAGAAACCTACAGAATTTTCTGACCTACTACATTAATTAGTAGATACGATAAGTGACACAAAATCTAATCAGCAGACATTTTCATCATTCCTCATGTTAATGATGGCCCTAAATAAGATCACACACGTATAGCTTGGAGCTATGATATCATTTGTGTCATTTCGTGGAAACTTCACGCGAGATAGTATAGGCAGGCATTTTAATGGGAGTTTGATGTGGCACCCATGGTACACGTCATTACGCCCAGAGCTGAAGGTTGTAAGTTTTTTGTACGCACTCGCATCTTTTCCGTGTGGTAATTATGTCTATGTAAATTGGATCAGATTTATCAACCGCATGCAACGAGCGCGATGGAACGTAAATGAAGCGTGCGTACCTATTAGGTACATACAACCTGTATCTAGTTTGGGCACTACTGACGATTAATTTTGAGTGTAAGGATGGAATGCTCTATAGAAAGCGTTAATTAAGACTTATGAATACTTAGAAAAGAAAGGGTTAACAACTTCTTTTCAGTGATTTGTACCAAAATTGGACAATTGGAACCTTTTTATTTTTTGTATTCCGATAGGCTTAGGTATCTTTGGCTATAGCACTGACTGTTATCAAGGTATTGGTTTAAGATAGAGCTTAAAATACGCCAATTGGCAACTTTCAAAACTAAGCAATTCAGTGATGAATTTCATAATTTGATGAAATCTAAATTACCATCGTCTACACAACACGTTGATTTTTTATTAATTGAAACTGCTATTGTTCCCACGATAGCGCTAAAACGTATAGGTACAAGTAGACGATGCGACGTAACATTTTCGTAAACTATCTCAAACTAGACTGTTGGTGAGACGGCGCCTATGTGGGAAATGTAACACTACATAAGTGGTTATTGTATGATATGTTTTATAGCTTCATCGACGTCTTTCTCTTCACAAGAATACCATGAGTCATGAGTTCATGACACATTCAGAAATAAAAACTGTGATTAACATATTGTAAAGAATAGATAACTAGCTTGTCTCTAAGAAAATGCTTCTGAACCGTGCTATTCTTGCTTCTCAAGACAATTTTTGGTAACTAATAAGAAAGCCACTTTTCAAAATTGAATGGCGCTTCTGATTACTGAGGCAGAGCATGAACAACTGTTCAAATTAAATGTCACATCTCCCTGTAATGTAATCCAATCCAAGCTTTTTTGGAGCCTATCAGCTACTCCAAAATATTTACGCTACTACACAAGGAACCTTTAAACAGGTTCTAATTAGTATAGTAGCCACGTCAACAAACGACCCCTAATGGAAATAGCCAGCGCAGCGGTTTCATCATCATGACAAAATGACACGCAAAATTCGACTTTAAAACTAGTATATTACGATTTCCTTTCAAGGTTCTATTGAGAAAGAGAACCGGTGTAAATGAGTACACGCCGTTACTTATAACGTGTCACCAAACCATATTGTATGCCTATAATTTGAGTGTGTTTACCTTTGACCATAAGATCTTGGAATAGCAGTATTTTATATAAAATGTAGCGTCACTTTTGAAACTTTTTAATGCGTTAAATAAAGAAGAATAATATAGTGGATATTATAAAATGGTATCACAAATACTGAATTAGTTAGATGATTGTAATAAGTAAATTAGAACATACCAAATATTACAATCAATTACGTATTGATCTAATCCAGGAAGGCGAGCTTAAAAGCAAACATACCGTAAGAACACCCACCGATATAAAGTATCTTAAAATTTCTAAACTTCGCTCCTAATATCTGAACGTGATAACGAATAATGCTTTGTTAAATATTAAAGATAGAGGATTAAGCCCCCAGCTTACTCGTTGAAATTTGAATAATGCTCGAAGGCGTGCCAATGACAGCCCACTAATGTTTCTCGCTTATCTTCGAATTTATCTCTCAATATTATTTATGTCAACTTAAAAATGAAATGTTCCACTAAAGAAGATTGCTTCTAAGTTATACATATTAAACATAAGTGTTAATGATTGTTGATGAATATGTATAGGGTCATAATTAGTTTCGTTTTCTGAAATGAGCTTTGAGCCTTATCTTAAACATTTTTTAGGAAAAACATGCAATTAAGTTTTAATCAGAAATACCCAATTAATACCTACAGGTGATGAGGTGACTTACCCTCAAGTAATCAAACACAAATCAATTTTAAGCCGATCTTAAAAGTCACTCTGTCGCAATTAATGGCAACTTAAAATTGGGATGTGTTTAAGAATTTGGCGGTTAATATCAGGCTATCACAGATAAAACGATAATACTGAAAAATACTCTCTTGGAGATCTGTGGGTACGGCCCAGACTAAACGACTACCCAAAACACAATTTACTCAAGAGCTCTAACCCAAAATAAATATGATGTTTTAAATATAAAAACCTCACGAATATCCTATTCTTAACTCTATAGATGTATTAACCAGATAGGTATGTGATATGTCAATACATATCAACATCAACACACGCCACCCACGATAGTCAAACAATTAGACACGTTGAACTTCGCACACTGCCATTTAAGTACTTTTTTGCCTTCAACTTCGACGAATTTTGTCTGCGTAAATTAAACAATGCTATAAGTGGGGAGGTCGCGGTAAATTTAGGTACATAGGTACTTAGTAGTCTTAGTACATGTATTTTTGAGTAAACATCTGAGTTGAAGCTAACCCGTCGTTCTAAGTGAAAGGTATGATGCGAGACGACGCTGATATAACATGACATGATGTGACACAGAGAAATACGAAAGTCAGATAAAAACAAGTTTCTATAGTACGCGAAAATCTTTATGAGCCCTCTGAAATCTCTCCCTCTCTCAACCTAGCACCTATCATAGTATTCTTATTATACTCGTAGGTGCTAGAGTGAGAGATAGAGTTCAGAGCTCCGTTCAGGGTTCATAAAGATTTGCGAGTACTATAACTACTAGATATTCGCCAAAACATAGGCCTAGATACTTATAGCAAGAGCAACTCTATTTGTTATTTTCGAGGATCGCGTCATGTTGTCACATTTTGTAGCTCATCAAGAAACAAAGTCAAAGCACTAACCTGTACAGCACTATTTAAAAAACAGTTGTTCAGTCCCGGTGCGTTCCACAATCCCTTAGTAGTGTGAAAGATCCCCGAATCTCGAGATCCATCTCTCGAATGCTGAGGTCGGAGTTCAGCGTCACGCGCGTAACGTTCATGCGCGGGAGTCGCCATGGTTGGCGCCATTATATTATATCACCAAACCGCCATTTTGATAACGAGTAGTAATTTATACACTGTCCACATTTCGGTATCTGAAAAGATAAAAATAAAATGGAAACTGTATTATCTGCAATTTGGTTAACAAGTGTGATTTATGGAAGACTGTCAGACTACAATCTTCGCTTTGCACTTCACGTGCATGAAAGGAACAGCAAATTTGAAAACGTGATGTATTGTTCGTTGTCGTAGTGGTCAGAATCGCAGACTCCGCTGCCGAGTGTGAAACGTTTGGGTTGGATCCTCGATCCCCAAGATGGCCAAAGTACATATTTATTTTTCTATCTCGGAGTCTCTTTCTAAATTGTTATTTTATTATTTTGTATGTCATTTTTGTAGGTACACTGTTGTGTTATTTATCCGTCATAAAATTCTTAGTTACAACCTGGGAGTTTTGAATGGCGTGATCGCCGCCACTGACTAGGTACATGGGAACAGTTATTTACTATCTAGATAGATATTATACTTGGGAGGTATCATCGGAGATCAGATTTTACTACGATACGCCTCTGCTTATAATTCCGAAGAAGACGTTTGTAACAGTAGGTATTGCCTTTTTGGTAAGGAGACACATTAGATAAACGAGTATAAAATATGTGCATCTGCACTAGTTTTGTTTGAAAGAACCTTCACTTCAGAAGGTTAACAAAAAGATGTCATAAGAAAATTATTCAAAATGCAGTGAAATGTGAAACTAGCAACATTTTAACTGTGCGCAAAAGCATGAATTATGTGTTAAAGGTAGACAATATGTACAACAATTTGTTGATTCGTTCACACAGCCTAGACTAGACAATTGATGGGCGGAGTCAACTATCGTGTTCTGATTTCTCATTCATATAATTGTTACATTGGGGTTAATAAGGCGAGTTTTCATATTTAATTACACAATGATTTATTAACTGATTCCTTTCACTGCTCAAGTCACGAGCATTGTTACTGGGACCACCGACAACAATGACTTGTTTCGTTCACTGTCAACCTTTGTTGTGTGCAGGCAAACGCTTGCGAAGCTTGCTAATTATCGATTGATTGTTCGTGACAGACCGTAAAATATTGGTTTTGTATTATGTTGTGTATTTATATTATCAATATTACCAAAGTATGTTAATGATGTTACTATTATAATCGAGCTATAAAACAAAAGCTACTCGCGTTTTTAGTTATTAAACCAAAACCACATACGAATACTTAAAGTTAAAAAGTCGAATCAATTCAACCAAAGAAACAAAACACCACTTACTATTAGTCCCTACTCCCTATTACTTTATACATATTTTATTCGCAGGCCATTTGTTCTTTACTTCGATTTTATACAATGGAAATAAAGTAGGTATTCTTTTTTACGGCCAACTTGTCCAAATTAGTGTTGCAAGTCGTGCGCCTGTGGCGCCCTGCGGTGCATCGCATGCTCAAGAAGCACATGTGCGGACTTCCGCGAAACGCCGGCGCCGTGCAGTAAAACGGTTTATTTCAAACTACATGATTTATGAACAATTTATAGAAACACCGATTTATGAATGATGACCCAACAAATAACTGATTTTGTATCTAAATAATAAAGGAGAATACAAAAATAAATTGATACTTATCAACGGCACCAACAAAAATTCTTAATGGAGGATAGTAGAACTGAGTTTCTGCTATGTACTAAAAGCGAAGTCTACGTTGTTTACAATTTAAACACGTTTTAAATGCAGTGACATCAATTTGTCAAAGTTGAATCCTAGAGCACAAAGCTTCATCTCCAGCATGAATGTATTAGGTAGGTATGTTTGGTTTCCAATAAACCTAATGGTATTGGTTCCGTTAAAGGCGCCAATATATTTTGTAATGCAAATGCACGCGTACGTGTTGAGTTTACATGTTGTTTCTAAATACTAAGCAAGCAAACTGAGCTATTTCAGTCAGTTACTTGCTGCTACACTTCCGATCTGTCGATAATTTAACAAAAATCGGGGTTAATTCCTGGATATCATTTGCTTCTTGCGCAACACGACACGTTCCTGGGTCGGTTTTTATTTACAGATTCTGTTACAAGTAACTGGGATCGTGATTACAGATTCCAGAGCATAAATATTTGTTAGTTAAAACAACTCGCTTCGGAACAGTCAGTAGCAATAAACATTTGCATGATTGAAACACAAAACTTTATTATTCTGAGTCATTCTTCAGTTCTCCTAAAGCAATTATGCTTGTGTTCACTCTTCAGTTATTATAGGTACCCCAGTTAGCTCTACATAATATTGGTAGGCATAAACTTTGACAACTTAGACATTTTTTTTTGCATATAATTCTTGTTTCTAATATGTAAAAAAAAATATTTAATTGATTTCTCCTACTTCAGGATTATCAGAAATTCTTCATGTAATAATTAGACAGATAGTGATGTAATTTTTCATTCTAAATCTGAAAGCTAAACCATATTCTTATTGGTATTAGACTTAAATAAATTATAATTATCAGATAGGTTTATTAATTGTTTGTATGGGTGAAGTATGCTCGATCAATTTTAATACCTAGGTACCTAATTATATTAACCTTAAAGGTGACCAGTCCTGTGTGATTTTTTAAAAGCTATACAATTCCGAAACTCATCAGGGTTGCATTTTAATCTTCTAATTTCTTCATTAAACGTAACCAGCAATTAAATTACTGAAGTAAAAGGGTTAAAAACCCCATAACTACGTCCATATCGAAGCACCGTGCATAATCCGTGCACCCAAAATAATTAATCTCAAGTGTTATGAACAAACCAGTTTAGTTAGGTAGGTACACTCCTGATTTATACGAGTTTCAGTCATTTTTAATTTTACTTACGGTGTTCTTGATAATTAATTGGTTATTTTACTAAGCCAGCCTTTCGCTTTCTTTCGAAATGAATCGATTTGGATCGTGTCACTTGCTTTATGTAAATCTATACTGCAACCTCCAATAGGCCAATGAGACTTACATCCTACGTATAAATATGTCAGTATAAATACATAATAAAGTTACACTGGTTTTCAATGATTGATAGTGAAGTAGAGCAGAGACCTACTTTTCATTTAAGACAATAAAATCAGTAATTTAATGATTATTTAGAAATACATGATAAATTATTATCTATATTTTTTACATCGAGGTGATAGAAATAGACTCTCGCACCACATGAGCAAAGTAATAACGATTGTAATCACCGAAATGATCTGTCTGACTGACGACCGCAACCTGCATTCCTGTGTTAGATACGCTCAAGATTCACTTTTTATATCGTGTTGTAGGACATTTCACTTCTTTTCATCCAATGCCTATTACTTTCTAGCACTGTATTTCATAAAACTGAGAACAACTCTACAAACCAATCTAAGCCAATTTATTTTTATATCTACTTTTTTATTTGAGCCAATCATAATTAAAACTTTCAATTGTAATGACGTTCCCGATATAGAAATAAGACTTCAATCACGTTACGTGTATGATGATGCAGTTTTGTCACTAAATGTTCTTTAAAAGCTTAATAACATGGTTTGGGCAGCAATCAAGCAATTGTTGTTTATTGCTCAGTCACGCTCCTTTTACCAGATGACTGGTTCCATCACTTCCATCCAAAGAAATTGATAAATAATTGACGGTTACTATAAGTGTTTGTTTACTGTAGTTTTGAGATTGTAGCGATTCTATATTTCCTACGTCAGAAAGGTATCAAATATCGTAAGTGTCAAAAATATTTGAGTAGATGTTATTCATTACCGGAAAATGTATATCGAATGACATTTATCACAAACACAGTTCTACAACCAAGGTGGCAAGTACCTACTTAAGTAAATCTCTAACTTATGATAGTCACAAGTTAGAGAAAGAGAGTTGCAAATTATGAGAAAATTTAAGTTCTCAACTTTAATCTCGATAACAAATCTCAAGTTATTAACTTTAGCGTGCCGTGGGGGATAAAAGCCGCTCTCATTGCTAAAAAAATACGCTCAAGTGGTTGCACATTTCCATGGGAACAAAAAACATAATACAAAAACTTAAGAAAGCGAGGGATTGTTTCAAGTGTTCCATTAGTAATAAATAATTTTGAGTGATAACTGATAACCTTTAAAAGCATTCCCTGGCTCGAGCACCTACAAAATGTAACGCACGTAACTTTGTATCCTCGTAAAAATGTTATTGCCTATGTTTGATAAATGCTGTGCTGGTTACTAATAGGTATGACTTAATTATAATAAAAAGAGACTAGTGCTCTTAACCATTAAAAGTACTTTAACCTGTCTAGGAAAATTGTCTGAAGGATCTTACGCAAGAAAATAATTTAATTTTACCGTGTATTTAAATTGCTTATTTTGTTTTTGTTAATACATTTATTTCTAGCTATGTTTTAAGGAACAAATTCTGATATCAAAGGTATTATATTGGGGACATGAGTTTTAGAGGGTTAATTGTTGGTTCTTACTTATTTTTAAGTACTTACGGTGAGCGAAGAAATTGGTGCCACCTACTCGAAAAATTGCAAATCATGGCGAATTACGATATTTGGTTTATGACATACGAGTGCCTAAATACTTAATTTAAAACTGGTGTTAAATAGTACCATACGAATTTTCAACAAGAATCAACGAGACTTGCCTACATTCTTCAAAGATAATTATCTCGCCATTGCGGTCGCAGTGAAGCCTCAAGCTAAAAGAAATAACACAAAAAAATATGGTCTACATTTTTTGTCTTCACTACACTCACTTCCACTCATCACATATTATGCTCTATTGTAAATCTTTTTTTTCTATTTCCTTCAGCTATGGCATTCGTACTTCGTGGCTAGTTAGGTACTCGTTTGAACTTTAAAGTGGAGCGACCACCTTTGACCTAAAGCCCAAGAGTAGAAGAGGTCATGGCAGTCTTGGAAACCAGTTTTTAACACTATACTAACAATGTTATGGGAGAAATCCCTTACTCCCTTACTTAATATAGATAGGTAATTTATGGGAATGAACTAAATGAAGGCATTGCTCCGACTTCAAAAACAATAGATCTATTATAATTTCAAATCAACGTTCTATTTTTAGAATGTGTAGTATAAAATCGGATCCGATTCGGTGCGCGCCATAAGAAATACAAACGAAATCCGTTCAAAGTTTACTTGATGTTGAAGCACAGACAGTCAAAGATTTCTTACAGCCAAGCACACGTGTGCTACGGCACACCATTAAATGGAACGCACACATGCCAACATCACGAACTTGATTATACGATACACAAAAAGAGCAAGAGCGGAGGCTGCGCGTGCGACGAGTCGCCGACCCGCGAGATGGCACGAGTCAAAACGCCGCGTCTCGCATAATATTACCTACTATTATTATTTTATGACACTATTCCTCAGATACGATAAACACATTTGGCTCCGTAACTAATAAAAAACAGCAGACCAGTAAACAAAACGGGAATAGCTCGATCATCACTAAAATTAAAGAAGGTCGTTATTTTTAGGTAATAATAGACATACCTAATAATACACGTATAAAACGTGAAATTGGATCATTCAGGTAAATGAATACGACCCAATTACAGGTATTATCCATGAGGTACACTATCAATGACCTGAAAAAGCCAGACCCTCTGATATCGAGAATGAAGAAAAAGTGTTCAGGGTACATATTTTGTACTTTCGAGGTTCAAGTGGTCCTTAATAATACCAACACACATAATATTAGTGTTGGTGGTAGCACCTTTATCTATTCTGTAGTGGTAGGAACGACGGTAACATTAGAAGCTCTACCTACTAATGTTAGGTAGCAGAAAACGCGCTTAATACCCGACAGAGGCATATGTCTCAAGTACAATCTCAAGTTACATAATATCACTGTATATTTATTAAAACTTTCATTAGACCACCAACGATCACCGAGCACAAAGTCATCTAAAAGTGAATTGAATAATATAATGCCGAAGTAGCGTATCCAAGTGGCGTGACGATGATGGCGTTATACATCTAAAATACCTATAGCACATTCAAAAGGGAAGTGTCAACGCGCGGCATTAGCCATTAATGACTGTCATTCCTCAATGTGCAAGCCAACAAAGACGATACAAGTCAAGTTCAGACATCAGACATACGACCATACGACATAATTTTTCAATTTACATACAAGCATGACCGTCAGACTTGTGACCCCAAAGTTTGAGGTCTTATAACAAGAAGACAGGTGACATGTGGTGCGTGAGATCAGTGAGATGGAAACATAGTCTACTTTACCTTCTACTGTAAGCACTGTATGACCAATAATAGGAGCGAATCTGTCGACATTTTTCTGGGAACTTTTCGTCTAACAACTCACTAGCACACGCATGAGAAGGCCTTTATCCAGCAGTAGATGTTTACAGGTTGAAGAAGTAAAGGACACCACCACCAAGTGGCTGTAAAAAAATTCTACAATTTGGTAGGTGGATAGGTAAGTTTTTCCCAACCGAATCCAAACTGATCCGAACCCAGGTCTTCAGAGTAATCATAACTGGTTATGAAATAATTCATAATACTTAATTTAAGTAAGTATCCAGTCATAAACACATGTGAACGATATTGTAACTAAAGCTTCGGCGAAATGATGTCACACATTATTATTGGCGATTATGGCTCCTATCAGCTAAACATAATTTTGTTATAAAGTTAAAACGTGCTCTTGATTGGATCACATGTTACAACATTGTATTCATTCAGTCTTATCTCATCTCTATATTGTATGCTACCAAGTCCCTATAGATGCTAATGATGCGGTACCATTAGCATCTATGGGGAAGGTGCCAAGCTAAGGTGCATTAAAGAATTAAAGGCCTCTACTTCAGAAGCTGTTAAGTTTTTATGACAATTATTTTATAGGTGTTAAAGTTTTGAAGTCTATTTTTACTTTTTTTAAAGTTTATTATTTATTTTCCTATTTTGAGTGGCATAAACAATACATGAATATGCGATTACAGCAATCGCAAGTGATTTACTGTTATCCATTGAAGAGTTCCAATGTATATTTCCGAAGGTCTTCACAAATTTAAATGCGACCACTTCAGGAAGATATTTTATAAAACAAAAAAGAATAATTATAATCGGTTCATAATTAGCGATATGCTGAAGAAACATATTAAAAATAAACATAAATATTCGAACCTTCTTCTTCTACCATGTCGGCACGAGCTGCCACATGAGAATCACTCATGCCGTAGTGGAAAAGTCTAGTCAACAATGCTGATATCGAGACTGACTGCAGGGTACGACAGACGATCACAGTTTTCGTCACTCGTGGAGGCTCTTTCTTTGCACCTCAATATTCGAAACGTCAACTGTTACTTAATCATCATAAGTGATTTCAAAACTATACTTAAGATAAATGTCAAAAATGAGTACCTATTGTTTATTTGTAGGGGCCAAGACAAGTGGAAATTAGAATTATTGAACAACAAACCACCGAAAACAAGCTCTTGTTTTCCTGCACACAGCTAGACATATTCGCATTTCGCATATGTTTACCACAGTTTCACAAACCATAGTTCCCGCGGCCTATTGTTTATTAGTATCAACATTCAATGGGAGATCGGCTGAGATTAGCCGGTCGTGATGTAGCCCATATCTCGATGAAAGCAATCACGATCACCGTCGGAGACATACTTGTCACACGAACAGTTCGTAAGATGATCACGATATGGCCTCGGGGCTGATTCATATAATCATAGTCACATAATCACGACACAAAAGAAACGCAATAAAAATGCTCCGGACGTGGATAAACAAAAGGATCCTATGTTACTTTAATTACCAATACTCAAGAACTCACGGCGACGTAGAGCAACCAATTTGGCAGCGTTATAGAGCTACAAGTCCAACTCAGGACCTAATTAGGTACTTATCAGTCATTAATCTGTACTTCTGTTTTATTCTCTTGTCTAGATTTCCAAAAAGTTCATACAACCATGCAGTTCTATTAAACAACAAAACTTTTCGATTTCGATTATGATCGGGAATCGTTAACAAGGTGACATGGAAATATCGTGACATAGACGCAATGGTCATAACTAGGTTAAATCGACCATGCAACATTTCATGCTTAAAAGCACTAAATAATTGCACACGGTGGAAATATAACTGTTAATAAATGATAGAATCTGTGCAATGACAGAATCGACTACGAACATTGAACATATTAGTTTAGTTAACGGGGATTTGTCCCTGTTTATACTTGGCGAGTTGTGTACACGGCAGCTAGCTACTCAATTCTTCCAGAGTTCCGAGACGGTAGCTCAATTTAAATATTAATCGAACAAACCTGTTTATAGACGTAGAATAAGCTTTTAATACGAAACCTTTAAAAGACTACTCTTGTTTGATTATTTAATAAAAACTTCTAACTACGGTTCTCCTATATGGAAGTGCGATGGTCTTGTTTATCTGCATAGACGTGTTTAATTATACAGACATTAAAAAAATTGCTTCACCTGGCTCGAGGCACGTGCCTCGTTCACCTGTTGTTTGGTCGCAGTTTTAAATAAGTAGGCTCTCGAAACCGGCAGTCATAGCTGTATGAAGCATGCCATTATTTTTTGTATACGTTTCAAAATTGCTGCATCGTACACGTAATTATAAGTCAGCAATAGTAGTTGTTATAGTAGGCAACTATTATTTTTAAATGATGATTAAGGCGTAGATGTGGTTTTAAATCATTCGAATGCTATTAAGAAACAATCATTTATTTTCTCTATTTTGTTGCAGAGTGTTTGGTAAGTATACCGTAGGTATACTAATATTAATAAAATGGAATACTAAACTCTATTAGATGAAATAAGGTCAAATAAGTGATCAAATTCGCTTTGCAGGTGGGTACGTTTATTATTTAATAATATTTATACCTTAGTAAATCCCAATATAATCAAGGCAATAACTGACTAAACAACACTTTGAAAAAATATCGAAAGAAGCGGGAACCAATACAGTGACCTGAGGCACGCCGTTCTTTTGTGGTCACCACTTTTTATCATCAATTACATAGACATGACATCAATTAGATAGACATACTTAGCCTGTTTCTAAGCACTGCACAAAGAATTTTAATGAATTTTGGATGGGGTGTCAGAATGTCTACGGTACCTGTGTGATGTGATTACAACCATTTGAATTTACCGTGTCGCGCGATGTTAATAAGTCCATAAATACCGTTATTTTTACCATTTTAACCCCGTCCTCAATGTTAGGTAATTTCTTCGACTGAGATCCTATCCGCTCCAGAGGCTTTGCCACATCTCAGCTTTTTGATAGCCGAGATCTTACCTATAAACTGGAATAGCTTACTTATTGTTGGTTTTAGGGATCCTGCAGCGAGGCACCTTGATCGTTTGCAGTCCATGAGTTGGAGTTTGATGAGTGACCTACTTGATTAGCTGAATCATTGCCAATAGCTGAAGTTAGTAACTGTAGGCTTTGGTTATAGGTACTAGAAATATCGGCTTCATTTGTTACATATTTTCATGAATATATTTTATTGATCTCTTTGACATTACTTTGAAGTGTCGTGAGTAAAGACAATTATTTTTAGATTCAAAACGCTTCAAAAGTTAAATTGTAGTGTCATTCATGCATGTCATTATCTCATTACAAATTGGACCTCAAATTGTATCACTTTATGTTGCAAATCCTTTCTCCATTGAGAAATAAAAACATTTGAACAAAACTATAAACACGGTCAAATGTCGTTCTGACCGACTTTGAAGCAAGGTTTAGCAATATCTCTATATGTTAATTAAAATAGCTTTACTAACGTAGGCTTGCTAGGCTGACGCCGAAAGCCGAAGCCACTTGGATATTGTCCTATTAAACTAGTGTAGGAGGATATTTGAAAAGTAGGAAGGTAAAAACAATTAGATATATGAATAGAATTGGAATTAAAAAATAGTCGTATGCTCGTGGGCCAGAGTAGTGGGTTACCTATTTTTTTTTTAATAATCTGTACTTCGTTTTTCAACAGACCAGGCAGACCATACCTGAAGTTGTCGTAGATCAAATCAATATCCTTTTCAGGCACGACAGGCACGATTAATTTCAACCTGAGGAAAATAACTGAGAATATCCAGCCAGATTTTTTTTACAGATTCAGACCTGGATATCAATCCCAGAAGCTTACGCTCGACGCCACGCTTATAACAACTAGACTATTGAGACGGAAATTTAAAAAGCACAATATTAAAAGGTACAATCGATGAATATATTTAGAGAGCTAGTCTAACAAAGACCAAGAAAGGCACACCTGCTGAGATTTCATTAGCATTCACGTCAACAAAATAACACTCAAAATAATATAACAATGGCTTTAGCTTTTGTTAGAAACGTGAAACCTCATTCGTTTCCTATGGACTCCTTAATACTAAGGATGTTAAAAAAATGCTTATTATGAGAACTAATTACATTTCGACGGACGAAAAGCTATTTAATTTTGTACTAAGCGATTTTTTTTTAATGTTACAGGAACAATATTTAAAATAAAATATTACTTATAGCTAAAAAAAAAATATCAGAATAAATGTCGCTTCAACCGCCGATTTAATATTGTTTATAATATTTTGTACAAACTAATATTGGAAGTTGTGAACTTGTAAAATACACCAGTGTTTATAAATTGGTTACATATTCAGGTTTTTTTTTTTAAATAAGTCAATATTTATAATTTTTGTACTCACCATAAAATCCGCACAATTAACCGAATGGCAGTCCCTTTTATTCAGTCAGCATTGTATAACACTTCTATTAATTTTATTTTCACCTTTTAGTCCATCACTTGAAGTCAAAATCCTGAACAATACCAACCAAACTTAATTTATAAAAGTACAACACAAAAAATCGTTGACAATATTTTTATTCAATATCCATTTTCAAGTCAGACTTTTTAAATCGCAAGTTCAATGTTAGAATATTCACATTCAAATTTCGAATCAACACTTTCCCGCCAAATGTTTATTTATTTCGGTCTGTAACCGACAGGCAGAGGCACAGCGGTGCGCGTCCAACCACGAGCGGAGCCGGTTCGCTGTTGATTGTTTTATTTTGAACTCGGCGGCCGCGCGCTGTTGCGGCTCAAGCGCGCAACGGCCAAGCGTCCCTCGATATATTACGATACCAAAAAAGTACTTTAAAAACAATCCCCTTCTGCCGTAATGGGATAAGAACTTTTTAAATGAGCTGAGGTGAAAAAATGATGAGCCGCACCTGAGTATGAACCTGTTTATTGATTGTGTTGTGTAGCCTGCTACGAACTTTTTTATACATTTAAAATTAGTTATTTAGAAAAATGGGTAACAATAAATAGTTAGATTACATACCTATAAAACAAACTATTAAGATTACTTAACGCTATTTTTATACAAATAAACTTCTGAAAGATATAAAAGTTAGGGTTAAAAGTAAAACTATTTTCTGAGTCGGAAATAAATAAAAAAAACGATTAATTCTGTTAGGTACCTTTAAAGTAAGACTTCATCATATTTTCACTTTGAGTAAGATACTCAAAGTATTTTCACTCTAGTCAGTTAAATCAGGTACGATGCGAAACAGACATTTTTCGTAGTTCGACTAGCTACATCTATTGGTAATTTAATTTCTAGTCAGCTTTCCATCACATTTTCTACTTCAGTTTTTTGTTCCTTTAATTCATCTTCTCTTGACTCTACTTCATTTTCTTGTTTCTCTACTTTATCTTCTTTCCCCACTTCATTTACTAGTGCCCCCACTTCAGTTTCTAGTTTCTCTATATCCTCTATACTTAAATCCCCTTCAAAATCATTCTTATTTTGATTTTTATTTACGTTAGCTCGTTTCAAAAATGGTTCATGTAGGGCTTTGTAAAGTTTTTTTGCTTTCGTTGCACCGAACCCGGGACATTCCGCAAGTCTTGATTCTGGCGCTTTTATGATATTCTCCAATGTGCCAAATCTTGTTATTAGTGTCATAGCGTCCGTTTTGTTCACTGGCTTTATGGTTGTTAATGCATTTACCACCTAAAAAATATAACATATTGGTGACAAATGGCAGACGATTCGGTATCGGTATTATGTGTCCCATGTGGGAGGGTTGATAGCCATTTATCGAACACAACTAGACAAGAAGAGCTTTAAGATGTGGATGGAGAAGAGGCAAGCCCAAGAAAACATGGATGGATTGTGTGAAATTTGACATAGCTTATAAGAACGAAAACTTTGAGATGACGTCTTATAGAGATGAATAGGAGAAGAAGACATAATGCGCCGACCCCAAATAAAATGGGATAAGGGCAGGAGAATGATGAACTCTATCCACGAGTTGTAACTGAGAATTCATTTGTTCTCTCGAGGAACCGGTTGCCGCAGTAGCTAAGCGATTGGTATTCTGCCTCACCAGTCGCGGGTATGATTCCAATAAGAAAAGGATATTGATATGGCCATTGCAGTTATTCCAGTTCTGGATGGATAGTGTATGCGCATTGCATGTGAGACTTTGAGTATGTACCCAATGTAAACTTTACCCACGATACAGGAGAAATCCTAGTGTGTTGTTGTTGTAGTTATTCCGATTTTATTTATAACCATTAATTACATGCTCTGTCTTTCAAGATTATTTTCTTATAGAGCTTATTTTTTTCACGGTAGCGTGGTATTAATTCTATCACGCAAGGATAAAGGGGTGCGACGATGCGACGTAACACCCGGTTTGCCGCGCTACAACAGTAGTTTTTATGGAAATAAAATATAGCCTATATTACTCAGTGTAGCGTTCTATTAGTGAAATATTTTTTAGAATCGGTTCACTAGTTCCAGAGATTACCCCCTACATACAAACAAAGGGTTTCTAGCATTTCACTATGGAGCCAGGCATACATACAAGTTCGCCATTTAAAAAATCACGTGCTTGTAACTTTGTTACAAAGGTTAGATAGAACTCCTTTGCCTCTTTAAAATATTAGTATACATAATTATGAGAGATTGATAATAATTAAATAAGTTACTACTACTACTTCTCATTGTAGTCCTCACTCCTCAAATAATGTACAATAACCTAACCGTCAAAAACCCCCGACTCCAACTAGAAAAAGAGCTGTAACTTTTGAACAGCTAAACAGATTTTCATGAAATATAACTAAGATGATACTCAATTAAACTAGCTTCTAGCATCTGCTTTGGAGCTACCAATGCCACAGACAGATACACAGACACACAGATACACACTACAAACTAACACCCCTCTTTTCTGTCGAGGGCTAAAAAGTTTCCTGATCGAGATTCGAACCCAGGCACACACTTGCACACACACTTGACACAGCAGGCGACACTTGACAGCGGTGCTAGCGACCAGCAGAAATTCGTTAGAACGAAATAATAGGCTTTCGGCATACAGATCCGCACGGTAACGCTGGCTCTCACTGGCAGCAGTTGTCCCGCCATGAGGAACAGAGCGCGCCTTCGCGGTTATGGAGAAGGTTAGTTGACTCTGTAGATTGCCATTGTATCATATCGCAATTCCTACTACACATACAAGATGCAAGAGACGCGCGTATGCGCGCGCCCCGCATTAAATCATTCGCTTTTTTAGTATGACGACACACGTTCTAGCCCATACCCGCGTACTGTACTCATACTACTCATACACTCATACTGAGTACTCATACTGAGGGCTAAACCCTAGTATTAAATACAATGTCCAGTCAGCAACGAAAATTCATTAACTGTTGACGTTCTAATCAATATAAAAAAATATTTAAGATATTAAGACAACATTAATGCTGCACTTAGGCTCTACATTATAATTTGTTTAGTCATTGTTGTAGAGTCAACAACAATGACTAAACCAATTATAATTTTTAGGAAAATTTAATAATATACATATTTACGTGTTAACCTACTTTCATTGCCAACTGTACTTGTAGGCATGTAAATGTATAAGTGTAATACCAAACAACATATTTACCTTCTGATGGGGATCATTCTCGACCTTTTCCATAATCTTGTCAGGAGGTTTATTTTCAAAAATCTTATAGTTCTCTATAATCTTGGCTGCTTCTTCCGGATTCCATGCCAACATAAGAGTTAAGTCTGTTAAAAGACATATTCTTGTTAAGTTCTTCAAAATTGTGTGAGGATCTTTGAGATCAATCTAGAACACAGAAATTAATATTATTAACTTAAATTAATACTTACTTCCAAATCCATAAAATAAAAACAATATTTATTACTGGCTTGTAATCAGTAACATATAATCTAAAAATTAAGCAATTGGTTCTAAAGAAAATCAGTCTAAGACTTAATGTTATGTGTAATACTGTATTTATGGAATGTCTTCTGTCCTGCAGAAAGACAAACAATACCCTAAACTGAAAAAAAAAACCGGGGACATAAACCATAAATCATGACCATTCTTACTTAGGACTGTGTTCTGAAAGTTGAAATCATCATCATAATAAATTTTATTCATAAAAATATTTCAGTGCCTACCTTTACCAAAAGAACTCTTAGTTCATACTTCTTCCCAAGCTCTTTTATTCTATTGTTTATGTAATCTGGGTTCATGTTGTGGTAGCGGAGTGATAGGAAAAGTAAACAAATAGTCTTGCCCACTTCATAGTCTGGAATGATGTCATCATACTCCCAGGGAACACTTGTTATGAACTTCAGTACAGGATTGCCTCTCTGGAAAAAAACAATAATTCAAATTGTAATATCACAGGTTACCTTTATTTAAAACCAGTTTTAACAAACATTTTTTTAACACATGACCAGATGTTTCTTATATTTTTAACCATTACCATCTGTATTCAAACACAAAGTATAAATAAACTATTCTATTCTATAAACCAGAAAAAAAATAAAAATTCTGTTTCATACCTGTTTTTGGTTAACTAATACACAATGTGTCTTAGAGGATGCAGGTTTTGAAACTGGCTCTTTTGATGTCCCTGAAATAGATAGAAAGGTTACTAATTAACACCAGCTTATTTTTTAATTCTATAATTTTTGCCGAGTCCAAGAACCACTAACCAAGAAGATTTTACATTATTTTTATAGAAAGTAGAGAATCGGGTGTTGTGCTATAACTTTGGAGATGTTTATGCTCAGCAGTGGACTAAGAGAGTTCAATAAATAAACTTCTGTTTTATTTTTTATGTGTCTGAAAGTTGTGCAAATCATCCAGATATCTCACTTATTATGGATGTTGGACATGGTGCTAGGTTTTTTAGTCATTAATAAGCGCACAACTAAATTGTTAGAGTAATGCGAATATGGGAAATTAGCCGAGATGTACGTTAAATAGATCTTACCGGGGTGTACTTGTTGTAAACTATCAGGATCAATTTTTGGTTTCTTTGGAGATGTCGGCTCACTAATTTCAGCAAGCAAATCGTCAAAACCATCATCTAATTCCATTATATCAAAGGGCAAAATGCAAATATTTATGATTTAAAGTTTATTAAATTCAAACAAATACGTAGTATCCACAGACTACTTAGAGATACTACCATGCTATGGCAACTAGGAGTAATACAAAAATTTCGCTAAAATACTGAAAACAGCGCCGTCTAAGAAAAAGTTAGGAGAAACAAAATTACGGTGTTGCTATATTTAAATATATGATTCTTATGCTGGGAGTTTCCATAAAATAGAAATCAATAAATAAAATAATTATCACAAGTTATTGGTAAAGTGAATAAAGAAAAATAATAGTGTAATAAATTCAAGCATATTGAGGTTATTAGCATCAGCACAATAATACAGAAATCATATTTTTGTATTTAAAACGTGCACAGTTTTGTTTTCTTATGGGCACACTTGTATTGCAAATGGCCGGTGTGAGAGTGTTTACGCTCCTGCGCATTTTCCTTTTGCAATAAAAGTCTCATTGTTTCGCAAGTGCATCTGCTATCCACGTTGAGTTGAGCCTCTGTTCCTCCGTGTTGCCGTGCCGCGTTACAATATTTCTTTCGTTTGTAAGTTTGTGTTGAGTTGAGTATCCTCCTCCGTGGGACGACATACCGAAAGGATTAGAAAACTTGTGAAGTTACTGTGGATTACTGACTGCGCATAGGCACTCTTTAGAGTTTGGACCCATAATTGCAAACAGTGAACAGTGAACTTCAACCATGTCACAAAATTCTTGCTGTGTACCAGGATGTGTTGTGGTTAGGAAAGATGGTATGTAAATTTTGTTTTTCTACCTTTATTCGCCTCACCTGGAGGGTTACACTCTATTCGTCATTATGTTTCACATATTGCTATTGTAATAGCCGCAGAGTACATTATATAATATATACCATTTACAAGGAGGCCAACGTTATAACAGTTATTTTTATCAACCTATGTACTACAATGCTACATTAAATTGAAATTGATGTAAATACTAATTGTAAAGGTCTCCTTGGTAATTTAGTGATACAAGGAATATACTACTCTCTAACGACAGCAGGTTAATTGATTATGGGATATCAATTTTACGGTCTAAAACAGAAAATTACTTCTTTTTCAGCGCAAATTTCTCAACAACTTTATGATATCCGATTTTTTTAATGCATAGTTATACATCTTCTATTTGTCTATGCAGTTGGAATTATGATAACAACTCAATATAAATTAGGAAAAATAAAAATCAAACACGTTTTTACGTAAGCACAAAACACCAACTTTTTCGATCACTTGTTTAACTTACTGGTAACGAATAACACTGTGAAAAAAAACGTTAGTACTGGGAATAGTTTATTATGCAACCTACAATTTAATTTTTAAAAGACAATTGAATTAGTACTTTAAAAAAATCCTTATAAAATCATGTACAAAACCGACGTCAACGCTTAAGAATTTATTGAAAATTGCAATTAAGTGGTGAATATTTTAAAATTTGAGGTGTTTATCTACCAAATGAAATTATTTTATTTTATTTTTGACTAAATATTTAGTTGTAATAAAACATCTAAATAATGTCTTATAAGTTGAAGAATTGCAACCGTTGTTTAAAAAAATTAAATTCATAGACTTAATAGATATAATAACATAATAATTTTTCAGTGCAATAATTTGCACTGAATAAGTCGAATTTTCTGTTTTTCGAACTCGAAACTGATAGGGACCCTTAATTATATACATATTTACATCTAACTAGTTGTGTCATTTTTTCAGGTGTGCCTCTACACCATTTCCCGAATCCAGAGACACAGCCAGAGAGATTTAAAACGTGGATTTCGAATATTGGTGGTGCAATAGCTACATTGGATCATCTTACTGTCTATGAGAACAAACGTGTCTGTCATAGACATTTTGAAGATATTCACAAGTATCCAACGAAAAGACTGAGTAAATTAGCAATTCCAGTATTGCATATCCCAGGTAATACTATTGTTATACTATAATAATCTTCAATACATTTATTTTGTAGAAGCAAATAATAAACATAGACAATTTTTTAATATTATTCTAGATCTGGAGGCACAATCACTTGGTGAAGCAGTGGTTATGTCAGTCTCTGAGAAGTCCCAACGAAATCCACTACGGGAATATAATTTTAATACATCAGGTATGTCTTTTATTACAAAATTTTTTTTTGGTTCAGATTTATTATCTTCTTTTCAAACCGGTGTGTGATTGCTTTTTTGAGCCTCAACTGAATAAAGTTATTTAATTTTGTATTTCAGGACAACATATCATTGAAGCTACGAGTATAATAAACAAGCCGGCCCTAGCTTCAACATCAGCTGTTTTAAAAACACAGTCAGATGATTTGATATCAGGTTTGTATATTTTTTATAAAGTGAGCTGAATAAACACCCAAATTATACATTATGTTTAAATATTTTTATAGATTTATTAAGCAATCAAATCATTTATTAACAGATCATAAAATCCAATTTGTTAGTAATTACATACACTTCTTAAACACTAGTACATACATTTGGCCAATTATGGTAATAATTATTAATACTTATTAATGATGTCAACACAATCAAAAATAATGTCAAAATCATTCATCATAATGTCGAAATCACCACTAACTAAAAACAATAATAATAAAAATAGTCAAAAATCTATAATGATCAATAAAACATTATTTCAAAGCATGATTTGAAGGTTTTTTTTTATTTTTATTGAAAGATAAAATCAGCATTAGGATAAGTTGTGCACAGTTACTAGCAAGACACCATCTTTTCCATGAAAGTATTTTTTGCAGTGCCTCTCATATATTTAATAATATACAGAGACCTATTTGAGACATTCCTAAAATAAAAATATTTTTGAAGAACCTTCATAATGTGTTTCAAAATGCTACTACTCTGTAAAAGACTTCTTATCTACAAATCACTCGTCCAAGATAACTTTCTATATACAATTATATTTTTTTTAGGATATTAGACTACTTATCTGGTAATGCAAGTAATGATAATTTATATTTAATTTCTCTGATATGTCATTTTAATTATATTGATAAAAATACCTTGATGATCGATGACATCGGGTTTGAGATATATTTATTCTCATTAGAATTTACAATTCACTTACATGAGAACACATAATTATTAGCACAATGACATGTACCTGCCTAATTCTGTTTTAATTTAAATTATAAACTTATATCAAAATCTATGTGAAGAAAATGTATTCTGTATCCACCTATGTAATGTGGATTACATTATAGATTATAATAATGAATATAAAAGACATACATTACATATTTACAATATAAACTATTTGACAATAAAATAATAGAATAAATTCAGCCCATTACTGTCCCACTGCTGGGCATGGGCCTCTTCTCAGAATGAGAAGGGTTAGGCCTTAGAGGCCCTCTAAGGGGTGCAGGTTTCCTCGCGATGTTTTTCCTTCACCGTTAAGGCAAGTGATAATCAAATTGCGATCTGCACATAAATGCTAAAAGTCAGAGGTACGGGCCGGGTTCGAACTCAGATCCTCCTGCATGGAAGGCAAGCGTTCAAACGCTAGGCTATCACTGCTTGACAATATGAATATTTAATTTACAGGACATCAAAATGTTGTTGTGGAGTTACAACCTGACCAAATTCAACGCAGGACCCAGAAAAGAAAGAAAACAATGAAATCAAAAAGTATGTATATAATTTAATATAAAACACTATTACTGAATTGCACAATTAAACTGGAATGAAGATCCCGCCCAAGGTTAGGTCATAAATGTAAAAAAATACTTATTTACTTTGAATACTTTGAAAATATTATCAGCTACAATGAGAGGCTAAAACATTATAAAATCACCTCGTTAGCAGACAGAAGGAAACTGGCCGACCTGATATTCCCGCACAAAATATTTAATGGAAGCGTTTGCCGCGAATAAGTAGCTATAACCTATTTAATAATATCCCATGATCCAGAACAAACCTAGGGCATTTCGCCGTTCTGTAGGCAATTTAAAGACATATCAAAATGTTGTGATTTGGATATTGCTCTCAGTAAAATAATGTTAATTTTACTAGTGTTTCTTATTTTTGAATACCTTGACTGCTTGGAAACCACTGGCGTTGTGTTTGCTACCCTAATAATGACGGTTTGAATGACCTAATATATACGACGTTTTTGTTGTTCCGATATATTTGTGCAAGATGGGTGTTCTGAACAATTTGACGACCATGGTTGACAGGATATCAGTGATTACTTTGGATGTTTCTAAATATTAGGTCACTTTGACTGCCCCTAACAATATGATGATGACTATACCTAGTAAGTGAATGCTGTGGTCTCCTATAATTGGAGGCGCACAATTAATACCAACCAATGAAATTATTTCAAATGTCATGTGTCTGTGTAGACTTTGTTGGGAGGTCCTATAAATAAATAATATACTTCATTTTTAACTCTTGAATATGTAAATCTTTTTTAAAGCTTGATTATAATTTTGTTTATAAGAAAATACGTGTTTTTCAGGTCCTCGTGTAACTTTGGCGCAACATAAGGAATATAAATCGATTTTGAAAAAGTTAAGAAAATGTGAAAGCGTTAAGAAGTCTTTTAAAGCAAAATACATGATTGCTAAAAAAATGAAAACAACAACTGCATTCAATATTGTTTGTAAGCATATGTCTAATACTGCGAAGTTATTTTGCCAAATGCAAGCGTCTCAAAGCGGCAAGAAAAAAAAAGGAAGGCGATTCACGCTTGATGAAAAAATATTGGCGTTGTCTCTTTACAAACCATCTCCAAAGGCATATCGCATACTGAGCAACATATGTATTTTGCCAAGCCGAAGAACCTTACAAAATTTACTACACAAAATAAACCTGAAAGCTGGAGTAAACAACATAATATTCGAAAATTTAAAAAATAGAGTCGCCAAAATGCCTAACAATTACAAATATTGTGTTTTAACTTTCGATGAGATGGCAATTGGACCCGGTATTTCCTACGACAAAAGAAATGACAAAATATCAGGATTTGTAGACAATGGTGAAATAACCGGAAAAGAATATTGTGATCACGTACTGGTTTTCATGATAAGAGGCGTTGTGAAAAAATATAAGCAGCCTCTGGCCTATTATTATTGTAGTGGAAGCACTAAAACTATGGAATTAAAGAAACAAATAAAGATTATTATAAAAAAAGTGCAAGAAACAGGACTGAAGGTCGTGGCAACAGTATGTGACCAAGGCACCTCCAATGTGGCAGCTATAAACTCCTTATTGAAAGAAACACAAGAAACTTTCTTACGCAATGGACAAGAATATAAAGAGGGTTTTTTTGAGGTGGAAATGGATAAATTTTTTCCAATATATGATCCACCTCACCTCATAAAAGGTATGAGAAACAACCTACTTACAAAAAACCTTAAATTTACCATTAAAGGTAAAGAATGTATTGCAAAATGGGACCACATTGTGACATTGTACAAAAGGTGTCCAGGTTATAGAGGCGTGAAGCTGGTGCCTAAATTAACGGCTCACCATGTATTACCTGCATTAATACCAAAAATGAGGGTTAAACATTGCACTCAAGTGTTCAGCCAATCAGTTGGAGTAGCTCTTGGATTTATGGCAGGTAAGCAGTTTGTTATTTTTATTAATTTATTATTGTGAATGTTTATAGATACATAGCTTTTAATTTCCTATCTGTCTTTACTAATGTTACAATCGTGAAAATATCAGTCAGGTTTTTCAATGATATAGGCCCAAGTTCACCGACAATATAACTTATGATTAGAGCAAAATCTGTCGTTTAAACATGAATTTTTGTATGGGTAATCAGACCATTAATTTTAAACATCTGTTATTTTGTGGTTCAAAATGCCCCGTAGTCTATTATCATACAGCCAGATTTAATTGCCAACTATCGTGATCTGCGGGTCTACCGCGTAACAAAATGGTAATGAACATCAGACTCTGGTAATACACTTCGATACGATC